>JAODJU010000130.1:8363154-8379710 GCA_026776725.1 Gnathonemus echidnorhynchus
TACGTAAATGTGAAATAGCGATCCTAGATAAATATTATCCACGGGTACTCACACTCCTTAATTATAAAATCCAAAATTGCAAAATCTGGCAACACTCAAGTTGGACGGAGCCGGAAAACGGTTAATTAAAAAAAAATAAGTGACGCGTCGATTATAGATATTGATGTCGACATTTTTTTTGCGTCGACATCGTCGACTACGTCGACTAATCGTGGCAGCTCTAGTCCGAAATCAAATCAATATGACATTAATTTAGTGATGTGTGACTGAGCGGGTTCAGAGGAACCAAGGCCCCTAACCCCCACCTGCTCCAGGGACTGCATGACACTGCTCCCTCAATTGTACATTTCTTTTGATAAAAGCTTAAAACTAAGCTAGTGATTTTATCAGCATCCAGCTCAAGTTAGTCTAGTACAGCTTAGCCTATAAATAATTCAGGCAGCAGTAATTTCAAGGTCCATGGAAAATATTTTTGAAAAGAAAATGTGTTAGGAATCTGTGCTTCCTGCAATAATCTGATTGCCACAAGTTGCAAATGCAGAATGAAAACTGGATAATTTGTCATGTTTTTTCCTAACTGGCAACAGATGCAAAGCATGCTGGGTATCACACTCCTCCCCCACCTCAATTCTGTATGACTCTTATTGCCCAAAGGATTCCCGCTTAAATTGTAACTCTTAGCTAGCTTTTAGCTTTCCCCGCTGCTATGTTCCCTTCCACCATTCTCTTAAACTGTAAGCAACATGTTGCCTCTTCATTCCTGTCATCACCTGACCCACAGAGCCCCACTCATCCATCCCCAGTTGTAAATTAGCTAAATGTCTTTTCCCAAAATACTCAGCTGTGCTCCTTAACATAACATGTATTTATCAGATGCTTTTACAGCAACATTCATTTTTGAGAAAACAGGGTCAGAGGGTCCCTGGAGCTGCTGGGGTTAACCACCTTACTCTAGGGCTCAACAGTAAATTCATTCAGCCAAGCATGAGACATGAACCCACGCCCTTCCCTCATAGGCATAGTGTCCTAACCTGCTGAGCCACTGCTGTTTCCCATACTAGCTGTTATTATTTAATTCACCTTGATTAAGATGTTGGATAATGTAATATTAGATACAAATGTATGTGTCATTTAGGGAAAGTCATGAGTTTCACTTACTCAACAGCTTATTCAGGGCTGAAATGAAGCATAATGACCTCAGTAGGTCATGGGCAAATCCCAGGAGAACAATGTTTTACATTTTTGTCTCCGCCTAACTCGTAATTGCCCCAAATTATTCCTAATTTACAACTGGGTATTTAGAAGACACTTCCTCTACCCTCTTCCAGGAGTATGGACATGTAAGCCTTGACCTTGAAACAAAGATATGAAAGAAACCCCTCAATGAACCAAAATGAAAAGAAGTTCAGGCAGTAAGTCTCTGGCAATGAGTCGATCAGCCTCTCCACTGTCCCCAATCTATGCCCCACCCCCACACTTGGAATTGCATATCCCCTTCCAGAATCTCTCCTATCAGATCCACCAAAGAGGGCCAAACATCTTAGTAAGAAGTACATGACACAAGGCCTTTCACTGGGTCAGCATTTAACATTCCGAGAAAAGGCTGATAGGCGGGTTCAAAGCGAACTGCTTTAAGGAGTAGGTCTGATTTCAGAGTCTGGTAAGCAGCCAAAATTCGTTTGGTCACACAGATCCACATGCGCACACATCAAACGGCAGCAGTGAGATAATTTGTCAAAAAAAAAAAAAAAAAACCTGTGGAAAAAAACCTATAGAAAATTCCTGTTAACCATCATTGCCTCACTACATCGTCTACATTCAGTAAATTCTTCAAAACAGGCTAAAGCATAGAAATAAAAATGAGGGCATGCAAAATTACAATAAAAACCTAAAGCAAAAAGTAATTGTAATTGATATAAAAGATGTTTAGTGTAAGAGTAAATTATGTTACTAAATATATCCTCATCATTTCATTCTCATTAGTGTAACACATAGATAATGTCCTTAATATCTCCCCTTTTTGATCTGTGAAAATAACAGTAGATCACAGCCAGAAGACAGTCTGGTGTTGGCTGTTCCTGTTTAGTCTAGATGGCTGCATAAAAATAAGTCATATGATGGCCAATTACATCAATGGGGGAGCCAAGAAAAATGATGTCATCTTGGTAAAAGACATTTAGCTAAATTACTACTGCAGATGGGTTATAGAATGGAAGGAGAATGAAGAGGCTAAGTATCACTTAGAGCTGAAGAGAATAGATAGTGGAATGAAACAGCAATGGTGGGAAGCTAAAAGCTAGCTAGAGCTGCAATTCAAGCAGGAATCCTTTTAGCAATATAAGAGTCATACAGAAGTGAGGCAGGGGAGGACCTTGATACCCAGCATGCTTTGCATCTGCCATCAGGTAGGATCAGAAAAAAGCAAATTATCGAATTATAATTCTGCAGTTGCAAATTTTGGCAAGGAGCACAAATTACTAACAGATTTTCTTAGAAAAAAAATATTTTTCCCATGGACCTTGAAATTACTGCTAACTGAATTATTTTTAGGAAAACTAGACTAGGGTTCCCCAGTTCCAGTCCTGGAGGGCCAGAATCCAACACAATTTGCAGGTTTCACTGTTCAAACACACCTAAAAAAACCCCTGGTAATTAGCCGAATAAGATCTGAGCAGGGAAACTGTGTTGGAGTCTGGTCCTCCAGCACCAGAACTGTGGAACCCTGAGCTGGCGTTTGTCACTTTTCCCTATCTGATCTATTTATTTAAACATAAACTACTAACAATTTTCAACATCAGACACTTTTTATTCTTGAATGCACTTCACACAGCTTTATCCCACTTGGAACAACCAAAGACACAAGCGACAACCTAGTTCTGCCTTTAACACCGTTATCCTTTACAAACTGGTCAACAAACTGAGTAGCTTAGAGCTGGACACTTCTCTCTGCTCCTGGGTGGTGGATTTTCCCACAAACAGACCACAGAGTCTCAGGATTGGAATGCACACGTCATCCACTCTAATCCTGAACACAGGTTCCCCACAGGGCTGTGCTGAGCCCAATGCCCTTTACCCTTCCCACTCATGACTATACCCCCACGCACCGATCAAAAGCCATTGTGAAGTTTTCTGATGACACAACCGTAGTCAGACTGATCTCTGATGATGATGAGGTGGCCTACAGGATGGAAGTCACACCCCTGCGTGAGTGGGACTGTGACTTGACTTTAAACGCCAGTCAGACACAGGAAATCATTGTAGACTTCAGGAGAACAAAGATAAATGAACTCCCCCTCCACAATCATGGTGATGAAGTGGAATGTGTGAAGAGCATCAAGTTCCCGGGAGTCTACATAAGAAAGGATCTCACCTGGTTTCCTAACACCACTCACCTGGTGGGAAAAGCCCAACAATCGCTGCTAAACTTATCCTCTCCTATGGCTCGCGTCTCTCGTCTGCCAGCTGCAGAGTGTCTGACTAAAGAGGAAGGTTTGCAGCATCATCAGAGACACAACTCACCCAAGACATCATCTCTTTGATGTCCGGAAAGCAGTTCAGGGCAATCAGATCCCGGATGAACAGATTGAGAAACAGCTTTTTCCCCAAATCCGTGGCCTTCACTACCCCCTCCCAAACCAAGCACCTTCCTGTTCCCCAGAACTGTCATTTTATCACACCTCTACCTCGCCTTGTGCATAATGTATAATGCTCATGTATAATGCTCAGGTACAGCGTCCTAACCTGCTGATCCACACACTGCCCTGCAAAAACCAATACATTTATATTTCAGATATTCAGGACTGTCACTTGTGACTATGGAGTATTTAACTCTTTCAAAACTTCAAAAAATCTGAATGTTAGCAGATCATGAATCCAAGTAATTTCTATTGAGGATAAATCAATCCTGCCTGTAATATAATGTGAAATTTGTGAAACGACAATGCACACAAAAGAAAGAATGTTGAGCAATGAAATAGAACCATCATTGGTAAAGAAGTAAATGAAAATGGCAAATTAAACAGTTTTGCTCTCTGGAATGTGACTGGAGCCATAACTAAAAACAATTTGTACATCTTTGCATCTCTGTGGTGTTGATACACACAAAGAAAGATGGAGGTGAAAGCCCATCAGTTTGGTACACATCTCAACAAGCGAAAATTAGCATAGCAATTACAGGCCAAACATTCAATGAATAGAATACTGGTTCCCATGAGTCCCTGGGGAGGGGGTTACTTTGTACCCATACAAAATTCACACATAAAAATAGTCACGCATGTGAAAAACGACTGTCCATATTCCCAGACATATTTGGGCGGGTAAATCACAGGAGATTCCTGCCACCTGTACATAAGCCTCAAACAATGGCCATCCACAACACCTAAGTGATGTATTTCAATGCATACCAACCATTGTCATGCTCCTAAGAGGGGTTGGATTACCCACTAAGAGGCAAATAACTCTAAGGTCAATGGATGCTCTACATTCCTCCCAGTGTCTCCTGCTGAACTGCTGAATTCCAAGAAACCACCAAGAACTGTTAATGGCTACAATTTACAAATGTTGTGCATAACAATCGTATCAGAGGCTGTAGAGTAAACTTCACCTGTTTATTGCCTGTCATCCAACCTGAATCAGATTTTTAGTAAAAATTCCTAAAAAAAAAACTATATTTAATATCACAAAATAAATAGTTATAGTTAGTTCCATAAAGATTTTTTGAACCTGAAAAAAAATTTGAATGAACATAATGGCGGCACTGCACTCATTCGCACATTATACCTGCCCTCCAGCCCTGTAATACTCTGCAACACGTAGATCATATGCATTCTCATATATACATCCTATGTACCTTTTCCCGTTCTGCCCATGTGTTACTTTTGTTCCGTCTAATAATTTCGCTATTGGTCGTGCAACTGAATGCTTGATGTTGCGGGTGTTAGCAACATCAATTACTTGCGAGGATTAAAAAGTGTATCTAAAAGTTCATCCATCCATCCATCCATCTACGAAAAACGAAATTTGAAGACGAGGAACAGGGAACCAGTAACTAAACTATAGCATCATTACAAAGTTACTTGGCTTTTATTTCATTCTATGCTGTGTTGCTTTATGTTCCATAACAATTTAATTATTTCGTATGCAATTCTTCGTGAGTGATTTGAACTGTCTACAAAATACTATGCAGTTGCAATTATCGGAATTACTAAATACTTTATTTAATTCGTGAAACTCGTAAACTCTAACCCTAATGTAATGGCATCAATCAATTAATCATTAATCAACTGCAAAAAGGCGCTTATCTGCAGTTCTGCTGCCACGAACTCAGCTATACCACTTAATTATTATAATTAGTTAACATTATAAGTATACATTAAAAACGGCATCCGGCAAAGCAGGCTGCGAAGTTTTTTGCTTGGCAACCTTAAGTTTTAAAAAAGAATATACATGGAAATATCATCATCGAAACGACCAGGAAAAACAAAGGAGCAATGCCACCTTTCTTATTGTTAAGAATTAATATTACAATATTAATCCAACGTCTGTTAATTTATTTAATCATAACATCCGCTCATTGAAATATGCAATAATACAAGTTCTCCAAATGGCACGTCTGTATTTTTCTTTTTCATGAGCTCCATACTTTGAACGTCTTTACGACTAAGGAATAACCGATAACTTACCCACTTCTGTTTTGATTTAACAATCTGGACAAAATCAAGAGTAATACGGATATTTTTTGTTAATCAACATCTCTGGAGTAATACAATATTCATCCACGTTTTCTGGTTGAGAGGATCCAGACTGGGACGTTTGCTCATGGGTCATACCATTCTCGAAGTGAAAGGGGGGTATAATTACTAAATTCAACAATAATTATTTTAAATATTTTTATTATTATAATGAAGAGCGATAATTTGGAAAATAAATAGGAATTCAATCGTATTGGTTCATGTCAGAAACGGACTGACATCCGAGATAATATACGTATATACATTGTTGTCAGTCGGTTTCCCCTGCGTTGCAGTTGTGAGAAATTTCGTCCCGGTTCGAGCTGAATGCGACGTGAACTCAGAAAATCTAGTATTGCTGACTCAAGTTTAGCAGTAAGGTCCTTTAAGATTAAATATAGAAACACGCATCAAAATTCAAAAGCTTGTGTTCTGCATGCTTAGCGATGAATGATTTTTAAGCCCTACAGGCCTTTGCGGTTTAATTTGCTTTCCCAGCATGATAACACAAATAGTCGTTGGCACATCTATAAATCTACTGTGATTTAAAGATGTCTGTTGGTGATTTAGGGTACCTATAAACAACGTCAAGATATATAAAACTTAGCTGGGTGCGCATTTATTACTATTTTAAACGTTTTATCTGAAAATGGTACTTGAGGTATTTGAAAATAACAAGTATTCAGTCTTGGAAGTAACTTAGTTTTTGCTAATAACAATTAAGTATTCAATTTTCATTCTTAATTAAGTAAAAGTTCAGATACCACACCAAAATGCTTCTTAGGTGAAAGTCATTCAGTGAAATATTACTCAAGTAAAACTAAAAAGTGCCTGGTTATAAAAGTACATACCTGTGAAAAGTAGCAAGCACTACACATATATTGATCTTACTAAAACCAACGTACCTTACCTTTTAAATTATCTCAAGACAGGTTCGAATAGAGCGTTTTGAGGGACAGTGCGGCACAGTAAAATGCAAGAAGTGGATTTCTTTCATTTACCAAATAGGATGTTTGTAAAGTTAGGCCTAGTTTAGAAGTAATCTGATCGGATTTTGCCTATCGGATTGGATCAAATCTCGAAAACTCATTGTTCAAAAGAAATAAACCACTCTGAAATCAGATCAGATCATGTAATTCAGTCTTGGTTTTGATCTGGATCAAAGTTTGAGTTTGTGTTGTTCAAAAAATTTGAGTAGGATTGGGATACCTTTAATCCAAAAGATCGATCAGGATTACCCTGATCCCAGCAGAAGGGTGGATTCATGGTGGATTTCGGGAACAAAATGTAGGCCTAATAAAACTTTAAAAATGGTAAAAAAAAAAGAAAAAAAAAAAAAAAGAAAAGAAAAAAGAAGAAAAATGCTTCTTAGGCGAAAGTCATTCAGTGAAAGCATTGTATCATGTATTGAATACATTTATTTAAATTTGGCACTTGAGCCATTGCAGTGATGGAGTAGACCTGAGGCTGCTTCTTAAGCCTTTCAGTACATTAAAGATAAAAAGGGGATTTTGTCCCCATAAAATAGTCCCCCAAACAGCTACCAGTATCAAACAAACAACTAATATATTTCATTGTAACTTTCATTTATCTCTGTATATTAATTACAAAGACACAATCAGAGATTAACCAATCAAAGTAGTTTCTAACAGTTACATGCCTTATTATTGCTAATAATTGGACATTTATCTTTTTTATGATTTAATTCAGGTGTTCAAAATATTTCTGAATAATGCACATTTGTTTTTATTTATTTATTGTGGGTCACAAGAGGGGTCTAACTGTTTAAAAGAAATTGAGAATAAAATGGGATGTTTCTATTATTTTGTTGTGCTATTGTCTGTCTCTTCAAATGATAACACTTAAAGTGACCTCACAACTGCCATTCTGCCCGTTGTTCTTTATTTAGCTAGTAGCCTGCATTGTGATATGTCGTCCCATTTAGAACACTGGTAATCCGGATTTGGTAATCCTGAAAAGTTTGTATCTGGATCAGGGTGATCCAATCCAATGTTTCTTTGAAAAAAATGGCATAATAATAAGATGGATTACCTGATCGAGGATAACAAAACATGGGATTTCCAAAACAACTTTTTGAACAACTGGGCCATGGTCATATTTGGAGGTCACTGCAGTGCCAGTCACCATGTTGGTCTAACACTAGGTTTGTGCAACATAATGATATTATTGGTAACGCCAATTCCAGTAACCTTGGGTCAGTATCTGACAATAACTAGCGATTATCGGGGAAGTAAGCTTAGCATAGCACAAAGCAAAAGTATAAGAAATATATAATTGGCTTTAAGCTCAGCCTTCAAGCCTATATTTCTGATGCAGTTAAAAAAAGAAAAACACACACACTAATATTTTCTTAACTACTCATATGGTACATGAAGGTAGACCTATTAGTGTATGTAAACATCATGTAAACATGATGATGGTGCGCCGCTTACAGTCGCCACCCCTGACAACTTTTTCACAAGCATAATGCTTCTGAGGTGCTACACATGTTATCCTTTGATCATTTTTTTACTCTGTAACAAAGTACTATTCCCCAAATTAATTATAATTACGTAAAAGTACTATATGGTTATTTAAAATACTTTAAAAAGATCTATTTCAAAACAAGTAATAAGGGAAAATTTACTCCTTACTTTCCACCCCTGCAACTAACCTTTTAATTGTCGGCAACTAATAGTCTGGCCTCTGACCATGTCTTGCAAGAAAAAACAACTCCATTTTATTTCTTTTTTTCTAATATTGGTATTGTAACTGTGCAAGATTGTAACAATACTGGACACATTTTTATATATGACTGTTTTCAGAGAGCATTTGCCAACATGATCCACTTCACAGAAACATTGAGTTTGTTTAGTAGCCTACGTCATTTCCTGGACATTTTTGAAAGGTTAAAGATGTCATAACTCACTCTTGCATTTTATCTTAAATGATGAATTCCATTAAAAAGCAAAATTAATTAAATGATGAACAGATATGTAATACTCGCAATCTGGTGCTGCTGAATAAGCAAACAGAACTTCTTATCAACAGAGTCTGTCAAACAGGCCTCTATGTCGGTGGTGTTGCCATATTATGTCGACATAACGCTGTGTTGCGTTTGCTCAATATTTCCTCTATGGAATCCAAAATATTTCCATATAGTGGAAGATGAATATATTTTGTTGACTAGTTCTTGTTTGATTTCCTACTCCTCCTAACTCATAATTGTAAAATTTCTCACAAACGCATCTCACTGACAGTAAGGATGAAAATGATTATGATTATGATCATATATCCATAATTCCATTAAAAGGCAAAATAAAATTACGTAATTAAAAATGTAATACCCCCAATCCTGATCAGGACAAGTAGTTGCAAGATCGATTGAAGATGGATGGATATATAATGTGAAATTGGAAAATAAACATTAAATGGTAGTTTTTAAATATATTTAACTGCAGTTTGTTATACTGCTTATTTCATACATGTTTAATTTAAAACAAAAGAGAAAAACATGTCTATAAACAGCTATAGCATATGAACAAGCTTCTACCCGATTTCTCGGGTTTCTCCTATTTTAGGCGCTAGGTGTCAGTAGAGTGAAAAAAAAGTTGGTTTAGTTTATAGATGTGCATTTTCTTTCCCCATACCGTATATGGGCCATACGTGTTTGTTTACCACCATTCAAACCACAGATTTCCGTGGGGCCCTCGAGTTTGGCAATAATGTTACGGAAAAACTTGCGGAACTAAGTTCCAGATCAACGGATACAGTTGATCTATACAGTAAAATCTAACAAGTCTATTATTATAGCTTTCCTGAGCCTTGAAAATAATCATTAAAATATGGCGTCTGTTGACATGGTGAAGCTTGGATTTGGCCCCCAAAGAAAATAATTGCACAGACCTCGGGGGTATTTTCCGTACGTCGCTTAAATCATCCGAGATCAGATGCCTCATCTACTAAAGGAAACGCATCAAAAGCGGTCCAAACCAGAAAAGACGGCTGGCAAAAAGTGTCCGACAAAGTAAATGTATAAGTAGCTTTTAGTTATTGTATTTATCACTTGAATGTAGTATTGCGTTTCCAATGTTTCATTATTATTTTATTGTCATAATTACAGATCAAATACAAGCACAATCATGCAGGACATGGGAGCAAGTTAAAGTGAAGTACAAAAATATACTTCAAACTGGTAAACGCGACATTTAAATCGTGTGTGTGTGTGTATGTATGTGTTAATTTTCATAAAACATTCCTTTTGAGCTAATAAGAAAAAGGCAGACAAAACCTTTGGAAATTCTGGGTAATGAGAATATTAGTGTGATTTTTAAATTCTCTATAGAACTGTAATTTTATTGCGTATACATTACCTGCAATGGCATAAAACGCCATAATAATTGCCTGCACTCGCAGGTGTCCGGGAAAAAAATTGCAAATTGCCTGGCAAACTGTACTCTTTGATATATTTTCCGCGTCGCCTACAATATACAAAAAAGTGCAAAATATTTCACAGTGGCTGTGAAAGCCCGACTTCGCCTATAGTTGGACTTCTATACTATACGGATCGAGCTAATAAATCTTTAAAATATAATATTCCATCTCGGCTGAAGCGGTATCTTTACAAAAGAATATCATCCGGCAACAATAAAGGATCTTACCGATCGCGCAAAACCCTCCCAATTTCAAATTTCCTTCTTATTATTTGTGCACCGATTGCAATTGGTCACTCATCCATGAATGACGAGGCCATGACTGAACGGATTTCCATGCACAGACACTGATTAAGCCTGTGAGCTAATCCCTGTTTACATAGAACAAACCTGCTCCGAGCAGGTTTGAGAATTTGGATGTGCTGCTATGACAACACATCCAGCAAGAGTTTCGAAAAACCGACAGATCCAGGATCATGCTAAATCGTCAACAATTACATCCGGTGTTCTGACAAAACGTCCTACTTTATCAAAACATCCTACCGTAGTGCTAATCGATAGCCCTAACCCTATCTCTTACCCTAACCTCCCAAACCCCCCGAAAACCCTTACCTTAACCTTAACCCCTAAAACCTAACCCCAACCCCTAAAACCTAACCCTAATCCCAAAATGATGGAACTGCACATGCGCAGAAAGGCTCGATAGGTAGGATGTTATGACAGAACACCTGCTAAACGAGTAATCCACGTATGAAGAATACCCCCCTGATATAGAGCTTTAAGATTTATTTTATTATTGTTGCTGAACTGAAATATACGTGATTATTTGTATGCATTTGTTGTAGATTTTCATCCCAGTACTGTACTTCTTTTCATGCTCACACATTTATTTATTACCATCTGCATACATTTACCATAAATTTTTATGTGGATATTGTTGTGTTCTGCATTGTGTAATGTCTTTGTTTTTATCAATCTGTGTACCGGACAGTCTGTAACTTCAAACAATTTCCTCTGGTATAATAAAAGTATTCTGATTCTGACACAGAAAGGCGATGGACGCAAAGTAGTTAATGAAACTACTTTATGGTTCATGGATCTTTGCTAGAGCCTATCCCAGGCAGCAAACAGCATAAGGCTGGGGTTCTCCCTGGACAGGATGCCAGTCCATCATTGGACCCATGCATGCACACACACAATTATAAACTCCAAGCAATTTAAGAGATGCAAGTTGGCCTAAGTGCATGTAATCTGGAAATCAGAGAACACGCGCACAGAACAGAGGTGAGATTCAAGCATCGGACACTGAAGGTCTGAGGCAACCCCAGGGCCACCGTCCATGTTGTAAAGTTGTGTTATATAATATATTTGTATATATTAATTAACCTGATTTCCATTGATCTGCCAAACATGTATCCTGGGCTGGATCACAAGGTTAGTGTGATTTATAAATACAAAATATATATGGAAAACTTAAAATAGCTTCCGCATACACATTTGACTGTATTTAATATATGTATTGACCAATGTTCAATATATGTAGTTTAATATACAGGTGAGCATTAGTGACAGGCAATGAAACACATGGAAACAGAGGCATTGTATGGAGAGATATAGTGGTCTTTCTGTGACTTTCAAAAGGCAATCGAGAAATCACAGCTCTATTAACACTTCTAAATGTTAGTGCCAGCCTGAGCATGTCAGTGCCAGCCTGAGCATGTCAGTGCCAGCCTGAGCGTCTCACCCATGCAGATTCAGTCATTTTCATGGTGAGGGGTTTTTCATAGGGACCACAGAGGATGATGGGAAGGAGTGGGTGTACATGCATGTCCAGTCATGAAGTACCATATACATTTTTTTTGCAAACTCCAGCCTGGCTCTTCCCTGCTTCTCACTGATGAAGGAATTCAACCTTTGCCTTATGGGTCTTCAGTCCTGCTTCTAGGGGCATGTTATGAATTGTCTCAGCAGTGCACTGCACAGCTACACTTAATGTTTCTCATTCTTTTTGAAGATCACTCTAGGTCAACCTCCGATTTGACAGTTATCTCTGGCATTAGAAAGTCGCTTCTGCCCTTTACCTGGCTGGTTTATTCCCAGTGTCTCCTGCTTTACTTTCTTCCTGTGTGCTGCTGTCATAGAAACTTTGAGCCTGGAAGCGGCCTGCCTCGCAGATTTAAAAAAAAATATAGAGTGGTGTCGTAATTTTTTCCAGAGCTGCATAGTTCAGGTGCTTTTACTTTATTAGTATCAGATATACCATGACTGGGATGACTTTCATAGGAATACTTTTGGTGTGTGTATGATATGGGAGTTATAATTGATTCAGTGTTAAGCCAGGAGACAAGCAGAACATTCACTAAGTGTCACGAGGCTCTTTCTCAGCACTTTCAGATTTATAGATAAAGTTGACATGGCTGGATGCTGCTGGGACGTGCCTTTAGCTTCACAAACCCCTTCGACTGAGCAAATGGAGTGAGTGGCTAGGACTTAGGACATCTTTCAGAAAAGCACGGTGTCTTGGAGCAGTGCATGCATGAGCATAGAAGGTCCTTTTTAGTCCCCAGATGTGTCATCCTTCCATAAAAGAGAGCAGCGCCTGCACCTATCATGAGACAAATCAGATAAGATCAGATAAAATGTGCTTCATTTATCCTAGGGGGAAACTCATTTGCATACAGCAGCAAGGTGCGTAAAGTGCACAGACAGTGCAATAACGATGAAAAGCTGCAAAGACAGTCCACATTGTGGAGACCCCCTGAGGCTGAAGCGCGACAGCATCTGCTCATTGGCCGCAAATAAGCAGAGTGATTTCACCATTGCGTCTTTCAGTAAGACCTTACATTATGTTTTACAGATATTTGTCACTTTACGATGCTGATACATTTCAAGAAATGCATTGTTAGCCAATTTTGTTGTCATGCAAACATCATTGACTGTACTCACACAAACTTAGATAGTATAGTCTACTACACACCTAGGCCAGGGGTCTCGAACTCCAGTCCTGGTTAGTTAGAGCCCTGCACATTTTTGGGTTCCCCCTCATTTAACACACCTGTTTCCTTGCAAATCCTTCTGCTAATTACACACAGCTCTTGAGCAGAATCATTTGTCGTGAAACAGGGAAAGAACTACACAGGGATCCGGCCCCCCAGGACTGCAGTTTGACACCCCTGACCTAGGCTATATGGTACAGCCTGGTATTCCTACACTACAAACCTGTACAGCATGTTACTGTACTGAATACTGTAGGCAATTGTAACACAAAGCTTTGAGCCCTGCCCAGGGAAAGCCACTGCAGAGCTTCTACAGTCTAGCCCACAGGGGCCTGTTCTGCCCAACCTCACCTCCGCTGCTCCCTCCATGTTCCCGGCCTACAGAAGGCTGCTTTGCCTGTATTCCAGGCTCCTGATCCAGAGAGGCTCAACCCCTCTTGGTTGCTCCAGGTGTCCTGGTTTCGCCTCACTCACCTCCAGGTGCTCTGGCTGCACCCTGCTCGCCTCCAGCTATCCCATCAGCTCCTGCCTTCTCTCCTGGTGTCCCATTGGTGCCTGTCTTGTCTCCTGTCATCCCAGTGATCTCATCTTCCCATGTAAGCCATCGTCAAGCCAACACCTGACTGCCCCTTTTCTTCCAGTACTGCCCCCAACTCTCCGGTCACTGCCAGACTGGATTGGATTGGATTAATCCAAAGTTGCCCTTCCAGACACTCTGGACTTTGCCCTGAGTCTCACTCCTTGTGCCCCCATCTCAGCCCAAGCCAGTTCCAGGTCCCGGACGACCACCGGCTTTGGTTGGGGCCCATGGGAATTGGGGGCACACCAGCTGCCCAGACTCCCCTTCACGCAACATCCATCCAGACTGCCCTCCTGCAGTAACCAGGCGCACTCCCAATCTGGCCTTGCGGTCTCCTTGGCGCCTTCCTGCTCATGCCCTGCTGGTCCCTTGGCGCCCTCCAGCCCTGTAGTTCAACTGAGGCTCTTAGGCCCTGCGGTCCTGATGAGTTCCACCTCCCTGGGAAGTGAGACCAGAAGGGCTCCTGTCCCAGGGTCACTACCCCCAGGGTCCAGAAGACTTCCTGGACGTTCTCCATTCCCTCCGGTCCCACCTAGGTCTCTGTCCTGCTACCCAGTCTTGCCTCTGTTTTGCATTGGCTTGTGTCCCCTATTGCTCCCTCTGGTGTTTCCATCCCTGTCTCCGTTGTTCTCCATCTCATCTGCCCTCTTCTGGAATGGCATGTTCTGTCTGTCTATGGATTTGTCTCTTCTGCTCCCTGGTCTCCGTTGATGTCTGACATTTGTTCATTTAGTCTGTTGTCCCTGGTTCTGTCTTGCATTTGGTCTGTTTCATCAGTATGGTTCAGTTTGGTGTTGGTCTTTGTTGTTGTGCTCTTAGTCCCTGGTCCTGACCCTGCCTGTTCTGTGTTTACTGTAGTGCTGTGTGTTCTGTCCTGTCCTCTCTGGTGTCTGTCCTGTGTACCCTGTCGGTCCTCCAGTGCCTTGTCCTGTTCGTGTCCTGTATGTTCTCTGCCCTGTTATTTGCTCCCTTTGGTCCTCTCCCCTGTTCGTCCTTCGTGCTTGGAGGGCATGCTTCGGGGGAGGATACTGTCACGCCCTGCTTTCCACACCTACCTGACCCTCCTGTCTCCTCCCTCAAATTGCCCTGATGAGCCACGCTTGATGCTTGTTGCCCCTCATTAGTCTTACTGTATGTATACGCTAAAATAATAATAAAAAGTATAGTATAGTAAATACATGAACCAGTATGTATAATGTACTTGTATGCACTATACTTTTATATAACCCACCACATAATCACGACAAACACGTGAGTAATGCATTACGCTGACATTATGAGAGCTATGATGTCACTAGGCAATAAGAATTTTTATGTGGTCCGTTGTTGACTGAAATGTTATGCATCACATGACTATTTGCCATCTATCCCTAGGACTGAGTTGTTAGTAATATGTTGAATGACTTTACCATCAGACAGAGGTGAGGTATTTTAAGCCTGGGTCATGCTCCACTTGTCCATGTGCCGTTACAGTCTGCACACAGCACGTGCACATGAAGTAAATTTGTTGTGCGTCGGTGCTAGGGATGTAACAATACACTCAACTCACGATAACGATACAATTCATGATATGATTTTCTCACTATTTTTTAACATGATGAGCTGCAGACAAATTTATTTTAAAATATTCCTTTATCTTTATAAGCTGTGCAAAACGTGTCCTCTTCGTAACATTGCAACTGAAATTGAATAAAATACCGTTCTAAAAAAAATCCCAAATCAAAAAAAAAAAATCTTCAAATAAACGGTAACATTTTACATTAACTGCACCTTCATAATGCTTTTATATTGCATTCATAAAATGTTCAGTACACCTTCATGTATTCATTAAGTATTCATAAACATCATGCATGTATATCTTTACATCCTAACATGCCTTAACAACTGTAATACACATTAATAACAAACATTATAATTGTATAATCATGTAATGTTTGTTATTAATTTATATTAAAGCTGTTAAGGGGAGTTAGGGTGGTAAAGTGTATATGCATGCTGCTTATGAATGTTCTATGAATGCATTATGAAGGTGCACTGAATGTTCGATAAATGCATAATGAATGCATTATGAAGGTGCACTTAATATAAAGCAATACCAAATAAACTAAGTTTTGCATGTGCAGCTTTTTAGCGTGGTTTGCCCTTTTAACAATCTTCGCTCTGGCGGTGGTGAATTGAGCTCACTGTGGTGCTGGTGGACATGCTGAAGCATGTTTGTTGTGCTATTTGAAATGTATTTTATTATATAATAATAATCACTGTTACAGTCTATCATTGTCTAAATGCATTTTTACTGTCTAAATATATGTATTCAGCTAGTGTAAACATGCACGATGCTATCACAGCGAATGTGAGGCTGAGACTGAAGCGTTACCCTATGTTTCCGCTGAGAGACATGCCGCGTGACTCATTTCCCCCGCGTACAAGTTATCTTAGGTCGGCGTTCACGGTTTGACTTCTGAGATTCAGATCGAGCTCTATGTAATTTTTTTTTTCGAACTGGTTGGCTCGACATTTAAGAAATTCGAGTTCTAATGAGTTCCAGAACTGAGGTACCACTGTACTGGCTTATAGCGATAAACTTTGCTGAATGATCAGCCACAAACACTGGTGCTAAATTGGACAAATGCGGAAAAGAGATTAAGCAGATTTTGTATCTCAATTGCATTATATGGATCAATGAATATCATTTTTGTGTACATGACCATATTTCTGAATCAGAAAATTCAATAAACTTACCTAAGCTATCCGCGCTTTGCCGAAACGCGGTCAAATCATCCGCCCCTAAAATGTGAGGTGCGCGCATAGACATGACATT
>JAODJU010000130.1:8384091-8402992 GCA_026776725.1 Gnathonemus echidnorhynchus
CAGCTCTCGTTCGCCATCTAGTGGCTTGGGGGCCCCAAGCAGCTGCCTGCCCTGCCTGCTGACAAGATGTGCCTCTGGGGGCAGGACAGGGGTAATGTTGGGATAAGATCTTTATCGTTTTGGAAACCATTCAGAAAAAAAATGCTCTTCTTGTTTTATCCTGTTCATTATGTGTTTAAATGCTAAAAAAACATATTTAGGTGTAATTTTGGGGGGGTCGGGAACCAATTAATTGGTTTTCCATTATTTCTTATGGGAAAAAAAATCGATCAGAACCCGAACTTTTTAGGATTCGATCCGGAGTCCGGAACGGATTAAGTTCGAGAACCGAGGTACCACTGTATAAGCAAAAAATACAATTATTCACAGATGCACACCCATAGATTGAGAAATGAATGAAACAAAACGTTGTGCTGTTGTCTCGATTATTTCCATAGCTGTAAATATTAAAATTGTATTGTACTGTGCGTTCTGTTGACATATTAAAAAATGGAAACACCCCACCCTGAATGTTTTACCCGTTCATGCAATTTTTTCTTGATGTGCGTGAATGGAAACTGGTCTGCAAACTTCAAAAGGTTGGGAACCTAAAGGGCAGTAGCTGCTTCTTTGTGCTTGTTGTAATTAATACTAACTTAGTATCTGGACCTGTGTGCCATCCACCACATTCCACCGGTTCAACGTGCTACTTTCACTTTGTTGCAATCAACCAGTCAGGTTTCTAACTGATGCATAGAAGATTTTCACCTGCAGCAAACTGCTCCATGCAGCTGTTTGGATGCTGTAAAGAGTAAGATTGCAAGTTAGCTGTAGAAGTTAACCTTTCTTACATAAACTATAAAACTGGATACTCAACCCTAGAGAGTGAATGAGAAACTTTCTCTTAAAGCTAATGAGTGACGAAGTACAAACACGAAAGTGGATGATAGAAAGCACAACAGAAACGGCAAAAAGCGAAGCCAAAGCCAGGAAGGATAAAGGTCTCTTAAAAGTACAACAGATTCCAGAAAGCTACAGGGGAAAAATATTACATATTACAATAACCACAAGAAAATAAGCATGTAAAATTAAGGACTGTTCCCAGAAGATCTGTGAGATTAAAAAGAAGTTACAGTTTGAACGGGTATTTTGAAGTATGTCAAAGGGCAAATAAAAACTGATGGAAGCAGAGATAGAAGGAACACACAGAAGACCTATAACACAGCCATCGAGGTAGGCGTAATGTGGGCAGACTAGTTTAAACTCACAGGAAAAAAGGAGGCCGTGATTACAGATGGCATGCAAGAAAAAAGATCAGGAAACTGGAGAAGAATCACTAGGAGTCCACACTGACTTCAAGGCACCTAAAAATGAGGAACTTCTAAAACAAACCTAAAAATTCTGGTAAAAGGGGGAGGCCTAAATATACAGTCTTTGCCATCAACTAACTGGTAAGGTGGTTTTCATTTTATGTCTAGAATGTCTGCTTTCAGCCATAATTTGATGATAAAGATAACACAGCTGTTTCTTTTATTTAACTTCTTTGGTGACTTTCTTCACCAAAGAATACTTCACACCTCTGCTCAGCAGGTTCTCTCTGTGTCACACGGATGTCTTCTAACTACTTTACAAAAACATTCAGTTAGGCTAACTGGTGTCTATAAATTGCCCATAGAGTATGCTTGTTTGTTTGAATGTGTACATGCCCTGCGATGGACACCCCATCCAGGGAGTACCCCTGCCTTTTGTCTTATGTTGCCCTCGATCTGATCAGTTCCAGCTCCCCTTGACCAAGATGGACGAATGTATTTCTAACCGTAGCATTAGATAACAACGTCCAAAAACTTTCTATTCTCAGCACACAATATCCTACTGCACATTTTGTAAATGTCTTTATGCTTGACATCCCACGCTGTTACAACATCAGCGCAAAAAATGTCAATTAAATTGCGTAATATTTGGAGGTAAGGCTTCCCTTTTTACTGTTTAACCCATAATTATCACTGTTTTCTATCAGTTTCAGTTCGGAGATTTTTACGATGAAGTAGCAGCTTCTGGCGCATGAGAACATCGCTTTGCCCTTATTCTCATCAAAGTGAACCAGTTTTAAGAAACTTACTACTTTGCGTCATAAACTTTAAAACTGCTGGGAAGCTGTGAACCCTTTGTGGTTAAAAGTTTTGACTGTTATTTACACAGTACTAGTGTAGTTTTTTTTTATTATTAACCCTTACTAGGTACTTGTAATGTTATATAGCATAATCCATTGCAAAAAATTGCCAAAAATGATGGACATTCAAAAGAAACAGACCTCGAAGCAGCTGTCACTAAGTCGGCCACACCGACTTATAACTCAAATTCTTGCAAAATAGGTGGGTAAACCACAGTCTGTACTGAGAAGATTTCGAAGAATTCTGTTTTTTTTCCGTTCATTTTCTTTAATCATAAATTAAGATGACGTATAAGCGCTATTATTTTTATTTTGGTACCCCAAGTACTGCCATGTGTTCAGTTCATCCTGAAACCTTTGAAGGTGCACGTGTTTATGGTGGTGCTCGTGTAAACAAACAAACTGCGCTGTCAGTCCTATATAAATCGTATAAAAGTTTAGCGTGGCTTATACAACCCTATACAATAATAAACAACTATGTTATTGGTTTATGTGCTTTTTATCATTATTCCAGAGTCTACTTATGAAAAGGTTTACTGTAGCCAACGTGTGTAGTTAGTTCTGTGTAAGGACACACCAACAAAGAACACATTTCTCATAAGGTGTCCACGTCTTTAAGCGACATGTAAATGCAATATAATGTTTACGAAAAAAGAAAAGCCTTCATAGTCAAACCCTCATCAAGAAATGCCAGCATAGTTTTGCAGCGTCGGGCGGACCGAGGTATCGGGGGAGCAGAGAGACACGGAAACTCGCTTGCCGGTGAAACACGCTCTTTATTAGCAGTGCTGAAAAGGATCAGGCACGTAACGAGCACCGAACCCATTACATACAGGAAACACAAGATGCATACAGTTTTTATTATTATTATTTTTATTATTATTATTATTAACCCTTACTAGGTACTTGTAATGTTATATCATAATCCATTGCAAAAAATTGCCAAAAATGATGGACATTCACAAGAAACAGACCTCGAAGCAGCTGTCGCTTCTATGTTTCCGGCCACCCCAACTTTTTTATTCTGGAACCGCAATGTGATCAGTTCATCCTGAAACCTTTGAAGCGACACTTCACATTTCAGTCACTTTTTTCTTATCTGTAGTTGCATCTGACAGTATGAGTTACTCATACTGTCAGGGTCAGGCCCAGTTGTTCCATCCTGTGTCCCTTCCCCATTTGGCCAGCAGGCATTGCTGGTCATCCTGTCCCTCATCCCTGGTTTGTTCTGTCACGGATCGGGGTGATTCGGGCACGAGAACAAGGCATGATGCCGGCAGAAATGGTGGACGACCCACTTGTGGCTCAACAATACAAGACAGGTTTCTATTAAACTAAAAACACTAGAAAAGACTAAAAAAAACAAAGGACCACAAGGGGTCAAAAGTAAACAAGGACTAATTACAAAACAGAGCAGGTAACATCAAGCAATATCCAATAATCACAAGCAACAGAACATTCACAATCAACGAACCACTGGTGAACAGAACAGACGCATGGACTTAAATACTGAAACTAAAACTGGGTAACAAGACTAACACATGACAGGTGAGACTAATTAACAAAGACTGGGAAAACAGGTCAGAGGTGAAACTAATTAACTCAAACTAACTTAACTCGAACTAAAACAGGAAACAGAATCTAACACTGGGAGCAACGAAACCCGATAAAACATAACTAAGGCTCAAAACAAGAAACCAAAACAGAATACAAAAATCACCAGACACGGGAACTAGAAGAACTCATGCTAATGAAAACACTGGGAACAAATACAGAGGAGGCGGGATTTGAACACAGGACAGGAAGATACATAAGTAGCCAGACACGCAATGTGTTGAGCCATGTGACCAACAGGGAACCAAAGAAAACACAAAGACTGACAACACGAGGGACAGGATGACCAGCAACACCTGCTGGCCAAACGGGGAAGGGACACAGAGTGGGACACCGGGGCTGACCCTGATACATACTCAAAATCGGCGCCACTTTCATGTGCACTCCACTTGCAGTTTAGTGATCGAACAGATGTTTAATAAAAAATGCATTTTTTATTTTAATTTGTATTTATCTAGCTATTTATTTGTAATTATATTTTTGAACAAATTTACACTACAAATGTACACTGAGTCACAACCGGGGCAGACGATGGCCGGGGTAATCCCACATCCAAAAGTCCGCCGGCCCCCATAAGCATGGCTGGCCTCTGCTTACGGCTCAAACCTTCCTGAGCCGCCACTGCGTCACAATAGATCACGTACATTCGTTTTTCTTAGCCTGGGCATGTAACGTTTGTTAACGTCGGTGTACGATAGCCCGAGGTCATGCTTGCTGTTTTTGGATTACAACTAAAAACTCAGGATACTACTATAATTGTCCAGATGTCTACTCAGCTCTAAATTTAGTAAACGTTGTTTGATCATTATAGTAATTTTGTATTCTTTGCTTAAGAAGTCTTCCATGTTATTCATGCTATGAATATCCTGGACTGATTATATTTCAGCTAGAATGAAAGTGAATACAAATAGAATAGATTGTCTCCATTTCGTTGAAATGAAGCTGGATCCAATCCTCCCTATTAAGTGATTTGTGATTTGGTTATTTTCTGTATTTGTCCGTTGTTTTTTTTTTTTGTCTGTTTTGTCTGATGATTTTTGCCTTATGTTGTGGCACAATGCACAACGTGTGTAGTTAGTTCTGTGTAAGGACACACCAACGAAGGACACATTTCTCATAAGGTGTCCACATCTTTAAGTGATGTGTAAACGCAATATAATGTTTAAGAAAAAAGAAAAACCTTCATAGTCAAACCCTCATCAAGAAATGCTAGCATAGTTTTGCGGCGTCGGGCGGACCGAGGTATCGGGGGAGCAGAGAGACACAGAAACTTGCTTGCCGGTGAAACACGCTCTTTATTAGCGGTGCTGAAAAGGATCAGGCATCTAACGAGCACCGAACCCATTACATACAGGAAACACAAGATGCATGCAGTTTTTATTATTATTATTATTATTATTATTATTATTATTATTATTAACCCTTACTAGGTACTTGTAACGTTATAGCATAATCCATTGCAAAAAATTGCCAAGCTGTCACTTCTATGTTTCCCCACACCGACTTTTGTATTCTGGAACCGCAATGTGATGAGTTCATCCTGAAACCTTTGAAGCGACACTTCACGTTTCAGTCACTTTTTTCTTATCTGTAGTTGCATCTGTCAGCAGTATGAGTTACTCATACTTTAAGGGTCAGCCCCAGTTGTTCCATCCTGTGTCCCTTCCCAGTTTGGCCAGCAGGCATTGCTGGTCATCCTGTCCCTCGTTTTGTCAGTCTTTGTGTTTTCCTTTGTTCAGTTTTGGCTACATGGCTCAACACATGGTGCAGCCAGCTGCTTGTTAACACTTCTGTCCCATGTTCGAATCCCACCTTCTCTTGCCTTTTCAAAAGGATCAGGCACCGAACCCATTACACACAGGAAACACAAGATGCATGCACAGTGGGAGCTTTCCGTAAGCTAAATACACACAGGGATTGCACAGGATACACGCAAGACACCAGCAAATAAGGAAATATAACCGTTAGCAATAACAACAACACAAGGGCTATTTACAACTGCACGCAGGGCATGCTGGGACCCCGCCGGCACAACACTATATTTAAGTTTTCGAATCTAGGTCTGTCAGATAATGAAAGTGGAGTTTGCATGTTCTCACACGGGTCTTTCACAGTTCTCTGGTTTCCTTCCCACAGTCCGACAACGCGCAGTCAGACATGCCATCGTGTGTGATCCTCTGTGTGATCTGCTCTGGCTAAGTGTTTCCAGCATGGATGGGTTAACTATAGACATTAAATTGCATCATAGCCCATCTGAAATTGTTCGGGAAATACTTTAGGTCGTTACAACAAGTCCACTGCCCACGCTCTCCTGTGATTAATTTCAAAAGGGCCCACAGCTTTTTTAAGAAAAAAAAAAGTTTGAACTTGAACTTGAACTTTCATTTTGACTATTTTCATTCTCCTTATTTTCCCACGTGAAAAGATTTGGTCTACATAGTCTCATATTTGTAAGGTTTTATGTTAGATGATCGTTCAAGCGATCATGTGTTTGCAGGTTTCCGTATTCCTCAGCCGTTTTGAAGGTAGGCCTAAGTCTTGGCTCATTTGTTTAGTAATCGTTTGAAAGAAAAGCCTGTAAATATGATTACATTTTTTTTAGGTGAGACATATCTAAATTTGTATGTTCCAGAAAATTTTCCAGTTTACTTTGTGTCTGATTGCACCATGATTCCGACATGCTAAGAATACCGATAGACTGATGTTCAGCCAGAAATTAATAAATTATTAATAAATTTGTAATGTAAATGTTTTGGGTCTGAAGGAATTTTAAATGTTTCAGAGTTTTTTTGCATTTATATTAGTTTCTGATACCTGATATTAGTCACCTGTTTCAATATAACAACTGCAGGTACAGACAAATGGAAAGATGATTTTCCTAATAGTACTTCTGCCAATGCTAACAGCTCCAGTTACAGGCAAAAGACAAGGTGATTTTGCTAGTGGTATTCCTATACTTATTTTATTAAATATATACTTGCTTTTGACATTGTGTTAGCTAGTTTTCTTACATTAAACAGGAGTAATACATCTATACCAAATCTACGGTTATACATCTAGAATATTTTTTTAAATGATATCTCAACTTGGATGATACAATCACACTTTAGAGCGGAGTACATTTCAGATCAATTCTAAAGATAAAACTGAACTGCAGCTGGGTTTTTAGATGTTTATTTAGAAATAACAAATGAAATGCAAAGTGATGGGGAATATAAATCAAAATTTAAAGCAATATGAATTAATTAAATGAATGAATTAAAACATATTCTTCTGCAATGATAGTAACAAGTAATTAACATATATATTGCATTTATAACAAAATGAAAAAAACATGTGAAAGCAACATATTTCTGTTTTTTACAGTCACATACTGTTGGAGAAAAGCTCATATTAAATTTGTCAGTTAATGCAAAACTATAAGACCATTAGAATTGCTTTTTAGTCAATATCCTGCATATAGCGATCGTTACACTTAAAATTTAGTGTAATGTCAGTATTATTTAACCACAAGGGCTACAAAGGATAACACAAAATGAATGTTTATAGCAAACAAATTTCATATATTTATAAATTTGAGAATAAGCTGTTTCAAAATTAAAATTTGCTTAAACCACACTGTGGACCGTTTCCCTGAGAAGGTAAGTATGTGCTTAATAATGTGAAGGCATTTAATGCTGCCCAGACTGCTGCTTGACCTGTTGACCAGAAGAGGTAAGCTTGGTCACTTCCAGCTGTGAAGTTCTGCTCATGGACTTGGTGCGGTTGCGTGTGAGGCTGAGCCAGGAGACACTGTCGGAGAAGCTGTTGGACGAAGGGCCTCCAGCCGCGTGTCCGTTCTGCTCACCTGGGCAGCCCTGCAACAGCCCCTTGACGCATCCCCTGAAGCTGTGGTCCAGGAAGATGTAGATGATCGGGTTGGCGCAGCTGTTGAGGAACGCGAGGCAGGAGGACAGGATGAGCCCCCGGGTCAGTAATGACTCGGTTTCACAGGACAGGATCACAGCCCACAGCTTGGAGATGATCAGGATGCTCTTGAAGAAATTGAAGGGTACCCAGGAGACCACAAAGACGGCGATGATGGTGAAGACCATTTTGACGGAGTGCCGACGCCGTGCTTCAGTGCGGGACCCGCCCACCCCATTCTGCTTCTGCAGCCGGCTGAGGATGGAGCCGTAGCAGAAGAGGATGAAGGACACGGGCAAAAAGAAGGTGAGGAAGAGGGTCACGAGGCTCAAGCCCTGGAACATGGTCGACTCCTTGTCTTCCACGCAACGCACGGTGTTCTCCACGTGGTCCACACTCCGGTAGACCAATGATGGGATACCTAGGATGAAGGAGGATGCCCACACCACCCCACAGACGACTCGGATCAACTGACCCCTCTTCAGGTAGCGCGAGTCCATCATGCGGACCACTACCAGGTAGCGGTCGACACTCATGCAGGTGAGGAAGAAAATGTTGGACAAGCGGTTGACTGCAATGATGTAGCTGCTGAACTTGCACATGCTGTCGCTGAAAGGCCAGTGGTGGTGCTGGGCAGCTGAGACGGCCCACAGCGGCACCGTGACCACGAAGACCAGGTCAGCCGCTGCCAGATTCACGATGAAGGTGTCCACCAGCCGCCTTCTTCTGTGCTTGCCACACATGACCCAGATCACAAAGAAGTTGCCAGAGACCCCGACGAAGAATATAATGAAGTAGAACGCAGGCAGATAGATGTCAGAGAGGGGCAGCTGGGCAGCTGGACAGCCTGTTAGATTTTCCAGGTCGTACTGCACGAACGCGAACGTTGTGTGATCATACTCGTATATGTCGCTGTCTTCCATTGTGAGACCCAAAATCGGTGATGAAATGTGCCACTTTCAGTACCGTGCCGCACAGTGCCACCCTGGAGGTGCAGTGTACCACTTAAACGTATCATTTTCTGTGGTCATGTGCTTAAACCACAAACTGTCAGCTTCTCTATTTTGCAGACTGCCTTCCTGTATCTTTCTAAATAAGTATGCATGTTTGTCACATTGCCATTTTTGGTCTCATTCTGAAACGTTTCATGAACAACTTTACAACAGAAGAAATCTACAAAATGACCTTTGAATGTCACAAATATTTTTAAGCTGTATGTATAATTTTAAGTATGGAATAATACTACGTAATAATGATACTTAATTATAACTATCCATCCATCCATCCACCTGTAATTGCTTGCAAAGTAGTGGGCAGCTTGCAGCCTATCCCAAGAACCTATTTCCTAGATGAGGTGCCAGTCTCAATCACAGAGGACATGCATGTCCATATAACTACATAATCAACTGATACAATTGTATCAAAACACTTCAAAAGCACACATTTTATTTGTAGTTCTGCTTCTATTATTTGATTTTGCTGTGTTTATTACTTTGCTGTGTTTATTACATTGACAAGTATGTGGTGCGGCATTTGCCAAATTGTTCCTTGTTTCACATAGTATGTCACATGCCTCAGATTTGCAGTGTGGTCTACCCTTATTTGTGACATAGTTCACCGCAGCTCCACTGCAGGTGCTACCTGTGCTGCTAGCCCTACAAACAACCTCCATCCTGCAACTCTCTTGCTGTACGTGCAGGTCGTCCTGGCTCGACAAGCACAGTGATGCTCTCAGGTGTCACCTTAAACAGGAAGCGTCTGGGTCTGGCTGTGGAAAGATTTGTTTTAAAGCAGCCGCAGAAAATCTTACTGGGGTCACATGCATTGTTTGTCATATAGCTCAATCCAAAACAATTAAAATAGCTTACAAATTTAATGTTCTGTCAAATTTGGATTTGTGTTTGTTATTTTGATTCTGTACTGGAATCTAGTTTGTTTCAGTCTTGGACTCAATAGCAGGAATGTAAACATCCATCCATCCATCTTCCAAACTTTCAGTTTAGGGTTCCAGGGGCTGGAGCCTGTCCCAGGCAGCACTGGACAGAACACCAGTACACTGCAGGTACAGTGCTCACACACAAATACAATCACATTTTAGAGCACTGTTTCTTATAGACTGACTGTATATTTACACTGAACTGCTCCTGACCATATCCACATACCTTCAATCATGCATCTATTTGTCATCCACTTTGGCTGCAGATGCAACATTTGCACAATTTCTGAATTTTAAAAATATATTTTCTACTAAGTTGCACAGTTTTACTTCTTGTTCAGAGTGTATATGTACAGTTTATTTATTTGCATTTTACGTGCCTTTTTTTGGAAGCTCAAAACTTCCATTAATTCTTGATTTACTGTATATGTGTATATAGCTCAGATGACAATAAAGTTTGACTTTGGCTCAACTGGTGGGTCGCAACCCAGTAGTGGATCTCAGGCCCATTTTTAATCATCAGCAACCCTCCCCATAATGTGTATGGTCAATTTTGGATCGTGACTTAATGGTCAAGGGAAGAATCTGGGTACTGAGGCTAAAGCAGTTGAAAAGCACTGCTTTAGAGAGGCAACAGATCATACTTTATTGCAGTGTCCGAAGAGGTTTCGATGGCTGACTCATAACAACTCATAATACAATGCAGCCTGGAGCAGCCTACCTGTACTGCAATAGTTACACAGCTATGATAAATGAATGAATGAGACATTGCTTATATACTGTATTATTTGTATGAATTTAGGCAAGCAAATAACCAAGTGGCTCGCTATTGTTACTGCAACTCATCGTTCATGTTTTTGTAAGATAATAAGTGTCAACGGAAAATTACACTATGTGAGTGCGTCTGGGGGGAGGGTGTGCTCCACTTTAGAGTTACGTCTTCCCCTTGTCTCTCGTTCAAGACAAATTACACAGATATGAGTGTTCAGTTCTTCATGGTAAGATGCCTGACTAGACTGTGATGCCCCTCTATGTCACTGTTGTTCTATATTCTGTTTCACAAATGCCCAAATGTAGTTGTATTTCTGTTTTGCCAAAACGCCTGTTTTTCTCTTTTTATTTGTGTCACATCTGTACCCCATCTCCATAAACCTTCAAAAAGCAAAACCTGCAGGCAAGAAGCCATGATTCCCCTGCCCATCTCCAGTCACACGGCTCGCCTCTCTATCGACCAAAATGACACATGCAGGCTTAAAGCAAATGTTCCTCTGAAACATTCTGAATTGCCAAAAATTCAAAATTTGCCTCTTGGATCTGGTGAATGTAGATCAACCTGGTGTCTTCAAATGTTTCCAGCTATAGCCCAGCAGCTTTTTTGTTCAATTCCTATAAAGGTCAGGGTGCAAGGCTATGATACATCCTGAATGGGATGCCATTACATCACAGGGCACAAATACGCCGTGGGCAGTTAAATGCACCTTTTATCCTAATTGCATGTCACTGGACTGCAGTTAGGAAGCTGCAATCCACTCTTAAGGCATCTTCACTACACATTGCACTTTGCACAACATCACCTCATGCGTCACCACTTGCCACTTTTTTGTATTTTGTATATGTTTGATATTTTGTTAATTTTTATTCTTATTGTCTGCACTTTATATTTATATTTACCTTATCTGCACTTTTTTTACTCTTTCTTTCTCTTTTGCACAGTCTTTGGATCGGTCAGGGTTCATTTTACTGCATGTTGTACCTGTTATAACTATGTATGTGACAAATAAAGAATCTTGAATCTTGAATCTTGCACAATATGGGCAAGTGCCACATAGACCCATGTACACAGGAGATGGGATTCAGGCCAGCAGCCCTGGGGGAGAGAGACACCATCGCAACCCACCGTATCACACCACGCATATACCATCTGTTTGAAATACTGGATGCAGTTAACAGATGCTGACTGCAGTTTTTTAGCCCTGTGATTCTATTGCAATGCACTTAGGAATTGGTTCCTCAGTACACGTATTGATTATGCAGTATGATTGTATAATGGATGCCACGTTACCTAAATTAACATGCAACATCAGGAAAGAGATATAACATTTCAGACATATGAACATATCCTACAAATATTTATAACTGTGGGAGTAGAATTGGTAGCTTACAAGTGCAGTTTTGAGTGTTAAATGCTACGTTCATGAAAGAAAACTGAGAACTTTCTTTCATGGTATTTTTTTTTCCAGCTATATTAGTTATTCTCCTAGTAATTATATGTTATTGCTTTATATGTCTTCTATGTATAGTTGAACCCTGCCTAAAATGTTCTGTTAATACTTAATGTGCTAAGAAAAAATGCTGTGTGCCTGGTACAGAAATAAAACCAAATTCACACCTCAGTGTCTGATCTGTCTTGTTGCCCACATAATTTAAGCTTCGTTACTAACTGAGGAAAGGATAACTGATGTGTGTGTGTGTCCCTGAACACTATGAACAGTTTATAAACTGAATTATTTACACCTTCCTAGGGCTGTCAGGCTGACACTTTTCTCTGACAGGTCCAGATCCTGCTAGATATCTGGTGGGGGTCTGCGGCCCATCAGTGACTACATTGGGTTATGTCTTTTTCACAGTTCACATATAGCAACTGAGCACTGAGTTGCCAGTGCCGATTGTACACCGATTTGCCACTGATCTGAGGCACTTGTCAGCGAGCGGAAATATCGGGGCTAGAATCAGGTAGTGGGAACTTAAGCAGTTGCAGACCAGGCTGACTCATCAACGATTCCTCCAGGTGAAAGATCTTGTAGTGTGTGACCCCCTGTCACTGATTAGTGGTGTAGTGTGTAAACCACAACGACTTCAAGACTTCAAGCATTTACAAGACAACATGTTGTGTAGTATGAACAGTACCCCGATCTGGCAGCTTTGAAAGTCAGGTAGTGTGAACTTAAACCATTTGAAAAGCATTGTGCTAGTTTACATCATTCAGTTAAGTTCAGTTAGATTTTTAGGATAAAATATGTAAGAGGAATTGTAGGGCAACTGGGGGAATTCTGGTGCAGCAAGGTATGCAAAGTGCAGAATAAACAAATAAAATACAAAACAGGACAAAGTGCTCAGACAGGACACATTCTAAAAAGAAATTAGAGTAAATAAACAGAACATCCTAAAAAAAACAGTATTAATGAAATAAATAAAACTAAAAATAATGTAATGACAAGCAGATGGATGGTAGTGGAAGGATCGTCTGCAATTATATGTGCAAAGAGATACAACTCTGGAAAAAATTAAGAGACCACAGCAAAATTTCAAGGGAAGGCATTTTTCTAACCAAAATGGGGTGTTATTGAGGAACTAACCAAAAAGGGACATGAAACAAACCAAACCTCAAGGGGTCAAAAGATGAGCACTACAAGAGGGAAGGCCACAAACTAGCAAAAGGAGCAATGTTAATGACAGGACTGAGGAACACAAGACTGGGAAGCACTTTTATACACAACTAATGAGGAAGCAAACAAGTGGCAGCTGAAGTAAGTAATACAAGGGCAGGAAAGAGAGGTAAGAAAAATAAGTGCCGGGCATGGCTTGTTTAGGCCATTCCAGGGAGGAGACAGGAGGGTCAGGTGGACGTGACAGGCAGGACATACCAGATCTCTTTTACAATGGTAATTATTATATCAAGAGTGAGACTAAATCTGCAAACGGTATTTGTTATTAATTGTTATTATTATTACAATTAATTATCAGCTGCTCTACTAAATGTCTTGTATATATGGTCTTCTGTTTGGTGCTATGGTCTGAAGGAGGTATGCAAAAGAAAATTTCACTAAGCACACATGGCAATAATCAAAACCTTGAACCACAATACTGTTCTCATGTTATAATAATAATGACAATGATCAACATTGATTGTGATCATGTATTGTTACTGACACAGAGCTTGTGTGCGCTGACATCCACAGTGAGATCCAATTTTATAATTTTTTTAAGTGATACAGAGATATACTCTACTGTACGTACAGTTTAACCACCAATGGAAAGGTGCAGCTCTTGATGACTCTGACACAGGATTGGTCACCATCCATGGCAGAATGATGTCATACTGAATCTTGGTATTACTGCCCAAATGTTATTGTTGCATTCTACATATCAATATACCTACTAAGCACACAAGGAGAGCACCGTCTCTCTCATATCTGAAATCCCAATAACTGGGAAACCTCAGTGAGAGAGTGCCAGAACAAGATGGTGCAGATGGATTTCCTTAATTTTTATCATCTCTGACATTTTTTCCAGCCACACTTGGAAAGAGACATATTCATGGAATATTAATAACCATGACAGAGGGAGTAAATATACCTAATGTACTGTGAATTATTTTTTTCCCACTGCAGAAACTGCACAAGGGACTTAAATTATGCAAATTATGCAAAGCTGCTGTGAGTAATCTATTCATTTCTTACACCCTGTAAGCGCACATTATAAATTATCCTTCCTCTGAGCATTTGTCAGACTGATTCAGAAACTCAGGAAATCACAAAAGGTAAATGGAACAAAAGCAGTATGACTTTCACTGAAAGAGAGAGCCTAAAGATATCCTGAGTACAGTAGTAGAGTAACATGCCAGCACCGGACATATTGAAGCAGGAAACCAAAGAGGACACTACTGAGTTCACAAACTCATCCTTTGTGAGAAGCTGCAGAGAATATCTACTCCTAAGTAAATGGCAGGCAGCAGTGTGTGGTTTCACTACTGGGCCCTTGAGCAAGGCCCTTAAAAAGGGACTGACTGACCCTGCTTACTCAAATGATGCTATAAATAAGAGTCTGCTAAACAAATAAATGATTTGCTAAATGCTGCTAGATTAAGTCATTGTATTGTCTGTGGACCAGAAAAAATCAGGAGACCATCCTCTTTCATCAGGCTCACTTCTGAACCTCCAGTCAAACAGTGGGTGACTGGAAAGGTACTTGAATTAGTAAGTACGCCTGGGAACTTTCCACTGGTAAGAAATCCCCTCTCTAAGTCAGCAAAATATATAACAACAAAAGGCCTTCACCCTGAAACCACACTGAACAGCGGCAACACATCTTCACAATGATTACTCTTTGGCTCTGTTTGGGTCAGTAGCTTGAAAATCACAATTCCAAACAGGGAACATTTCTGGTATTAATTAAATAGTTGAGTTCAATTAGAAATTGTTTGATTTTAGTTAACTTCCATATATGTCCATTGACAATGTGATAATCCCACCATAAAATGGCATAAAGCAGCCGTCTTTATTGATATGATTCACATTAATCTCTAGAATGAGTAAATGCTACTCCTGAGGAACTAACACTATTGACCAATTAATCTGAATATAGGTACCATGCTATTTGAAAGTCAATGTGGGGTAAATTCACATCCATTTTACCCCGCACTCCCACCAAATAATTTTAGTTTCAGTGTGCGTCATCGAAATGTGTGCCTTCATGCAAACTGTACCCCTTGTGACCAGAAAGAAAAATGACATTCTGGAAAAATAAAATCATAAAATAAGTTCACGAATACACTCCATGAAAGCATAGTCATCTGAGAATCTAACCAATAACACACCTCAGTCTTGTATTCATAGTCAGACTTGTAGGCTGGTGGAGAGATTTTCGAGTAGTGTCATGAAAAATGAAAAATATAAGAAATCCCCTGCTTTGCCTCATGCAGGAATGCATTAAACTGTTTTAACAGAAAGTCTGTGTATTTACTATAAAGTATCACAAGTGATAATTGTACCTGCTACCCCAGGTACTGGCTTTATATGTCTTTCATCTCAAGATTACATGAACACGATTCATGCTCTCCTTTATAAAACGATGTTATCAACAGTGTATAAGTAAATATATATGATATTTGTTTTTATAATGATCTGTCTTAACTTGCATCTTTGACAGTTCTATACACCGTTAACACCAGCTGGTCCAGGGACTACAGGTGTGAATAAGCAATAGTGCTATAACCTGGTACAAAGTATCTCTCCTTCTTTTTGAGGTTAATGTATTTTGTACATTGTCCCTGTTCAAATAAATACTATAAAAAAAAAAAAAAATGGACGGTTACTATGTGGCATGATATCCTAACAGCTGCTGCAGGGATTGTGGGAAAATGCAGCATTTCAGTTCAGAATATCGCAAAGCAGTGGGACGTGAATGTTTGTGTCTTTCTTGCAGTCAGTGCAGTGTGTGAATGAAGTTTCAGAAAATGTAGCATCTGATCAAACAGCACATTGAAAAACTGACCAGAGGTACACACCCCAAATATTCATATATTCAAATATTCATCCCCCAAATAAATAGATCTAAAGACCTACTACTGTGAATACTCATTGATTGTAGTTGCATTAAGCACTGCTGATTCATTTATCTAACCCAACAGCTAACTGCTGATCAATGTCTGGAAAAAATGTGCCTACAAACCTGACCTGTTAAACTAATTTTGCTAAATGCTGCACCTGTTCACCCCGGACAACCTCCTGAAATACTTAAATTATCCGAACAATAGTGTGTTGTTTCCATCATTGGGGAGAACGGTCCTACATCCATCTATAGTACAGTCTGGGGGTTGTTTTTTTATTCTCCTCCTCTCTTCTCATGTAATTCTGTTTTCTCTGTTCTTCCTATATCCCCCGTCTTCCTGACCTGTCTAACCACTATAATGTGATGTGTGTATATGTATGGTCGGGTTGATGGCCAGTTTTTCGCTGGTACTTGTGACTAATAACATGGTGTATTGCAACAGCAATAAAGGGTTTTCATCATCATCATCATCATCATCATCATCATCATCATCATCATATGAACGTCCCAAAACCCATTTCAGTTTCACTGTGCGTCATCAGTGAAATGCGTGCCTTTGTGTGAACTGTACTCCCCCTTGTGTTTTTCCACTTCAGATGATATGCCATGTTTCTATCTGATTTTTAAAGCATTAAATCAGTCTGGGCCAGGACAATGTCACTTTTTATATATCCTCCTGAGACCCAAGGGAAAAAGTGTCTTTCAATTGTAGGTTATTTGTTTTTGGAGGAAATAAGACATCTTACAATTTAGATTTTTTCAAATGTATTTTTATTTTTAATTTCACAGCATGTCCTCTTTAGTGCACAACAGGAATAATTACGTTTCCTAACATCAGTGAAAAGATAAATGCAAAAATAAAATGTCCACTACAATGGACATAAATTAATAGGTGGGGTCTCAGGAGGTTACAGTGGGATACCTCACGTGTACTGATAAGTTCATGTTTGCCTGACTGGGCATATTTCCGGGCCTGATTGTGAGTGGAAAGACGTTTGCGTTTGTCTCATTTTCTGATAAAATACACACATACTATTACTGAAATTGTCCAGATATATACTTTCTTCAAAGTGGTAACAAGTCAGTAGAATCGTGTTCAATTAATATGAATCGAAAACCAAATTAAGTTCTGAAGGTCAGCTTCGCTAAATAAGTCCCCCTACAGGCGAAATCGCGTCATTGCATTCGACTGCGAAGCATTTAAGGTGGACCGTAAAATCCGAATAAGGAGCCAACTTCAGCCTCGATCGTCTCTTGTCACGCCAGAATAAATTAATTTACCCGCCTAGGGGTGATTTATTGATTAATAGGAAATTTTTCAAATTACGCAGTGAAACGTGTAAATATAAAATCACCTTACATAAAACAATAAATACCACATTCCAAGATTATATTAATTTTAAGTGTCAGTTATAGGCCTGTCAGGGCAGGAGTCTTGAGTCGATTTTTAATCCCAGTCCATCCCTGAAGTAAACCCCCACACTCCGAATTACTGAATTAGTAGAACAAAAAGAAACTGCCTCCTTAGCAAGAAAATATTTTGCAGTAACAACTTTTAAACGCGGGAGGGGGCCAGCAATCCGTGTTTTATGAAGCTACCTTCCGTTTTTCGACAACTTTAGATATTTCATCTAGCTGATTATGAATAATTGAGATTCACTTGTAAAAAATCATTCTGAGAAAATGAAGAATAGCATTATAAATAGTCCTATAAAACTCTAATTTTATACGACTTTTCAACATACCTCTGCTTTTACCTTAATCTGCAGCAATACCGTATAAACTGTTTCAGTTGAAATAGGTTGATGTATCCAGAAAAAATCTTTAATTTATACGTTTTCATGTTCGTGTTAAAGCAATAGGATAATAATTAATTTCATGTTATCTTCACTGGCAATGAATTTCTGGCACATTTTTTCATTAAATATCTACATTTGAAATCACTTTACTTTTGAAAGGTGAACATTAGTATTGTACAGAAAATCACATTAGATCACACTATAACTCATATTTTGCAGTGGCCTTCATGCATAAGGGAGAACAAACTTAGTGATATAGTTTGTTAGCCAGTTCCATTTGGAGATCAAAAGTAACTACAGTGATTGTAAATAAAATTGAAAGGTAGACATATCTGGAAGAAATGAACGCCAGCCACTGATTCCAGAAGGTCCTCGGCAACCAAAGATTCATCACGCCACGGATACTGCAAAAGCTACAGGTCCATCCGCACCCGCACAACAAGGCTAAAAAACAGTTTTTTCCCACAGCTGTTGCCAGTCTAGATCTGTCCTGTCTTAACCCCCTCCCCATGCCGCAAACACCTCTTTGTAAATGATATACCTCTCCACACTAATGCACGGTGGCCAACTTTGGTCAACTGGCTGGAGAGAGATGTTCAATTCGAGACAAGTCTGCACACACATGCACAGGCAATTATATCTATGTAACAGGTTTATTACCTTGTAAATAGTATGTGAGGTTTGCAAACTACCCCAAAGCTTTTGATGTAGCTATTTTTGGTATTATAATGGAATAATGTAGATTTGCCGTAAGATTGCTTATGTGAGTTTGAAATTGTGTCACGCCCAACGCATGAGTTGGCAACGCTGCCAATGCGCAATGGGATCGGTGTATTCAATCATGATTCATGTTGCTATTTGTACCTCTTTGCGTGCGAGTTCTATATATTGTCTTTGTCTGTATATATTGTATATTTTGTGCTGCTGACTGGTGAACTACTAAATGAGATTTCAGTGCTCTATGCGAAGTCAGTCACAGTAAATATCTGAATGTTATATCCTCCTGAGACCCAAGGAAAAAAGTGTCCTTCAGTTTTAGGTTAATTGTGATTTCCTATGTCTTTGGAGGAAATAAGACATCTTTTTTCTATTTTATTTTTAATTTCACAGCATGTCCTCTTTAGTGTACAACAGGAATAAATATGTTTCCTTACATCAGTGAAAAGA
>JAODJU010000130.1:8403092-8413184 GCA_026776725.1 Gnathonemus echidnorhynchus
GACGTCATCTAGCGACATTTGGCGACTTTTCGAGCAGACTTTAGCTACTTTCCATTGAAAATAGTTGGCAACACTGCTACTATCCAGTTGTTCTGTGTTGTGCAGAATATAGGCATATTGAAAGAGATAGTTGAAGCGTCGTATGTATTTTGAAGCGTTTTAGGCGTTTAAAGCCTGCTTTAAAGTGCAATCTTACCACACCGACTTGGGTTGCAAGATGCAATACATACCATGGACTAATTCATACTTCATCGATAACCGTTGTTTTTTTTCCTTAAGATTCACAGTATACTACGTTATATGTATATATAGTAAAATGCAGCTCAGTGATATTTTAAAAAGCTCCCAAGTTTAACCGATGACTGAAGAAAAATAATAATCATCTACAGAATTTTCAGTGTTCCATTGATTTGCTGAACGAGAGAATCTGGTGTGACAAAATGTATGGGCTACAGAAAGTGTTCAGGAAGAGTTGCATCCCCAGCGTGATCTCATTTTATTTTATGTTCGGTTGCAAGGTATTCTAGTTCTTTTTTTAGACACAATCCAAAGTTGCCCCCACACCAATTTTCAAACCTGATTATTTAAATGTGGCAATCGCATGAGCATCAAATTTCTCTTGTACATATAAACTGATTTAATATTCTCGTGTGGGGGGATAATTTATTGCGTTACTAGTGTTCATAACCAAAAAGTTCTTCATAGGAAGTGGACGACGAAGAATCGCCAGCCGGACTAGGTCACGTTTAATCGCGTGCAGCTCGCGCGAGACGCGGTGCTTGGAGCGCGCGGTGACGATCCGGACACGCCATGCAGGACTGATTCCGCATCAGGGGATTCACGCTGGATGCGGCTCGATCGGGGATCTGCTTGCACATTTGCCGGCAGATAGTCGGCTGTACCTATTAAAACTGTGTCACGTTCGATTACCCCGCGATATAAAGTTTTCCGCTTTGTTTTGTCGGAGAACTTTTTTTTGCACTATTTTGCGTGCTCGTGTACCGAGGTAGTGTGCTCGATTTAAGGGATCTCAGAAGTTAAAGTTCGCCTGCTGTTGTCGTGGGGCTGAGTCTTCTGCAGGAATGTCGCAGAAAGAGAGACCCACTTTCTACCGACAGGATCTCAACAAAACCGAATGGGAGGTTCCGGAGCGCTACCAGAATCTGTCCCCAGTCGGTTCTGGTGCTTATGGATCTGTATGGTAATGCACTCACTTTTGCATTTAATATAACACGATTGCAGAATTGTCGCGGAGCAAAGTTGAACTGAATGAAGTGTAAACCGCGGGCCTGGATTGCACATAGATTTGCACATAGATTTTTTTTTTTTTTTTGAAAACTCTAAATAGTAAATGCAGGCCCGCGTCGGCGTGGAGGGCAGTCAGCTTGTCATCGTTATAAACTCGTCTAGTTAAGTTCATTGTATATTGGTGTTTTGTTAACAGGTTGCTTGAACCGAACTAGTTGCATCGCAATGTGATATAGTGTCGCTTCCGACAAGCTCACTCGTTCGATCAGTTGTTACTTCCGATCTTCCTGTTTGCTTTTTTTTCTTGCGCGTACTATACTGGTGCTTATAGGTATAGGGATTAAAGTTTTCTTATTATTGAGCTCATTGACTTTTACCGGAGCTTGGTTTGCGCTGTTAGCTTTGTTTCTGGGCAGACATGTGGTTAAGCCCCTGCTCGGCGCAGAGAAAGCAGGAAGCTAATGGCAAATAAACATACTTGGAGGCAGTATTTTTAGGAGCAAGGAGATGAAAATGGTGCTTTACTGGGGCGTTTGGACATTGGGACTGGCCGCGATCTTTGCCTGAGCTCAAGTGCCCCATGTCGCCTGCTATCGGTGCCATTTACGGGACAGAATGTTCCGTTTTGTCCCGCTAACTGACGGTTTCATGCTTATCTGCACAGGAATACGCTTTCCCGTTTGGAAATGTCCGTTTCGAGTAAAGCTTTTTTAGTTCCAAAGTGAACAGTATAAAATGTCAGTTGGAGGACTTTAGGGGGAATTAGTCTTAATCGGTGGTGAGGTTTTCTTTTCAAAATGTCAAGTGGCGGTTAAAGATATCACTTCTTGTTTTTGACTTGCCTGATTTGTCACAGTGGATGCATTGATTTAAAAAATAGATAAAACTATATATTCCTACCACATTTCTCAAAGGTTTCTAATTAGACATAACAAGTAAGGCATCGTCTGTGTTTATTTAGTCAGTGTTGTTTCTCAACACTTCTTTTCCTCAACACTTGTCCTTTCGTGTTCACCTTTGATAAGCCTACGTTAGTCGTTTCCTCGATGCGTTTTATTATTTTCCACCGTAACAAGATATATGGCTGCTTTGTAAACGGAGCCCGTCCTTATTGTGCATGCCGTAAGCATGTGTTGATGTAAGACTGCACAATGATGTAACCCCAGTTTGCCCGCAATGAATCATTGCTTCACATTTAGGTAGCTTACCGGACCGCCTTCTTTAGTCATGCTCTTTTAATGACATGCATTTTGCAAAGATTTGGGGGCTTTTTCCTATGAATCTTGGCAGTTTAGAGAGTTTCCCAAGAAAGCACTGATTGCATGGGTGCACGTTTGTGTTTCTCACTCACAGAGGAATAGGGGAGCCCTGTCCTTCTCGTAAACACAAGGCAGCAATTGCGACACAGCCAGAATCCATTTTTATATGACAGATCGGTTCCCTTTCTTCTGTTCTTCTGAAAGTGGGACTTTTTTCTGAGAACAATTTGTGCAAGAGCCCGTTGTGAGATTTGAGATGTGAATTGTAGCACAAATTCTATGTATCTTTTTAATAATCCCTCCCCCCTCCTCCAATCTGTTCATTCCTCATGATCTATGGGCAAATCCCCCTTGCCCCCATTGAGGGAGTATCTTGTTTGTTCAGTGTTACAGAGGCAGTTATAGAGACGAGCATGGGATAAAGCACTGCTGTGGCAGACTGGTGTGTCTTCTCTATAACCTCCTGGATAGTTCTTCAATACTGTACTCAGACCATGCTGCACACTGAGCACAGTCTAATCGGCTGCTTCTCCCTCTGAATGCTTGGTCTAAACTGGTCTGATGGAAACTGGTCTCTGTTTGCTGGTAATAGCTTGCAGACTCTCTCCTCTGGGGGGAAAATACCGACTTTCCGGCTGTGCCTCGAAGCTCGTAGGTCCGGGTGTAATGGTAGCTAAGCAGTGGTCGTGAGTGGTCATATTAAGCACGCAGTCTTGAATCTGTGCAGCATGTTTGCCAGTGTCAAGCAAAGCACTCCCTCTTGTTTAGCGAGGGAGGCAGGCATCATAAATATCACAGCGGGAAAACCATGCTGGTAGTGGGCGCAGCGAGTTCTGCCTTGTCCCGTTCAAACGGTGCTGGGGAGTTTGCAGCGTTGGTTGTAGGTGACTCATACTGTTGGGAGTTTAATCTCTCTTTGTGGGGTGGGGCTTTGCCTTTGTAGGCTGTGGGAGTCTTCAGCCATGCTCCCTTATACATATCCTAGGAGCCTTTTAGTGTCTGGGTGGCACACGGGAACAGGTGGGTGTCCTTCAAACAGTTTCCTGGAAAGACGAGCACTGACTTTAAAACAATCGGCAGTTATTTTGAGAGTGCAGTCGGCCACAGCCGGCGATCTCGGAGACGCCATAACGTTAATGATTCTCCTACTAATTTCCTTTCGCTGTTTTAACTCAACCGGTGAAGCAAATATAGAGTAATGAAAGGGCTGTAATATCGTGCTAGGCAACCTTATTAGCCGGGCTGCGTTTCATATCCACCCCGGCGCTTACCAGCTTTCCCGCCTAATTGGATCGCTTGTTCTTTATCTGTTTTCCTTCCCTCGGGTCCCATCCGGCGTTTAGTTGATGACTTCCCCTTTCCCCTAAACCATTCTGAACTATTTTTCAACGGGAAGCTGTGAGTGGAGGCTTGTTCCACCTGAGTGTTTCCACCACACATGCTGCTAGCATCCAGTGGAAGGTACATTACAACCAGTTGGGAATCGCAGCATGTTGGGTTGTGACAATGGCGTCACGCTGTCCAGCCTTGACCACCTGCAGTATTTTTTACCGTACGTGCGCGTTTGCATCTTGCAGGCTTTCTGAAGGCACATCAAGCCACCTTCTCCCACAGGAGATCCCAGGACATTCTTCCGCTTTTCCTTTTGTCATCGTGGGATCGTCAGTCAAGCTTTTGGGGGGGGGGGGGCTGCTGTGTGGCTCAACTGGTTATGGTGTTGTAATCAAAAGTTTCCAGGTTCAAATACTAGGGATGGGGCGATCCACATTTTTTCAGTTCCGATCTGATTCCGATACACAACTGCCAATACCGATTCAGATTCCGATACAAGAGCTCTTTTTACTTTGTTATACTCTATATATGATTTTTTTTAAGCTAGTAAATACAGATGGAAAAAATGCATGACAAAAATATTCAATTAGGCTACTACAAACATACATAACGTACTCTTCCACCTCATTTGTATGTCTTGTTTTAAGCCTTTCTGAGGCATTTGCAGTTCAATATATCTTCAAAGCAGGTATATACAAGTGGCGAATGCTTAAAATTTTAACACATTTTTCCTCCCATTGGCGTCAGCTCAGTTACACTTTGTTGTGATGGCAGCCCCTCTTGTATCACAAGCTGCAGTGAGTTTGCAAGACAGTCCAGGTTAGCGACTCCCAAATCATCCATTGCTTTTTTTTGTCTTGCAGTTGTGTGCGCTTTAAGTGGGATTGTCCATTAAACGCTATACCCACCTCTCAAAACTTTATTTTACAAAGATTGCAAATCGCTGTGCTACTGGTTTCTGTTAGAAGCATAAAATACTCCCAGGTCGTCACGTCTTACCTTACGCTCCTCATACTGCGAAGGATATGCGCATGACGTCACAGCAGGTGGAAGTCACTGTACTCACATCCATTGAGTAGCAAAAAAGACTGAGCGGCAGCGTTAGCGTTCGATTTGAATGCCGCAAAAAAAACACATGTAAAATGGGAAAGAGCTGTCGTGCGATTGATTGTACAAACAGATTTAACACGAAATAGGAGCTAACTTTTAGGGATTGCCAAAAACGAAATAAGTAAGCATAAGCATGGCCGATACCCGATCCATCAAATAGGTCTGGATCAGCACCGATACCAATCTGAATAGCGGATCGGTGCATCTCTATCAAATACCGGGGGGGCAGAGTGGTTTCACCATTGGGCCCCCACCCCCCGAGCAAAGCTCTTAACCCACTTTTTTTTTGTGGAGAAAAGCGTCCGATTTTAAATGGTCCCACTGGGACCTGGCCTTGGTGTGCCTCCAGCGGCATGTTTCCGGGACATTACCGAACTGATAACGCTCCGGCCTCTTTCTTTCATACCAAAGGCCGTGGCCCGTCTTTGCCGGTGAGATTCCAGTCGGGAAGGTCATGTCGGCTCTTGGTGAGGTTGCAAGGAGGCATAAATTCATTTTTTTCTGTCAGAGTGTAAAGTAGTGTGTTTCCTTGTTTCCGCTGTGCTATAAGTCATTTGGTAAGAGGCACTTGAAAGCATTTTAGAGCTGAGCTGTGGGTTGTTTACTGAAATAAGCGTGTTTAGTAGAGCAGCTGCTCCCCTAATGTAGCTGTGTTTATGCTCTGTTGGGCACAGGTACAGTTTAATCACTGCAGCTCCTGCCCTCAAATACTCTGCATTGTAATGCCTCTCCTTTGACTTCGCCCCTCCCTGTCCTCGCAGTTTTGTTTTTGATTCATGCTTCATTTGAACTTCTCAGCAAATATCTGTGGAATTTCCAAGGTATCTTGGCTGATATCTTTGGGCATTAAATCTCAGTCAGGACTCTGCGTATATGAATATCGAAAACATATCTAAAATGCATAACAAATGAGCCTCTCACCCCAATCCGGACGCAAGCCTCAGTAATGGTAATACTCTAAGCTTAGTGTGCTTGATCACTCCTCTGGATTTAAAGTTAAATAATTCAGGATTTTCAGAAGAGAGTAAGAGCAGTCTGTTTTATCTTCAAGGCACAGTGTTGTCTCTGTTAATTAAATTTGCCTTTTTAATGTTATATAAATACCAATATCATAAAATAATATTGTAACTATGTATACAGAATGCAACAAGCCTTTGTAGATAAATATAATAGCTATCAATTTTTGCAAAGTATGAAATTTCTGGTTGGATTAGCTTTTGACTTTTCCCATGACTGTGTTCCTAGTGAGTGAGCGCACAGACCCAGTCAGTGTGAGGATTTGCTTCTGGTCCGTGTATCAGCTGGCTGTGCAGTTCAGATGCCATTCTCCTTTTTCCTCTGCTTGCCTTTGGCTTGGGCTGTCTGTCACTCCTCCAGGGCATTGGCCAAGTTGTCAAGTTTTTGCTGTGTGATTCAGGCTGCAGTAATCCAGCCCTGAACTCCGTGTACGTGCCCTGACAGGTATCGCACAGCAGAGCCTTTGTGAGACGTGGGCACCTGCAGGCTTTGGGTGTTTAGGCCTGTGGCGTGGGAGCTGTCGCAAGCGACTGGGTTTGGAGGGTTGTTCTCCCTGCTCTCTTGTGCCAGGGGCCCCGGTTACTGCCCCCTGCTGTCTTGCGCCAGGGGCCCCGGTTACTGCCCCCTGCTGTCTTGCGCCAGGGGCCCCGGTTACTGCCCCCTGCTCTCTTGCGCCAGGGGCCCCGGTTACTGCCCCCTGCTCTCTTGCGCCAGGGGTCCCGGTTATTGATCCCTGCTCTCTTGTGCCAGGGGCCCCGGTTATTGATCCCTGCTCTCTTGTGCCAGGGGCCCCGGTTATTGATCCCTGCTCTCTTGCGCCAGGGGCCCCGGTTGCTCGTTACACTCCTGCTGGATCGGAGCCCACTCCCTTGTGAGGGTCGCGACTCCTGAAGATGTAGGTGCCCCATCTGGGTTTATGTCACTTTCACTTTGGTTGGGATGCCGGCAGCGAGGGCTGGCCGTCTTCGAGAGGCTGCCCTTTGTTTACTCAGAGGCTCTGCCCAAGGCGTCCTTTTCATGCTTTCTGGGAATGTCATGTGACACAAAAAGAAATTGGTCTGCCAGTATCAGTATAACCCCTCTGAAGCAAAATTAGCTGCCAGTCGCTGGCCTGAATTAGATGGCTGAGCGCAGCAGCCTGTTAAATACTTAAACAAAGATGTCTGAACTTGTCACCCTTCCGATAATGACTGTCTGCCGTCCCCGTCTCACCGTTGCTATACCTGAGGTGTCTGGGGAAAAACAGCCTCCCCCATCATCCCTGACTCTGCCCTGGTCCTGCAGCTTTGCTCTCAGGATGCAGGACTTGCCGTCTCCACAGATTTTTCTCTCCCCCTGCTGCTTTTGTGCGTCAGGCCGGTGATGTTGTCTCAGAGTTATTTGAAGTGTTTCCTCACAGTGAGCTTCCGAAACTAGCATGGCGGCCCCCTGAAAATGCAGTGCGAAAGGCATTTGTTAAGGGGCTTTCCCCGGAAGTTCTGTGGTCTGGTGTGCAGGGTGGTCTGGGTGACCCTGTAAAATTGTCGCTGGTCTGCTATTTCCAACCTTTGCGGCTGGTTGGTTTGTTTGCTAAAACGCTGAGGCATAGCACAAAGTGAGCCAGGGACTTTTTTAAACATACCTCCACTGGCCAACTCGACCTGTAATGACCGCACCCCCCCCCCCCCCTTTCCTCCAGCTCAGCCTTTGACGTGAAGATGGGCCTGAAAGTCGCTGTGAAGAAGCTGTCCCGCCCCTTCCAGTCTATCATCCACGCCAAGCGGACCTATCGCGAGTTGCGGCTCCTCAAGCACATGAAGCACGAAAATGTGAGTCGAGGCCCGCGTCACATGACTGCGCATGACCTCACACTCTGTCTGCCAACTCCTGTGCTGAATTGCGCCCCTGGTGGCACTTGAAGGAAATACTCTGCCAAAGATTCTCACAGAGGCTTTTCCCTTTAATCTTTTGTTGTTGTGCTTTGATGGATTGCAAAGGGTCACCAGGCACGATTCACATCATTCCATCATCATACTTACTCACCAGCTTGTTATATCCTAACAGTTTTCATCACTTTTCTTTAATTCTAGAACCAGATTCATGTAAAATGTCTGGTTAGGATTATATTTTGGGGAGATGGTGAACACGAGGGGGCAAGTCCATGACTGTGTCTCCTCTGCAATTTCCTCCTGCAAACAGTTCCTCTTCTAACTTCCCCAGCGCCATGTAACAAAGGATGGCATCACTGTACCCAGCGTCTGGCAAGGTCGAACAGAACTGCTCACTGAGGCTGCCCCCCCCACACACACATACACACAGTCACTTTTTCAAGGGACGGTTCTCAACAGAACACGGAGTTCGACTCGATCGGTCGTTTTATAATCATTCCCACGCACAGGAGATGACCTCGTCGCTTGGGTGGAAACCGCAGGCTGGGATTGTCCAAATACCCCACCCCCCCATTCCAGTTTACATAAAGCTCTCCCTCTGTGGGGGTGTTCAGTCTGAAACATATTTGTGACGAGACATTTTCCTGGCAGAGCGTTTGAATAGCAAAGCAGAGCCAAACAGGAGAATCTGAAATGGGAGGGTCTATTTTTACCATCCGCGTTTCATTAGCTGATGTGTTTATAGTGGAGTTGTTACTTTTTATGTGGTAGATGTATTTTTCTGAGGTTAATGTGGCTCCAGCTATTTAGTGTTCGGGAAAGTTCTCCATCTCGCGTCCCAGTTCTGCTGCTGGGTTTCGAACCCACAGCTTTCCTGCACCCTGCCACATCTTAGGAATCTCTTAGGAATGTGGGTGACGCTATTACTGGCTGCCGCTCTTTATCTCCCAGCACAGCTCTCTGTGCACAAACAACTCAGCGGAGCTCAAAGTCACATTTATCGCGATTTTAGATGCCGTCACAGCCCCGTAACTTGGATTAGCGTACGTTGTGAAAACACGGTAGTCCAGTGTAAAGTGAGACCGGATTGACGTGAAGTGAGTGCATCACTTACCCAAATTGTCCTGTTTTCTGTTTGGAAGTTACACCAAATGGCGGAAACTTGCAGAGTGCAGTGCTGCTTTTGCCCACTTTCCAGTTCCCTGACAACAAGATAATGAAAGTGACGGTTTATTTGCCATTTGTACAAGTACTTTTAAATGTGGTAGTTTTTGCATATTCCATCTTGTTCTCCTTTGAGAGAGACACACACACACATGCGGACACACACACAGAGCTGTGGAAAAAATTGAGACCACAACAAAATGTTCAGTTTCATTTCTCAGTTTATGGGTTTGCTTCTGTGTAAGAGACGCATTTTTTTGTAAACTCCAATCGGTCCATTCCCTGCTTCTCATTAATGAAGGGCTGCTTCCTTGCTTTTTGAGACTTCAGTCCAGCTTCTAGACGCCCGTTATGAAATTTGTCCTAGCAGTGCGCTTCACACCACTTAAATGTTTCCCATTCTTTTTGAAGGTCACTTGATGTCACCCTCCGATTCATGGGGCACCGTTGGATAAGTTGACGGTCATCTCTGCCATTAGAAAGTCGCTTCTGCCAGCAGAACCATGATCAAACCAGTATTTAAAGATGTAGATTTTTAAAAAATATTGAGTGATCTCTTAATTCTTTCTGGAGTTCTGCTGGTTGGGGATCTGTGTGGGACATCTTAGGTTCATATGTCATGTCATGCCTTTAACCCCAAATTCTCCAGGGATGCTGACTGGCCGCTTCAGACCAGAACTCGACATCAATTTCTGCAGCTTTACCATGGGCATATTATTTAAAAACATGCATAGATTTTTTTTCTGTCTCAAAAGGACTCAGATGAGTCTTTGCACAGACAAAGGTGTCCACTAAATAAGTAAATGACCTGTGTAATGCTGTGTGATGTGGCGCTCTGGCCTTTGGTGGCGCCTTTAACGCGCGTGGCGTCTGTGTTACAGGTCATTGGCCTGCTGGACGTCTTCACACCCAGCACCAGCCTGGAGGAGTTCAGTGACGTGTGAGTATCACACAGCGGCGGCCACTTTCGTGGCGGGAAGAGTGCCATCAAAGAGAGTGTGCCAGGGAGGTTCTGGCCAGATTCTGCGGGCAGAGGGTGGGAATCGCTGGGAGGGGGTCTCCTAGTGGGGGGGGGGGGGGGGGGGGGGGGGGGG
>JAODJU010000130.1:8419099-8437268 GCA_026776725.1 Gnathonemus echidnorhynchus
GGGGGGGTGGGGGGGGGGGGGTTCTGACGGGAAGTCGATCCAGGGACCCAGATCTCAGGGGTAACACGGCTAATTGTGTGGTTGGATTGGGTTGGGTCATTAGGGACAGCGGATGCTCTGTGTTGGTGCTGATTAGCCAGGTTTTTGAGCTGCAGCCTTCCTCCAGGGAGTCTGGCACTGAGGTCCTTGTTCCACACCTACATGCTAATGAAGCATTTCTTAATGAAGCATTTCTTAATGAAGCATTTCTTCGCTCATGCTAATTGCATCTTGATCTAGCTGGCGTTCTCTTGTCACTCCTCCTTTGGCCCTGATATTTGACCCTGTGGTTGTTACACCCTTACACCCCCCCCCCCCCCCCCCCCCCCCCCCCTCGGTCTGTGGCAGGTGGTGGGTTGCTCTGGCCACGCCCCTTTAACGCCCCTGTTTAACATTGCATATTGTAACCCCTTGACCTGGAGACAAAGATATAAACCAGCTCCAGCAGATAATGCGGCTGACGGGGACGCCGCCGGCCTCTCTAATAAGCAGGATGCCGAGCCACGAGGTGAGGAGGACCCTGCAGGGGCCACGTCCCCCTGTCCATGCCACCCGTCGCCAGCGCCTCCCCAAAGCCAGTCGCCTGCTTCACTGCCCCCCAGGCTCCCATCCTTGGGTGCTGTTAGCCCAGCTTCCCCATCCTGCTGGTGTATGACTCAAGGTGGTAGCGCAAAGCTAATGCAACCCCGACGTGGTGCCCACTCTCACATCCAGCGTGGACCCCTGCGTTGTTCTGATAAAGCCTCTAACGGCTCTTTTAAAATGGAAGCTGCTTTATTAACAGCCGGTTTTGGCTTAATACTAGCAGCGGCACAGACAGGGAAGCCAGCAATTTACATGGCCCTCATGGTTACACGCTAACGAAACACCCACGTTCCATGGCGAACGTTATACGGCTACGACGTTTGTTAGTAATAAATAGACAGACACGTCGATTTACGATATTTAAAGTGCAATGCAATGCAAAACTTGCTGGTAACTGCGTGGTTAGTTCCGCTGACAGACCCCACGACGTCATACGCATGTCAGCCAATCGTGAGCAGTGGGTGGGATTGGAACAAGCTGAAAAGTCCGTCTCGGGTGGTGCTCCGAAACGGTGGTTACCATAGCGATTACGTCGCATATGATGTCATATTGCTAAAACTTTATATTGGCAGCATAAAACTCTTTATGAAAGATGAACTGGGTTTTAAGGAACTGGTTGCGCTGAAGTTCCCCGTCCTGATGTAGCAGAGTTTTGAGACATCGTTCTGAGGGCCCCTAGAGCGCAATGGTTACCTTTTCATTCATTCCCAAGTGGTGCATGTCTTACTTTGGGAAAACATGTCCCAGCCAGGGGTTGCTGGTTTACAGCCAATACAGTAGCACAGCAGTATGGCAGCAGTAAACCCAGCTTGGTTGGATAGGGTTCCTGCTCCTTTGAGCCGCCATTATCTCTGTTTCCTCTTGTACTCCCTTACTTTCTCCTCCTTGCACACTCTCTGACAAGTCTGTCTGCTCGGCCTGCTGCTGCTTCACTGTGAAGGACCAGCACAGCTTCTTGGCTCTCAGCTGTGCTGCTGCATTTTGTACTGAAGCCTGGAAATCGCTTACGCTGCCAGTAAGCGTGTACGGCAGGGGGATTTCCAGCACGTGGGGGCCACAAGCCTCCCTGCGCTCCTCAAATAGACTCTACACTGAGCACTGTGGCTTAATTATGTGAAGAAAATAAATGTGTTTATGTAAATCAGCTTCTTGCATGCCACTGTTTCCAAATCTAAAATCTGGAAATTGTATAGGGGATCGAATTGGTTTTTTGGCTATTTTTAAAAAGTTTTCATAGTTGTGCTTGGTCCTTACTTGATCTAGTCATCTCTGAACTTTTTTTCAACTTTTTTGTGCTTGTTTTTTATTATAGGCCAGAAATTACATCAACTCCCTACCTTACATGCCCAAGAGGAACTTTGCTGACGTGTTTATCGGGGCCAATCCCCAGGGTAAGCACTCAATGGGATCTGAGGTTCAGCCATCAAATCCAATGTCTTTGTGCTCCGTTTCCACAAACATTTTTTGTGCCCCCAGCTGTGGACCTGCTGGAGAAGATGCTGGTTTTGGACACGGACAAGCGCATCACAGCGGCGGAGGCTCTGGCACATCCGTACTTCGCCCAGTACCACGATCCAGAGGACGAACCTGACGCTGATGCTTATGACCAGAGCTTTGAGAGTCGCGAACTGCAAATTGAGGAATGGAAACGTGAGTCATGCGCGCGAGTGCAGACGTGTAACGTGCTAGCATGTTAACATGCTAGCATGCTAACGTGCTAACATATGCTAGTGGCGCCTACTTTGGCCTGCCCTGCATTGTAAATGGTTCAGTTCACCTTTCCCAGTAAACAGCCACCATTCTTAATAGTAATGCCTGGTAAACTGGCAAGTCTGGGCTGTTCTATGTCATGTCTTCAATGGACTTGATATTTAAAACCCTTTGTTTTAGGTATGACTCTGCTCATTGCACTTCCAGAGCCTTGCTTGTGACTCTCACTAAATCTTGTGGCTTGCGAATCGGGCTGGGTCCCAAACTTCGGTACTTCTGTGGTACCGACCAAAATGCTCCAGTCCTATCGAGGATCGGAAAATCAGCATCTGTGAGCTAATAAGCATGCAGCATACTTTGTGTAAAGATGTAAAGTTGGAAGTCATGTGGAAGAACAGAAAGAAGACAGAGTAGATGGTACTATTTTTGTACCTCAGTAAGACTGAACACCTTTTGCCTGCGTCTCCAGCTGGTGCTGGCGGCGAAACTTGCCAGCGCTTATTAGCAGGATAACGTTACGTTTTTTATTCTGTAGAAAATGAATCATTGATCTACTGGCCAGATTTATTTATGAATTATAAACATGTAGCGGGTCGTATAAGTAAAGTCTCAAGTCTCGCGCATTGACTGTAAGACACGCGCATTTCAGCCATTTCACACGCGCACAGCATTGAGGGATAACGCCTCCGTGTCCCGTTATACCGAATGATTGGACGAGGCGCCGGCATATGGACGAGTTTTCTGCCGAGTTCATAGCTGTCCCGATCGACTTGGACAGAGTCAATAGCCACCTACCAGCCAATCAGGAACGAGCATCTGTTGCATGTGATCCCGCTGCAAGCACATCCTTACATTGGATGCACACACGCGGAGTGCAGACAAGGTGGAAATGGCAGCGCAAGATCTGATAAATGAGAGATTTGAAACTGAGAGCTACTTCATGGGTACTGAGCTATACGAAGGGCTACCAGTTTGAAACATCCTCCTAAACTTATCTAAACTTCGTGTATAATAAACGTTTTTTTTTTTTTATATTTTCAATTTCAAATCTATATAAATGCAAATGTGATTAAAGAAGAATTGCAACAGGATAGAGTTAAATTTTAGACGCTGCTCACCGGTGATTTGTGCTATTTTTAGTCCGCGGGCGACTCGTGGTCCTTGGGGGCATCCTGGTGCCCGTGGGCACCATGTTGGTGACCCCTGCTTTAAAGTGTCACGCATTGACCATGAGACACACTGCACCCCTAACAAATGTAATCTTACTCCAAATTTTTGATGAAACTTTGGTAAAATATAAATAAAAGGCTGTGTCCCGTTATGATCGCGATTAATCCTAACCAATAACTAACAAACTGACTTGTTCAGATAAAAGATTAGTGCTGTAATGTTTAATGGATTATTCTTCTTGAAATTGATTTACAAACATATTGGTATTGAAAAAGGTGTTGCTCAGAAACCGGTATCGTTCTGGTACTGGCTTCGAAAAATTTTGATAGATGCCCAACCCTACTTGAAACTCTTACTTAATCTTGTTGCTTCTTTCCTGTGATCCCATAATTATGATTTAATTTGTTATTCAGAAGATTGCTATGGCAGTCTTAGTGGTTTAGCGATGTTAACCAGAACCTGGGGCTCTGGGAACGTCAACACAGAGCTTTGTGATTCGGACGTTCTCTGGTTTAGAAGATTTGCGCAGGGGTTTGAAATAACACCTGTAACCAGGATTAAAAAGTTACGTTACGTGGTGTGATATTGAGAATTTATTATTAAGTTGGCTGCTGGCGTTATGTCGTCTTAATTCTCCCTTGATTCTGACCCCGCAGGGTTGACCTACGAGGAGGTATTGAGCTTCGTGCCCCCGGTGTTCGATGAGGATGACGTGATGGAGGCATGAGGACCACAGATGATTTCTCCTCAGATGGGCGTTGTTGAAAACCCCAGCCCCACCCCCACCCCATTCCTCCACACCCACCCAGGGGCAGAGGGCCTGTTCCTCATTGGACCTTTTCAGGGTGATGCATTCAAGTGCCTGTCGTCATTTAACTCTTTTATTCTTCCATGAGTTCCTGGGGCAGATGCAACTCTTTCCACAAATTCTTGATTCTGCTCCTAACACACCTTGGACAAAATGCTCCCGTCTGCCTCAAGACAGGGACTGGTGACAGGAAGCTATCACAATACCTTCATCACATCGCCATAACATGTATAATAATGTTTGTCTAAATCTGTTGAGAGCCTGATACCTTGTGAATCTGATCATGTTTTACATGGAAAGATAACTAGTCAGATTTGTGATGTAATTTACGTGGTGTTATGGCGTGATGTTAATGACAATGTTATTTGGGCATTACGATGATCGCTTCAAACGCGTAAAAACAAATACTGCTTTACAACTTCATTGCTTTTAGAATGACCACTTTCACTGCCAGAATCAGCTGAATATTAGAATGTAATTCAGTATACAGAGCGGCTGTTTGTTCCATGGGATTTAGGAACACCTCCCTAATTAGGGTACATTAAGAGGATTTGTCTGGAGCAATACCCATATTACTTGTGTCCTCAATCTGCTACAGTGACTGAGGATTGGAAGAATATTCTGGTGGTGCAAGCATGGTTATTCTCACTTGTAAAGCATGTCTCAGAATCCAAATTGATACTTTTGCCTCACTGGTCATAAGCCATATATATTTAAGGTACATATTGAACTTGTGAATTCTTGATGAGTATTGGTGGTGGTTGGTTGGGTGGGGAATCATGTTTTGTTTCTTGTTTAGTTTGAATTTTAGGTATTAAGTCCAGGTATTACGGAGCAGTTATTTATCCTCCTACCACAAATATTGTAAAACGCTCATTACCTGGTTAAGCCTAGCTCACAGTGAATGTGTTCTCTTTGTGTCTGGTGTTGACCAGTGACCCCCTAGTGGTAGGGAGGAGCACTTTGCCCCTTGTGACCTGCTATATTGTCCTCTCTGCCCTATGATAGGACATTACTGTATCTCTGACATGGCTTAAGTAACTAAACCAAGGTTCTTTTATTATATCACGAGGACCATTTCATCTGTGGCTTGAGTTTGCTTTTTTTTTTCTTCTCAATCCTCGTTGTTTTTGAGCCACGGTTACGTAGTTAGAACATTAATGACTTGGGTAAGTTTCCTCCTCCATAACGCAGAACCCTGCTGCCCTTTGTCTGTGCAGAAGGCTGACTTCTGTAATCCTGTTCCTCTCCTCAGTTGTACTTCCTCTATTTAGGAAACAATCAGGGTACAGCTGTTGAGAAACTCGTCAATCTGAGCCACTGCCCTTTATTCTGAAAGAGCTGATTAGTTGCGTTTCTGTGTCACCGATGAGCAAGGCACTCACCCAAGATTCAGCCCCTCAACTATGACAATAGGTTCCGGATGTACATAAGTATCCGTTAAAGCTTTTAAAAACATTTTATTCTATTGCCTGTGTGTTGATGATGTGATATTACTTGATTCCAAGTAATACTGTATTGCATGTGTCTTTGTGTGTTTTGCCTGTGTGTTTGCGTGAGCCTGTTTTCAGGAGACCAGGCGGTAATGGTATCACAAATGTAATATGATATGAACAGTAAAATAAATTACAATATTTATAGCCTTAAAGAGAATGGACAGGTCTAGAGATTTTTTCTTCCTCTGTTAGAACCTGCTATTATATGAGATGGTAAGACCACGTTTTGCATTCATAACTCCTCTGTACACTGAGAATAGTGACCTGTAAATAGCACTGTTAAGAAAAATAAAGACATATTTTTAAAAACTAAAATTTGCAGTTGTCCATGTCATTTTTCCGGGCAATAACTATATTTAAAATTTACACCAGCCCATCCCAGTTCAATTATTAAAGTCGTACTGAACAAGTTGTCTTGCGCATGTAGATGTTATAGGCATCCAGACTTAAAAGTGAAAATGCTGAAATAAGTCGTATGTATTTTACGACTTGTAAAAATATTTCTAATGAATATAGACATTTATATCTATCTCCTTTGTCAGAAAAAAAGATGTCTTGGTTTATTGTCATCGGCACCTTACACTGATAGGTAGTATCCGGAAACGGTATTAGGGAAGACAGCTCGTGCAGCTGCACTGCGTCCCCTAGAGGCCACCGGTGATTATGGAACTGAACGCCTGGGAGACGTTCGGCGTTCCGTTTTCTTCTGCTGGAGTCTTGTCGAACAATAATGTTTTACCATTCATTTTCTAAGTCTTATATGAATTAGAAACATTCTCATATGAATACGAATTAGCCATAAACTCTCGACACCCCAAATCAATCGGTGTCACTAAAGGATCCGAAAACGACTAAAAGGCTTCCCAGGTTAAATTTTGTGGTATTTACGTTAGGGAATAAATGAATCGCTAAATATTTTAATAGCGCTAAACCAAACCATTAGCACACATACATGTGTAATTAATTATAAAGGTTAGTCTCGTCATTTGTAAAAACCTAATACGTTTTGTAATTTTGCACTGTGATTAAACATGGCTAAGGACCCGGAATTAGCAGTAATCTGAAAGTGTAAATACATTTTCTGGGGTAAATGCTGGACTGAGATTAAAAACCGGTCCTGGACTTTTGCCCTGACAGGCCTTTTGATGACAGTGAGTCATCAAAAACGTGGGGTCTTAAACTTGCCCATTAATAATAATAATAATAATAATAATAATAATAACAATAATAATATCATCATCATCAGGACCGGCTCTGGGTGGTCCGGCACCCTGGGCGCCACCCCCCACCCAACATTACCACATCATACGTTATCTGGCTGGTAACTTGCTAGCTGGCATTTGTTTCAGTGAAATATTACAAGTAGGGCAAATTACTGTCATATCACGGATTCTGATTTTTTTTCCCGCTGGCTTAGTTGCGCCCCCTAGTCAAATGGCGCCCTAAACGATCGTCTATGTAGCATATAGGGCTGGCCGGATAATAATATAACAATAACTCGGGCCGACGTATTGGAGCCGTTATACATGGTGGCCACTATGTGGCGCCGCCTGCATTAACATGGCCGTGTCCCGTTGACTCGACAGATAGTTCGGACTCGAGAAGCCGGTTTCGGGGCGGTCCGGAAAAGGGAAGGGGGTGGGACAGCGTTGCGATTTGTGGGGCTTCGCCGGAGCACGCATGCGCAGTACCGGGGCCCATTCAACAGCCGCTGCACGCTGGCCGGTTCAGCATGGAGAGGAAAGGTAAGGGGGACGAAAGAGAGAAATATTACTCCTCTTTCTGCCTTTACACGTGCTGCGTTTTACCCCCCTGTTTAAAAAAGCGTGTAATTTAGTTATGTGATATTTTGAACTAGATTGCTCTACATTTTGATGCCAGCTGTACAGAATGTGGTTGACTGTGTTCCCTGGCTTTGATCGAATTGGTGAAAAATCAAAATATTAAATATATAGGGAAAAAATCCATTGGCGCTAGTGAGTTTTCCCGCCAGAATTCAAATTCACGTTAAATCTAGATAGTAGGCATTACACTAATGTAACTCAATAACCTGGTGATATCGCGGTGTAATGTGTCAGCATAGTAAATTACCCATCCTTGCAAAGGGGGTGTAAAAGAAATTCGATGTACTGTTTTGATAGTCATCATTTTATCATTTCTCCTTCCTGTACACGTTGGCCTTTGAATGTCTTTACATGATTTTTTTGCGTGTAATATGGTGATCTTTCATGTCGCGACAGTGCTTGCGATCCAGGCACGAAAGAAAAGGACGAAGACGAAGAAAACCAGCAAGAAGTGAGTACGCAGCTCGGCACGGGTCCCGCTCTGACTAGGCCATCCCACGTGTGTTAAGCCGGAAGTGAATATGTTTACGAATATCACTTAAAGCGTCATCGAGTGCACTATTACAATCAGAGTTCCTTCGTCCTGTCGGCATGTTTGTTCTCTTGACCCCACTAAACGTGTCGGCGCTTTCTAACTCTTATTTGAATCTTGAATCTATTAACCATGAGCTGCTGCGGGTATAATGAAGCCTGATCTTACTCCTGTAAAGTGTCGATGGTTTGACAGTGACCGTAAAGCCGGATCGACGCCTGTAAATAACCTTTGTGATTAAGCTTTCATAAATGTTTTAAGCATGGACTTTGCAGATCCGAAGTGTCTCTCTGTCGTTTCGTGTGCAGTGTGTGTGTGCCGGGCTGTCAGACATCTAAATACTTGCCTCTGGTTCGCGTTAATTAATACGTAATGTTTAGATAATAGATAGTAAATCGCCGAGCTGCGTTGAGTCTCGGGAGCTGCTTTCTCGGTCGGGTAATTCGGGATCACGGCCCCCTGTCATTTCCCCAAAGGGGTCCAGCCGTGATCGGAGGCCGCTCCCCCAGCACCTCCCCCCTTTCTCCACTGACTTGTCAGGTGTGGTAGTTACAACGGTTTTCTCAAAGATTTTAATAGTTAAGACATTTAAGCGATACGTATTATTCAGGGGCGTTGGAGTCTGGGGTCGTGTAATCCCCAGTATTTTGAATATTTAATTAGGCTTCATTCCTCTAGTCCTCAAAAGTAGACCTTTGTATGTTAATGATCAACGCTTCCACCCTTGGTAGTATTGACAAATTTGATTACAAGCATATATCTTTGGGAGGTTTAAATCACTTTCCACAAAAATGTGAAACTATAAGCGTGTGAATGTGTATTATCTCTTCAGTTCCTCTATATTTATTCCACACTATTATGCTGCTGTATTATTTATCGTTTACATACACATTGCATTATGCACACTGCTATCCACACACCGGCCCTTTGTGGATAAGATTGGCCACCCCTGCTGTATAAGAATGCTGAAGTAGTTATTGTTGCATTATTATTAGCATTTAGTCAAAGGTGTTACTCCCTCAAGTTCTAAGTGGAAACACCAGCATGCATGTTTTGCTTGTGCTCCTGTACCAGCAGTGGACTTTTTCTGTCCTGTTTCACTGAACATCTTGTAGCTCCTATGAAGTCTCTGTTTTAATTTGCAGCGCAGTTCAGGCTGCTAAAGGGGCACATGGTGAGATACAGATGGACCTTGCATGCCTCTCTGAAGATTTGCAAGCCTGGTCACCCTCAATTGAGTTTTTTTAGAGGGGGGTGTGTGTACAACCAATGGGGAAAAAAGAATAAGGTTTAGCTATGTATGTGTTGCTGGGCATTTGTGTTTATAGATACATAGTGTAAGCCTATGTGTGTGCTGGCTGAGTGTTACCTTGGACAGAGGTCGTTTGCCCGCCCCCCTGATGTTTGTGGCACTCTGTTTATGACTGTGTTTGTGCAGATATACAGGCATTTGGTTTCCTTATTCCCGTCCCCCCCCCCAGCTGTCTCTCATTCCCTAGGGGCTTTCCCCGGATCTTGGCCAATAAACGCGGCCTCCTGTTCACTCTCCGGAAGCCAGCGTGGTCACCTGGCCTGCCTGAAGTCTCTCCTTTTACGTGACGATTCCACCCACACGCGGCGCCCTGCTTACACGTGTGAAATCCTGTAATTCCGATTTGTTCTGGTTGACGATCAGTTCTGCGCCCGAATCCTCGTTTCCGTCTCGATTCTGTTCCGCATCTGCGAATCCTCCTGCTCTTTTTTTACGGCCTCAGCTTTCCTGCGATCGTACTCATCCTGCACACGCCCCCCCCCCCACACACACACACACTCTCTCACCCCCTCCTCCCTCCCTCTCCCGCCTGCCGCCGCGGCGTTCCCTCGCCACTTCAGTCGCGCTGAGCCACCGTGGAGCTGGCAGCGATTACCGAGCCGCACGGAGCGTATAGTCAGAGCCCGGTCGCGGTGCCATGTGGCTGCTCGACTGGATCGTCTCGCTGAACAGCGCCGTGGCGAAGCTCGCCAGTGGCCTGCGGTGCAAGTGAGTAACGCGCCCGGTCTTGGCAGGCTGGCACGCTGTCGGGCTGGCAGGGCATGGGGCCGGCAGCGGGGGGCACTTTGGTAAGCTCTCTAATTTATTAATGACTCGATTCATTTTTAATTTGTCGCTTGTGCGGGGAGAAGGGGCTGAATTCTCCACACATATCGGCCATCAGAGGAATGCCGGACGCCTTACGGTCTCTGCGTGTTTTATTTCGCTCGATCACAGCGAATGAGGCTGGGGGTGCTGCTTCTTCACTGACATCCAGGGCAAGGAGAAGCAAACTAATTAGGTTTCCAGCGTTGCTGCAAAGTTGATGAGCTCCAAAGCTCTGCCCACCCCTCCCTTCACAGCTGCAGCGGCTAGTTATGTAAGGAGTGCGGTTTATCCACATCTTTCTGCTCCAGTCCCTCTGCTGGCAGACCCCTGGACCTCATCCCATCAGCTTTGGCTCCTTGCTGGGCTTTTATCTTCAGGCCACCCTGTCCGATGTAGCACAGGACCGATTGGGATCAGGAGATTTTACCTGGGCTTCCTACTCCTCCTCTTCCCCTCGTCTTTTGTCCTCTCCTCCCCATGGATGAGTGCATGTGTGCATTGCTCCTTCTGCTGTGTCTGCAGGGGCCCCCACTGACCCTCGGGTCCCAGGTGCAGAGAGCTCATCTGTGGGCTTGCTGACGTACCGCTGTGGAGCATGGTGGGGTGTAGGGGGGGGGGGGGGGCTGCTTTTGCTGGCTTTGTTGGTTCCTATCCTGAAGGCTGGCCGTGAGGAAGACTCCGACGTGACCGTCGGCACTTGTGTCTCAGTGTGACGGTGGAGCAGATCCTGCTCGATGCCCAGCGGGTCGCCCGTTTCCCGCTCTGCTGTGTCGAGGAGGATGCAGTCGGATGTTTGAAGGTGTACCTATGTCTGGGTCCGTAACACAGTGCAGAGCTGCTCGTAACTATCAGTGTCTCTAGTTTGAGTTTTGAAAAGTCTCATTTACGGTGATTGGACAATCTCTGAACATGTTAAACTGACACGCAGCTGATCTGAACTGACACAAAATGGAGATGCAGGTGGAAATGCTGCCCTTAGCTGCAGTGCTCAATGTCACTTGTAGTCCTGGTGCCTCCTGTCATCCAGCCTACAACTCGCACGTTGGAAGTAGTCTGTTAAGGAATTAAATCCTTCTTGTATGTAACGGTAGTACTTGGGAATAGTATATTAGGTTTGGAAGCTACAAGTACAGTTATGTCAGTACTTTGGGCACAGTTGACTCTGACTAGTTCCAGTCTAGGGACTTTGAATCAGCTGAATGAATGTCGGGTCGTCTTGTAAAGCACTTTAACGGTGACAGCTGGCTTGGTGCACTTTGGTTTGTATTGGAAAGTTCTGTACTGTACTGATGCAGGGGTTCTGATCTTTCGGGTTATACAGTTTATGTTTAGTTAGTCATTAAATGTTCTTTTTGTATTTATAAAGTATTGTCCTCTACGTTCTGGAGTGCCCTTCTGAGGACTTTTCCGAAGTGTTCTCTTATATTTACATCTTAGCACTTTTATCCGAAGTGAAAAAAAAAAGAAAAAAAAATTTAGAGAGAGGGAGAGAGAGAGCAGGGTCAGCCAGTCCCTGGAGCCGCTGGGGGTTAAGGGTCTTGCTCAAAGACCATGTTGTGAAATCTGGCCTTTAGACCGACAACCTTCTGATCGGAGACGCAGCCTCCTAGCCTGCAGAGCTACCTGCCGCTGTATATTTTATTATATAATACAATACCATATAATGTAATAAATGTTACATAAAGGTCCCTCCGCTCACAGCAGAAGGCCTGTCAGCTGTTTGTAAGCCACTGTTACTCCAGTGGACACCCTGCAGACTAGAACATCTCCTTCTGTTCAGCCTGATCATGTGACCCCCCATGCCCAAAGACAGCCTGATGAGGAGGTGTGAAATGGGCCCCATCTCACCTCCAACCTTGCTGCTATTTTATGTTATGGGTGCTGGTACCTCATGTGCTGAGATGTGGTAAAGTGACACCTTGACGCCACAAACCATGTATGGACCCTCGCGTGTGAACGTTGCCCCGTCCAGAAAGTACATGCTAGTAGGTTTTATTCTCCGCTGTGCTCGCTGGCCCCAGTACTGCACCACCTCTTCCTGTTCTTGGTGTTGCAGAAGAAATTAATGGAGGTTCTCTTCTGAAGAAATGTTCTGAACTTTTGACATCTTTGCTCATGGTATGTTGGCATTGTGATAATCCACAACCACCCTAATAACGCTACCTTCCAGAGAGTTTGTAGACCTGCTCCACACTGTCACCTTTACTCTCAGAACCAAGAAGAGCGTCAAGTGTGTTGCACTGTTTGACTTTGTGGGCCTGGTAAAATACTGGTTAAGTAGAAAGGTAAACTTTTAAAAAGTCACCTGAGGAAAAACATTGAACTGAGGTTTGGTCTGCCATAACCAGTCACACTACAGCTAGTGCTTCTGAATGTATGGCAGGAATACAGGCTTATTTTATATAGTCATCTCTTAAAATTAAAATTTTCTTACTTTCTTAGATATGTGGCTGAAATTGCACGTGTTTTGCACTTACTGCATTTTATGTTGAGGTTGCATTAGGTTTTAATCTGGACCTAAACGACTGTTGATGTTTATATGTTTTGGTAACATGTTGGTAACAGGCATGTTCTGGAGAAGCAGGGTAATGACTTTCTTGATGAGGTACTGAGATGAGATGAGGTACTATCATTTGTAAGAAATGTGGGAATATGTAACAAGCCTGAACCATTTATTCAGGATCTAGCACCCATTAGAATGGCTTGGTAGCAGAGATGGAAAGTTCAGGTCCAGAAAGTACAAATCCAGACCAAGATTTTGTTTCAACCAACCAGTTGAGCATAAAATGTCACATTCACAGAGTACACAATTGGTTCGTTGAAACAAAGTCTGGTCTGGATTTGTACTTTCTGGACCTGCACTTTCCACCTCTGCTTGGTATTGACTGATCCTGAAACAGGATACTGCCTTCTCCACACTACTACTGTGCTGTGTTTGAAAAACAGTGGCATCATTTGGTCACTTGGGGCGCTAAAAGGCTCGGCCTGCTCTAAATGATGCTTGGGTTGGTGCCTCTTTGGATTGCCACCATTAAGAATTTAGTGGGCTTATTACAGTCCTGGGAAACCATAAGAAATTTCAAAAGCTTTTGCCATTTGTACAAGTAGCCGTGGAAAATGTGGCTATTCTGCTGAGGACAGGATTCAAACCTGTGACCTTCCGAACAGAGGCACAGAGTAGTCCTGCACAGTATTGGGAAAAAATAATTTGCATAAATTGAAAATTTACCCCAAATAAATGCCAATTGGAACAGCCAAATAGAACTCATTTAGGGATGTCACTATCGATTACATTAGTAATCAAGTAATCTACCAAATAATCTGACAATTCGAGTAATCGCTTATAATATAAAATATAATGTAGTACATAATATATTGCAATTGGTGCACACTCAGTTATGCGTACCATGAATTTGGGCACCCCAATTAGGGCTCTCACGATTAGTCGACGTAGTTGATGATGTTGGCACTGAAAATACGTTGATGTCAATAATTGAAATTGATGCATTGTTCTGGTAATTATAACTAAATTTTTATTTTAATATCACTACGAATTATCGGAGTAGTTCAAATTATGACAAAACTAAAAGGTGGTTTGTACACTGTGCAATGTGGATGGCATTCCACAGCGGCACTAGTGCGATGCACGAGTACCTGAAGAGGAAACGCAGAGGAGCTATTCGGGATGGTGGACCGCCAAAGAAGGCAAAACCACCTTAAATGTTGTTAATTCATGTTTATTAAATTACCATTAGTATGAAAAGCTTTTTAATATATCATTGTTAATATATCGCTTATTCAATGTTGATGTACGGTGCCAGTTTGTGTGCTTTGGGCTTATTGGACCAGTGTTATCATAAACTGAAACAAAAAAGGACACAAAATAAAAAAATAACGGTTTGTGAATTGAAATAAAATATTAATTTAATTAGTTTTCATTTCGGTTCACGAGGACATTGGTGGTGTGGCAGAACTTTTTGCAGTTTAAAGTCAGGCCCATATTTTGGTAAATTTAGAAAATAAATCAAGCAAAATAATTTGAGTCAAATTGATGACAAAGACAGGCTAGTCCGAGAGGCTCCATGGCATGTATCTATGGCTGACCTCACATTATTGGGCGAGTCTGTCAATCCTGAATGTCGTCTTTAAAGATATATTTGCATTGCAGTCGTACTGTGGTGGTAGTTCTGTTTTGCAATACCAAAAATGACTGCATTTTCATTCACTTTTAAGGTGAAGTGTTTCCTAGTGCTTTTGCTCTTTATTTGGACTGTCGTGCTATTCACAGTCTTTCTTCCACCATATTGCAGAGTAATTGATTAGGAAATTTTTAATCAATGCTTTTAAGTAATCAAGTTTAATTGAGTATTCATGACAGCTCTGAACTTATCTACCAATACAGTGCATTTAGTGAGAACGGCAAGTCAGTAATTCACATTCTGATTAAGTCTAACAACTTACTCTGAGACTCACCCACGAAGTCCCTACTGACACACCGAAAAAACTTTCTTATTTAACACATTATTTAGAACAAAGTTCAAAGAACATGAATTTCAATAACATTGTTAACTTTAACTACATCTCTGACTACCTATATGTACAAATAAAATTAGCAGTAGCAGTAAAAATAGCTTCTGTTCCACGTGCCGACAGACACTTGCTCAACATAGTTTCTCTGGAATCCCAAATGGCAAAAGATGAATATCAGTCAGTAACCAGTTCTTGTTTACTTTTCTCCTCTTCACGCTACTCACTTTTGTTAGGTTTTTCAAGAACGCACTGCATGATCTATGAGCAAACAGCAAGGACGAGAATGATTATGATTGGCTCGGAGAGCACATGCAGAGCTCATGCAAAAGAAGAGGTGGTAAATGATACACCTTTTAAAAGAGAAAAAAAATACATGCCAGATAATATGGAAAAGGAACAATCATTAAAATTGCAAAGCTTCCTATGTTTTGTTTCCTGTGATAGTATAAAAATACTTTTACGATCATGGTCCTTGTGATGTAAAAAAATTTTTAAAATTATTTATAAAGCACTTTAAAAACCAACAACAGTTGGCCAGAGTACTGTAAAATCAAAATGGCAAAAACCATAAAATAACAATAAAAACACAAGGACCAGTTTAAATGATGAAAAGACTATAAAATAGAAAGAGCAATAAGACTAACAATAAAACAAACACTAAAAGCAGTACCTCATGCAGAGTTAAAAGCCAAGGAATAAAAATGTGTTTTAAGATGGGGTTTAAAAACCCGGCAGTGTAAGGGTAGCCCAACATGTAAAGGCTGCAACTCTGCATGTGGCGATTTTGCAATTGCATGTAATGCACATGCATTGTGCAGCTTTAATGTAGAGGCCTGACCTGCTGAGCCAAACACTGCCTCACTGGAATAATGGCTAAGCCTGCAGTCTGACCCTCAGCTTCACTCTCACCTGTCTGTGTGTGCGCGTGCGTGCATGCATGTGAGTGAGTGCGTGAGGGAGGGAGGGAGGGAGAGAGAGAGAGAACGGAGAGCATGATGGGAAATTTGAGATTCCTATGTACCTATATTCATAAGTGTACAAATGGCTTGTAAAGTATCATTTCGTATACATTCAGAGGGATGGATGCACAAAATGGTCCTGTTCAGTTCTTCAAGTGGAAAGGCATGATTTTTAAGGTTCCTCTTCAAGGTCTCGGCTCACTGCTGGTATAATTATTAAATGGGACTGTTGGAAGTACATTTCTGTATTCCTGGCTCTGCTGCAGTCTTGCATTTTTGTTAATAAACCGCCAGGTTTCACTTACCCCATTTCTGTATAGTAGATAACCGTCCGGATATGACAATACAGTAACTGCAAGGAGGAATACAAGTCAACCTGTCTTGAATAGTGTCAGTATAGTATCAGTACAGCACAGGGCTGGGTGATAAAATACCAATAATTCCTTTGTCACTTTAACAAAAGCTTGATAAAAGTTCAATACAATTTAATACCCAACGTGTTTCCTGTTTTACATGTTTTGCATCACAATAAAATGGCATCACTTTCTGTGTGATTGCTTGTCAGGGCTGGCAATGGAGCACAAGCACGCAAACGGCTGTAAAAACACAAACTGCAGATTTATTGAACAAATAAGAGAACACAATATGGCAGGCAGGGAGACAAAAGACAACGCAGTCAAAGTAACAGGACAACTCATCGGGAGAGCAGTTCCAAAGCAGTCTGTCCAATAACGGTAATCCAGCAAAATCCAAAATAAAAATGCACAATAAAATTAACTCCATGTCAAATCCATGCAGTAATAATCTATAGAGAATTCAGAAACGCTTGGAAGATCGCTAGAGGTGGCTTGTTGTCAGCAACGACGAAAATAACCTGCTCATCATATACCTCAGATTTGTGGAATCCTGTTTTGGAAGTGCTTATCTCGTTCTGACGATCAAGAATAGTTTAAAAACACAATTAACCATTTGATTTCTTCAGTTCTCGATCTGGAGCAAAAATCAGCCTTTAAACTGGAAAAAAATAACGATTGGACATTTATCTCGATAATTATCGATATAGACTGACACAGCAATTTTTTACCGTGATAGCATTTTTGGCTCAGCCCTAGTGTACGGGCTAGCCAGCACCCTGACAGTGTTGCTTGTGTGGGGTAAAGGAAAGCTATATGAATTGTAACATTTCTTCATAAATGTCCTGCTCGCTCGTCGTTCCTGTCACTATCTTGGTGTCTGCTCAGCATGTTCATTGTGGAGGAATGCCTTTTACCTTAATTCATTTATTACAATGACCTTTTAAATTTGACGCTGACCGACTCGGCTCTTCCAGGTTTCGACAAGTTCTCCGTGAGAGCCCCGGAAACGGTGGGATTGAAGGGCTACGGTGCGAAAACCTCGCTGACGCACGAGCTGAAACAGCGCACCTGCATTCCAGCTATTTCTGCCCCGTGACATTTCCGCAGGCAGATGACACTGCTTTTGACTCATTGCTCATCATGTCGATAAGCTTGTATTTGAACAGATATGTGTAAACAAGGACAATTAAGGCAGGTCATCCCCTGCTCCCTGTTGCGTGTTACATTTTAATGATCAGCGCTTGGAGCCTTTCCGATGGTGGTTGCCTGTTATTTACATCACTAATTTTCATGAATTAAATCTTTCTCAGTGCCTCATTAACGCAGTATGTCATCTGGAATCAGCTTGTGGTATGATTGGCAGGACATGGGCGTAAGGTCTTTGAGTCTGTGTTGGAGGAGGGATTTTAAATCAAGGTCTCTGGCCTCTATCTGGGTTTTAGCTCAGACCTCCAGGGTTATGGGAGCCGCTTTAACTGACCAACTTTTAGAATGAAGTTTTGGTGGCAGACAGAACAAATAGTGTCATCCTTCAATGAGACACGAGGGTGTGAAGTAGAGGCCGGGTCACTGAGAAGCTGGGGGGGGTAGGAACTTCATCCCTGAATCCTGGGCAGCTTGGGTCTCGTATTCAAGGGAGGTGTACACTTGAGGGCCCCCTGTTGATACGTGGGTTTCTTTTGTGGGCATTTGTTTATCCCTTGTAGTTTGCTGGGTGCATTAAACAGTTCAGACGGCTTGAACTGCTGCGCCGCTAATGGCGCCCCCTTGGGGATGGGGCAGCTAACGGCACCCACCCTCGCCGCTGTCCTGGCACGCTGCGCGATCCCATTAATGAGCGACCGCGCCTGGCTCCCCCTCCCTTCTGCACTCTAATTTATATTTCACACTGAGCGTGTTGGGGGGGGGGGCGAGGATTTGTGTTCTCTTGTTTTGAAGGCGGCTGCGCTTTTACCTGCAATGCAGTGGCCAGCCGCTGCAGCCATTCAGAGCATGGCTCTGGAGGAGGGGGGAGGGCCAGC
>JAODJU010000130.1:8437996-8448547 GCA_026776725.1 Gnathonemus echidnorhynchus
ACCCCCCCCCCCCCCCCCCCCCCCAGTCCATCTGACGAGGTGAACGGGAGCAGGGACCCCTTCACAACCAGCCATGGGGGTACAACGGGGGGGTATCTGAGCCACGACACTAAGGGGCCGGCCTCCTGCAAGGTGTTAAGATAGGTGGGGGGTCAGGCAGTGTCAGCTGCAGGTGTTGGGGGAGTCTCCCCAGGTTATTCCCCCCGCGCCGCCTAAAGTCCAGTCACTTTGTGCTGTGGTTGGCGTCTGGAGTGCAGTTTCTGGGACAGTAAGGCATCGCTGCTGACCGTGTCCCATCTGGGGGTCGCAGAGAAATGGCGGCCATGTCAGTAGCTGCTATGCACTAATGGTGGTTTTCTGTGTTTGTGTGTGGGGGGTGCAGTAAAAAAAAAAAAAAAACCCATTGCCTTGAGAGAGGCTGCTGACCGGGGGCTGCGGTGAAAGTGGGGGGCTTTCACTGAAAGGCAAGCTTGTGTGTCGGAGTAGGGGAGGAGTGCGGGTGGGCTTGTTTTCTGTCCATGCTGCGCCATGTGTGGGTTGGTTCTAGAAGATTCCTTTGCCTTATCCAAGTTAACCCCGTCTGTGCTGGAAGGCGAGTACTCTAGTGTTTGACCCCTGCTGGAGGTTCTCGTGTCTTGACCCAGGAACGTGTCGCTCGCCGCTCCGCCTCGTCCCAATTTCGCTCGGCCCCAGCGACGACCCGCCCGTCAGCATTCGGCAGGAGAACACTGCCGGTCTGTTCCTGGCTGTCCCCCCACACATCTGGCTCATGGAATCAAACAGGTTGTCTGTTTGCAGAGTCGGGCGACTGTGTGAGTCACCGACGCAGCGCGTTTAGAAGCGGCGTCAGCCACAGCCTGTGTGGGTTCGCCTGACAGGCTCCGCAGTGGGGTCAGGGAATGGGGCTCGTCGACGGTGATCTGTTTGCTCAATGAACGTGACGTCGTCTCAACCTTTACTATGTACGTTGGCTGGAATCGGCTGCTGGAAAGAGCGGTTTTAAAATAATAAACCCTGTTGCAGGGATGCTAATTTACATCATTATAGTGCGACTAATTGCTATCAGTTTAAATCAACACTGTAGAATTGGCAGCTATTCTAGAGTGTTGATTTTAGCTGTCTTGTCCTGAACATTTCAGCAATACAAATGTTGTGAAGAAGTGACGTTAGCTGTCTTCAAAAGAATCCAGACCTTTCTTGGTCTTAATGAATTGTTGACTGCTTAAGTGATTAATTTTCCTGTAGTTTTATGGAGTGTTAGTGGTGACAGGACAGTCGGAACTAGATCACCCTGGCAACGACTTCATCTTTGAGGCTAAAGCAAACATGCAAAATTTAGCTAGTCTCCGATATTCAACCTTAGACAGCGTTGAGAATTTTTACAGACAAATGTCATAGATTAATCAAAAATTAAATTCCCCATTGTGATAAACATTGGGCTTCGAATTAAAGTAATGCACATTGTAATTGAGCTGCAGACATGCTTGTTGTGATTTGGAGACTTTGTCATTATGTGCATTATGCTGATGCTGCTGTCATTCGGCTAGTTTAATGTTCATAGATCTAAGCCATATTTGGATAATACCAGGCTAAAATAGACACATGAACCCCTTGTCCACTTGGGTCTCATGGTGTCTCAGTGGGAAGCCTTGGAGGTTTGATTGTTGCCCCCAGCCCTGTGTGTGTGCAGTTAGCACGTTCTGTCCATGGTGTCTTGTCTGGGTATGTTTGTTTCCTCCTGCAGCCAAAAGTAAAATGATTTCTCCAAATTGCCCATTGATGTGTGTGAGCTTATGTCCTGTGATGAACTGGCATCCCTGTACTGATTATGATGGTATGGTGGATGGTTTTATTTGATAGATCGTGGAATATCCTAAAAATTGTTCCGCAACCCATAGCAATTTTGTTTGCTCCAGTATATGGCTGTGTGTAACACCAGCAAACTACCTGCAAAGAATGCATTGTAATATCAGTGATTTACAGTTTGTTGAAGCTTGTCCTGATGCTGTTATCCCTGTTTTCTATATTTTTGAAATGTTTAAATGGTGTTTATTTAAATTATGAAAATATTGTGTTTTTAGTGGTTATATGAGTAGCATGCAGCATAAATTATCGCATTGTCTTCTTATACAACAGTGCGCTACATGGTTAAGATTTCAAAAAAACTCATGTCATTTGCAGTTCTTGACAATGCTCAGAATTTAAGCAGAACTCTAGAGCTTCCTGCCAATTTATTTCATATATTTTTGCCAGCTCTTGGGTGCTAAATCTCTGGTAATCAGTTTTAAAGTAGCTAGAAAAGTCTTTTTCAAAAATTCCTGAATGTGTAATGGTTTCCCAGGAGAACTGATACTGTCTGTGAATTTCTTGCTTATCACATGCAAGCTGATTTATGCAGTGTTCATTGCTTTTGAGTTAACATCTCTGTAGGCATTTTCTTGATTTTTTTTTTTGTTATCCATTTGCCATCTGTCCATCCATTTTTGCACCTCTTGTCCCAGTTGAGGGCTGGACTTGGAAGACTGAATATTTTATCAGCTCTATTTTTAAAATGTATTCTTTCTGTCCACTAAAAATTTTGATACTTTTTTTCTCTCTGATAACTTGTGCATAATTTAAAACATTAGCTGTCTGTGAGTTTTGGCACATAAATCACAGTAGTATTATGGTAATGTATTTCTAGGTTTTTGAGGATATATAAATGTGATACTGTAGATTTTTTATTTTATTTTATTAATATTGAGGTTTAATAAAATGAATGGCTTAAACATTTAATATGTAATCAGGTGTAACCTTACTGTGGTGATTTTGTACCATACCACGGGTGTAAAAAGATAAGAGTTTAAACTTTTCTTATTTTAAGTGGATTGTTAATATAGTTCTGGCAAAACTATATTATGTCATGAACTATATTAACTGAACTCAACTAAACGGGAAGAAAATTGCTCTCTGTCACCTTACAGCAGCTTATAAATGGTCTCTGAAAACCAGGACATTTTCCTGCCCTATTTTACTAGTTTCTCTAAAGTTTTCCCCAAAACTACCTGGAGTTCTGTTGTGCAGGTTTTTTTCTAAGGGATGTTTTTTTTCAAAAAGGAAAGAAGCTTTTCCCTCCTCCATTTTAAAGCTATGTCATTTGCTGGCCCATATGCAAGCCCTACATGCAATGACCGATGACAGGACTTTGGAGTTATGTAAACTCTCTCGAGGTTTGCGATGACTTTGAAACTACCCGGAGAAATGAGCAAGAGAGGAAGGACGATAGAGACAGCAGGCTGCTTCTTTGCAGTACTAATCTCCCACATGTCTGGCATTTAGCATCTCGCTCTGTCTGTCACTTTCCGCGCTGTTAGAACTAGAATTTCTCATTGCCTGCATCATGCGTGTCAAACTTCCTAATCAGTGTGGAGACTTGTCAGAAGGTTGAATAGTGAAACTGCATTTAGAAGAACACGAGCCTTGAAGAAATAGTAAAATGAAAGCTAGATTTGGATTAGGGGTGGCATGGTGGTGCAGTTGGCTACCTCTGGGACCTGGGTTCGAGTCCCCTCGAGTGTGGAGTTTACATGTTCTCCCCATGTCGTCATGGGGTTTCCTCCAGGTACTCCGGTTTCCCCCCCACAGTCCAAAAACATGCCCAGGCTAATTGAAGTTACCAAATTGCCTGTGTGTGTGTGTGTGTGACAGACACAATGAATGGTGTGTGAATGTGCCCTGTGATAGGTTGGCGCCCCATCCTGGGTTGTTCCCTGCCTTGCGCCTGTAGCCTCCGGACTAGGCTCTGAACCCCCCATGACCTTGAACAGGATAAGCGGTTTCAGGAAATGGATGGATGGATTTGGATTTACCTATTCAAGAATTTTCTATAAGCCAAAAACATTTGGCGATTTGGAGACGCTTCAGTTGTCTTGGTCTCCTCTTGTAACACAGATGAGGAACCTCTACTTGTAATCTCCTGGGAGTTCCTGAGAAGTGCTTTATCGATTATTTATTTATTTTTTTTCTCCATTTCCCAGGCCAGAGCCCCATCCCAGGGGCACCTCCCAGCAAGCAGAGTCCCCGCTCCAAGAGAATGATGAGGAGATACTGGGGTCTGATGACGAGGAACAAGAGGACCCCAATGACTACTGCAAGGGTGCGTTCTTACTTGGGTCCCTTTGATGGGTCTGTTGGTGATCGAATTGCCTTGAGCTTTTCGTCTTTTGTCCTGGCACAGGGGGCTACCACCACGTGAAGATCGGCGACCTCTTTAATGGACGCTACCATGTGATCCGCAAGTTGGGCTGGGGACACTTCTCCACTGTGTGGCTGGCCTGGGACATCCAGTGAGTACCGATGTTCCCACTGGAATCCGCCACCCATTCCTCTTGCCCTTTCCCTTGTATGTCCGCTAAGGCCAGTTTGTGGTGCAGGGGGAAGCGATTTGTTGCCATGAAGGTGGTGAAGAGTGCAGAGCACTACACTGAGACGGCCCTGGATGAGATCAAGCTACTGCGATCGGTAGGAAGATACGGCCTACTGCACGTGGCAGCGGAGGGCCCTCTCCCAGTGTCCTCCTCTTATTGCCATTTCTCTGAAAGTTCTTGTTGTTTGCTTTTTGTATAATAAACTTGCTTGAATTATTCTCATCTTCGTTCTTGAGGCTGGGAAATTTTGTACAATGCAACGCTTGTGTGATTCAGTATTGTTGGCTGAACCAGTTGACTTGCTTACATTGAGCCTTTGGGGAAATTTATGCCAAAAATGTCTAATCATTAAAATTCATGCTATTTGTAAAATTAATTCTTTGTATTAACAGACTGCTCACTTTCCACTTGCACTAGGTTCGGAACACAGACCCTACTGACCCCAACAAGGAGATGGTGGTGCAGCTGCTGGATGATTTCAAGATCTCTGGTGTGAATGGCACCCGTATCCTAAAAGGTTCATGATCCTTCCTGAGCCTCGGAGGCCGTGTAGCTATTCTCTGGTTTCTTCTTTTGTTTTCCAGACAATATTGCACAAAAATGGAATTAAATGGGCTTTGACATCATCATTCCTCTCTCACGGTGGACTTTTTCCCTGGCTTGCTTGTCCACATGGTATATCTGGACACTTTCCCCTGGGCTACAGTCTTTGCGGAGGTGCTAAGGAGTTTTTAAGTCAACATGTGGTTATGTCAATAAACAAAGGGTTTGGGGTAATGTGCGGTTACCGTTAGTCCTCGTTTTGTCCTTGACACATCTCCCCGTAAGATGTGTGTATGGTGTTTGAGGTCCTGGGCCATCACCTGCTCAAGTGGATAATAAAATCCAACTACCGGGGGCTCCCGCTGCCTTGTGTGAAGAGCATTATCCGTCAGGTAAACCTCAGCGTATTCAGCGGGGTCTCTGAAGCGTGTGGAGCACTCAGACGGTTGCCGGTTACTCATGCCTCCTCCCCCCCCCCATAGGTGCTGCAAGGCCTCGACTACCTGCACTCGAAATGTAAAATAATTCACACTGACGTCAAGCCAGAGAACATCCTGCTGAGCGTGGATGAGCCCTACGTTCGGAGGCTTGCAGCCGAGGCTACTGAGTGGCAACGAAATGGAGAGCCCCCCCCCTCCGGATCTGCCGGTAACCCCCAGCTTCTCCAAACAAGGCTTAAAGGTTGTGCCTTATCCACCACCTGGTCATGAGTATTACACATGGGTGATGGATTGTTTGCATGCTGCTTAATTCAGACAGTTCCTCTCAGCATTGTAGCTGAACAACCTCGGGACAGTCACCCACCCCAGTGTTTCAGTCTCAGCTGGTGGTCCTGGTGATGGGGGTTGATATGTATTTTGCATTTTTTTCTTTGCAGTGAGCACGGCCCCAGCACCAAAACATGTAAGTCCCTCCTCCCCACCCAGGGAAATGCTTAAAATGTTCGTTTCAGATGGGTGGGACAGTTTGCCTCCTTGAAAAACCAGGCCGCCAAGATGTCCAAGAACAAGAAGAAGAAGTTGAAGAAGAAGCAGAGGCGGCACGCAGAACTCCTGGAGAAGCGTATCCTGGAGCTGGAGGACCTGGAGCGGGGAGCTGAACCCGGCGAGGCGGGCGAGGCGGACGAGGCGCTCACATCCCCGAGCGGCCCCACTGCACCCCCCAAGGTGACGGCTCTGCAGGATGTGGCCAGCAATAGCACAGGAGGTGAGCATAACTGTGAAATATCATAGGAGCTGGATAGTCGTTTGGTTGACTAGCTTGTGATGTAGACAATGAAAAGCTGTGGGACCGGGATGGCTGATCTTCAGACTTCAGTTATGATGATTATATAACACAAGTACAAGTACTTAGAAATTCTTTAGTGTTCACACATTTCATCTTGTTCTTTTATGGGAGTGATGCTTGGGATCAGAGTACGTGGTTGGCCATTTACCTGGCATCCCTGGGGCAGTATTCTGGGGTTAATGACCCAGGCTTGGTATTATTACGCTGCTGGGTGTGGGATTTGAACTGGTTACCCTCTGCACATGTGCTGAGACTCCTTATCATGTCTGCTTCCTAGCAGAACATACTGTGATGATGTAGCTACTATATATAGACGTTCTGCAGCTGAGGCTTATAAATACAACGGCCGAAATCCCAGGGTGGTTGATTCATCACCATGGGTTGAGTTACAGTTCTGCTTTTTGCTTCTTTGCCCAGATGGCAGTATGGAGCGACTCGGGCCAGAGAACATTGTGGATCTGAACTGTAACGGGCATCAAGTGGCCGAGGAAGACGAGGAGACCAGGAGGCTCCTTATGATAGAGGAGGATCTTCGCAATGCTAATGGTGGCTTGGAAGGGGAGGAGCTACAACTTAACTCCGCCTACCAGGCCTGCAACAGTGCGTTGACCTTTGGCCCCGCCCACCCGGATCTCAGCAGTGACGGTAATGCTCACCCTGACCAGTGGTTCGCGTTTTCCTGGGGCTGGGGGCAGGTTTGGTCTCTAGAGCAGTAGCATCTATAATTTTCTTTGTTTCCAGTGCCTTCCATTGACTTAGTCATTAATGGACTGTCATGGTTATAAAACCTATACTTATCTGTTTTTTAACATTTGGTCTTGTGTTGAATTATAATAATTTTGAATGTGTTTACAAGCTAAACCGCTGATTCACAAGTGTAAATTTTAACCGGCACTCTAGTGGTCTGCAGTACCCGGCAGTACCCTCTCCAAAGGCATGTTCTGGTGGATTGGTGTTTGTGAAATCTGCTTAGTGCACACATGTAAGCGAGCGTTTGTGTTGTCCTCTCTGACAGCCTGCCCTTCTCTACTGTGTGTATCTGTGCGTCTTGGCATAAGCTCCAGATCCTGGGCAAAACCTGCATCTGATAAGAGAATAGGGATGAGTGCTATCATCTTCTACATTTCATATTCATCTGCAGAATTTTTTTTTTTGATAAGTCCTTTGTTTTTTGACTTGTACACATTGCGAATTCTTTGGCCTTAAAAACGTGACCCGGTCCTGATCTTGCATAAGCTTCCACTCATTACTACCTTCAGGGGAAATATTTATAGATAAATGTACCGTCAGTGCGAGTTTTTATTTAGACCGTCTTATTTATTTTTTTTATCAGTTGTGACCTGTTTTGAATGAACACACTTAGCAGTAGTTATAGGGATATCTGTTTGTAGCTGGTGGATGTTGCATACATAATCACACTAATCACAGGGATCGCCTACGTGACTCTACCAGAGGCTTGTGGCACTTTTCCACTGCCACCAAGAACCCGACCCATACCGCATAGAGGCTTGGTATCTAAGCTGTACCTGTACTGATTTGGCCCGGCTTACTAGCAGGGCCAAAAGCATGACTAAACCCAGCTGGTTGAGTCGCCACTACCTGATTGGTCAAAATGCTTGGAGATATCGGTGATCGGCGTCAATACGCATGGATTATCTGAAGGAAAAAAGTTCTATCCATTTTTAGTAGTATTGCACATTGCGATGTACTGCTGCATTCCTGATAACACGGAACTTGAACATTTCCAACCTCCTACTTAAAAAAAGAAAAAATACTATAGAACAGATGAACGGAATGGATTTGTAATGCAAATTTACGCAAGCTAATGCTAATTCCACTTGCATTAAATGCTAACATATGATGGTGATTCTCCCAGACGTGTTAGCAGCAATTAGCACATAGTAAATCATGATGTACACTGTGTGAACAGTAAATAAGCATTTCTTCAGTTTTATTTGACTATCACTCTGCAAACCTTTATCAAGCGACCCTTCTGCAGTGGAAAATCAAAGTGAGCTGAAAACGCACTGTAACGCTGTGTCTCTGTGGTAGGGCTCGGATATGGCCCAGCTCCTGTATGCCAGTGGAAAAGCTCCATTAGTCCTGTAGTCATCTCACACCCTGAACCCAGCTACAAACAAGCTTTGCTTTTTTCTGCTGTGAGAGGAAGGGTAGAGGTTCAGCCTGTTGACTTCGTTGGCTGCTGAGTAAGCAGCTGTTCTCGATTGGTTGCCAACCTGTAGATTGGAGGCTGTCATTGGTGAGACAAGTGCTGCTCTTCCAATGAGAGCAGCTGTTCTGTTTTGTGCTATCTTGTGCATGTAAAGAAAGCAGTTGTTTTACTGGAGAGTGCATCCTGAGATTATAAACCGTTAATGAATACAGACAATAGTTAGGTGTGCAACTCGGGCCCCATGGGGGCTGGAGTATTTCAGGGATTCCTTTATTTGCACTTGGTTGAACTCCCTAATGGACGCTTCTCAAGACCAGAATTAGATGCTTTCAGCTTAATCTCCTGGTCTCTGGACAGCTCATCGCAGCGTAACGCAAGCTGTCCTAGAGGCCTGCTGTCTGTATCAGTTTTCCTTCTAGCCCAGGGCTCAGTTAATTTAATACCATAATTGAACTAATTTTACCCTCTTCTCAGCTGAGGTTGTTGCTGGCTTAAAGAAATTTGGCTGCTGTCAATTTCATCCCCTGTCACTTGCGATTATACAGCTAGGCAGGCAGCAGGCGCCCTACTGATCAACCCTCTGGACCCCCTGAATGCAGAGAAGATCAAGGTCAAGATTGCTGACCTCGGCAATGCCTGCTGGGTGGTGAGTCACATTCATCGCTTTCCTCCCTCATTCGTTCATGCTTTTTGCCCCCCAGGGTTGCTGCCATGTTGGTCCTGCTGCTCCTTTATTTATAGGCCAGTGTCTAGACTAGGGAACAACTTTTACAATTAAAAATAGAGATGTTGCGTAGATCTGTGTGTATTTTTGGCCAAAGGTTATGCCATGGCCTGATTTAAGCCCATGAACTTATCGACCGGCCCCTTATTGGTGCTCAGTATTACTTGCTTTTGTTTTATTTTTTAATATTAAAATCTGAAATTTACATGAGAAATGCGGACTATACACATGGTCAGGGATGCTTGCGGGACCTGAACAGTCAACCTGTTAAAACCACCTGCTCTGCCGCTAGCATTCAGGTTGCTGTCCTCACCATTTCAATGGCTTTCCCTGCAGCACAAACACTTCACAGACGACATCCAGACGAGGCAGTACCGGGCCCTGGAGGTCCTGATCGGGGCCGGCTATGGCACACCAGCTGACGTCTGGAGCACAGCTTGCATGGTAGGTTGTGCACACTGCAAGGTGTCTTATACTCGTGCAAATTCACAATAGATTTTACACAATAGATTGGACAATACACAATAGATTAGAAGATTCATCTTCTGCTGTTTAGTAAATGTCACCAAACAGGAGGCTCCTCTGTCCATTCAGTGTCACCCTCTACGAAGGTACATGTAGCTACGAAGGCCTGCCCTCAAGGGGAATACAGCGCCCCCTCCTGGATGTTTCTATCACAACTTCAGCACGTTCAGTTAACAGTAACCCCTTGCTGAGGGATGCAGGTCTGTCCTCGGGCGGCACCAGACCGGCATCCCATGGCCGCTTGGGGAGCCTCACCGTCCCACAGGAGCACTTCCTCTTAGCGTGAAAGCCACAGCACCCTTCTGACCTCTGCGGCATCGTGGGGCTGGAAAACAGTGTGTGGGACCGACTGTCTGGGCATGAGGCCTCCAGCGGCATAGAGAAAGTGAGGTCTGTGTGTGTCAGACGCTGCTGTCGGCCGCTAAGCCGCGTCACCTCGCTGTCCCCGCAGGCGTTCGAGCTGGCCACCGGGGACTACCTGTTCGAGCCACATTCCGGAGAAGATTATTCCAGAGATGAAGGTGGGGTACCCCCCCCCCCCGCCCTCAAGAGTGGCTGCTTGGTTGGTTGTTGCTGCAGCCTGGCAGTCCATATTTCTCATGCTTTTACATGCCCTACAAACCCTGTGTCTGTCAAAGTTCAGTCCTTGGTTCTTTAAAGTTATGTCAGCCATTTAAATGGGAGAACCTGCGGCTGTAATCCCTCTAAAACGTGCTCACCAAAATTTTCAGCACTTGCCAGTCTCTCTAGTTCACATTTTGGCTTTATTCCATTTTGTCATGTGTGTAAGAGAGACGCAGCGTTGGGTATCAGGGCTGAGCGTGAATAGGCTTGCACTCCTATTTCCTCATCTGCAGGGAATTGTCTAGCAGGGGGGGGGGGGGGGGCGCCCT
>JAODJU010000130.1:8448647-8460003 GCA_026776725.1 Gnathonemus echidnorhynchus
TTGGCAGAGCAGAGGCGTACTGTATCAGCCCAGTGATCCCCTTTGTGTAACATTATTGGGTCCCTTTGAAGACTTAAGTGGCTCTCACGTCCCTCCATTATAAATGCTGCTGATGAAGTTGGTATTTAAGCTGCTTCAAGTTTATGCACAACAGGTTTTTACTCATTTATACGGTTGGAGCAGCTTCCAGCTTCGGGTTATAAGGCCGCATCCTTAACACGCCTTGTTGTCATAAGACCCGGAATCCTGTTGCTGTCGCCCAGCTACCTGCAATCCTTGTGCCTTGCCTGTTGTTCCCAGAACCAGTGTGGACACTGAAGCCTGGTTAAATATTAAAGCCTCCCAGGTCATATGACATGCCTTAATCAGCTCTCCAGAGGGGGGGGGGCATCAATGTTTCATAGCAACAGCAGTACCTGCGTTTTTGGTTGCTCTTGCCCAGAATTAAAGGATTGGTCTTCCTGCATTGGTAGCTCCAGCTTATCTCCTCCGCTGCGGAGTCTAGGACGTCACCTTCACACCCAAGAGAGTTCCTTGTACTGTTTGTACAGATATGTTTGTACTGTTCACAAAGCCTCTCCGTCTGCTCAGACCTGCTAAGCCTCCTAGTGGCAGCCTTGCATAGACGCTCATTACAAATGGGGGAGTTTTGGAGAATCTCCATAAATTTTGTGCATTTCTGTAAAACTGAATGCTGAAGAGTTTTTTTGCATTTGAGGAGCTATTTTGAGATTACATCATCTTAGTCCACACTGATGATTCATCAACAATCCATTCTTATCATTTTGTAAAACCTTTGCTAGGTTTTATGTGCTTGAAATCTCTCATTCTTTTTGTAAAACTTTGCTACCTGTAGCCTGGATGCTGGAGACATCATTATGTGATCATGAAGTCATCACCTCCATGGTTTTCTTTCTTTTTTTTTGTCTGCAATATCATTTGGTCCTCAGATGCTGCCACCTGCTGGTGGGAGTCTTGAAAGGACAACTCTTACCCGGTTTACTGTTTACCACCATAGAAACCATAGGCACTGCACTGCCTGTGTTTAATCAGTTTGTCCTCTTTACCCCGTCGTTCACAGACCACATCGCACTGATTATTGAGTTACTGGGGAAAATTCCTCGCAAGCTAATTTTGGCTGGCAGATACTCCAAAGATTTCTTCACAAAGAAAGGTAAAACCATTATGCATTGTCCTCTTCTCTCATGCACACATACATAACAAAAAAATCACACAAAATATTAGCAGTACTTTATCAATATTCAAATTGTATAGTTTTTTTTCCCAGTAATACAGAATATCACAGGAATTACAGTTGCTAACTAACATACAGCCCGATGGCCATTTGTTTTCTCATTGTTACTGAAGGACGGGTGAATCTTGCCGTATTGCCCCAGGTGATGCAGTTCCCTGTCAGCAGACACCTCCGCACACCTCATGTCGCTTCTGCTAATGACGTCTCTTTCTGCCAAAGGGGACCTGAGGCACATCACCAAACTGAAACCCTGGGGCCTCCTCGACGTCTTGGTGGACAAGTACGAGTGGCAGCACCAGGAAGCCCAGGCCTTCGTCGACTTTCTACTGCCCATGCTGGACCTGGTGCCCGAGAAGAGGGCCACTGCCGCGGAATGCCTCCGCCACCCCTGGATCGCCACCTAGTGGTCAAAGCCGGAAACTACATACTAATGTGCGCAGTAGACTGGGCAGCTGCCCCGTTGCACCCACTGAGGCCAGTTTTGGCCTGTTGTGCAGGGGGTTCCAGTATGGCATAAGGACACTGTCTAGTTTGGTTGACTCACAATTTTTGTTTTTTTTCCTCTTTAAATCCCCCTCCTCCAACACTAAATACTACATTACCTGACTTCATCCTAAGTCTTTCATTGACAGTTTACTGCATTTTATCAACACCTCACTGGCTTGTCAAGGCAAGAAGAAGCTGATTTATTTGAAGATGTTATTTAAACTATTGGTGTATAGAGTATTGGGGTGGTTGCTCCACTTTTAAAGGTCACGGACTTGTGTCACGGCTTGGTGATCCCCGTTTATGGGACGCCCAGCCCCGCCCCGGGGACCGCTGTCACTCACTGTGTCACCGGCTCTCCCATCCGCCTTCTTTACTGCCTTCCGCTTACGACCTCTAAGCTTGAACTTTTATCCTAAGTGAAGATTCCCGCTGTGTTCTTACAGGCACGTCAGCTGCCACGTGCCGAGAGTGAGGTGTGCGCTGTGTGAACTGGTATACACACGTACCAAAGAGCTGGCTGTCTCTGCGGGTTATAAGTAATACTGACGTTAGCTGAGGTCCAGCTGAATACCAGCTGAAGTTGGGTTGTTAAGTTAATAAAGGAATTCCAGTATGTCTTGGCATGTGTCTGGTTTTAGATGAATTTGTCCTTGTGTTCTTAGCTTGACTGACTTTTATTCGCTCCACGCTGTTTGCTGTGCTGGAGGCCTGCGCGGTTCCTCGTGGGGAACGTTCTCCTCACCACCTCCTAGGAGCCTCTTCTCTCAGACTTGGGTTGTGCCCTTTCAGCTTTTTATTCCCCTCCTCAGTTCTCACTTATTCTTTACCTTTGGTGCATTTTGGATTGTTCACAGTTTCAGGATTTATAGAGGATATACTTTTCTGTCGATACTAAAGAACATTAAAGATTTGAAAAATTAAATCTGTCTGGAGTCTCTACGTCTTTCTTATTTTTCAGGGTCGTGTGCTGCCTGGTTCTGTCTGCTCTTAAGCTTCCGCAAGTTTCCAGAGTTTGCTCATATCCATAGAAAAACAGCCTCGCTTATGCAATGGAATTAACTGCTGGGCCCAAGGCCGTCTGCTTTTGTCTAGCTGGGTCATTATTCATCGGTCCTGCTTTTGGGGGCTTTTCTGTTTCTGCTGTGTTTTACTGTTATTTTATTACTCTGGCTTATCCAAAGGAATTTTCTGGTTTCCCCAGTTTTGCCCCTTTACATATAACTGGGGCAATCTGCGATTTCCCAGGTGTTCAGCGGCACAGCCGTCTCAGGAACTTGATTCTGCAGACTTTGTCCATCTTGAATGCCACCCTGCCTGTCACTCAAGTACAGCTAGTCGCTGTCCCTTGGCAAACTTAAGTTTATCGCATTTCTTCATGCATCACCAGGACTCAAAACAGGAATTTTCCTGTCAATCAAGTATTCTTCCAGTGAAAACGGGCATTTTATTGGTGCCATTGTAGTACAGGTGTCTCTGGAGACTAAAATTTACCCCCAGCTTCCCTGGGCTATTCTTAGTGTTAGGGAGAATCGTTAGTCTAAGAGTTTCTTTTGCTGGCTGCAGAGAGAAATGACACTCTGACTGTTACAGGCAGCACATTAGTCTTTGTGGGAAGAGAACACATGTTAATTCTTACAGTGTAGGAGTCACTCAATGGGCTTATTCTCTATATTTAAATTGCCAGCTATGCTATGAATTCTGTACTAACCCACACAACAATCAAAATGCACATATTTAGTTTAATTTATATTTGTGTTGTGCCTTCTTTTGCTGTTGGTATTTCACGTTTCGACTTCACACTGCTGTTGCAGTCCATCATCAGTGTGGATGTCCGGATGTCCCATCTCATGTCAGTCTACTCCATATCGGCATCTGATGGCAAGATCAGTGTCATCGCTGATGTGGCCATGTGCCATATTTCCAGAAGAAAGACTATTTGTCATCACTGGTTTTTGCAGAAATAGCTAAAACAAGTCTGTATATGCATCTTTTGTGGAATCCATATCTGAAGTGTGTTCTCCTTCCTCTGAAGGCATCTTCCTTCAGCCACAAAGGTCATAACTGTCCATCTAAGCGATTTACCTGGTCTGATAACACAAGTAATTTTTACAAGGGTTGGTAAGTGAATGTATGTCGAGAATGTCCCTGCACATAAGAAGCTTATCCTGAAAGGCAGAAGAATTAGGGCTGGCTAATTGGGAAATCAAGATGACCAGAGGTAATGGGTATAAAAGTCCCCACAGCCCTTCATCACCAGTGCAAGGCTGTGCACGTTCGTCCACTGATATCCCACATCCTTGTGAAGTGCAGAAGGATCTCTGTAGCACGTAGAAGTCATGTAGTGGTAGGTTGGACATCCCCAGCGCTGCGAATGGCTCCTGAGATCTTCTCTTGTCATTAAATTCTTTCAGGCCTCACCTGAAGCGACATGGCAGAGTTCTCAAGATGATGCACCTTTAAGGCTGGATGTTGCCGGACCGCAGACCAAATGGCCTTTCAGTTATTAAAGCATTGTCTTTTCACCAAACAATTAGTGTTTACATGAAGCCCATCTTTAATTCCATTTTGATGGAATGATACTGTTAAAGATGCCAGTTCCCTTTTCTCTGTTTTTTTGTGCACTGTCAGGCAGCTTAGTTGGGTAATTTTTGTGTTTATGACACTAGCTCAAGAAAGACCCTACAGATGTATCATTTAGGAGAAGGGTAGGGAACCTGTTCCATGGAGGGCTGGTGCAGGTTTTTGGGAAGACCTCTCAATCAATAATTAAACTGGTTCTCAACTCCTGTCCGGGGGACCCTCTCATTGGCTGATTGAGAGGCCATCCCAAAAACCTGCGCCCGCGTCGGCCCTCCACGGAACATGGTTCCCCACCCCTGATTAAGGATGACCTTGATCTTACCTCAGCAAAGTTCAACACCACCAAAGTCACACATTTGCATAGGGCCCCTGAGGCTTGGGCCTTGTTGGCTTTGGGCCCCTTGTTAGCTACAAAACCATCACTACACTGAATATCAAATTAATGTGTTCCTTATTTAGGAGGTGCTGAATCAGCATGTTCTGCTAACCAGCTAGCTAGCTACCATCTTCTGGCGGTACTTGCAAGTTATTTAGTTTTTGAGACATCAAGCAGTGAGAATCCCAGAAACAACAAACGCGTCCCTGCTCAGCTCCCTTCATCATCGTCTACTCGTTCTTCAACTTGTAGAATCTCTCTTTTACAGTTTGGTCATTTTTTTCTATTAGACAAGTTGATTAAATTTGCCCGGCAGTCAGATTGATGCAGGACTTCCACATTGATAGATTAATAATCAATGTTACTACTGTTACAATGTCTCAAAGAGTAGATTGTAGCAATGTACTAATAATAGCCCTGGACTCTTCTGTAGTTATCACAGGTTTTAGATCATGAAGAAATGTGAAGAATATAGCATCTTGCTGTGAAGCTTTGCTTGTATACTGATTTGCTCCACAAACTTGTTCCTCTTTATTTTGCACTTTATTTTTAGGATAAACACTTGGTTGCATTTACTGATTCTTTCTAAAACAGTGAACAGCATAAGGTATATGAACATTTGTCCATCCGTCCGTCCATCCATCCAGCTTTCAGTCACTTACACATCTGTATTATTCTGAAAAGGCTTTCCTATAAGCAATGGTGAGAGCTTGATATGGGAGGGTCTTAATAATAGATATGCAAATGTCTATTTATTGTTGGGGGTGAATGAAGCCAAATTAAATATTGTCTCCCCTGGCTCATACACCCTTATCTGTACGGCTAATTTCCTAATAGTGAAATTATAACTGACCAGTTGTGATGCTGTGATTACTTTGGTCATTGACGACGGTCTTGAACTCTCTACTAATCATTGACTTCTAACCAAGTGTGACCCATGTTCATATCTCCAAATGGGAGGTCTCACCTTTGTCCTCCACTTCGAAGTCTTCAGGCAACAGCTTGTCCTGCCGGTTTCCCAGCACGAAGGCCAGGAAGGAGAGGATGAGGGAATCCAGGATGCTGATGATGGCCAGGATGTAGGCCCAACGCACCGTGCAGTTCCCTATTGTGTACTTGTCTGTCCGATTGCCACACATGCGTTTCACCTCCGAGGAGTCCCAGCCGTCGGGGTAAATCATGCAGCCCAGGACCATACAGACAGCTGGGGACAAGAGCTGGCAAATGTCAGCTAAACTTCTGCAATATTCCTGGCAATACACATATCTACATCATTAAAGAAACAGCACAAGCAGGGTTAAAATGTTTTACTGTCACGTGTTCCAAGTAAAGTGAACAACATGTCTGCTAACCCACATACTCAACTAAAGACATGTGGAGAACAGATAACAATAACAAGACAGTAGGAAGCACAGACTGAGATAAATTGGCAAGTGACTGAAGCAGCTGTAGATTATGTAACAATGACAGTATCACTATTAAAGCACGATCAGTGGCTGTTGAGTCGTTTTATCACTGTTGGGTAAAAACTGTCCTTGAATCTTGAAGTTTGGTCCTAAACTGCTTGCCAGAGGGGCAGAGAGAGAAAAGTGCCAATGCAGGACCATCAAACCACCAAATCTCTGCCTCTTAATGAAGCTGTAGAGTTGTCATTTTCTTGACCCCAAAGACATAGCTAGTTCCTATAACAGCTTGTACCTTTGAACTACTTTGCTATATGGTAACCTCATACTTCCTGGATTTTGAATCTGAATGTGGAGAAATGTGCTTATTTTTTCCAGTTTCTGTCTCACACTTTGAAGCAGTTCAGGAGAGCCAACAAGTGGTAAATTACCCTGTGATGCACCAGACCTGTCCATGGTGTTCTCTGCCTCCCAAGGCTCTACTTTCCAGGATTCGCTCCTTGTTGTTGACCTGATATAAGGTCACATGCTCACACTTGTGGATTGTGGGTGTTACCTTCAGCACCTGGTGAAATCCCAGGGGAGGAGTGGGAGACTGCAGCCTCAGAAAGAGCTGGAACACCATTTTTTTTTATCTTCACTGAGTTATACACTGATATCTAAACTCTAGAGAGTGCATTGCGAAAACTGGTGAGCCACTTTTATTAGTTACATCATTTTCAATGTACACAAGGTTAATGATAGTGATTTTCCTTTTGTTAACTAGAGATCTCACCATCTTTTACCTCTAAGACGGTTCTGTTGTTGTGCTTTCATAAAATCACATATTTTGTGTTCTCAAATCCCATATCTTCAAGCAGGAAGTCTAAGCAGCCACTTCATCTATACAGCAGCCCGAGGTTATTCATCTGACACGCCGAACATATCCAGTTCTAAACAGGCTGTAAATTTTGGAAGACAGTGGTGTGCGTTTCCATGGTGACTCCCAACAGGCCGCTTTGATGTTGGAACCTTCTATAAAAACCAGCCGTCGTTTCCCCAGCATTGCATCCTGCCGTTGTGCTATTAATTTACACAAAGCCTCGGCTCCTTGTTCACTGTGCGCTCACGTTTGCAGTGTTCTGGCTCACGGTGACCAGGAACACGCTTTTGGTACCCAACTTTTTAACATGTTTACCGCCCCTTGTTCCTTTCCTGTATAAAATATGATCTGTGTCACATTGTGTTTATTGCTATACAGGCAGATCTCGCCTTACGCAAAACCGACTTACATAAATCCAGATTATGCAAAACAAACAATTAAGATATATAGAGTTTACGCAAAAAGGCAACATGCACCTGTGAGTAAATTTACACTCTATCTTTTTATTCATTTAATATTTGTTGTTTAGTGTGTAATACTACTATATTTTTGACGTGCTTTTTTGTTATGTGGTATGTTGAATGGTGTGGGAATCTGACTTACATACGGGTTTATAGAGCGGAGTAGAAAGTAGCATTGGTTGAGAACGGCCTATGTAAAGACAACGATGCAAATAAAACCACAAGAGACACAGCCAAGTAAATAACTGCACTATTACTATTAAATCTAGGTTCACATAGGAGTAGACAAGTAATACTTCAGGGATTAATGGTAAGCGTAGTGCTGATATTCATTAAATCTCTGTCTAAGTCAGTGGAGGACAGAGCCTTCTCAGCTGCATTAAAGCAGGTCACAGTCAGTCCCTGATTTAATCTTAAATCCTTCTCCCTCTACTCAAAAACAGCCTGGAACAGGTTGCCCAGTGCCTGCGCAGCCCTAAGACCCAACTCCAATCTATCATGATCCCCAACTGCTATCCCTCTTATCCACCCTCGCATCCCCCAGTTTTACCCCCTGGAATGAGAATGTTTGTTCTACTACACCCCTCAGACTTGGTGGCACATGGATTCGCTCACAAAATGATATATGATAATGCCATTTTTACACTGTCCATGCCATAACTGTAATATGATTGCATGTCTTTGACGAATCGTCATGCTCCATGACCATGCGTCCAGTGCAGCATTGTGCTGAACCTTGAGCCCAGCTCATGTCTTACAAGGTATTTCCTGGACTGGATCCACTGGGTATGGGCCCACTGGGCAATTTAGACACAACAATGCCATCAATTCACCAAAACCACATGCCTGTGAATAGCAGCAGGAAAGCAGAGTGCCTGGAGAGAATTCTAGCAAACACAGGAAGAACATCCATGCACGTCACAAAGCCTACCTATTTCCAGAAAACTGCATAAGGCCACAATACTCCCCCCCCCCCCCCCCCCCCCCCCCCCAAAAAAAAATGTGTAGTTTAATTTTCACTGGTATACCTAGTATGTCCCCTATCTTGTATTTTCTGGGATAAACTGGAGGCTCACTGCAACCCTGTATTGAGTAAGTGGTTAAGGAAGATGGATAGATGATTGATAAATGCATGCTATCTGACAAAATGTTTCTTGTATAATGTAGATCGTATTGTCACTGTTCTCAAAATTTTGCGTAATTCGACATGGATGTTTTTTGCTGTGGATTTACTTTATCTTTCCAAATTGATTGCCTCCAACAATAATAGATGTGTAAAACATACGTAAAAGTGAAAACAAGATGCAGCAGCATCTAGCGGTCCACCCACAGCGTGGAGAAGAGGGGAGGACCGTCCTGCAGGTGAATAACGGGACGAGGTCTCAGCAGGCTAAAACTCTGCTGCTTTAAGGTCGGGAGTTGCTAGGTGACTGCCTTTGGAGCTACACGATCCCCTTGATCGGGTTTCAGAGAACTTTCTCCAGGAGGGCCTCTGTGGCTGGTCTGCAGCTGCCACCGTTGTTAGTGAAATGTGCGCACCCTGAACAGGGATAAACGTCCTGTCAAGTCAGGAAAGTGATGAGAGAGATAAGCCAGAGATAGATTTCAAGCGAAGGCAAGATGTTTATTTACAAGAGATAAGTCACTGACAAGCAAGTGTAGATATGCAGGCATGAAACTCGAGTCATGGTTTTTCATACTAATTAACTGCGAACTTTGGAAGGCTTGTGTTAGTCAAGCATCACCAGCAGGTATCGTGACAATTTCCTGTGAAGTGGACATATACAAGTTCCAGTTATGAGACTTTTTAGAGAAGACAGTACAGGAACAAGATGCTAATGATGCAGGAATTGTTAGAACTTTTTTTCCTGAAAAGCCCTAAATGTGTTTTGGGCTGTCAGTTCAGAAGCTGTATGAGCCGCTAGCACTGAGAGTGACTTATGAGGTTGAGAAGCTGCTCTGTCCAGGTGCAGCTCACAGATCAGTTTTGGGACATGCTTAATGTAGTAAAAATATTGCAAATGTATTGGTTTTATAACAAAAATCATTACTTCATTCGTTTGCAAAAAATATATATCCCATTAGAAATAACTGGAAGATTTAAGGTATAGTAAAATATTCATTTCAAGTACTAAATTGAAACCCAGACTGCAGTTCCTATATAGCTGTTCTGAGTTTAAAATGTTCATTGGCTAGCATCATTGGGTCCATTTTAATTAGTAATACCATTGCAATAACATAAAGCACCAAAAGTTTGTGTTTAGTATCCCTTTGGGAGTCAATGACTACTTGCAATTAATAGAAAAATGGCAAGAACTAAAGTGAAAGAGTCACTTAATAAAAAGATGATGTGTGTGTGAAAGATGTTTGTCCATTGAGTTTTTTTTTTTTAAAAAAAACAAGTGAATCTGCAACATTATTACAGAATTAAGCAAGCGTTCAAAGACTTTCTGTGAGCACAGTATGTGCAGACTTTGAAAGTAATATATTCTGTAATATTAATGCACTTGGAATTAAACAGATCCTTTAATTTAAGGTTTCGTTTAAGGTTTCAGTAATACTATTGTATTATATTGGAATAATTTACAATGAGGAAAACAAACAATGCTATAAAGAAATAGATAAGGTTGGATTATTGTTTGCATTGCCATGGTGACTGATCACAACTCCAGGACCTATAGGTAACAGAGTCAATGAAACCAAACTGCCCTCCATTATATTAAATAGCTTGATAAGGTCATTTATACGGTGATCTGGGCTGCTAGGTAAAGAATGGAGCTTTGTCCTATTGTCAGAGTGCACAGTCTGTGGCTGTTTATAGGAATACTGATATGGCTTATGGAAATTTAAAGTACAGTTCACCTACCATAAGCTTTGCAAATGTTTTATTATAACATGGCTGTAGGTCTGTAGTCATTGGAAGGGATATAAGTTTTTATTCCATAGTTAGGTAGAAGAACATCTGTGGATTATTGGTAAAAAAACAAAAAAACAAAACGAAAATCTAGTAAAGGAAGAAGTGTAGTTTGGTTTATGCCTGTTTGTAATAAGGTGAAGGAACAGCTTCAGTACCAACATTATATTTGCATGTTGTTTGATTCTCCTCCCCCCCGACCCCTCAAGTCGTGACTGAGCTCAGCCAGTACAGCTTTCACTTATGTTTTATACGTGTTTATGAATGCTGCTTTTGTTAAGTCTTTTACTTAATTGTAACTAGTGTATGCTTTATAATCAAATATATGCCGTAAGGTTTGGAAATACTTTACTTTGTAGGAATTACTACAATCACTCAACAGAGGAGTGTGTGTAACATATGTCAGTCTGTATGGAATCCTGGGAATATCCTAATACACAGAAAGCACCCCTTCAGGATTATCTGGGTCTATGATTATGGGTTAGCTTTGGCGGCGTATATTACACATTACCGTATCGTTTGTAAAATAATGCACCGTGTTTCACACCCTCAACATGTGATGATTCCAAGCTGAACAGAGAGGCTTCGGCATATTTCCTCTGAAGCTGTATTAGCACTCAGAGATTTTTCAGTCTTTCATCTGAAGCTCACTGCAGCTCACAGTTTCCTGAGTTGCACTGCTTAAGGAGCTCCAACTGACTGGTATATACGCCCTGCTAATAATACGACTGCCGTCAACGTTTTTCAACAACAAGAAACTAAACCAGCTTTGATTTTTCAGTTCTGTTTTTGACCGCCTTAACACATCAATAGAGCATAACTACGTGATCATAGACGCATCTGCATCTTTTGTAGCAGTATAAATACAGCAAAATGATCAATTAATCATGAGGACGAGAGTTTTGTTGAAAGTTGTCGCTATTCATTTAACAATTCATACAAGAAGTCCAAAATCAAACCGGATCCCTGGCTCAATGAGACCACTCGAGCCCTTAGGCAGCGCTGTAGACAGGCTG
>JAODJU010000130.1:8460541-8474933 GCA_026776725.1 Gnathonemus echidnorhynchus
ATAATTTAGTTGCATGAAACATAGGTTTAGCTCACGTGTTTATCCAATGCGACTTAAAGTAAACGGAAGGGTCACATTTACGTGTGTTGTCTGGGATTTGAGCCCAGAATCAGTTATTATTTGTATAATAAATACACTTTGATTGCATTATATATAATTACTTTGAAATACGTGTTAAAGCAGTTTGTTTTTTTGTTTTGCACATGAAGACCATACGTACAGCGCATTCGCAAACCAATGTCGTTGTATAAAGCTGTAGTTAGCCCAGCTGTTGAGATGATTTATGCAAAGAGCTTGATTGTCATTAGGCCTATATAATTCTAGCGAACTTTTCGCCGGTGCAGTCTGTGAATATTTATTAACTGGTTGTCATGGTGAAAAGAAAATGTTTTCTTGCAAGCCAAGAATATCAGTGTGATTAAAAGAGAAAGTGATACACGTTGTACTCGGTATCTTGCTTATTGTCAGCCTTTATAAATTCCTTGGCCTCTTGTAACGTCTGACCGAATACATATGTTTTAATGCAGAGAAATCGACAGACACGATTATATGTCGAAGTATAAAATGCAGGATGTAGCATGTGAAATTGATCATCATACAGTATGTATATTCCACATAAAAAAGAGCCACGTGCTGAGTGCGTTTTATTCATTCCATATAATTTCAGTCATTATAGTATCAGTGTAACTGTCTACATGTCACTTCAAAATGTAAACTGCATTTTAAACTAAGCGCCTTAACGTCGTTTGTTGCTTTCTGAGATTTCAAGTTGGTTCCAGTGTGTTTTATGTTAGTTTTATGTTAGTTATTTTCTGAAATAAGATAACTACATTTAAGCCTTCCTACATAGGCCTATACTGAAACAACAAAACAGCTGTTCGATGAATCTGTTTCTTCTTATTGCAATAGTTGAAATTTATTAGTTTGTTGATTTAAACAACTTTCTTATTTGTGTTTATGGTCGAACCTATTTTTTAAAGGTTAAACTGAAAAGAAAAATATTTATATTGAAGCAACTTCAACTATTTTGTGCGATCGATTAGTTCAAATATTTTAAGCTGATTCAAGATTTCTAGCATTTTATTTGTTTTCAGTGCATTTTAGTACACACCTTAAATGTTCACAGCATCAGGCTAACCCAGGTTTTGCTACATTGGACCCTGTTTTAGAAACTCAGTCTTTAAAGAAGCTGTCCACGGTGCACGCGCTCCCGTGGTATTTCCTAGCGGAAAGTTACTTACATGAGGCGAGCTGCATCCAAGCGCAGATCTTGTAGACGCTACCGGCGTTGCAGAAGAAGAAGAGGCTGAAGCACACCATGCTGCCCACCACTAGCAGCACGGAGATGCCCACGAAGAACATGGCGGTCTTGAAGGCCCCCGAGGGGATGGAGCCGAAGTCCAGGGCGCTGCCCTTGCAAGTCAGCTCGGAGGTCAGCGCGTTGCCGATGCAATAGTGGAAGAGGCCGAAGTAGCCCGCCTGGGGGGTATTCACGCTGTCCCCGATCCAGTACGGCTGGATGAATACTACCACCGTTATGATGGCGAAGCAGATGGTGAAGATCGCCCACAGCACACCAATGGCTCTGGCGTTCCTCACGTAATTGGTGTGGTATATTTTGGCCGCCTCTTGGGCTGGTAGCATTTCCCCCATCTCGAGGAGAGATCGCACTAAACTCACAGCGAGATGCCACACAGTCCTAGTCGAAGTGTAATGCCGGGATCACGGAGTGAGGAGCTTCACACCACCTGAAGCTCACCAATCCCGCATTGGTAGCAGATATTGCACCTCAGAGTAATTTTAAATGCCCGATTCCACCTGTGTTAGGCTATGTATATAACCCCATGTATATAACATCCCCTGCTCAATGCCTTGGCGTTGCCCCCACCTCAGTCGACAGCTTAGTCCCCGAATGCCTGGTATCAGATATCTAGCCATAAATTCAGGACCACGGAGAGCGATTCTCCATCACTGATCACGCCCCCCGCCCCCAACCCGACTCGTGCGCTTTATTGGGGCGATAAGGGAGCTGGAAGGATAATGTGCACTTGCTATTATACCGTGGTGAGGTTCGTAAGTGAAGACGAGTTCTCTGTAACAGAAAACTCAGTGAATAGGTAGCAAACCATATGCTTAAAACTGTGCCATACTTGAGTCAATTACATGAGCCTTTTACTGGTTACATTTAAGATATTAAAGTTGATAAAAAATGGAACAAAATTAGTGTCGACATGAGGTCAAGAAACAATTCTTTTATATATTGACATCACTGCATGCATTTCTATTACCTTTTTATATATTATTTATACAATTTAAAATAACAGTAACAAGTAAGAGTAGGCTAGGTTGTAATATACAAGTGTAAAGTGTGCATGAAAATCCAACTTCCAAACGCAAATTTGTGTTCCGCAGCATTTTCTGCCAGGGTGGATTTTATTACTACGCATGCGCTTCTTCAGCACAAGAATAAGTTGTCTTCAGATACGAAAAACTTATAGCTGAGAGTTTCGGGAGTAATGCAAGCTGTGATACTTTAAACCAGATGGGTTCAGGTTTCCGTAGGATAACTCACACTAGTAAGATCCTTAAACAAAAATCGTATGCTAAAAGGTAAATATTGTGGAACCGTTTCATGTCCACGTTTCTGGTTTCTGTGGCAATTCAACTCATTGAAATGTGCATAACATTCATTACGTCCAGTGGTGGGATAATACGCTCGTTTGTTACTCGGTCTGACTATAACGTAATCCTGAAACAATTCAAAGATTTCCAGGAATTCTGTGTTGTTTTGCTCCATTTTCAGATGTGTTTCCTCAACATCAATGTTTTTTATTGTTACATAAATTATGTTTTCATTTCAGTTTAGTTAACAAATATTTTTTAGATCTTTAGATCCACTGATGTGTAAAAATTAAATTAAGGTATACAAATTACAATTTCTTGCAATTTCAACAGCGACGTCTTGCGGCTGATTGTGACCATTTATACCGCAAACCTATCACTGAAAGGTACAAATAATTTAATACATTTTATGTTTATATTATTTTAGTGGCAAGTTAGGGGTGTTTATGAACTTCATAAAATTACTTAAGCATCTGGATTTTGTACATTTATTTAATTATATGTTAATTCCTAGCTATATACTATGTATACCAATCCTATACTGGGAAAGTCTATTTTTGTAATACTTCTCTGAGGACTGAAGCTGTTACACGGCTTTGAAAATTGATACAAATTACCGTTGTTGCAGACAAGAGAACAATACAGTCATCCCTAGGGATTAGGTGGTTCAATAATTATATAAATCAATAAATGTCGCAACTGTCCTTTTTGTTTGTCGACAAAAGCTGCCATCTGTTATAGCTGAAAACCCACAGAATAAGATTGAAACATGAGATATACTACAGATGAATTTTGTCAATATATCATTTTAGCTGCATGGACAAAGGTATTATATTAAATATTTATTAAGTGATCTAAGCTAACATTCATTTAGAAACATTAACCTTTTTATAATAGTTCCACAGCAGAAACAAAACACTTTCTATACGTTTATAAAATGTTCCCCAGGGAAATGAACTGTGCAACAACAAGATGTATTGCCCAGTGCCATGGGACCACCATTAACTCTGGCGTCCTGGGAAGTTTTTCGCAGTATCGCATAACCTCAAGTGAGCATGGTGTTGAAAGGAAATTTGCGATGTGGTAACTAAATATTTCCCATTCCCGGGACTCCGGGGACAGCGTCACAGTCAGTGTGATCGGCCGGTTAAATTTCTGTCACCTTATAGTCGCCGAGATGATTTTCAAAAATTAACGACGGATGATCAATTTATAAGAATAATTTAGCGACAAACGATTAAGTCGAATGTGGCGCGTGTATGAAAATGACTGACGTGCCATAAACAAAAAGCAAGGCTCAGGGACTAAAACAATCACTACCATACCAAGTATACGTTTGTATTTCTGAAATTTAACTTCAATATAATATTAAAGGCCTATTTTCTTGCAACATTTCCATCTAAGCCCATAGATTTATAGTTAATACTTTCTCCTGCATAGTCGATGCTGTTCCCGTTCAAATGAATGAATTTGATTGGCCAACCGACAGAGGGCGCCAGAGTGTTTGCTGTTCTCATTCAACTGTATTTCGACCATCCAACCGTCCATTTTCTGTTCCCGCTTGTCCTGTTCAGCGTTACGAGGGTCTGGAGCCTATCCCAGAAGCTACAGATACAAAGCAGGGAATAATCCAGGATGAGTCCACAACCCATCACATTGTGTATTTTAATCATATAAGGGTTCATAAATCCCAAACTCTCGCCCCCCCCCCCCCACCACCACCCGCTCCAGCCAACACAGCACCACCAAATTAACTTCTAAGAAAATACCTCCTTTTTGTATTTTAATGAAAAGTTACCTTACTATGACCACACAGTTCTTTACAGTATTCATAAATGCAACATCTCTCTATTTTAAAAGCATCACCATTTCAAAATAAATATTCAAAAAGGCCCTAATGGTGTAGTGTAGGATGGGGCAAAGAAAAGGCTGTATTCAGGCGGACAAAGAGGTCGTTGTGTTGATGGGCCAGAGGGGTAAAGCAAGACACCCTCTTTATTACCCTATCTCCAATGGTCTTCTTTCAAGGCCCTGTAGAAATGATCTTCTCTTGTGATCGGCTGCAGTATGCACAGCCCTGCGTACTTTTAGAATAAGTCTTCACATCCACTGTATAAATATGTGGATGGGATGAAGAAGCATTTCATTGAACCTCGGGCTGCATCCATACATACATATTCAACTGTGGTAATTACCACCACTCAAACCACGCATTTGTGTGGGGACCCAAGTTTTGGGGGCCCCCTGTTGACCGCAAACAGTCACTACACAGCATTTTAAATAAACACGATCCTTATTTAGGAGATTCTGAAGCAGCATGTTCTGCTAGTTTTTAAAACATCTGCAAGAGGTGCAATTTTTTTGAATGGGACCCCAGACGCAACAAATCCGCCTCGTCACATATGCAGAATCACAGTCGTGTTCTCTGCTCTTCAGTGGGCTGGTTTGCACATCTGACCCAGGGTGCTTTTGCAGGTTATGTACCATCATCTCACATTCACCACACATCACATATGTCTCCTAACCAAGGGCCTGCAGACCCTGACTCTGTGTACAGTAGCCAATCCTTTCAAAAAGTGACTCACCTTGATTATGCTTCAATGGCAGCCAGTCACGCACCATCAACTAGGTAACACTTAATCCCTTTATTTCATAGGAAGTCAATTCACCTCTCATCCGCAGAGCAAATAATGTGCCCAGTCATTACAGAAAAGGTCTGTCTAAGCTTCTCTTCGGGGCTTGCATGAAGTGCTCTGATTATTATGTTCTTTAAGGGCAGCAGGTAATTTTGTGATTGAGGGAACTAAAATTATGCCAAGTTGCAAACCTTGGGAGGACCTCTGCTCTTGTACTATTGAGGAAGGCATTTAACTGCTTCTTCAAAACATCTTTTTGTACCATCTTGCTGAACCAAATACAGGATACATAAATCACTTTGGATAAAACATATACTCAGATAAATAGAAAATGGATCAGTAAATGGATAAATAATTATAAAAAATTGTTGTGGTGGGCTGGTTCCCCGTCCTGGGTTATTCCCTGCCTTGTGCCCATACTTTCCAGAATAGGCTCTGGACCCCTGTAACCCTGAATGGGACAAGCGGGTACTGATGGACGGATGGATGTAAAAAATAGTTGTTGTCATGGATCTTTTCTTCCAGCGATAGACAGAGCTGTCCGTTGATTTAAAATATTCAATATATAGGCCTATAAAAATCTTTGGTGATACGGGTAAAATTACCCAAATGGGCTGAGTGTTACATTGCCTCATTCTGTGCTTCCCAGGCGAGAAAACCCAGCATCCTCCTGGCTTTGTCCCATTTATAAGCATCCTGTTTGTCACATGACTGAATCGTTTTTGCTGTCTCAGCCTAGTCTCCTTGCCACCCATCTTTGGGTCTGTTTCCATAGAAACGAGTTGCTGAGTGCCTTTGCAGAGGAGCACACGTCCACACCCAAAGCCTGGCTGAAGGAGTGCAAGAACCAGTATTTGGAACAATGTCCTTCTTGACTTTATTATTACCTACCAAAGCTGTAAATTTGACCCTGGCTGCAATGTTTTCTCGTAGCTTTAAATGAAATGTATCAAATAGCAGATAAAAGACATGGAGCTATTCCAGTGTGAAGAGACATTGTCTCAAAGGACCTTTAATTTACAATTGTGGTCATTTATTTACAAGGGATGGATTTGTCACATGATGATGTCATCAACATCATCCCAGGTCTCCCAGCTTATGTGGCTTACTTTAGCTCCCTATGGATGTGCCCGTATAGTTTGATTTGGGTTGAATCCCGAGCCTTTCAGCCGTACCAACTAAATCCCCCCCATCAAAACCACTGTGTCCCCCACAATTAGTCATTGTGGCCAAATACATCCAACTTGAATGTCAACAGGACATGTGGGTTTTGCTATTGAGAGCCCAGAACCTACTGTGGTCCTTCCCCTCCCCCCTTGCCCTCATCGCAGGCTGGGCCAGCGTGAAATCGAGCGGCTGGGGCCAAACGAGACAGGGTGAAATAGCATGCGATATACAGCTGGGGGGGGGTGTCTTTGACAGCCGTCCGAGCCTCACGGTGTTTAAGCCTGTAGATGCTGAAACGGAACACTCACGGAGCAGAGTCTTACTGTTATGTCTCAATGATCAATAGGCATGTAGGGTCAGACCGCCAATCAGCCGTCGGAGCCGGCCCTCTTTGTGTCTCTCAGCCTAGGGAGCCTCCGCCTGAGTGGTCGGCGAGCTGCACTGCCCGAATTCAGAAGGTGCACGCTGGGGGTGGGGGGCAGCAGCAGAGCTCACCTGGGGTGCCGCATGCGCTCCGAGTGGCCCAGCCCTCGGCTGTCACTGGTCAGAAGCTAAATGCAGACTGGCTGAGATACTGGTGGAAAACTGATACAAAAAATACTCTTTCTGTGTCAGTCAGTCATTTGCTCAATGAGCCCTGTCTTTATGGGGACTTTCGTCTTGTGAATAATAAAGCTGGCTGTTCTGAAGTCTGCATTCTCTTTGGGTTGGGGGGGGAGGGTGTTCATAGGGTCTGACAGGATGTTGACGAATCCAGCCTGAATTTTGCACAGGAACCAGTTGCCCTGAGAAAGGGGTGCTGTTACAGAAGCCTATGACAGCCTGTGGTCTCCTCCACATTAGAAAACGTAAGTAGGCCATTGATCCTGAAATAAAACCTGAAATAAAACAACAAAATTAAATGCCTCCAATATCTGCTGTTTCCTGCTCAGGAATTGAGCGAACAAAAAATGATTACATAACATAATTCTCTTCATTTCAGAATCATAGACAATATTTATGGAAGAGAGAGAATCAGCTTAGGGCTTCTGAGTTAAATTTAGAAAATGTACTGAAGGGATTTTCGAAACATCAAAAGATGTTTCATAGCCTGCTTACCGCGATCGGCCTTTGGGGCTGATCAGCAATGGCGTTGCACAAGTCAGATGTGTGGATGTTAAGCGTCCGTGTTTGTGCTGTTCTGAAACACTTGGATATTTATTGCTCTTTTCCACAAGTTCAAGTCTCGCAAAAAAGCACCAATCACAGGTTTATTAGCAGAGCTGATATGTCTGGTGACAGATAACCTTTGTGCACAGAGTATTTTTTTAACATCAGACACTTTTATTCAAAGCAGCATACAATTAAGAACGCAGGGTCAGTCCCTGGAGCAATTGGGGGTTATGGGCTTTGCCCCAGGGCCCAATGCTGAGTAACTGTGTTGGTCCTGGGATCTGAGCTGGTGACTTTCTGATCACAGGCCGGCGAGCCACACGCTGCCCCCACCATATACCTGACACTGTGTTTTGGTCCAATTCAGCCAGCAGCCCCTTGTCATCGTGTTATAGATTTGTGATATGATCTGGCTGTGCTTCTCTGTGTTTTCCTTCTGAATATTTCATGCAATTTGGGGCTTTTGTTCAAAATTACCAATACAAACGTACCATGCTGCTTCCTCGAGCAGCATCACTATCCTGAGTGGATTCCAAATGTACATATACCATTTCAACAATGGGCATTTCTTCCTATGTGTACCAAAATGGCACATTTCTTCACGCAATCCTCATCTATTGATTAAATTGATTACTTTTATGCTTTTTTAATTTTCACTCTTTTTCCTTTACAAACATGTTAGTATTTATTGTCTATTTTTATTCATGTTATTCTGTCATTATACTTATTTGTATTTTTTATCATATCTTATATATTCAGGCAGGCATGCAGTCCTTTCCTCGCTTGCACCCGTTACTCCACACTGACCCGCTGTAAGCCTTTTTTTTCCAAGAGGATTTGCAAGAGCAGAGCTGGCTCTAAACTGTCAATACGCTCACGCAGCATGTCTGTAGACAGACACAGGACACACCACAGTGGAGTAGCACAGCTGTGCAGATTTAAGGCCCCAGGCTCTCACACCAGGATAAAACCATAACACTGTACTCTTGAGTTGGATATATAATGCAAATTACTTCAATAAAAAAAAAGGCAAATAAGCTGTCAAGTCAAGTAGCCTTTATTATCATACCGTCCACATACAGATATACAGTGCCATGATATAATGTTCTCCCAGGATCAAGGTGCAATATACAACAGCACTGACAGGGACAGAACTTAAATTGCAAAACGCAGGACGGTGTGAAACAGGGGGGCTGGACACAGGAGTTTACACAGCCTTGTGACCAGCAAAATAATAAAGTTCCAATCTGCTACTCCTTTCAGTGTAAAACTGGCGTGGCGCCTCTTTTCGCGGGTTGTACTTAGATAAACATTAAGGTAATCTTCTGGATTTGATTATCCACGGGAGCCCGAGAGCTGACCTCGTTTAATAAGGACTGCTGATATGGTGGCGGGGATGCGCACGGGTGCCTCACAGCGAACTGAACAACAGAAGACACCGCCCGTCGTGTCTAACGAGCCTGCAGACCGGCCTAGGTGCATGTGTCAAGTCCACACACGCAGTGAGCAACACAAACACCGGCAAACAGAGAGTAGAACAACGGCTGACAGTGGCAGCTCCTTGCTTAGTGTCAGAAACTGCTGTTCAGACCATAAAAAGTGACGCATTTTATTAATTAGCGCAAACACACACTTTTCAGTTGTCTCCAACTGTAAACATACGTATAGGCCTACAACAGGTACACGCATTGCGTATGTACACATAATATAATTTAAGTCTGAAACGTGACTATATTAAGACACCCGTCTGTATAGTAAAGGCCTTTATTTCAGTTAACTTCAAAGTCTGTCATTGTATGACATTTCATTATATAAGATCAGAGCGCATTAAAAAAGGGCCACGTTTATCGATATAAGTAAATCACCTTTCATCAGGACTCTGGTCTTAAAACTCAAGACTCCGTAATATTTAACTATTCTCATATAATGTTGGTTTTACTGAAACGTTCACACCTTTCCACGACTTATAGCTGACATAGTAAGGTTAACAGAATCTAAAACGCAATAATTAAATCAGGCATAACTCTCATTTGCATTAAAATGACTCGCTCAGCACAGTAGCGAAAATCCCTTCGTATTATGCACCCTTCGCCCTCGGCGGCGCTAAATGGTCGCCCTTTGGCCCCCTGCACGCCCGTTATGGCCGCACGATGCCTTTCAGATGTTGCTACCAGCCTCTCGCCCCCCTCCAGCGAGGTATCAACGCTAAGCGTTTCTCCATACACCTACAGTACGACCTCTTCTTCTCTAATTGGCCAATTACGCGGCAAGGGGCGGGTCTTTTGACTCTGTATGGCCCAGACGCCCATCAATCAAGTGGGGATTTACGCGTCCCTTCACTTTTCAGGTCTCTAGAACAGGCAATGTGGGTTAAAAAAACCCGCTGGTCTGTGTGGGTTTAGATGAATGCCGGAACATCGCGCACACGTATGACAGGATGTAGCAGCAGTGCAGAAGGAAAGCAGTAGAATCGCGGGGCGCCGGTTTGATTTGAAACGGCGTGTGATTTTGTAATGACAGCAGCTATGCGTGATGTGGGATCGGGGCGAAGGTATCCAGAGATGCCGAGCTGCAGGGATCGCATATGCTTTAACCTGATCGCCAATTGATTGCTGTGCTTTTGTTATGTCTCACTTCTCAGTCCCCTGTTTTCGAGGGGCTTAGCAAACGTAGTTAATATAGGCAAAAGGTAAGGCGTGATCGGAGGCACAATGGCTGCACAAAACGACTGCTGTGTCAAGGTCTCTTTAAGGTAAGCCTCCTCCAAATATAATACATAATATCTCTTAATATTCACTGTTAGCGTGGGGTAAGTAAAATAATTGTTTCTGTCTTTGCACAGTGTGTCTGGCGCCTAAATACAGCTAATTTCCTGTTTAGTTCCTTCTTATAACTAAGTAACATGGTTGTCTTTTATAAGCGCTATTGCTATTAATACAAGTAAACGTAGTAGGCTAATATTACTAACACAGCAGGTAGATTTAATGGCAGTTTATATTGATATTTATGTTGAAAGACTGGAAAGCAAGTTGCTTCCTTGAAGTCACAGTAAATGGCCATGCTACGCCTCTGGTCCAACTCAGTTTATTAATTGTCTGTTTTCTGCGGCACAGGTGCGGCGGGCACCCCTCTCATACTACCTTAACATTCAGGGCAGATCAGAGGGTGTGTTTTGTGCGTGCCCTGTACCTTGATTGCCACGCCAGTACTTCTTTATTTTTATGCTGCGAGCGTTTTCACTTCTCTTTCTTTATAATTGCGCACTCCGGAGCCAATGTTACTAAATAGCGGTAGTTGCAGTAACAAAGAGGAAAGCACTGGATCGCCCATTGGACCCTTTGTTAGACGTGCAGACGCACGGATCACCTCCTGTGAAGACCAGTAATTAACACTGATCGTTATCCTTAACATGTCACGTTCAAGGCAGACGTAAACTGTCATAGTGTCCGTGACTGCATGTGATCGTTTTACTGCATACGTTTTTTTTTGTTTCGTGATCATGACCTTACTTTGCAGATCTCACCCTGCTGCGTTGCGGCAGTCTGCTTATTGCATTACAGCCTATATGAAATAGACTTCAATGAAAGCAAGCTTGTTTTTTGGAGGGTCTAAGGTGTGATCGCAGTCATGTCTGCAGTTAGACCGTCACATGTAAATTACTCTGTTTTTCCCGAGGCTAAAGCACGTTGTTGCACCCGGATTCGTATTTGGTTCATTAATGCAGCAAAGACGCAGATGCTCAAGGGGAGATGTTTTTGGGACGGCCACTCCTCGTCACTCGTGGTGCCAATTCTCGTTTTTAACCAGCATCAGGGAAAGTGGCTTCCCCTGCTAGTATATCTTCGTGTGCAAAGTGTGGAGGCCAGACTGTTTAACTGTGATGTGAGTGATTGTCAGGACCCCTCCCTTGACTTCCTCCGTCTTTAGATATCTCCAGCTGAATAACCTTGAGAGCTCAATTAGTGACAGGATATGATACTCTTAAAAACAACCAGATGGAGTAATTATTGCAAGATATAGCAAACCAGACCTGTTCTTCAGTGATGCTGATCTTTATGGGAACTCCATGTATAAAAGTAGTAATTGCTTTCAGATTTCAGTAATTGATTTGCAGCTGAATTATTTACATTTTTCCAACAGAGGTTTTGTTTGGGGATGATAACAGTCATAAAGCCCTGAATATTCCTGGTCCGTACTCATAAATTTGGAGACCGTTTCCTGTTTTTCCACTGCGTTTAACCCTCGAACCCTGACCGTCCTTTATCTCCGCGCTGTCCAAAAACAATTCGAGAGCATGAACCCAGGACCTGCGGCGTGTTGCATGCTGCCTGATTGCGGTTTTTGTTTCCTGTGCTACAGAGATGGCTGTGGTTCCCACCCAGCTCTCCCACCCGATGCGGTTCCCGCCCTTCTCTTTGGGCGACCCCCCTAAGTTTCCTGGTTGGTCGGTCGGTGTGATCTGAAGTCAGGGAGGAGGCAGGACATAGACTCTCTCCCGTGGACCTCTCACACCCTCACCTATCCTGTTTCCTAGACAGAACAGCGGCCATTTGCTACAAAGGCATATTATTGGAGAAGGACTGGTAAATAGATACAAAGGAGAGCGTTGTTGGTTGGTAGCGACTGCTTCTGTTTGGGAGCCATGATTGGGGATTTCACGCCTGTAACGGTGTCTCTGTTTCAGACCCCATGAGCACAGTCACCCTGAGGAGTTGTCATGACAGAGATCAGGTTGTTTCTTTTATTTCTGGGAGTGGTTTGCCAAGGATCTTTCTGTGATCTTCAAAAAAATCACCCATTATGCAGTTAGTCTTAACCAGAGGTAAACTGAGTGGATATGCTTCATAAAGTGACATCGGATATGGCCTATAATCTAAAAAAAAAAGTATTTTAATTGTAACCTTTTCAATCACAGGTGATGCTTCTGGAAGGTATTTATATCTGCATGAGATTTTCTGGCAGGACATAGTCCTGAACGCTTCTGTGTTCAGTCATGTCCTTTGGCAGATTTCTGGCACATCTTGTCACTTAAACATACTAATATAGATGATTTTTCTATGATCTGTATGAGTCTTACTTTTCCCCCAAGAAATTAAACTATCTATTTGGCTTCCCAACGAAATTCCCAATGAAAGCTGCTTGGAGAAGCTGATGCCCCAGGTGTGTGTGATTTTTTTTGGAGGCCATAAATGGGACGTACCATTATGACACGGAATGGGGGGAGAGTCGTTTGAAGCTCTTTGTTAATAATGGGGAGTTTCACTCTATAATGGAGCTACAGACCTTTTGCCTGCAGTTGATTGCTTCCTGTTGGGCCCCCATAGGCCGCACGAAGCTTCCTGTCCCTGCAGTGTGACGTCATGTCTCGGAAACCGTCGTGACAGGAAGGGGCCCTGCCACCACCACCCGAACTGTCACATTCTGCGCTAACGCTTCCACGTGCGCTAAATCGCTGACACACAAAGGGGTGGCCGATTGCACCCACCCGTCATGCCGCACTGAAGCGAGTAGCTAACACCCAGAGATATTTCTTCCAATACTCTTGCTGTCATTGTTTTGTTTTTTTCTTTTTTTTTCCTTCTGAATGCTCAGCACTTAAGATACTCAGTATCACCGTGCCAGTCATGCAATTCGAAGAATATGATTGGCAGGTTTTCTACATCACCGATTTGCCAAACAAATGTTGCCAATACTACAGTTACGCTGTGGTCACCAAGCACTACTGGGGGCTGTTAAAGCACCCCCCCCCCCCACCACCACATCATTGCGGATACCCCTTGCTGTTGAGCCCACATTCCAAGCGGGGGCTTGACAGACCCTTCGCATCATTTCCTATCTGTGAACCCTGACTTTTTTTTTTTTTTGAAGTAAAAGAATGGCTGGTTGTACTGGAGAGAAGGGGGAGTAAATTTGGGACGTGAAAGGGGGTGTGGAACAGGAAGTGTTTCTTATTCTCCCTCGGTGCTAAAGGGCCGCCATAGAAAACAAACATCGGCCCTCAGAGGGCTCCAACAAAGAGGCGCATTTATTAATTATTAGCGTGGGGTGGAAGGTCGCCGTGTGCGTGCGTGGGGGTGCGGGTGGGTGGATTGCGGGGGGGGGGGGGGCACAGCTGTGCCCCTTTCAGATTCTCCAACTTAAGGGCACAGGCAGACCCTCACACATACCCCTTTAGGGGACAGTCTGTGACTCAATGGGTTATGATGCAGTGCCTGTGATCAGAAGGCTGCTGGTTCAAATCCCAGGCTCAGCAGAGTCATGTCACCTTTGTGCCCTTCAGTAAGGATCGTAACCCCCGATTGCTTTAGGGAGCGGCTGACCCTGCTTTTTCAAAAAAAAGTATGTCTGCTAAAGAAATACATAAATGAGTAAAAGTACTAGCCTTATCCTAGGTTCAGCAAGCATGACTGGATGCACTCTGCTTTGCATAAGAGTATCTGCTGCATAAATGTGTAGGCCTGTGTTTGTGGGTTATGTGTGTATATATATATATATATATATATTACATTGTGGGGACCAAATGTCCCCACAGTCTTGTATTTTGTTTGGTTACTTGTGTGTGTGTATAACCTGTTTTATGGGATGTTGTAAGCTGGTCATTTAGGTTGTTTTGTTAGCTTCTCCTTTGACCTAATGTGCTTCTAAGTGGCCTGGATGTGGAGGCCGTAACCTTGAAGGATCGTAGGAGGCTTGCTGAATAAGTGTTGAGGACTCTTTTCAGAGCCCGACGCTGACAGCCCTGGCCTCTCTGATCGCCAGAACAGCAGGAATGACGGAGCTGGTTAAGCGCTTCTGTTTTGCATATGGTGTTCACC
>JAODJU010000130.1:8483004-8502618 GCA_026776725.1 Gnathonemus echidnorhynchus
CAGGGCACCCCCACAGCAAGGTGAGGGCTTGGCGCAGTCTCACCAGGACCACTGGCATGCCAGAAAATAAACAAGGAGCTAATATCTTTTAATACGGTGCTCACTTTCCAACAAATTCAAACATGACCTTGCAAATGGCCCATAATGTGGGTGGAGTGGATAAATGCAGTAGGGGGACGTTAGCATCTCTCCGGTAACTCGAGAGTGAATTGCCTGAAATGTCTTGTTTTTAATAGCCATTCAGAATGAACAGGGAGATCGCCAAGTCTCCAGAAGAGGGGAGAGATAATATACAGAGGCTGTTTTTTGTCCTCTTAGGGCTTATTCGAAACAAACTGGGGCTTTGGAGCTGGTCCCAGTTGAGGTCTCCCATCTAAATGTTGGCTTGTAATTGTCGGGCCTTCACAAGCCACCCTTTGTCTCTGCGGCCAGAGTTGCGACGGGGGATTGGAGGGGATATTTACAGAATTGCACTGGGGTAGTGACGGTGCTCTCGCCTTATTGGGTGACGGGGCGTTCTTTGAGGCTGGACACGTTACCATGGCAACCAGCCCAGCTGACCTTTGACTGCCACTTTGGGACTTCAGAGGACCGGGTGGGCTTGGCGACATTAAAAAAAGATGAAAAAAAAAAATCCCTCTGTCTTGCAGGTTTGGATGGCCCTGCATTTGCTAGGTACAGTCTCCTTCCTCACAGCTCAGAGTCATGCAGTGAAAGATGGTCTTAGACTTATTGTTGCATAAATATTGACTGTCTATTCCATTCTAAAGGTGGGCGCAGGTTCAGGTTAAAGAGACGCTTCAGTCTGTCTTGTGCTCTTTGTCTCGCTGTGTGTCCCGCCCCCCCCCCCCCCCCTTTAAAGTGAGGGGGTGACAGTCAGTCCAGCCCACTGTCCAAAGTTAAGACTGAGTAATATTTCATGTTTGCTGTGTCCCATGCCATGTTGTCTCACAGCAGGAGAGAATTTTTTCACCCTAAAAGCATGATGATTGTCTGAGGAGGCGAATGTCTCTGTTTGTACCCTGGTCCAAAGCTTGGTGCCACGATGGGCGGAGCTACGAGTTACTCGCTGCCGTCTTACAGGCCCGTTGAAGCCACGGGCCACAGGGGTCCAGGGGAGGTTCCCCGTCCGGTTCTGCTCCCTCTCAAGCAGCGACCCGGTTTATCCTATGGGTGGAGTCTCAGTCAGCGCTGGATGGGATGTTTTCCTCTGGGCTGGGGGAGTGACTGAGTGACCGTGTAGGCTGGAAATGGTTGTTTTACCTTCAACTTACAGGAAGCAAACTTAACATCCACCCGGGATACATTAGCGATCGGATTCAATGCTGTCTGCCGTGCTATGAAGGAACAACTGTGAGGCACCAGCTGGAGTTTAATGGTATACCGGGGGGGTGGGATGGCGTGGGGGTGGGGCACAGCAGAGAGTGACTCTTTGGTAATGGTGGGGGGTCCCTGAGAAAGATGGGTGTGGGGCTACAGCCAATCCCATAAAGCTCCTTCCCATTTAAGGTGCCCTTTGGGCCTTTGACCCGTGCAGATCTACATGGGCAGCAGCCTCCTGCACACTGTCTCTAGTCCTCATTGACTTTCCTTCTGCCTTTTTAAGCTCAATATAATAAATCAGACTTAGCTACCGTTTACTTACGGTAGTACCGAGTATATAAGCGCAATATAGTACATCTGTCAGTAACATTTTGACGATTGCATTTATATGTAATAAAAGAGAGACAAATGCGAGTAATATGATTGTGGCTGCTTACATGAGTCAGTCGCTCAGTCAAGTTTTCAATCCGGAGGATAATATGATCTGATTGGATAAGACTTTGTGTGTCCTTGGGTTGGGGGTGGGGGTGTCAGATGTTGGCTGTTAAGCCGCTTCCCTCAGACCTGAGTGTGTGTGTTTGAGTGTGTGTTTACGCGTGTGATTGGGGGCACAATGAATGCTGGACGCCCTTTAGCTAAGATCCCTAGTGTGTGCTGACCGCACTCTTTGTAGGGTATTTGAAACTAAATCAAGATGTTCTGATGCGTCTAGGTCCATCTTTTTAAAATCTTCTTTTGAATTCTGTCCTTAAAAATGTTTCAGTACAGCGAAAAGCTGGAGAAAAAGCTGGGGATTTGGGTACCACCACGATTGACCCTGTGCGTTTGGGAGTGTTTGTCCATTGCTCTGATTTTTTTCTCAAATTAGGATTATGAATATAGGGCAACCTTGCCAGAAGTACTTTTTTGTATCAGGCTCTCTTGCAAGACAACAGATCTTGTTTGCTAATTTTCTAGCATGTCAGCATAAGCCTGACTACCCATAATTGACAAGATAATACTTGTTACAAGGCAACTTGATTTCATTGTGATATTACAATTATAGTCTAAATAAGTAAAGTAAATCAATTTAGATAACTGTGTACAAGTGATGGGGCTATTTGACACCTAGTGGAAGTCAGTCCAAATGGGTTTTGATTGATTGGTCATTGATATGGCCTCCAGACCCAGTACCACAGCTGATGTTAGCTACTGGGATGAGTCTGTTACTGTGTCACACAGCATAGGAAATGATGTGGAAATGATGTCAGCAACCAGAATGAATCTGTTATTGTGTCACACAGCTTAGGTAGTGATGTCAGAAACTGAGATGAGTCTCTTACAGTATCACCCAGCTTAGGTAGTGATGTCAGGAATCCAGGATGAGTCTGGCTGAATTTGATTGCTTTAGATTGGCTATTTTTCAGCAGTTGTGTTGTTCTGTCTTGGCAGGATTCGGCCCCAGATGGCCAAGGAGAAGATTGAGGGTTGCCATGTCTGCACCTCGGTGACACCTGGAGAGCCCCAGGTGCTTCTGGGAAAGGACAAGGCCTTCACCTACGACTTTGTATTTGACATAGAAGCACATCAGCAGGAGATCTACTCTAGCTGCGTCCACAAGCTGATTGAGGGCTGCTTCGAGGGTTACAACGCCACCGTCTTCGCCTATGGACAGGTTTGCTTTCTCTGGGGGACTTTGGTGCACATGGGACATGCACATTTTTGAGAAGTGAAACACAAGGCATGATAGGAATGTCTAGGTTTTGAAACAATGGACCATCCAAGAGGGGACTGTGGTAGTCAAGCTGCAATGTCCTGATCAGGAGCTGAATGGATGCGAGTCAGGAGGCAGAGGTGGTTGCTATAGCGACAGGATTTGGTTGCTGATGCTGTGCTTTGGCAGAGGTTGAGGTTCTAATTCTGCTTTAAACATAGTGCTAAATTATGCTTATGGCAGTCGGAGCGCATCCTGACAAGGCAGCAGGTGTGTATGATTCGTATTGGGAAGCAAGTACATCCAGTGTAGCTATTTAAGGCACGTGTTCAGTTTTGCTGTATGAGTCACTTGACTCATCACTGGAATGCAGTGAGTCGCATAACACTGTAAGGGGTTTCCGGGGGGAGGGCCGGCTGGGAGTCACGTGGTCCCCCACTGCTCGCTCATGGTGTCCGCTGATGTATCCCACTCGCAGACCGGCTCAGGGAAGACCTACACCATGGGCACAGGGTTCGACGTCAGTGTTGCCAAAGATGAGCAGGGCATCATCCCGCGGGCGGTACGCCAGCTCTTCCAGGGCATCGAGCGACGGCAGGCAGAGGCCAGGGAGGCTGGCATTCACCCCCCCGAATTCAAAGTCAGCGCACAGTTTCTGGAGGTAGGTGGGGGTGAAGCAAGAGGGGTGTTAACTTCAGGCTGAAGTTACATATAAACTACATATACAGTATACTATACTATACTATACATACATATATAGAACTTGCTTATACATGCACATTTAAATGTCAGAAATATATTGATAGAGGTGTACTTTTCTCTTGATTTTTGTTGCATAGGTTAGCTGATAAGTTGATAGGGTGTTTAAGAAAATTTGGTTTAAGATTTAAAAATGTGTAGTTTTTATTTAAGCTAATGTTGTAATACATGCCAGACAAACTACTTGACGATAAGTAGAGCTTGTTTGTTGAACCCTGAGTGTTAAAAGGTTATTTAATGGATAGATTTAATTTCCCTTGAGTGTTCTCACTGGGAACCCGCAAGTCGATGTTTGAGTCTGTGGTGTATTTGGGAGAAGGTGGTTTTAATTAATCAATGATACACAGGCGCTCTCTCTCTCTCTCTCTCTCTCTCTCTGCTGATTACTTAATGAAATGGACTGAGAAACATAAAAACGAAATGTAGGTTTAATGCATCATCACAGATAATTTATACGGTGCGACGGTCATCAATGTAAATCGGATGATGGGCTGATTGAATCAGGTGATGGCTAACGAGTGAGATTCAGCCAAAGACTTCACCTTACGTCCAGTGACAGTGATTACCACCACTCAAACCATGCATTTGCTTGCCCCCCTCCCATCATTTCAATAAAATTTAATTAAATATTAAATAAATGCACACCTTATGTAGGAAATGCTGAGGTTGGCATGCTCTGCTACCTTGGCTAGCTAGCTACGCTCTTCTGACTCTGCGCACTAGCTATATATTTTGTTTTTGGAACAACGAGCTCACCCCTCCTCTCGTCGTCCAATCACGTTAACCTAAAAGGAGGCGGGGTTAGTGATTTGCGTTGCCCGTGCCCCGAGGTCTGGAGAGAGGTACTCAGACTGCTCCCTGCACAGCCACCATTAAGGAGCAATAATTACCTCAATTTTTCCAAGCCTTCTTAGCCGCTGTGAATTAGCGTCCCAGGGGAACGACTGTGGTCCATTACAGGCTGTCAGGGGAGCCTCTTCCAGGCAGGACTGCAGCTTGATTGTTTGGTTCAGTGGTCTTTCTTCTTGGTTGGTGCCTCCATGCTCAAACCTGTGATTGTTTCTACAGCTGTTTCCATATTCTTTGGTCCCAGTGATCTTGGGCTGGCAGCCAGGGTGGTCCAACCCCAGGATCTGGACCGAATCAGAACCTCATGTCTGTGTCGGAGATGTCAGCTCCTTGAGTAAATGTGCAAGCGTTTGTACGTCTCCCCCAGCTGTACAACGAGGAGATCCTGGACCTGTTCGACACCACCCGGGACCCCGATGCGCGGGGCAGGAAGTCCAACATCCGAATTCATGAGGACGCCAATGGTGGCATCTACACAACTGGGGTGACTTCCCAGCTGGTCACCTCTGAGGAGGAGGTGAGAAGTTTCCCTCAGACCTTTTCCTGAGTTTCTTATTTCAAGGCTAAGTAATAAATCCAGTCCAGACTGACCATCAATGAGCACAGCAACACAGCACAACTTCATATATGAGGGTCTGAAGTACAGTAACGTCAGTCTTAGGCCCTACCCTGTATAAGAACCATTAGCTGATACTTTGGTTTTGCTTGTAATCCTGCCTTATATGTTGCCGAATTTTTTGTTTAATATCATCAGTGATCAATACTATCCTGTGAAGCCTCGCACTGTGTGTCTCGCTAAGGGTGATTTGGTGCTGGGTCAGCTTTGATTTTTAACCTGGGGAATGGAAACCTGAGAAGGACTTAGCATGCTTTCATGGTGCATCTTCTCCTTTATGGTGCTGCAGTATGGATTAATCAAACAGGGGTCAAGCTGATTGACTTACAGGCAGCCGCCATAAATATGCACAGTGTGTGTTCATATCGACATTGGAAAAAACGGGGAGTTTCCGAAGTGTGTGTATTCTAGACCCGATGGCACGGTGGCTCAGTGGGCAGCAGTGCTGGGTCACACCTCTGGGACTGGGGAATCGCAGTGTGTGTGTGGTGGTTATTCTCTTAAGTGGTGTGGGCTGCCTACTGGAACTCCACATTTTGCCCGCAGTCCTTAGATATTAGCGGTTAGGCTAATTGGCCTTTTTAGCTTGCTAACAATGTGTGTGCCCTATGATGTTTCTAAATTATTCTGTATAAATGGTGCAGGAATGGATTACAACACACTCGCGTAATGTGCCTTGGGGCGAAAGGCGCTACATGAAAATATACTGAATTGAATTGAATGACTGGACTGGCATCTCGTGCAGGGTGTACCCCTGCCTACTGCCCTGCCCTGCCCTTTCTGAGACGGGCCTTCTGTGTCCCTGTACTAGGTAACTAGGTAAATTATGAAGCATAGGTGTTGTCCTCCACTTCGGATAGAGCTAGTTTTTGGGGTTAAGGTATTTTTCGGTGGGATTTTTGCTTAAGTCATTCAGCCCAAGACCTGGCTATATGGTACCATCGCACTTCTGTTCACGGTTTCGTATGGTTCTGCTGCATGCTGTAATCTGCCACGTGCCGGTTCTCCTTGGCCGTCCGCAGCTGCTGCAGTGCCTGAAGCTGGGGGCCCTCTCGCGCACCACGGCCAGCACGCAGATGAACGCCCAGAGCTCACGCTCCCATGCCATCTTCACCATCCACCTCTGCCAGATGCGGCTGTGCCAGGCCAACCAGCTGGTAGGGCTACTGACGTGACCAAAAAAGTCAATTTCATCGCCACCCTGTTTTAGTCTTTGCTTCTACCCCCCATCTCGCTATTAGCTCAAAAACGCCGATTTTTGAAAAATTCTTTACCCAACAAGACAATTCTGTTTGATTATAATTGATGATGGGTACTGAAGCACCCAAGATGTTCTGGGTAGTTAAACTCAGCACTATACAAAACAACAACTTTAGCCTCTAACTTAATAATCGTTCTTTTCCCCCAGATGAATGGCGACACGAGTGAGGAAATGGAAGATGTGTCTCAGAGGTCCATCACACAGCCCGAGTACGAGACGCTGACGGCCAAGTTTCACTTCGTGGACCTGGCTGGTTCGGAGCGGCTAAAGCGAACCGGCGCCACGGGCGAGCGAGCCCGTGAGGGCATCTCCATCAACTGCGGACTGGTACTGATGCTGAAGTTGTCCGAGGCAGCTGCCTCGTATGTTAGCCTCACAATGCTTGCTTATAGCCTTGGGATCCATAAAGTCTGTCTGTCTGTATCTATTGATCTATCTAAACTAGAAGAACGTGAAATCATGAACTGCCTGCGTCTGAATGGCTAACAGCTAACCTTCATTGATGGTCCATAGTGCATGCTTTTAGTCACTCATTAAAGGTAATTGTGTTTATGTGTGTTTGGCAGCTGGCCCTGGGCAACGTCATCAGTGCCCTGGGAGATCAGAGTAAGAAGAGCAGCCACGTGCCTTATCGGGACTCCAAACTTACCCGGTTGCTGCAGGATTCACTTGGGGGAAACAGGTGAGGCAGGATCCATGTGGAGTGCATTGCACAGCTTGTTGTTATGGGCTGCTCACCAAGGGTTTAGGTTTGGTTTCAACATTGGTAGGGACCAGATCAAACCTGAACCCGCCGCCCTAAACAGACATGGTACTCCCACCGCATTGGTCGGGACATACTCATCCACGCCCTAGCCGCTTACTAAACACTCCCCCCACATTCCGATCCCAGTCGAACCCTGATGATCGCCTGCATCAGCCCATCCGACCGGGATTTCATGGAGACCCTCAACACGCTCAAGTACGCCAACCGCGCCCGAAACATCAAGAACAAGGTGGTGGTGAACCAGGACAAGACGAGCCAGCAGATCAGTGCCCTGCGTGCCGAGATCGCCCGTCTGCAGATGGAGCTCATGGAGTACAAAGCGGTGAGGGAACCGCGTGGCAGCCAGCTGAGGAGCAGCCTGTGGGACAGCCATGGCTTCCAAGATTCATTTGCTAACGTGACGCTAGTTTCAGAAATTTTGCCTATGTCAGTTTCTGCTTTTCTTTGCGAAGAATGTTTCTTGTCATGGTTGCTGAGTATTTGGTTTAGTGTGATGCCTGAATGGTGGGTTGAAGGGGTGGTCATTGCTCTCTGGTTCCCCCTACAGGGCAAGCGTGTAGTTGGTGAAGATGGAGCAGAGGGCTTCAGCGACCTCTTCCAGGAGAACTCCATGCTACAGAAAGAGAATGCTACCCTGCGGATGAGGGTGAAGGCCATGCAGGAGACCATAGATCACCTTAACAGTCGTGTCACCCAGCTGCTCTCTAGTGAGGTTAATGCCTTGCTGGCAAAGTCAGGTAAGGACCCCCTGGTGACAGGTCTTCCTAAGAGTCCTTAGTCTCCCAAATAACGAATTGTTAATTACAATGCTTCCTCCTTGCACCCCCTTGCCACTTTGGTTCAATGTTTGCTCCATTAAATTGTCAGTATTATTCTCGTTTTTTAAACTATCCTTTTTACTGTGCTTTTACCGTTGCTGCAGGCAATGGTAATGAGGAGATTGGTACATTAATCCAGAACTACATCAGAGAGATTGAGGAGATCAGGTATGTCCCTCTTTTTGGTTGGATGGAAGATGGTGTTGGAGGCTGTGAGCGTCGATGATGGTTTCTGACCCCCTCGGTGTTCATGTTCCTCCCACCGCAGGTCAAAGCTGCTGGAGAGCGAGGCCATGAACGAGTCACTCCGCCGCAACATCTCCCGCCTGTCCTCCAGGTCCCAGTACCCCACCCCACAGGGCCCCGCCCAGGGCCACCCTCCCGGCTCCTCCCCCTCCATCTCCATGGAGGCCGAGATGACTGATGTGATTCGCCGAGCCAAGCTGGACATCGAGAGGCTGAAAAAGAAGGAGAGGAAGCAGCGGAGGAAGAGGTGAGTCAGCAGCCAGGACGCTCTCCTGTAATTCTCAGGACGGCTGCTCATATATTCCTGAAGGAAGGTACTCATAATTACCTCAAATACAGCGGAAAGAATGTAAGTCCTCTGTGGGTAGAATGAGTACTCCATGGAAGATATCAGAAAATTGTGATTAAGGTGATAATTCAAGCTATGGTGGAAATGGCAAATGGAGACTGACCTTGTAATATTTTTGATGTAATTGGGGACGAAACCGTCTGTAACAGAAATAAAAAGAAACGTTTTTGTACATTTTAAAATGCTCGACCTTGGGTCAGGGGCATCTCTGCTTGTTCTGTGTCCCGATTCCAGGTACATAATTTCACGTTTGCTTGCATCTGTCAAGCCATTTTGATCATTGTGGCACTGACTGTGTTTAACTAGCGCTAAGCGAGGCGGTCAGTTCATTATCTGAAGATGCATGTACAGCTGGTGCTGCATTTCTGGCCCTGCATTTGGATCTGTGACCGTCTGCATGGTGGGGGCCCCATTCAGGAGATGCCCCTTCAGTCTCTTTTCTCACAATCGGCCCCTTTGTCTGGGAGGAGGAGACGGCAGCCTGGGACGATTTTTAATGGTGATCTGTAGCTCTTTCCAGACAGAGAAGCATAAACCTGCCTGAGTTTAAAATTAATACCCCAGCCCTGTGCCACCTGGGACCCTGCCAGTCAGGATGTGATGTGCCCAGCTGGCACGTCGCCAAATGGGTCACTGCATATCTGACCGGGAAAAGAGGACGTGAAAGTTGTGTGATGCGAAACAGCTTCATTGCGGATGATTTGACATTAATAGGTTCTCGGAACTGCCCCATGTAGGGGGTGCTATAGATAGCATGGCTCTAGGGTTATTAGAGATGGACAAGATGAAGATGAAGCGCACTGTACTGATACTTCGCTAAAAGTCGTTCCGCCACCTGATTGAGCAAGTAGTTTGGGGGGTGGGGTGTGTCCTCAGTAAAATAATCAGCTCCATTGGGCCCTTTACCAAGCATCTGATACCCATATATAAAAATGCTCCAAGTGCACTGCATAAATGGCTGACCCTGTGCTTGGGGGCCCAAGTTGCATTCTCACCTGTGTATGTGTGCATATCCCAGAAGGAGAGCCAGATATGCTTGTGTAAATGGAAATTAATTTCATTTCAGTCCTGGGAAGGAGAAGGGACTGAAGAAAAGAGCCAAGATCCAAAATGGGGAGACCATGGAGAACGGGGAGAGGGTAGAACTTCGAGAACACGGAGAGGCTGACTCAGATGGCAATGATGCTGAGGTGGGGTGTCCTAGGTTCACCTTCTGCATATTGGATACTTGTCTCCTGGAAGCCTACAGCTGAGTTGGCCATCAGTCCTGGAGGTTACCATAAATAAAATTTCTAATCTGTTATTGAGCTTGACATGTTTGTTTGCATTTGTCTTCCTTCAGGAGGAAGACCAGGAAGAGAGCGGCTGTGATGAAGATGAAGAGGAAGAAGAGGGGGAGGAAGAGGAGGGTGGTCGAGAGGAGGAGGAGTTCGAAAGCGATGAGAGCCTGGTTGACTCTGATTCTGACTCGGATGAGAAAGGTTAGAGATTAAGAGAGCAGATATGAGCCTGATTGGGTGTGATAACTGAATCTTCAATGAAAAGAATTACTGCATAACCAGTTTCACATAAACATTACTTAAGACCTTTAGTCATGTTTGTGCCTCACGGATGTCAGTATCTGTTGCTCAAGTAGCTGTAATAGTAATTGTAGTTGGACGTTCTGCTATTAGCTTTTTGAGCAAACTTTTGGGCAGAAATACACAATGTGACCTTCGCTGTCTTGGGTCCTTCATCCTCCTTGATCTCCAGCAGACTTCCAAGCGGACCTGGCGGACCTGATGTGTGAGATAGAGATTAAGCAGAAGCTGATTGATGAGCTGGAGAACAGCCAACGGCGGCTGCTGATGCTGAAGCTGCAGTACGAGGAGAAGCTGATCCTGCTGCAGAACAAGATCCGTGACACTCAGCTGGAGAGGGACCGTGTGCTGCACAACCTCAGTGAGTCCTGCTGCTCGACTTAATCAGCGCTTTATTGTTGGAGTCGAACCCCTGTCACCAATCAGCCGCAACTCCAAATACATCGTGTGTATAATGAAACCCAAATATTATACATATGAAGCTAATGCAAAGTTTTCCTCCTGCATAATCTACCATAGACAGAAGGTACTGTAGATGAAGACATTTGCTTAGACTTGAAATCAAATAAGTATTCATTTGGATGCTGCCGTTAGGAGTTTATTTGCATTAAATGGGTATAAACTCACTGTTTACCTAGAGGCTCTGTGTACTGTTGATAATTGAACTACGAATGTGAAAGCTAGCAAGACAACGCTGTCCTTCTCAGTTAATTTGCATCCTTTTCCTCCAGTGGGGCTTCCCAAGTCCCTGAAGACCATGATATTGACCGGGCAGAGGGTCACATTACATTATACCGATTTAATACTGTCCATTTGAGGCTGTAACCAAATTAGCTCTAACCAGAGATTTCAATACGCAGACAGAGGAGTCCCCGTAGTGGCGGCCTTGGCTGTTTAGAGTCTTATCCTGTCTCTGTAGTGTCCATGGAGAACTACACAGAGGAGAAGGCCAACAAGATCAAGGCGGACTATGAGAAACGGCTGAAGGAGATGAACAGAGACCTGCTGAAGCTGCAGGCGGCCCAGAAGGAGCACGGCCGTCTGCTGAAGAACCAGAGCCGTTACGAGCGCGAGCTGAAGAAGCTGCAGGGCGAGGTGGCCGAGATGAAGAAGGCGAAGGTGACTGTCACATGTAGGAAGTGTCTCACCATTTGGCCGGTGGATGGATATTATTCCGGAACTGTGTGGTTTGTGTTGGAGAACTTCTAAGCGGGTTGCTGATTGGTCCTTCCACCACAGGTGGCGCTAATGAAACAGATGAAGGAAGAACAGCAGAGGCAGAGGATGATTGAAGCCAAGCGAAACCGTGAGATTGCACAGCTCAAGAAAGAACAGAGGCGGCAAGAGGTGAGCTTGAGGCTTCCAGGAAAACAACGCCATGGGGATTAGAGCGGTGTTTTTCAAACCAGTCCTTGGGGAACCCATGACAGGCAGGGAGCTGGGTGGGAGCTAAAATGTGGACTGCCTGGGGGTCCCTGAGGACCCGGTTAAGAAGCAGTGGTTTAGGGAATGTGCTTGGTTTACAGATTCCGCTTCCCTGGTGTCTTTCGGGGGTGATTGTTTTTTTCCCCCATCTCTGTGTGATGCAGTACCAGATCCGGGCCCTGGAGTCCCAGAAGAGGCAGCAGGAGCTGGTGCTCCGGAGGAAGACTCAGGAGGTGACGGCGCTGCGCCGGTTGGCCAAACCCATGTCAGAGCGTGTAGCAGGCCGTGTTGGGCGCCGCCTGCAGCCTCTGGACTCGGGTGCCGAGCCCTCAGGCAGCACTGCCTCCTCTGAACTGGAGTCCAGCCGCTCCGTCTCCAGCATTGTGCGCCAATGGAACACCAAGCTCAACGGGGACTTGGCTGAAGGTGACAGCCCCCTCAGCAGAGCCCGTACTATCAGGTTTGTGCCACGCTTGTCTCTCTCCATCTGGGCTGTGCTGGATACCACTAAAATATTATTATTCTCTTCATATTGCTGAAAACTTTCACTGGAGCAATTGAGGGTTAGGGTATTGCAGAAGGATCTGTGCTTCTGGATGAACATAGGTGTTAGCATTCAGACAGGGTCCAGTTTAGTCTTAATGCCTTGTATCAGGTCTTGCCTCTGTGCCAGACCTGCTCCAGTGTTAGACACTGAAGCTCAGGTGATGCCGCGTCCCATGGGAAGAGCCCTGCAGTGAAATGGAAAGACAACTGACTGCACTGACATCCATGCAGCAGTAGGAAGAAGTTTCCCAGGAAGGTGGTGGGCAGCGGCTTGTCCAAGGCGGCTCGGCAGAAGTGGCAGGCCCTGGAGCGGAGGGTGACGGACATCGTCATGCAGAGGATGACCATTGGCAACGTGGAGGCAGATATGGATCGGCTCATTAAGGTGCGCCCTCTGGTGGCAGCTGGGTGGAAAGGCAGAAAAGCATAGCCATATAACTGCACTGGTTGCTGTTAGAGAAAATCTCTTTGCCACTTGTAGACCATTTTTGGTATCATGGTTTGGCATGGTGGTGCCCAACTCTAGTGATTTGCATTTTCATTTTTTATTGTTGCTTTATTGTTTGTTAGTTGCTTTTGCCAACCTGCTTGGAGTCTCGAGTGTTAATCTGTAGTTAATTAAAAGTTAATTAAACTCCAAGTTAATTAACTCCAAGTTAATTAAAATTTTTGTTTAAACCTTCCAGGCCAGAGCCTGACATTGCTGTTTCAGATTAGCCAAGGAGTCATCCTCAAGGGTTCAACAGAAGGACTCCTCCAGAGATTTAATGGGGCTTTACGCCTTAACTGCTTGCCCCCCCTGATTCTTAACCATGCCATGTATATCGCCCTGCGAAAATTCTCTTCCTCCCTCTGCAGAAACGCGAGGAACTGTCAGTGCAGCAGGAGGCGCTCCTGCGTCGGCGGGAGAAGCTGCTGGCGGAGTCTCCGGAGGAGGGGGCGCGCCTCCTGCAGGAGATGAACGAGGAAATCGAGGTGTTCAACGCCAACATTGACTACATCAACGACAGCCTGTCTGACTGCCAGGCCACCATCGTACAGATCGAGGAGACCAAGGCAAGGGCACTCGGTGACCGGGCACCTCACATGCTCACGAACCGCATATCAGATGACCTTCGACCTTTGATAATTTGTTGCTACTCTAACATTCCATTTGCATAATGGACACATATTCAAGGCCGGTATTAGCAAAGCTTCCTTTTTGGAACGTGAGAAGCCTATATCCTTTCAAATAGATGCTTTTTGGTGAATTTCTGTGTAAATACTGACGTCAGACTAAAAAACAGGGCTGGGACTTGAAAACACAACTTGCTGGTCACATGAGAACCAGCATGATGCTGACGGCTACTGACAGAGGCTTTGAGTGTGGCAGTGCATTGGACAGGAAGTCGCTGTATGTGGGAAGCACTGCACTGAGGGCAGTGATCTCATGCTATGCTGGTGAACTGCCCCAGCTATATAACCCATGTGCATATTTCCAAAAATGGTGTAGGTCAAGATACAGAAGCGGACAGCACATCAATATGCTTAAATAGTATTGATGACTTTCTCTCTGCATTGCAGTACTTAGTGAAATTATTCATGCAGTAGAAAAGGGAAGTTCTGCACTGTAAGAGGAAGTTTTGCCAAAAGGAAGTGACTCGGCTGGCATGGTGAGGTTGTCTGCTTGTCGGGGAGGGTCAGGGTCTGACTCGTGGCTGGTTGCCGTATGCAGGATGAGCTGGACTCAGTGGACACCTCTGTGGTCATCAGCTCCTGCTCCTTGGCTGAAGCTCGCCACCTGCTGGACTACTTCCTGAAAGCCTCTATAGAGAAGGTGGGTCCGAATGGATGCAGATTACCTTCAGTTCTTCATTACAGCTAATTTATCTGCTGCTGAGTCAAACGGTTAGTGGCTCATGGAATGGTTGATTTACAGCAGCCCGCCTAATATGGATGGCATGACAGGCCTCTGAGCAGGTTGAGGATATTGGAAAATGCTATGGACTGGATATGACCTAGCAAATGCTACCACCTTGTGGCACTCACAGGGACTGCAGGTGGCTCAGAAGGAGGCACAGATCCGCCTACTAGAGGGCCAACTGCGGCAGACGGACATGATGGGTTCGGCCCACAACCATGTGATCTTGGATGCCCTGAGGGAGAAAGCAGAGTGCATCCCGGAACTGCAAGCCCTTATTCAGAACGTGCAGCAAGGTGGGTTCCATGTTTCTCCCCATTTTCTCGCCTTCTGTCCATCCCCAGACAGTCCCCACGTCACTTAACGAACCCTGACCTGGTCCCATGATCCTAGGTGACCTTCCTCTACTTCTGGTCTTTGAATAATCACTCTACATGGTCAGAGGTATTATTTCCTCTAACCTGTCTCTGCCCATGATTATCTTCTAATCCATGACCTGAGACCAGTTGTGAGCATTGGTTGTGGTACAATGACAGGGGTGAGCGTCACTGGTTTGCAGTGTCCCAGCCGAGTTCTCTCACAGGTCACTGCATCTCCTGATGCAGCTGCTCACCATAAATACTACAACAACTATTCAACCTCCACGCTTTCGTGGTTGACCTCTGCTCTGTGAAAGTTGGTGCTGCCACCTCCTTGAGCCCTACCTAATCAGTTTTCTTGCACATGCGTAGTTGACGCCCATGAACTCCCATGATCCCCGCCAGACAAAAAAAAATGGGCTTCACACACGCTGTCCACAGCCATCCAGTGCAAACCCCTGATCACAAAATTCATGTCACCTCACTCTGCGTAAAGTATGAGTAGATCAATGAATACTAGTCGTACTGGAATTTTCTGTAGCCCTTTATGAACAGAGTTAACCTTGGATTGCCATGTGTGGACCAGGACCACGGCTGATCGGCACGCAGCTACAGAACCAAGTTTAAACTGGATTCAGCCAGTGCATGTGCTGCCTTTCATCACTAATGACATCACAGTTCATGAACCTTATGACATCATGATCGGGATGGTGCAGGTGATCCTGTGACTAAAAGTCATATGCGTTACCGTAACTCCATAGCTCCATGGAACAAATTTGTTCAGTCTAATTAGTATGTCAGCCATTCAGTTATTTAATTATTCAACAGTTAACTCTGAAAGTAATCTATTTAATGATTAATCAGAATTTGTGCGGTTTAATTACATTAACATTACTTTTGCAACTGTTTACTCGTACAAGCCCACAAAATATCAGACTAAATCATACTCAGAATTTAATCAGGTAATTAGCTGATGAGGAACAGAAACCGGTATACAGAGGGGAGGGGTCCCAAGATGCTATATTTTCAGCCCTGGAGACCACAGAGCAGAACGGTGCCACCTGTGTGAAGAAATAGTTTCCTCAATCAGGTGGCTTACCATGAAATGAAATGATTTTGCTGCTTGCACAAGCACATATCCCATCTTGCTCTCCTCTGACACGCACACACAGGTGAGGACAAAGCCTGGTGTCTGAATGCAGGCTCAGCAATTTATCCAGCACCCCTGAAACGTTTGTGGTGGGATGGAGGGGGGAGTTAAGGGCTATTCTACCAACTATGGGATTTGAACCAGTGACTTTCTAATCACAGACACAGAGGCCTAACCTGTTGTACCAGCCCCCCCCCCCCCATTAGTATTTAAATGTTTACCCATATGTTTAAACGGGAGGTCAGCCCTCCCTGTTGGGTGTCTGTAGGATCCATGATGAATGCGCCCAATAACCGTGTCCCTGCAGAGAACGGCTACGCCAGCACTGACGAGGAGGCCTCGGAGTTCAGTCAGGCGTCCGAGGGCAGGTGAGCCTCTGCTTCCGGCACGACCGACCCGGGCGGCCCAGCGCCAGCAGGAAAAGCTGGAAAACCGTCATCCCATCTGATTTCTTTGTCCCACAGTTTCTCCCACTCGTTCCAAATGAAGGTGTCGACCAGTCAGGATGACTTCAAGCTCAAGGTAGGGCGCAAGGTCCCCCCTCCTTCTGTGTCCATCCAGAACGCCGAGAACGCTCGTTAACGTTGCTGTTCCTGGTCCCGCCCAGCATGATGTAAGATGATATCAGCCACCGGCAGGGGCTGTTTATTCTGTGGAGTGGACTCCAGTCGGCTAAATGACTGTATATCTAATAGTGTGCATGCTACAGTCTGGAAGTCCGCACTGTGTCTGGAAGCTTCCGTCCGGTGTGTTCAGTGCGGTACGGTGCCTGATCTCGCGCCCCGCCCTTTGCAGACCGAGCCCCGGCTGTCTGCGCAGCTGAAGGCCGTGTCTGCAGAGCATCTGGGGCCCATGCTGGACGTGGGCAGCAAGAACATCACCAAGTCACTGGCTTCCCTAACGGAGATCCAGGAGAACGGCCTTGCCTTCTTGCCGAGAGACTCCTACTACCGGGACAGGGTGTCTCGCACCATCAGCCTGCCTGTCCGCGGTCATACATTGTGAGTTAGCACCAGGGCGTCCATATTTACCTTGCTGTTTGTAAGCCAATAGCAGGGCCTACACTTTAAGGTCGGTCTATTAATGCAGAGCGTCATGGCTTTTGATGACCTGCATATGTAGTACAAAAATTTCTCAGTGGTAAAGCTTATTGGCATGCTGTTGGTTGAACTTCTGGATCTGACAGGATGGGGTGCGTCAGATTCAGTAAGTTTAGCCTTTTCCATTTTTCCTGATGTGATCAGCGTCAAAGGTCGAAAAGGTGTGGCTGGAAAGTTTGTTATTTTTTTTTTTGGAAATTATCCAAGCCCTCCCCCAAACCCACAGCACTCTGTGACCTGGAACCTGCACTAAGTTTAGTCACTGTGTGCAACACTGCATCTTACATGATCCCGTCTAAGTAAGTCCACAGACCACCCACTTTAACCCCCACAGTGAGACTTGTCTGCCCCTTTTGCAGTCCCAGGCAATCCCGGGGCCCGGATACATCTCCGCTGATGCGCAGGAAGTCATATGACCGGGGGCAGCCATACAGGTAGCCCCAGCGTGTGGGGAGAACCGTCGCTCAACAGACGGAAAATCTGATTGGCCGAGCAGGTAATCTCCACGCCCCCTTTTGTCCTCAGGCCCCCGGAAACAGGCTACACCCCACCATCCTCCCCGCCACTTCGCCCTCGGAACGACCGCAATGTTTTCTCCCGCCTGACCAGCAACCAAAGTCAAGGCTCGGCGCTGGACAAGTAAGCCGACACCCGCGGCGCCCGTGTATACTGCTACTGCCTGCCCCGTGCAAACACCACTTTCACCACTGCAGTGTTCTGTCCCTGTCAACAGGGGGTGCTGTTGCTCGTTGCTGAACAAATTGCACAATGAGTATGATTTTTATAGTGGTATCTGTGGAGAAAACCATTTGTGGTTTTAATGACTTTAATGGTCTCTTGCTGGTTGCATGCAAACAGATATTCTTTAATCTCTGACATTTTAAGCAGGTGCTCCTCCTTGAGGGTTCACTGTCTTATTTTCCTTAGAACATTTGTTTTTCAAGATTTCCACCCAATCATTTGTTTCCTCTCATTATTTCACCAGAAAAGCATGTCAGAGTTTTACGAACGGTTCATGCTCTTCTATGTACTCAACTGGGTCAGTTTTGTTGTGTTTCCTAGGTGCTTCGTTATTAATTCAGACTCTTGCGTAGAGCTCTCACTTGCATCAGCTGAATCTGACGCCCCATGTGACCAGAGGGTTGTTACGTAGAAGCGTGATGTTTGTAATTTTGCTAATGGGTGTCAGCAGGCTTATTCAATGAGATATCACTCCGTGTTTTAATTACATATATAACACTTGGAATAAGGGTTTTGGGGGTTTGGGAAATATCACAATGTCCCAGATGATGCTCCATAGACTATGACAGATTTAAAATGCCTTGCATCAGGGTTTTAGACCTGATATCCGCACAATAAAGCCTATACTGCCACACATCTGCCCTGGGATTTTGGGAATAAGTAACTACTTTCATGTGAGTCAGTGAGGTCATTAAGAAACACTAACACATGTGTGTATAAATGTTCACGTTGCTCTGTGTTGCATTAGAATTTTTTGTGAGCTTTAATATTGAGCCTCGGGATCGACCTGAAGCCAGGGTCTTGGTAGATGGTAGATAACGTAGGTCCCACCGCAGAAACTGCCACTGCAGTCATAAGGAGAACACAGACAAAAGCTGTCTGTTTATGCTCTTCATCACCCAATAGAGAATTACCCACTAAACAGCAGGTGCTGGAGTTTGTGATCTGAATGACTTACCACCCCAATTACCTTTTATGGCCGGTAGGGAGGGCTGCCTTTTTGCCCCCTGTTGTGAATTTTTGCTCTTTCACTCAGAACTGCCAGGAGGTTAATTCCCCACCCTGCTTGTTACTTAGCTTTTCCTTTGATGGTGCTGTACTGGGGTGAAGAGCTCAGTATGAAGTTTTCCAGCTTCAGTCAGCACAAAGAACTTTGTCAAGGGAAATTAGCGAACAAAGTGCTAAGCGCTGGTGCGGGGGCAGGGCTGGGGAGTCACCGCGACCCTGGGGCTTCTATTTCCACCCCAGCCAGAGAGTCCCGGGCAGGAAGCGGAGCACGTCCTCTTGCTGGGAGAGGGGACGGCCTCGTACCTGGCTCCCCCACAGGCCCCAGCCAATCAGCTCACTTTTAACACGCGTTGAGGTCGTGATGAGTGTGATCACAGAAGGAACACGAGAAGGGGGAAGGGTGAGCTCAGTGGTGACAGGAAAACATCGGCTCCTAACTTCATTTTCCAGTAGAATGTCTAGGAAGACGGCAAAGGGTTGATCCTGGGTCATTCCCTGCCTTGAGCCCATTGTTTCCGGAATAGGCTCCGGACTCCCATAGTGTAAGCGGTATAGAAGATAAATGTATTAATAAATATCTATAAAGTTAGGTATGGAAGAGGTGGCAATGTATCAATGGCCAATCATATCAGCCTGGATCCCAAACCTATAAAAGAGGCATTTCAGGGCCCTAATTCCCCCGGCATTAATCACAGAACAGGATTAACCAAGTGGATTCTATTTTATTTTAGTATTCCCTTAACGTGGTGTTTCAAGCACAACTTTAGATTGACCCAGTTTAAGCGATTACTGCTATTGCATCGGAGTCATTTCGCAAGTGGAATTGTGGGGGCAAATGCATATTGTTAGCAGAGGAATAATTGTCTCATGTTTTACCAGTTTGGCAAAATGTTGGGTTAGATTCAAAAAGCCATTTCACACCCATGAAATGTATAGATTGATCAGTCATCGTATGCGGGACAGAATAGTTACAGAGGCTCCTGTAATGTTCAGTCTTAACTATCTTTCTAAACTTGGCATCCTCTTTCCTGCTAACCTGGTCTACCTTCCTCGTCTGCTGCCTGCAATCGAGACTGCCATTTTCCTTACCCTTGCCCACCCATCTCTTCGAGTATTCCCCCCCCC
>JAODJU010000130.1:8502676-8512965 GCA_026776725.1 Gnathonemus echidnorhynchus
ATGACAGCGACTCCTCTCTCTCGGAGGTGCTCAGGTAGAGATCTCTCAGTCTCTGTCATTCTCTCGCCTGGTTCGTCAGCTTTAGGCCCCGCCCTTATGGGGGAAGGGCTTCTGTGTATGCATGTTTAACCTGTGTGGTTACCCTCACCCCATCTTTCTTCTGTGTGTGCTGTGTTCCTCAAACAGAATGAACCTTGAAAGCCTTTAAGCTGACATCAGCGACACATAAAACAAGCCGCATTTGAAAATGGAAGGCTGGTGCAAATGTAATAACACCTGGTCACCACTAGATGGCTATGGATTAAGTTGCATAAATTTCATGGATCTGGATCATACTATTTTCTGCCGATTGCCTTTCATTCTGCTATAAGAAGATAAAATCTAGAACAGAAGATAAAATCTAGATTTTTATTCTTGATTTCGACTGCAATACTTATAATTTAGCAGACAATTCTGGGAATATTATCAGCTGTTTGCCGTACCACGCACTCCCTGGTTTGGTAACTCAGAGTTGGTACCCAACCCTGTTCACCATGGCAGTTATACTGATACTGCTGTTGTGTCTCTGTGCTTCTTTTGCATAGGAATTCCCGTGAAATATTACCAATTAGCAGGTAGCAGGCACCACACACCACCACAGTCAGGGCTACAGATACACGCTGCTAACCTTCTGTCTGTCAGCTTCAGCCGTGGTGTAGCTGAAGCTCTCCACACCCCAGGCTTGTCATGTGACTTTCAGGTGATTCATTCATATGAGCCCCCCCATCCCACTCCTACCCATTTTCTTTGAAGCACAAAAAGCTGCCACATTTGCCCCACTCCCCCCACCCCCATCAGAATGAGATCAAGGCTTTTCTTCAATCCTGGCCGCTGGGGGGGACAGGGTGTGAATCTGGCGGCCCTGTGTATGTCCGCACAGGCCTCCACGTTTCTCTGCGGGTGGGCGGGGCCACCACGCACCTTGCTTTTGGTTAAAATGCTGCATGACACTTTAGTTTTCTGCTCTTTCTTTGTGAATTGGGGTTCCGATCTCTGCAGTGCTGTTGCTGTCGCTGTCTCTATGGCTTTATTTTCACTCCATTTTTGGGCTCTGGCAAATATGCATGCTGCTTCTTTTTGCACTGGGGTTCCAGTTTGAGGGTGGGGGGGGCTTTGTGAGAGTACATGTCGGCAGGCTGACTTTGGGGGTGCTGAACTGCAGGAGGGGTTCCACCACATGCTGGTGCCATTCCCCCATTTTGCACTAGCACGTTCTCCTGCGGGTAAGTGAGACTTCCTGTACGGCTTTTGTGGAATTCTGGGTAATGCTCCTGCTTTAGGCTCGAGAAGAAAATGTGACCAGCCCCTGCGATGAACCCAGGGAGTATGCATTAAATGTGTGGAGATCCAACCTGGCGTTTCAGCTCGCTGATATGTGGAACACCAAATCTCATTAAAACTTCTTCTAAGAGGTCTCTCACCCGTGCTGTTTCTGCTGGAAACTATTCCAGCGAATCCTCGAAATCCATTTCTATTTCAGTCAACTGCAAGAGAAGTACTCTTGGCTACTTGAAATGGAACTTTAATTAAAGGAGCTGGGCAGGAGCACTGGGCCACAGCGCAGGGGGAGATTTTGTGATATCAGTAACTACCTTGAAGTCATGCAGACATCATGTAGCCCCCTGTCCTGAGGAATGGACTATTCCATTCCGTCTGTTAGCCACTCCTACCAGAATTCTTCTCGTCTAAGGTGTCCTGTATTGATTTACGTGTAACTACCTGCCCCCTCTTCCTGGGCATTCCCTCTGCTCCTCTGTGGTCTGCTGGCTGGGTATGCTGGATCTTGCTGCTGCTGGCCTATTAGGACCTCTTTGGCCCACAGAGACCAATTTTTGTCAGTTCTGCTTTTGTCTTGCTCTGCTGGTTCCTTCTCTACCCGCGAGGCTGACTGCTGGGGGACCACCATGTTATTTCTGATGGAGGATGAAAAAATGCTTTTTTTTCTTGCTAAGATGTAGAGAATTTTTAAAGGCAGTTTGAAGGAATTTCCTGGGGCAAATTGTAATGTTTGGGGGGTGGGATCACAGAACAACTAAACCAGGGTAATGTTAAATAAAACGGTAATAGCATCTCCACCTGCCTGAAAGTAGGCTATTCCTGGTGGGTCATTCTGACAAAGCGTCCTTTCCTGTTTCACCACCAGAGGGCACTATGTAACCACAGTGCATAAACTAAAAACAGACTTGTTCATTTTCCTTTTAAAACCTAGGGAATAGAAACAGAACTGAAAGAGTTGAACAAACGCCTGCATACAGTATGCAAGATTATTGTTTTATGACTTTGGGGTATGGAGACTAGCCCAGTGATCGTCTCCCCCGCTCATGTGCTATTGAACTATTACAGAATACATCAGGAGCAAGTCTGTGCTGTAGCATTTCCCAAGATGAGAAAGCAGTAGGTTAAACGTCTGCTTCTTTTGATGCTTTTTCCGTCAGGGTGATTTCTCAAAGGAATCGCTGACCTCCCTGCAGTCGTATGTCGTGGGTGGCGTTTTATGGCGAGCTCTTTAAACGTGTAATCAGTTACCCCGTTCTGGGGTGGAGATCTTTCCGAGGAGCCCCGGGGAGTTGGAGGTGCGGGAGGCTCTCCGGGATTAATTGATGATACGCCTGTTCTGTGCGATCGTTTGAGCTCCGTTGCATTGGCGTCGCGGAACGCTGGGGGCCCGTCCGCGCGTACGCGCACGAGAGAGAAACACACCAGTCATTCGTGCGGAGGCTTTTTATTACTCTCTTCTTTAGAATGTTTGCCAGGAAACTAAATAAGCGTCGTTCTCAAAGCTCTGGGTTTGGTTTTATTTTGACAGTAATGACCGCAGCTGGCCAGGCGTAAACACGCTGCGCGGGCGTGATCGTTTTATAGCCGTAATTTTATCGTGGTCACAGCAAATTACAGCACCAGGGTTCACTTCGTATTTGGGATTACTGCAAACCGAGGGCCTGAACTTGTTGAAGTTTGGCTTGCATTAATACAGGTTCCCCCGTATATAAACGTTGCCCCGGCTTTATCAAATTAATTCAAGAACTGAAACCACTTCAAATAGCCAGGCTGTAGCCCACTTTAAGCTGCACGGTCCAGTAAACCCTTCGCCAGCCCTTCGACTCCGACTTGGTGCATTTATTCGGCTGGTTCCCCTCTGCTGGAATGACCTGTCAGGTTTGTCGACCGTAAATCTGATTATAATTATTCTGTGATTTGTGGTATTTTTTAGACAGATTTAGAGAATCTTTGTGATAGTCTTTGCAGGATACTTGATCTCAGGTGTGTCGCTACCTCACATTATTCTGAGACCTAATAAGGATCTCTGAGGTGGTTCCACTTACTTCGATTGGAGGAGCCAATGAGTATGTGTGTTCCTGACAGGGGGGTGATCAGCCCCATGGGGGGTATGAAGGGTGGCAGGACAGCCCCCCTGCAGTGTGTGTCGGTGGCTGAGGGACACTCCAAACCTGTGCTGTGCCTGGATGCCACAGATGAGCTGCTCTTCACTGGATCCAAAGGTATTTGCAGAGTCACTTAACTGTGCACAGGAAAAATTTCACAAATAGCACCAATACCACTATTAATATATATATGTGGGGACAGTCAGGGCTTGACTGGGATTAAAATCTGTGTGCGTATGTGTGTGTAATATATATATAATATAATATAATATAATATAATATTATATAGAACATACCCCAAATCTTTTGTATATGTAAAGAAATGGGCCCGAAACAGGCCACTCTGGCTTACAGATCATTCTGCTGGCATTCAGGATGGTGTATTGGGTTTTGACCCCAGAGAAGCCAAATCAGAGTGAGATTTTTTTTTTTGCCTGGGCCACTATGTGTCTGAGGAATTTGCTGTGGTGAATTGATTACGGAGAAGACAGTTGACAAATACCAAGACACTACACTACATTACCATAAGGGGATGTACCATATACAAAGAGCCAGACTATGCAATATATTGTACGCTATACAATGTATAATACAGTATATACAGTATACAATATGCTGCAGGTTATATAGCCATTACAGACTTGTTCTCATTGCCGTTATTTGTTTATATTTATTTCCGTGAGTTTATCCACTTTGTTCCCTTTGCAGACCGAACTTGTAAGATGTGGAACTTGGTGACTGGCCAGGAGATTGTCACACTGAAGGGCCACCCCAACAACGTGGTGTCCGTGAAGTACTGCAGCAACACATGCCTGGTGTTCACCGTCTCCACCTCCTACATCAAAGTGTGGGACATCCGCGACTCCGCCCGCTGCGTGCGCACGTTCACGTGAGTGCACTCCCCAGCGGCCGTCTGCCGGCTCGCCTTCGCAAGCCAGCCGACGCGACGAACGCCCGGCCGTTAGTACGGCATCGAGAAAAACTGCCCCTATTATTGTGATTTTTCTAGTACTGGATTCTTTTAGATCTTCAGATAAAATATATTATTGGAGGGAACCTGACTCATATAGGGCATGGTTTTTAGTCATTTCATTTATTTGATGAGGGCCATTATCCAGCAGCCGTCGTCCCTGCGTGGGGAAAAAAGGTAATTAGATAAGTCAGCTGAGTGAAAGGGGTAGAGTCAGCTGATTGACGCCAACTAGGCTTCAGTACAGACAGCCCTGATCATTGTCCATTTCACATGTTTATTTTGGCCCCAGCAGTAAGAGTAAAGGTACTAGTACGAAGCTGGAAGATGCACATCAAGGCATGATCAAAGGCAGTTTCTATAGAAATCTGAAAAAGCTTCTTCATTGCTATCTGGCTGGAAAGGGTTAAAATGCCATTTCCAAGCTCTGGGGCGACATTGCGCCACACTGAGAGCAATAAATGTTTAGAGCGGCAGTGAATCTTTCCCAGAGTGCCCACCATGCCATAATCTCACTAAGGGTGCACTGTACAAGTTGCAAAGAATTGCAAAACAACATCCAGAGAGGTGCAGTCCTCTCATGCTTCAGCTTAGGTGAATGTTTATGGCTCCACAAGCAGAAAGACGGGACGTAAATGAGATTCAAGGGAGGATAGCAAGGCGTTAACAACGTGCCACTAAGAAGAACATGAATGTTCATGTCAAGTTGGCCGAGAAGCACCCAGATGATCCACAGAAATGTTCTAGGGACAAATGTGTCGAAATGAAACTTTTTGACGTGCTGCTGCTTATGCCTGGTGAAAAGCAAACGATGTCACTCAGTAAGATCTTTACAGCAGCAGTCAAACTTAGAGATGACGGTTTGAGGATGTCTTGCTGCCTCAAGACCTGAATAACTTGCCTTCATTGAAGCAACAGTCTTAGGCATCTACTGCCAGAGAATTGTGAAGAAGGTCATCTATCAGCGAGATAAAACAGTTGGATTAAGTGCAAGACAATAGTGCAGACAGACACAAGCAAGCTTACATCATAATGGCTGGAAAAAAAATTCAGCTAAGATGTGGATAGGAAACACAAACGTCGCTGCTTTTAAGCAGTTCGACATGGAGGAATGAGCAAAAATTCCTTCATGTAAAAGACTAATAATGACTTGTGGATGGTGTTTGGTTGCAGTTTTTGCAGATAAAGATGGTGCAGCCTGTTATTGCCATTGAGTGTAAATATTATTTGTTCCCTCTGGTTTCCTTAAATATTAGATTTGCCTGAAGCATTCAGTGTCAAAAATATACAATCATAGCAAAATCAGAAATGGGGAAAATGTTTTTCATAGCACTGTAAAGAAAAGTAAAAACTCATTTATAAAGTGCCTCTCACAAACAAAGGCACAAAGCGCTGTACATAATAAGCAAAAATGAAAACAGACACCGCAAACAGCAGATTAAAACCTAGAAGATTATTAACTAACACTCCAATGGACAGTATACACTAGAAAGAGTACATGGCTACTAAACAATGGAAATTACTAAACAAATATGTCTTAAGCTGTTTTTTGCAACTGTCAATAGTATCATTAGCCCACAAAGCAGGAAGAAGGTTGTTTCACCATTTTGGGCCAACAGACTGGAAGGCATGATCCGCACGTGTCTCTAGTCTTGTACAAGGAACAACAGGGACTGTATGTAGGAGAAGAATCTGTCAGCTGGCAGGCTTTAAATGTACTCTCTCCTGCTCTGTCCCTGACTCTAACCTCCATTTTGGCCTTTTCCCCATAGGTCATCCGGCCAGGTTGTCTCTGGGGATGCCTGTGTTGGTACCACCACTCGTACCATCACCACAGCCCAGGGCGAGTACCAGATCAACCAGATAGCTCTCAACCCAGCTGGGTCGGTTCTCTACGCCGCTGCTGGAAACACAGTGCGGACTTGGGACTTGAACAGGTGATTCTTTGCTTTCTAAATCTCTCATCTTCCTCATTGGTCTCCGCCTGTATTGTCTGTACTGTTTTTTTGGAGTAACCTGCGGCCTATTGCATCCAGAATGCAGGCAGCAGGTAAGCTGACGGGTCACATTGGACCAGTGATGTGCCTGACAGTGGGCCAGTCTGTGGGCGGCAAGGACCGGGTCATCACAGGGTCAAAGGACCACTATGTCAAGGTGAGGATGTGGGTGTGAAGTCCTGCAGAATAGACTCCCTCTCTGCCTGTATGGTGACTGACTCTGGCTTCTCTCCATATACCTTCTGTTGGATTCAGGTGTTTCATGTGGCGGAGGGCACACTGGGGAACGTCGGACCATCTCACAACTTTGAGCCGCCACATTATGATGGCATTGAATGCCTCGCCACCTACGGGGAGGTGCTCTTCAGTGGCTCCCGAGACAATGGGATTAAGAAGTGGGATCTGGAGCAGCAGGAATTAATCCAGGTATTTGATCTGTGCTTAGCAACTGCTACATCAAGGGTTCAAATCAAATTCAAATCAAATTCAAATTTTGTCACATACACCATCATATGGCCATATTACAAATAAAATAGAATACAAAAATAAAAATAGAAGATGAGAATGAAATGTAGTAAAATAAAATGTAAAGATATAAAATTTAAACTGAAATAGTAATAGAATATAGAGTTAAAAATAGAAATAGAAATATGTACAAATAGAATAAAATGTGAAATTGGCAGCAACAATGTCCGATTATTATTATTATTGGTGCAAAGTGCAGTGTAGTGCAGTGTAGTGCAGTGTAGTGCAGTTGTAACCTTTGGCCCAAAGTAGACTTGCCAGCAAGCACACTGTCCTCTGTGATTAGCAACTTCTCCAAGGATTGTGACCATTAGTCCAAGGACCATACTTTCCAAGAAGCACGTTGTCCTCTCCATTTTTCTGATGACCAGCTGCTTTTTATGGGTTAATCTTACTCAGTTGTGTGCAAAATCAGATTTCTTAGTTTCTTGAAAGATGGTGGATGCTGCATGATCCTGAAGGATCATGTGCTGGTCTTCCCCAGCCGAAATGGTTGCTTTCAGCTCTAACTGTATTGGCAGCCTTGCGACTGCTATGGGACGCTCTCTCTATTTTAAATGGCTTGTGCCTTTGTCTGTTTGTCTATTTCCTAACATGACTATGCTCCGCTTCTTCTCTTGATGGGATATCGTTCTCCGTGATGATTTTTATTTACTGCTCACCCAGCTGGGTCAAGAGTGAGAACAGAGAACAAGATCACACCAGGTTTCAACTCGCCCCCCCAGATGATGTCTGACATTTCTCAGTTAATTCTGTTCCAAAACACGGAAATGCTGAATTACACTTGGCTTCAAGTCAGAGGTTTTTTCCATGGCATCGGGGCCTGACTGGGGACAGATTTGCACGTCGTGATTGGCTTCCTCGCAGCCTGTGTGTTGGTGACACTTTCCCAGACAGGTTTTTATTTTCTGCTTCATTAAGGAGGTCTTGAACCCAGCTGGATGCTTAGTGGAGGTATTGTGGAGCAGGTCTCTGAGGCAGAGAGTTTTTTTCCCCCGAGAAGCTCGCTCTGCTGCTCCTGGTGGGAGGGAGGACCCAAAGACCTGATCTAACATGATGTCACAGCATATCTGTAATAAGCATGAATATGATCTCTTCCTGGGGTGGCATAAATGTCTGCGCTGGTGTTCTTGCAGACTTCTAACCTGTGCCTTCCCAGTTGTCAGGTCAAATGTGTTGAAACAAGAACAGCGAATGTACAGATTGGACCGTCGCTGCGTTTGCCTTTGGAGAGCACAGAGGACACGAAGGACATATTTGGTGTGAATGGAACATCTGCACCTGCTTGTCCTGTCGTGTCCTGAGTATACCAGAGAAAAATAGCATGTTATCCAGTGGATATGAGTATTTTATGTGGGAGGTTACACAGATTGGCTACCTGGGGAATGGAAGCAATTCTGCTGGATGGAATTCAACTCTATCTCAAACTAGAAGCTGTTCCTACTGTGACAGCTTTGGAGATAGAAGCTGTTTTTTTTTTTATAACCAAAGTGTCTGACCTGAAAATTGGATAAAATATCAGTAAATATGATAGTGGCTCTACTTGCATAATTTTCTGATGTCTTTGAACAGCGAATGTATGCCACACCAGGAAGGTGTGTGATTCTGTGGCTTCAGACTCCGTGACCATGATCAGAAGGTCACCAGTTCAAATCCTGTGCCTGGCTAAGCAGTGTCCCTGTTGGACCCTTAAGCAAGTCTCCTGACGCCAGTTGATGACCCTGGTCTAGGATGCTAACTTGTGTATTGCTTTGGACAAAACCAATTACACTAAATAAATGTAATATCTACTCACGCTGATTACAGAAACCAATAAAGTAAGACTTTGCCTGGTGGTTTTAACTGGCAGCACATGTGATAACAGTATTCAGAGCCACCTGCCATTATTGGCATTTTGGTCGCTGGAGTCCTAATGGAGGACAGAAGTTCAATGATATGCTCAGTACTGTATAACCCAGATGCAGTAAACCCATTGCTTGAGCCAAAATGAAGGCCACTGGTGCAGTAGTATTTTTAACTAGTTGCAGTACAAGCTGATTTCATTCAGTTCAAACTCGTTTCGTCAACGCGTGCTGACACTTGTCAGTGTGGCTCGAGCAGCATATCGGTGTCTGAAAGTGCGTCTCAAACGCCTTTCTCACTGCCGTCGCAGTGCTTCGACAAGATAAGTGGGGGGCACCGCAGGCTTTTACGAGGGGGGTTGGGTCTTATTTCCCAGGGTGCTTGTAGAGGATCTCCAGGCATGCAGATTAAGCGCGGCTCCGCTTTGCCTCCCACCCCGACTCCCCGCGGCGATGGTTGACTCGCGCTCCGTATTATCTTTTATTGCTTGGGCCTCAGATTCCAGCAGCTTTGCAGCCAAGCTTTAATGGCAGCCTGTGTTGCCCTCAGCTGAACTGCCCCCTGCTCTCCTCTGTGTCTTCCAGCAAATCCCCAACGCCCACAAGGACTGGGTATGTGCCCTGGCCTACGTCCCTGGTCGGCCTATGCTCCTCAGCGCCTGCAGGGGGGGCATGATGAAGGTCTGGAATGTGGACAACTTCACCCCCATTGGGGAGATCAAAGGTCACGACAGCCCTATCAACGCCATCTGCACCAACTCCAAGCAGATCTTCACAGCCTCCAGGTATGCCAGGGAGCTTGGGGGTGAGGGGGGTGGCAAGAGGTTGTAGACAACAAAATGGCTATTTTCCGGCGCATGCAGGTGACCTGCTTTGAAGGTACCAGCATTTCTGGTGGCAGGAATGACTGTGACTCACCCTTCGGAATGTATTGCTTGAAACCGTAGTTGAGGCGAAAAAGTGGTTAATGACCAGCATGGAGACTGCAGTCATTTCTGCCAGGCTTGACAAGGTTCCGTGCTGCCAGTGATGGTGCAAAGGAATAACAGTGAGATGTATCTGCAGGAAACTAAAAAAAACTGTAATAACCACGGCAGTGTGTGGTGAGTTGTACAGTAAGCGGGTTCAGGGGCTGTTTGCACGCTTTATGGATGTGGGCCGTCTGCACGGTGAGGTCGGTGCTGGCCGCTTCAGACCCAGTCCTCGGGATTACTCATGGATGTGGCATGTTGTACTTGTGCAGATGCGTTGGCTAGGTAGGTTTTATTAGTGTTATTTTAAACAGCTTTTTACTAACATGTTTCTTGGATTCGAACCCCTCTCTCCTTCTTTTCCTTCCTCCTCCTCCTTCTCCTCCTGACCGTCTGGTCCGCCTTCCTGGCGCGCTCAGCGACTGCCGGGTAAAGCTGTGGAGCTACATCCCAGGGCTAACCCCCTGCCTGCCCCGCCGGGTTCTGGCCATCAAGGGCCGGGCCACCAGCCTCCCATGAGTCTGCACTAATACTGCTTGCCCCCGTTGCCCTCCGGTACGGCT
>JAODJU010000130.1:8512973-8525446 GCA_026776725.1 Gnathonemus echidnorhynchus
CCCCCCCCCCCCCCCCCCCCCTTTGCAGTCAGATGTTATTCCTGTGCTCCTTCTTCCTTTCCTTTCACTCAGATCACTGGCTGTCCAAAATCTCTTCCAATGCACCAAGAATAAGGTGTTTTGCATTGACTGAACCCAGTTCAGAACCAGATATCACCAAGTCTAAGAGTAACGGTGAATTTAATTGACAAACCCTGCAATATAAAATTCTTTTAATTACAGCCAGGCTATAGATTTAGCAAGTAAGGTGACAGCATCTTGTCAGTGTGATTTTTACTTGTCCCACACCCCAGGTATAATTGGATGGCCTCTAGACATAATATGATTAACTGCTTCTCTTAGCACCATCTAGCTTGACCGTTTCGAAGGATTAGGATTAAGTTTACTTCTGGGAGATACTGGAAAAATCCGCTCAGGGAGTGTGTCACGTGAGCTTTGTTTACCTCACATTTTAATCGTCTCTCTCTTGGCATTATTTGAAAACTTTGGGACAGTTTGTTTTTCCAGAAAGGAGGAATCTGTGCCCAAATCTAGCAGTTTGAATGGATATTTTCAGATTAGGTTTTGATATTTTGGAGCTTATCTTCTCGTGGCTTTTAATTTGGGCTCTGTTGTCATCTTTGGGCATCAGTACGGTGTTGATGTGTAGCTGCCTGCCATTGTGTGGGCGTTTCCTTGAAGCATTTGAAGATGCAGATGGTTGAGTAGTTCTCTGTACCCGAGTTTTCTATTTTTCTCCTTTCACACCTCCCTTGTCCCCCTCTTGTATCCCCTCTTCTCTCTACAGTGACATGTCTGTGAAGATTTGGTTGGCAAAAATGGGCAAGAGGAGATGACGATCTGATTGGTGGAGATGTGGACGATGCACGGAGATTTAATTATTCTTCTGGCCCCGTCAGAGGACGTCATATCGATGCCTCGGATATAAAGCACCTTCCTGGGAAATCTGGCTTCAGGAAAGAAAGTCCCAGATCCCCAGACTTGCGGAGGCAGACGAAGTGTCAAAGTTCCGCAAATGTGAAGTTTCGATCCTGCTGACAATGTCGATCTGCAATACTGTGCTATTTTTCACGACTTCTACTTTTAAAAGAGAGTCAAAATTGTGTACACATTTGCAGCATGGTTGCAGATGATCAGTAAGTGTTATTCAGAGAGACACCCTGTCTAAGCCAAAGCTGATGAAGTCAATAATTTCATGCTGGCACAAGACACATTTCATCCATGACTTTTGGCTGGTTTGAAAAGAAGAATTCAAAGGTAGCAGACTTTTGGACCTTGATTTGTTTTTCAAAAGACATTTTTACATGTAGCTGCTCTCGGTCTTATTGGTTATTTATTTATTTATTCGCTTGTGAAAAACGGTGGGACCCCTTACTGAACTTTTGGGAACCACAAATCGAGGAGGGAGAGGAAACCTTTGATGTATCAGCTGTTCTATAAATATAACTGGTGCTTCCACAGGGTTACTAGGGAAGCGGATCGGACTGAAACGTGGGATGTGAGAGTGCTGGACAACATGATGCCCTCAAAACTTGTGGGCGAGCGATTCTCATCTTTGCAGTCTCGCATTCCGCTGTATTTTCGTTCTGCGTGCGGTTGCCTGAGTTACCTGCCTGACAGCACACAAATGAAGACCATCCTCATTCTGCTGACTAATTTATTTCCTTGTTATGCACTCGTTTTTGTTGTGTTGTGGGTTTTTTTTTGTTTCCTACCTCAAGCAACCAGAGAAGGTACCTGTCCTCATGTCTTGAATGCTTTCAACGACGCACTTTGTCTCGCCTGCCTCCAAGGCTCTGGCTCTCATAACTGTCATGTCCGTGACTTTGCTACCATCTTCTTAGTGCCCCTGCATAGCTGAGTTTGCTCTTTGAAACTCCAGGACGACTAACAGAGGATAGGGAGGATAAAGCCAGCTGTGTCCTTATGGAGGTAGAATTGCTTAGCTGTGCAGAAATGAGACGTCAGTTTATAGGGCCGATGGGGGCAATGTGGTTTTTAATGTGCCAGTGTGCAAAGCCTGCAATCATTATCTCCAACTATGGTTGGGTATGAGTCTGAAGCCTCATACACATCTATATAGGAAGGAGGTATTTAAATAGCTCCTTTAGGGTTACTGTGAAAGAGTATATGCTGTATAAAATTACCCAAACCTAACTGGGAAATCCAGATATTTAAGCAGGAGATTGAAACGAATTGAGCCATTTACCATCCCAATCATGGGCTTTTTTGTTTAAGGGTGATAGTTACGTTGATGTATCTTTACTGATGGGTGTGGATTAACTCCAGCTTTGTGCAGATGGTCCACTGTGTATTTATAGTTTATGTATTTTCCAGAGTGTCCAGCTTCCCTCAGCCCTTGGGCGTACTGTGCTTTTAATGAAACGTATTCATCACACCAATCAAAGTGTTTTTCAGTAATTCACTGGCTAGGAGATATCTGCAGATGCCAGAAATCTCCGCGAGTCCTGAGGAATGGGGCCTTAGTTAGACGCCTAAAAATGACTCTGCCTCTGAACCTCTTGGGGCCTTTCTGAATAATTTATCTTAGCTTTACAAATATCTCTGCAGCCAGCGGATTAAAGTGCTTAAGTCTATGGAGGAGTCGAACCATGTATATTTCACACTTCACACACCTCGAACCCAGTCCCCCTGTCCTCACCCAATAGCGGCGTTTATGACACCATGTGGTCATTTGGAAAATGGAACAAGAAGCGAAGGAAACATTGGGTCAGAATGCAAGTGTGGGAGCCAAAATTTTCAATCATGCCAAAAATATTGTTTTTTTTATGTATTTCAATAAATAATGGGGGTAGTCTCTGGCTGTACTCCTTTTGTGCACATTTTGGTTTGAGTTAATGAAGGACGTTCTCTCGTTTGTTGGGGTTTAACGATAATCATCAGATTCCTTTGCATCATTACACCGAGTGCTCTAATGGTGAACCAGACCATGTTTACTGACATATAGATGTTATCTTCTCTCTGCGTTTTGTTGAAGGTTAAGTGTAATAATTTAGACTTTTGGTTGATAGAATACATTTCACCTGAGAGTGACTGTCGTCACAAAATGTCTCCTCGCACCTTGTGTTGAAAAAAGCACATTTTCAATGGTGATTATAGCACCTTTATTCCTCTTTATCAGTGTAGCCAGTCCTCTTCAGGTGATAATTGTTCTTCTTTAAAAATAATGTCATTGATGATAAAGTTTGGTACTGTCTAATGACTGATCTACCACCTATAGGAGTCTTCTAAATGTGCACTGGCAGGCAGGAACCACTAGGGGGCGTAGAGGAGTACTTAGACTTGTCTGTAACCTAAATGCCTACTTTAATAGCTGTGCCAATAAATTTGTCTTTAGGTGCTTTTGGAACTTAGCCTTTGCTATACTTGAAATGCTTTTGTGCGCATTCGTGTTTTTCTATTGCTCAGCCAGCTCATCAATACCGTAAGGAAAGCCTGGTAGTAGCTTTAATGTGGACCTGCTCGATGTACGCTAAGTGTAGGATGATGCTGTATGTAAGCGTTTCATCTAAGTCCGGCAAATGGAGGTGTGTGTATGTGTGTGCGCGTGTGTTCTGGCCATCTTTGCTGCGGTCAGGTTGTATCCATCCCCGACCATGTGCTCATGGGTTAGCAGACCCTTGGCAACTGTGTGGTCGTCAGCTGACCCTTGGTGACCATGTGGTCGCCAGCCGATCCTCAGTGATCATGTGGTCATCAGCTTGCTGTTTTCCTCAGCGCCCGCTGGATGCCTTGCCAATCGTAGGCCCCACTCTTATCGGCCGTTTCACGGCACGCACCCTAAGCCAGGTCATGCCCTGTTTGCGTGATACTCACCCCCTGGTGACCAGAGGGGGGCGGCCATTCAGCCGAGGAGTGTAAAGCACAGCCCCGATGCCCGTGGAGACGTATGCCAGTCGATCCCCGAGTGCCAGGGTGCTGATGGGAGGGGAGGTGGTCGCATCAGAGGTGTGGCAGGAACACGGGACGCCGGAAACGTCTCTGCTGCACACCTTCATTTCAAGGAATGTAAATGTCTGTAAAGTCCTCCCCCCTCCCTCTTTTTTTACATGTGCATGAAACCAAACTGTACAATATTTGATTGTAAATACTGTAACTACGTTTTATTTAATGATAATCCATTGTTCCTCCTGCGAAATAAAAACTGAAATGATGGCATGAGCATGGTTTTTTTGTGTAGTGGCCACTAATCATGAAAGAACTTGCAAAGTTCCATCCACCCATCCACCCACGCAACTTCACATCGCTTATCCAGTGCATGCTCAAGAGGAGCCTTGAAGCTGTCCCAAGAAGGAGCGCCGTGGATGAAATGCTGCAGAGATCCCGCTCGGTATTTTAAGCCTCTCATCGCATGGCCGTCAGGCCTGCTCTTTAATTGTATTTTATCCGTCTCTGTTTGAACAGTTCAGTAACTCAGCGCTTAAGCGACGGTTGCCTTGTTCGAAATCCAATATTCCATTTCCAGCTCTCCCATTCAGGGCACCATACAATGACGGGGCCCCTTAACAAAGGATAATTTAGTTGAAATGACTATGAAACAAAAGGGAATCGAATTTCTTCTCGTTGAAGGCTTTCCTCCTGGCTGTACATGCCAGGAAGAACGAGCTGGGGGGGGGGGTTGTGCTATTAGCCATGTTCCTGGGCGATAGAGACACCTATTGCAGGCAAAGTTCTCTTGCCGTGTGTGTCCCTCTTCTACCGTCTGCTGTTGGTCAGTGTCTGTTAACTCATTAAGAGACGTAGCCGACAGCCTTGTGCGCCATCTTCTGAGGGGCTGCTGATTTAGCAAGTCAATTTCACGTTGCCTCAGATGGGGGGGCACTAGGGTCTGCATGCCCCTCACACTGGGGGGGGACAGTGGTGAAGTTTGCCAGGAGGGGGTGGCAGAGGTGAAACCTGCCTTGGGATGGCCATGGGTTTCTCTTGGCACTGCCAGCACTGGCTACTGTAAATAGCGAGCCTTGTCACTGTATCCAGTTGTTTCGAGTGCCATGTTTAATGCAGACATTGCTCAATGCTGGCTTACTGTCTTCTGAGTTCTGAACTTGACACTCGGAGTCGATGCTTGGGCAGGAAAGGGCATGTTGCTTTGATATTTGCATGCCTGATGGCAACAAATGACTGCGCTGCCTCAGAATGGGAGCTGATTGCACGCCTTCCCAGGCTCAGTTCACAAAATGATTCTTAAATGCCAAGATGAAGCTTCTCTCTCCCCCTCCAGCGTCAAGGGTGGAAGGGAATGTAGCTGCACTAGGAAATGCGATTCAGCAGATTGTGCAGAGGTGCGAAAGGCAACAGCTCTTTGTCTCGTGGGACTAGACGCGGAATTAGACGCTTGAAGTGTACCTCTGCATTGTCTTCCCGTGTTTTCACAGCACGTTTGTGAGAGACCAGGTTTTCTAAAGTTCTAGATCTTTTGTTGGGAGAGATCCTGTTGATGTTGGAGCGGCCTGTCACTTTATGTACTAGTGACCATGCTAATGTGTGCTGAATTCGTGTAGACTCACCACTTGCTTTGAGGAAATGAAGCATTATGCACAGCTAGACGTGTGAGCAGCACACAGTTGGTAGTGGTGTTGGGGGGGGGAGTGGGGGTAACCGTTGTTTCTAGTTCCTGGCACTCCATATGAGGAATTGGATCCTTCTGGAGACAATATCTCCCTGTCCCTCAAGAGATGCCCTCATCCCCTCAGTCCTGTCTGGTTCCTTATAGGTTTCTATTTCAGTAACTGCTGGCTGGCATCATCGCTGGGGTAGGCAGACCCTGGCTAGAGATCACAAAAGGATCACAGCAGCGGGTTGGTTCGTAAAATACTTCACACACCAATCACATGCCGGTTCTCGAAGCCTATGAACCAGCAGTGGATGCTGGCCAGAAATATCAGTCCCTTATCAGAGTTACCATACCACCTCCCCCACACACATGCTCCTGTTTCTTACTTTGATCTCCTGCGGTCTGGATTAGGCTAAAATGAGGCTACATTCTAATTTGTTTCAAGCGAATAAGTACAGAAGCCATTTTGGTGGATGCCGTTTCATGTTCATCAGAAAAGCACAGTCATTTCTTAAAAACATTATCATTTGTTCTGCAGGAGACAGAATCTGATGTGACTTTGGACAAAGGAGTGGCTTGTAATCAAAGGGAAGACAGAAAGCTGTGTAATTTGCTGCATATTGTGGGTATCTGTGTTTATAAAATAATTCAGGATGTGTCATTAATCGAACTGTAAAATGTGTGACAATGAATGTTAATCATATGAGGCACATTAAACTGAGGATAATCTGTTATTACTCACAATCCCCTTGTCATTAAAACAATGATTTTTCATATTTAATACATTTTATTTTAGACATAACTGTCTGATCTATTCATTCATTTCAGTTCAACAAAGATAAACTACAGAATGAGGCTGAATAATGAATAAAGGCATAGGATATAGCATGACATTGCCTTGAGAGTCATAAAGAGCAGATATGACTGTTCGACAGGCCCAGCAGAAGGCCACAGGACCTCTTTGTCACATCAAAGCATTGTGCTTCTCATTTCTCTGTTTCTTTTCATCTTCCCAGGTCAGATGTAGACAAAACACGCATCATTAATCCATCTTGTTCCTGACTTGCAGGTGTTCCTCGGAGGATTCCTGGGTACCCGACGTTCCTCACTGATTCTTCTCCTTTTTCTTCTGGCTTTGCTGCCGTCCTCGCTGGCTCGTCCTCTCTTTCTTCCAAGGCAGGAAGTTGTAGGAGACAAGGGCGGTGATCAGGTAGGTAGCCATGCCGGTGTAGCCGCCCAGAACCAGACACAGCGGCTGAATGAAGACGAACAGGCAGAACACGTTGATGGAGGCTCTGTCGGACAGCTCCACGCGCTCTTCTCGGCTGGCCTGCAGCACTCCAAAAAAGTACACCAGGGCTACGGCTGGATAGAATGCCAACTCCGCCATTCCTGAGGGTCTGCATGGAATGAATGCCTGCTTACTCTCTCCCTCAGTCAGCAAGGGGAGATGTGGGCTATCAGGTCTAATCCACCTTTCTCAACCTTTCATCTCTCTGGTTAAACATTACCTACGGTACTAAGGAAGTCTTATCGGACGTCAGGAGTACAGTGCCCTTACCTCTACCTGTGGATACCGGATGGAGCTCATGAGTGAGATAGCATGCTCGAGGTGTTATCGTGAATACATTACGGAGACCATGACTGCATTCCCTTCTTTGCCTGGTCGGCATGGTGCTAAGAGATTAGGCTCCAAGCGCACGTATCTTTGAAAGCATTTCAACCACTATCTCCCAGCCGGGTCCAGCAAAGTAAGACGCGCACATGGCCAGCTAGATGGTTTCGTTTCAGTGCTTCGGGCTGTTCACACGGATGTTTCATACTCATGCTGAGCCCAAATCTCCTTTTTCCTCATCCACCAAAATATTTTTCTACTTCTATACCTCAGGCTACATCAGAAAGTTAATATTGCACCACAAGCTAGAACAACATCTTTTGCCTTCCAAATGAAAACAGTGGGCAGCCAATTGGAGGGGGAAAAAAAATGTGTTGCCACAACAAACTTGTTTGAGAAGAGTTACCAAAATATTACAACAAATTTGATTGAATTAATAGTGCAGCGGTGTGTCCTAATTGACTTGTTTTTTTTTTTCTCTCTCTCTCTCTCAGTGTGTGTGTGTGTGTATATATATATATATATATATATATATATATATATATATATATGTGTGTGTGTGTGTGTGTGTGTGTGTGCGTACGTGTTTTTATTCACAGACACACACCCATAAATTGAGAGATGAGTGAAACCAAAACTCTCTGTGGTCTCTAAATTTTTCTAGAGCTGTATGTTTTAAGAACATAAATGTTTTGAGAAGTGTATTGTCATTCAGCTCAGTATGCTTTTTAAGAGTCCCATTTCACGGAAATAAATACACTGACACCTTAACTAATCAGGCTAACCCTCAAAAGTTCTCTCATGAAAATAGTTAACAAGCAAAGTAATACATTCCTCTAAGACATTATAATTCTGCAAGCACAAAACTCATATTTCCTTTTCCATTTTCAATGAAGTACCGATTTTCAACAAACCAGAGGGATTAACTTGCACCCTCAACAGAATCAGAACATGGAATCCAATTATCAGCTGGAATAAAACCTAAAATGCAAAAATAAAATACAAATAAATCCAATTGTCATGGCACAAAACAGAATAGAAATTGATCTGACTCTTTCCATCATCTATTTTGGTTATACGTGTGTGTGTGGGTTAGATATATATATTACAATGTGGGGACCAAACGTCCCCTCAATGTGATAAAAAAACAGTTGCTTTCACATTGTGGGGACCATTTTAACAGTCCCCACATGGGGAAACTCAATTTGATAAAAAAAAAATCTGTGGCTGCAATCAAAAAACTAAAAACACCAAAAGACTTATTTGGTTAATCGTGGTTAAGGTTTGGGCTAGGTAGAATTTAAGGTTGTCATAGTTTTGATTAGAGTTTTGACCATAGAAATGAATGGACAATTTCTTCAAAGATATGACTACAGGTCTGTGTATATTTATTTATTTATTTTTAATTCCACCTGGAGGCCTCCCGACTTTCATATTGCATTTCATATTCATAAAGGAACATAAATAAAATGTCTCAATGTCTTACAATTCTTAATTTTATTATTTAATCTGACATTATTTCTTGTATTTCCAAATAAGCTATACATTTTGATGAGGATAACATGCAGGGGTAGCCATTAGGACTGATGTTTGGAATGTTAGATCTATATAGTACTTTACAGAACCAATGGGGAGCCACTTGAACCAGCACCACTGTGTAGCCCCCACCTGGATGATGTGACGGCTGCCTTTCTAGGCCAGTACGCTCACCACACAGTAGCTAAGGTGGTGAAGGGGCAGGAGAGAATTCACCAATTACATATAGGGGATGATTAGGAGGCCAGATTTGAAACGACCACAGTGGGCAATTTTAGACTGGAGATCAGGGTATGTCCCCTACTCTTTTGAAAGACGCTCATGGATTTTTTAAAACTTCAGTGTCAAGACTCTTTTTTTAAATCTTAAGAGAAGGACAGTGCTGTTTTTACAGCATGGTGTCTCCATCAATGCAATGGGGCATTGGGATCCACATCAGAAGGCTGCACGGGGATGACATCTATCCTCATCCCCGTCCGTCCCCGCAAACATCTACATCATCCACACCCAACCCCACATGCATGAAAATCATCCCCACCCTAATGCTGTATTCACAAACATACTAACGTGCTATGTAAAATTAAACATGTCCAGTAAATATCTAAATTAGTAAATTATTCCCTTGACACTGCCACGTGGTGGTGTTGGGTTAAGAACAAATAATTTAGCAGAACAAAAGGACTTATAATTAAAGATAGGGTATGGGATTCTAATGCGATACACTTTTTGCCAAATTCAACAAATTTCTCGTCACAGTCTGCTAGCTGCCTGTTCTGTGGATGGGTCTGAATTCAGGGGCTGTTCCTTCTAAGACTGCATTCGAAGGCTGAATGCATCAGAACAGTGTGTCAAAGCTGTCCCAGTTCAAAGGCTCCTTCAAATGCAGTCTAAAAATGCATCCTTCTTTTCCCGTTCTGCAAAGGATCCACTGGATGGTTCCTTTATAGCCCAACAAATCCCTAGATTCATTGCAGGTAAAGTGGGTGGGTGTTTCTCAATACCAAGAATGCAAAGATTGTACTTGTGGTCTTGGCAAGACTAGTCTTGCTAGCATACCTTCCAAGAAGGAACTTGGGGTGCAATAAATCATGGGATTGGTCTTGTTTGGTAACAATGCAACTGATGTATCCTTGATATTTGAGGCATTCCCCGTACTTCTGTTATTGAGTATTGGAACTTGTCTTCACCAATGGAAGATGACGTAAAAAGGGTACACGACAACACAAGTATGATCAAGTACACATATTGAGAAACACTCAGTGTGTTCCGGCTAGGCAATAAGAGTGGCGCTTCTTGACTCAGGGGAAAGGGCAACAACAGCTGATGATGCAAATAGGAAATTATCCATAGGCCACCCCTTTTGACAACACTTTTTCTTCTATGTTCGAAGAAAGCAGCCTTCAAAGGCTACACCTTCATAGACTGTGTCCTTCGAAGGATGTAACCCCTGAAATTGGACACAGTCTGTGTGTGCAAAAAAAAGAAAATGATGTTTCTACACAGCCCCACCACTGTAAAAGTGAAAAAATATAATGTGTCTCAGACCAAGCCACACAACACTGTTCCAACTGATCAGCAACAAGGGGCGTTCATCCTCGTGTGCAGGTCAGGGGGAGGGGAGACAGAGGAGGGTAGACTGGGGAAATGGAAAGGAGGAGGGGAGACCAGGGAAAGTAAATCTGGCACATGCTATTGTGCTGCAACAATAGAGATGGCCAAGAAACAGCCAAAGAGAATAAGATCTGAAGAGCAAAACCATAAAGAAATTCTTAGATCAGGAAAGAAAAAAATAGGTGGGGTTCTGCAGCTGTATCATTGGCAAACTTATGGATGAAATGTGCTGAAAATTCCTTCTCTTGTGGATTCAACCTGTAGCAGTAATCAGGCAGCACACCTTCATGTGTTTAGTGGCTTTGGAGGGGTGCCTGAATCAAGGTGGAGAGATTTTTGGTTGGATACTTCAAAATATGCTGGTTTCTCCAAAATCACATACCCTTGCTTTAATATGGCAGATACAAGAATGTGCATATATGAAAAATTTCATTATCATTACTGCGGTGTTACCATAAATTTTATTGCCATCTCTCCCAGAATACAGTAAAGATCATCTCCATGGGAATATTCCCCACCCCATTTCCATTGATTACTTCAGATATACCATTTTTCAAATTCCTGTGCAGCCCTCTAATCCACACAGACCACAGAACAGGCTTCCCCTGTTGACCACACCAACACCAACCCAGCTTTCTTAGCTGGTCTCCGATCCAAGCACTGGTCAGGCCCAAACCTTCTTAACTTCAGATGCATTACCTACTCCGTGCTGCAGGTGGTATGGCTGCTGACAAACTAAGGGTACATTTCAGGCCAGTCATAGACAAAAATATATTTATTTGTGCGTGTGTGTGTGTGTGTGTGTGTGTGTGTGTGTGTGCAGACTGGCATCCAATCCAGGGTGCCACCTGCATGTACCCTGTCATGGGCTGGCATCCCATCCTGGGTGTCCCCTGCTTTGTGCCCTGTGCTGCTTGGGACAGGCTCCAGGTCTCAATTCCCTGAATTGGATAAGCGTTTGGAAGATGGATGGATGCCTTAAATCAACGATAAATTTAAGTGTAACCTGCAAGTTATATTTTGGACCTGAAAATTTTTGAAGTATTATTTCACAGACAACCAATTTTGCTCAAAAGAAACTCTTTGTTCACTTTGTGCAATAAATCTGGTTCCCCATTTTATATATATAAAAAGAAAGAACAATTATTTGCAGTGATTCCTCAGATTTTCTGACAGTTTGTGCTTAGCAATAAAGCCAAAGCAGATAAATCACACTCAGACCTCTGAAATCTATCCAAACTTCCATGGCACATAACCAGATTTGCCAAGTAAATTTTGTCTTTCCTGCATCATGAATTATTCATATATCAACCTTTTTATGACTTTCAAGGGATTATTAAAAACAAAATATTACTGAAATACTGGTGTTTACGCTGAAAGTACATATAAAACCTTTTTTTCTGATTTGAGTAAATTTTTTCACTGGTTGGTAGTACTGCAGCCAATAGGTATGGTGCAGTAAACATTAGGGCTTCACAATTTGAGTAAACAAATCACAATATTTTTCACTCTGGAGATGATTTCTCCCATGATTCTTGAGCAAAATATTTCTCTCTTTATTACGATTATTTTGCATTGCTTTATGAAGGTGGTTGGTTTTGTATGTTCTTGTGCCTATGTGATTGTGAGCACCTCATTTTTTTACAGTGAACCTCACTTATCAGTATGAGGTGAACTCCGCTCACCCCTACCCCCATGTCCTCCAACTCATTTTCTAGCAGGAACAGCTAATTTAGGTAAAACTTCCATGAGTTTGCTGCCCCTGTCCACCCTGCAGGGCAGACTGGCAAGTTGGTAATACGTAACACCTTCAGATCAGATGAGTGTCATGGACCTTGTCCTCTTAATGGTCAGCTGAAACGGTGTCACCCTGCGACATAAGTGCCATACTCTTACTGTTCTACAGTACTACAATTTTGTAAAAATGTATTTCCACAAAAAAGTGAACAAATTGTGAATGTGATCTTTAGCAGAATGCTAGTGAATATGGAATATGGACCTCTGTGGGATAATGACCTCTGTGGGGTATGGGCCTCTGTGGAATAATGACCTCTGTGGGGTATGGGCCTCTATGGAATAATGACCTCTGTGGGGTATGTGCCTCTGTGGAATAAGGACCTCTGTGGGGTATGGACC
>JAODJU010000130.1:8525546-8561460 GCA_026776725.1 Gnathonemus echidnorhynchus
CTGTGTGTGTGTGTATGTATATATATATATATATATATATATATATATGTGTGTGTGTGTGTGTGTGTGTTGCATATGATATATAGTGTAAGCGATCCAGAAAGCAGATAATGCTAGGCAGAGTAATCAACAGCATCCCAGAAAAATCCTGAAATAACATGCATCAACTGATCGGGGGCCATAGTGGAAACCAGCGAACTGCACCACAAAGAGCTATAGATCATGACCACGAGGGCAGACGGGCTACAGCATCACAGCAAATGCTTTGCAGGTATTTTTCCGCTATGGAGCTCATTTGTTATCTCCCCACCCCCCAAGAGCTGTGACTCGTGTGGAAGGAGGGTGGGGCTCCCTTCACCCTTTCACAGGTTGGGCCATCGATATAATAGTTTTACATACATTTATTTCCAAAAGCCGTTTGTTGGGGGAAAACTCTTCCTGCGTTCTTCCTGGAGAGCATCAGGCTTAGAGGTAGCTTCTACGTCATGGACATGCACACAAATGCAGGCGTGTACTCTCATGTCTCATACACACACGCTCTTCCAGATAAGGATTCCAAAGGTATATATTGGCCAGTGCTGGTTACTGTCTCCTGATTGGCTGAACTTTGCAATGATGTCATACATATGAGACTTCAGTAGCATCGAGGCAAAGTAAGCGTGCTTCCTCACGCCTGCGGAGGCTCTGATCCTGCCCTCATGCTCTGCGTATGCAGTTGGCATGCTCCCCATGTCTCATACTGGGGTCCTCCTGTCATCCAAAGACTTGGTGAATATTGCTTATAGTGTGTGATTGTTCTAGTTAGTATCCCTCTGTCTTGTGCCCTTTGAAGGCCTGAGGTAGCCTCCAGGACCCCTCCATGACACTGCTCAGGGACTGCTTAGAAGATCGAAGATGGAAGATGAATTTAATACTTCAAGTGTTAGGGGATTAGCAGGATATGCACTTCAGATTAGCAGATGGTTTCTGATCAGAGGTTACAGGTTGGCGTTGCTGCAGCTCGTCGGATTTAAAAAAAATGCTGCGTGAAGTTTTCTATAAACTCGGCCATCCTTGCACATGGGCTCATCATCCCATCTTCCAGTTTCTACTTGAAAAAAATGTGAGAAGCTGGAACTGTTATCTTCAGCTGTTCTGTTAACCAAACGCGTTTTAAAACCTTGATACTTCTGGCAGCTGTACGGAAATAGCACCCCTTAGAATACGCCACACACGCACAAAAAAAAAAACGTGTTAATACAGTTTGGAAAACATTTTCATGTACATTCTGAAGATTGAATAAGTAAAGAAAAAAGTCTGCAACACCGTGTTATTTTAAGCCGTTTTCACGAAAATTGGTTCCCAAACATCATATCACATTAAACAGATCTGCCACTTTCCCAGCGTTAGTTTGTTGTGCTTGTCTCTCAGTTTCGTTCCTTTTCCCTCCATATGCTACTTATCCTTTAATCACTCTACTCAATATCATCCGTCCGTCTTGCCTAGTAGCGGGTCAGGGTGCAGGTGGACCTTATCTTAGGAAGCACAGGGCACAGGGCAGGTGTTCACCCTGGGCGGGCTGCCTGTCGATCGCACTGAGCACCCTTACTCACACTGAAGGCAATTACGTGGTATGGGTTCACCTGCGTTTTTCTGAGCTGCGGGAGGAAATAAAGGGAAAACATGCAAAATCCAAACACAAAGAGCTCGGTGGAGGAATTCAGCTCAAAGTCCCCGATGTCCACGTCGCTAACTGAAACAAACAGATTCAAATGTTTTAGCATAATAGGTATCATGCTAGTGGTTTGCCAGCAGTTATTTCTAAACCAGAAGATGCACCAGCGGAATGAACGAATGTAGTAATTAAAACAGCATCGGGATAAACATGAACAGTGGAAACCATTTTTTCAATGAGGGCTTGAGGTGTAAATGAACCTGTCTCTCAGAGTCCTTTTAAATTGTGCAGTAAAATATGCAATTGAGCTTAAATTTTCAAGCAGGGGTTTCGCGATTTTGTCTTCAGCTGCGCCACGTATGTTATAAAAATGTGCAGTCCTGTCGGTATTCTTAATGAACGCGTAGGTATTATGAGTAGGAATGGATGCTCTTAAGGTACTCCAGGTGTCGGTTTTACTCAAAATACTTAGGCCTATAAATCGTCCTTATATTTGGCAGACAACACGAAGCCCGTCAAGAAATCTTAAAGAAAATAAACAGGTAGACTCTTAGAATTATAAATTTAAATTTTTGATTTAATTTAATTTCAAAAGAATTTAATTTTAAATGAAATTGTTCAGCTTTTCCTTATGATTCAGCATTTTTGTACTATAGGCTACTGCCATATATATATAATGCAGTTAATTGAAATAGGCCTACTTTACAAATGCCATATCAGATTCATTACACGTGCTGAACATGATGTGTTTTCCCTTGAGTACTTTACGTTAAATATCGAATGAAACGTCTTATTCGAGATGAAACTTTCTTGTAATGTGGGGCAGTAGTAGCTGTCCATTTAATAGGTGCTGAACAGATGCAGTGAAATACTCCACATAGCCTACTCCATATATTGCGTTTGGATTGACTCTGGGTTAAAACAATTTTATGTTCGGTCATTGCAACAACTTCCGTCGTTCACAAAAAACTTGTGATATAATTACGTTGTTATATAGGGTATTTTATAATACCCGACACGTTAAGAGCAGAGCAATGATCCGAAAAATATTACGTATATCATATTGATTAGAATTATTAAATGAACGTCATTTCCGAAAAAGAAGTGCAGTGAAATATCGAGCCTTTCAGCAAAAATACTAAGCAAATAATCAGACAAGATAATTAGACACAATTACTAGAGTAAACCAAAATAAATTCACACACGAGCAAATGACATATCTAGATACGGATGCATGGCTAATGAGAAATAGATTACCTTTAAGTGACTCATTAATCAATGGGATTTGCCAAAGAAAGTAAAAAACCGGTGATTATGGCAGATTGATTAAGTGCTGAACCTAATCAGCCGGGTGGCTGTATGAACGGGCTGGACCCGTCGGCGTGTAGGAGAATGCAGAGGGGGGTGGAGCCGCAGCCCTCACTTCTCCAGCTGCTATGGTGGACCATCCTTCTCATAAAGGGGTCTGACAGTCCCTCCGATCTTCACTTGCGTTTGACAATAAGCCACCAGGCTACATTCGCCGCAGGTTTCTGGCTGTCGGAGCTTTGCTTCGGATCGTGCGCTAGTGGCCCCGGCAGCGCCCCTTTCGCCTGAGGCTCAGAGATCGCTTCCGAAGGCGTCCAGTTTGTGGATCTGTGTTGAGGGGACTTCGTAGGGGGGCCAAGCTGTGCGAATCACAGAGCATCCCGGAGCCCCGGCTGCTCATGGCGGGAGACGTTAGGGACAAACTGGAAGACATGGCTTCCGTCTACGAGTTCGACCCCATCACGGGCAATATTCCAGCAACTAAAGTGGAAATAACAGTTTCTTGCAGGTAAGCTTGAAGGTGATGGCACTTGTCTTTTGGCACAAGCATATATGCGCACCCTCCCTGCGCGCTGTGTCTCTCGCATAAACCTTCAGGTTCAGGAAAGCAAACGGGATTCAAAGCGTATTATTTGTGCGTGAATTTATGTGTCATGTTAGGTTGTGATGTTGAAATAATTAAGTGTCCAAGAAGAGATCTTCAATGCTCGTTTTAGTGGAAGGATTTAAAACGGGTCAGATTCGAAAGAAAAACTGAAGTTTGGAGTGTGCTGCATGGGTGGGGACATATGTTTTATTTATTATTTCTACTAACATAAATCCATGAATATATTAGCCTACGCCGACGAGTTGCGGCATTGATGCACCGCCTAGATAGACTTAAGAAATGTTGTCTTCTGAATTCGATCGCAGCCCCCGGTCGCCGTCCCCACGTCCGCCCAGCCCTTGTTCGTGGTGTGAAACGACATTAGTTGCATAAAAATCTTTACATTTTATATCTTTTGAATCAACTCGTGACATTTGTGCATTTTTTTGTATCTTTTACAACCGATGTTGGCATCGGAAAGATGGGTATTAGATGGGTTTTTTTCGCGCCGTTTATCTAGCTAATGAAGTCAGTTTTATAACAGCCCTAAATTGATGCTGTTGTACTTATTAGAAGTAGCCAACGAATTATCTTTCTAAACTGGAGAACGTATCCAAGATTCTGAAGTCATCCATCCGCATTAGACCTTACCATCATTTAAAAAAACGTAGCGCTTGATTTTCTGAAAACAGTAATTATTTTGATTGCAGTGCCTGCAGTGACAAAACTCAGCAAATTCAGTTATTGAACATGCGTAGTTATTAATGTAGCGCACACTGCTTTTGCTCAACTTTAATTCGTTGCGTGAAGTTATCAAAGTGCTTTTGAAAGTATTTCTGCGTTAATAAAATTGCTCATTCGCGTACACCTGCATGCATGTGTGCAAGTGATAATACTGAAAAAGCGTGCATGATCGCAGGTAATTGTGTAAGCGAGTGAATCCCAGTTTTGACTGTCTATGGGAAACAGCACTGTGAATTACCTCTGTCTGCATATCGGAGTCAATCTCATTTATGCGCCATATATTCAGTTGTTATAAGGGTTCGTGACCGCGTCAGTTTTATTTGCGGAAAGTGAGCGCGTGCCGCAGCATCCGCGTCCAGTGGCATTAACTTTAGCTGCTGTAAAAGCTTTTTTGTTGATCTGAGTAAATTTCAATGTACTGAATCTATCGTAGCCTATATCGTCAACACGTAACTTACTCAAAAGCTGCCACCACTTTATACCGTTGCAGATCAAATCTAACTACTCAAATACCACTAAAACGTATCAATTTCCTGCTGCGCAGAAAATTGAAATGATGATGTCTCTTACAGTAACAATATCCTAAATCACGACTGATGCAAACATTGACTGTTTCCTGTCAAGACATGCAACTGCAATGCAAATCCCGGTATCCAAGTAATTTCTTTTCTCTGTGAATATCCCACTGACTGCTTGACATTTCGGTGCTGACGGGCACGGTATATTAGGTGTAAAATTGCCTGGTCTAACCAGCCATTAGATTCTGCCTTGTAGTTATTTTTAATCTATCACTGAAGTCGCGGAGTCTGAAATATAGAATAAGACAAACAGAGCCCGTGTACGTTTGGAATATACGTTATACTGTAAAGAAATATAAATGATTTAGTCAATATCCTTCTCAAATTTACTTATAGAATATAACAGTTGATGTGATTGGTCAGGAATATATATTCGGCGAAAATGTCTGGCAATACCATTCAGCTTTACAGTGATTTACGGTGGCCTCACACTTCCAGGATTGGGGGTTCAAGTCCCACTTCCAGCTCTGTCTAGAACATGTCTTTGTATGTTCTTCCTATGTTGCTAAGGCTGTTCTATAGGTCCACCTGCAGTCCAAAAGCATGCAGCTAGGCTATTCATTGGCCAAGTTGCCCATAGTGTGTGCACATGTGCCTTGTGGTGGACTTCAGTGGCTTCAGGGATAAACTATAGGCACACTGTAAAGCCTGTACTACACAAGTCATATGGAAAATGTATGAGTCTGTGTTAATCAGGTTATATCTAGCTTTGTTAAATGTTCTTTCTGTGATTTGTCAGTTTAATCTAAATTCTTAGTCATTGCATCTTATTTTATGTACATTTGTTTTGTGTGTCCTCAGTGCGCTTAATAATTGGCATGTGTGTTGTTTCATTGGCCAGGTGTCTAATTCTGTGCATATGTGTATGTGGAGGCTGTCTTTCAAACAGCAACAGCAGATTCCCCAGTAGGTATGCTTAATTAGGTGGTAATTGCCAGAAAATTAGAACTGCCCAGTACAACACTGTACATGGCCTCTCTGCAGCTATGCATCTGTGCCAGATCTGGGCCATGGAATCTGGAATTGCATCAGGGACGACGGACCTGTTATCCAGACTCTTGTGCAGCTGCAGGGGTCTCTTGTTTAACAGCATGGAGGAAACGGCATTTTGTTCTTTTGGTTCATGTTCTCCGTAACCAAAAAGCTTGCACTCTTGCTCTTTCGCTCTCTTGCTGTCTTGTACTCTCTCACTCACATCCACAGCAACCAGGGCTAGTGAGTGAACATTAAACTGTGAATTTACTGAGTGCCAGCCAGGTTCACTCAAATTTTAACTGAAATCTCCACAGCTATGATTTGGGGTGAAAATGGGACACTGGCATTTCTTTCCATGAAGAAAATTCAGCTCAGTGTAAATTATGTCATAGTCTCGACTTGATTTGAGGTTGTGTTCAGGTTGTGCACTGTGTATTTGTGTGTGTGTGTGTGGTAGCTTCATACTTAAAGTTGTATTTACGCTTTCTTAGCAAGCCTAGGCATATAGAGGGCATGCATTGGTCAGAGTATCTGGGCTGGCTCCCAAGTGAGTGCCTGCTTCAGACGTTTCAGTGAGAGAAACATTGCTTCTACAGCCTCTCTGCATTTTGCTCTCTATGACCTGTGTTGAGGATGTGAACACTGCACTCACTTATAGCACATTTAGGGATAAACAATCTTCTCTAATACATTCAGAAGGCACAGCAGATTTACAGTATATGCCAATACAGTTCATGATATATACGATATGGACAAAAATATCGGGACACTTGGCCATTACACCTACAGGAACATTTATGAAATCTCGTTTTAAATCTATAGTAATCAATATGGAGTTGGTACCCCCTTTGCAGCTATAACAGCTGCCACTCTGAAAGCCTGGCTTGCAATCTCTGTTCTAGTTCTAGATGTTTCATGGGCTTTAGGTCAGGGCTCTGTGTGGGCCAGTCAGGTTTTTCCAAACCAAACTCACCCAGTAATGTCTTCATGGACCTTGCTTTGTGCACTGGGGCACAGTCATGCTGGAACAGAAAAGGGCCTCCCCCAAACTGTTCCCACAAAGTTGGAAGCATAGAATTGTCCAACATGCCTTGGTATGCTGAAGCATTAAGAGTTCTCTTCACTGGAACTAAGGGGCCCAGCGCAACCCCTGAAAAACAGCTCCATCCCTCCTCCACCAAACATTACAGATGGCACAATGCAGTCAGGTAGGTAACGTTCTCCTGGCATCTGTCAATCCCAGACTCATCCATCAGACTGCCAGACAGAGAAGCGTGTTTCATCACTCCACAGGACATGTTTCCTTTGCTTCAGAGTCCAGTGGTGCTGTGCTTCATACCACTTCATCGGATGCTTGGAACTGTGCTTGGTGATGTGAGGCTTGCATGCAGCTGCTTGGCCATGGAAGCCCATCCCATGAAGCTCCCGCCACACAGTTCTTCTGGGGTCAATGTCAGAGGAATTCTACAGTTATTGAATCAACAGAGCATTAGCGACTTTCACGCCCCGTGCTCCTCAGCACTCGGTGACCCTGCTGTGTTGCTTTACGTGGTCTGCCACTTCGAGGCTGAGTTTCTATTGTTCCTAAACGCTTTCTCTTTGCAATAATACAAAGAGGGAAGAAATTTCACAAACTGACTTAGCGCAAAGGTGGCATCCTATGGATGTATCACGCTTTAATTCACTGAGCTCTTCAGAATGACCCATTCTTTCCCGAATATTTGCAAACCTGACTGCATGGCTGGGTGCTTGATTTTATACACCTGTGGCAATGGGTCTGAATGAAACACCAGAATTCAATGATTAAGGGGTGTGTCCCAGTACTTTTGCCCATATAGTGTATGTGCTGTCATGGAAGCTGACGTGACATCATCCCCTTGTTTCCTATACCGCTTATCTAGGGCCCGGGGCCCGGTGTCCCAGGAAGCACAAACTACGCCCTTGACGTGATGCCGGTTCACTACTGGTCACTTGTGGGTAATTTAGAGACAGCGATGGGTATGTCTTTGCACTGTGGGAAGAAATTTGAGTCCCTGCAGGATCCCTACGCAATGGGGGAAGAATATGTAAACTCCACACATGCAGATACTGGTCGGGAATCAGCTTTACATCCCTGGAGTATGAGCCACAGTGGCATCCCATAATATTATCCGATAAATGCAATGCCTACATAAAACGCGACAAAATTGGAGACCTGTGATAATTTTTACTAATAGCCTGAAGTGTTGTTTTCTCCTCTACTGAACTCCTCCCTCTTAAAAAGGCTAATCATCTTTTACTGCTGATAGGCAGTAAATATGTGTGTCTTTACCACAGCATACATGGGATCGTTATTAAGGAAATACCAAGATGTTCTGCAGCATTCGATACGTTGCAGTCAGCTCTTGTTGTCTTTATTTAGCATAAGTCTGGAAACCGTCTGAATCCGTCAGCCATTTGAGCTGCAGCACTGCAATGAATTTGCATACAGAATAGACCCAAATCGCTAGGTAGCGTTTTTTTTTTTTAATTGGGATGTTTTGTCCAAGCAAAATACACGGTTTGCGTTCAGGTGAATGTTCCTCTCTTCTAAGGACAATGCGGCTGATTGAACAGAGAATGTGCATTATTTTGTTGTTATGTAACAGTGCCACCAATGGGACTGACAAAAAGGACAGGATACACTCAGACATTCATTACTGTAGGGGATGAAGGCTCTGCTTGATTGTAAGGGGATTTGGTTGTTTTAAATTGTATGGAATTCTAAGGCCTAATTTGCAGCAGCCGGTTGTTCTCGTTGGTCTCATTGGTTCTTGAGTGCTGACTGAACGTTTTGGGTACCTACTGAGTGAAGTATTTCACATGCTATCCTCAAGCTATCTGCGAGTCTCGGCTCTCTCCCACCAGTGCCGTTCAACCCATCAGGCAAAATAGGGGGCCCCCTGGGGGGGGCCATCGAATTAGCCAGTCGATTTGACTTTTTATCGGACGTGGAGGGATGGTGGTGGAGCTCGCCTAGGCCATCGCATGGGTTGCTACCGGTACTGTCCCCACTTTGGGTGGGGCTAAAACGTCAGGCTGGGGAGATGGAAGGCGAAGATGGGTATAGGATTATGTATTTCCACACAGGCTGCAAAATCTGAGGAGACTGGGGGAGAAGGACGTTCAGTTCATTTTAATTTATGTATGTGTTTTATATCAGTCACACAAAGGCACTGAACAAGAGTGTGCGGCGAGCCATAATTAAATTGCTCATGCAAAAAAGTAAGAACGAAGGGAAAGGGAAAAGGGAAGGGGTCAAAGGGAAGGGCCTCGTCCCACCTCAATGCAGACTGAATGCATTGTGCACGCTCTGCAGTCCATGGATACTGATACGTGTCAGTGTGACAGGTTCCCGCAGATCAGGCAGGACGCCGGCTCACCGTGACCCAAATCCAGCCCCCAGCCTGTCTGTCACATCCCGGGGCGGAAAACTGACGTTTTCCCAACAGCTGAGAGAATCCGACTGTGTGTAAGTCACGCTCCCCCCACCCCCGTTGTGTTCCAAGGGGGGGGGGGGGGGGGTTAAAAAATATTATTAGAAATCAGTTATGTGCCATCTTTTCTCAGTCCCACTGAGTAAAAAAAAAAAAGACTTTCCATTTTCTGTAATTACTGTAATTTAGCGGCAATTACTGTTCCATTCATTAAAATCCCTGTCATTGCGATAAGGGACCCAAATCCAGTCGATACCTCGTCAAGAAGCCATTATCCCCGGAGGAAAGGGGGATGACAAAGGGATTAAGCGAGATCCACAGGCTGCTGTACGAGGCGAATACTGAGCTCCATGGATTCTCAGCTCCACTGACAGCAATAGTGTGGGCAGTGATGTTTGTGAGATTTTCACCACTCCGTTTTAGATCCATATCTGGGGTGGATTCACTATGCAGGATGTCTGTAATCAGTATCTGCTTATTGCTACTTGTAAGTACAACCGCAGCTACGTTTGAAGGCCCTGTAAGAATGGAGAGGAGCTTTCTTAGGAAAGTCGCAGGGGTGTCACAGCTGGCTGTAGATTTCATATATTCAGACATGTGGGATTTTTTTTTCGCAGGGATAAGGAAGCTGGATTAAGGGTCTTGCCTCTCATTGGCTCTAATTGGCCTTGGATGCTATCGCAATGGTACCAGGCAAATGAACTGTAGGCTTCCTGGGATCTTTGCCTGTTAGACCTACAGCTGAATACCATCTGGAGCAGAGGGCAAGAGCTTCTGCTGCGCTAAGCTATTCTCTCTTTCTCCAAACACACCTCCATTTCTTAGCTATTTAGCATTCCTCAGTATACATACAGAGGAAGTCCACAATAAGGAAACCTGTCCGGAGAAAGGACAGATATAGATACAATATAGACATGGTTTTTATTTTCTGGTGGCTCAGATAGATGCTTGACTGTATCACGTTTCATCCAGCGGCACATTGACAATTCAGGCTTTTTGTGGAGATGTTTGGACAGGGACCTGCGTGATCCAACAACATGGCTTCTCATTACACTGGTTGCTCTCCAACTCCCTGGGTCCGCCGATTCCGACCGCCTTCCTAGACCACCACCGCCTTGCTGAGCTGCATGCAGTGCCCCTTCCAGCCAGACGCTTATTTACATCCCGCACATCGGCTCTAATCCACAGCTGCCTGTGACATGCGCTAATGACCCCTTTTCTTCTGCAGCGCTGAGCGTGACATGAATTATCATGACGCGTTTTTGTTGTTTGCGTTCGTTTGCCCCGGAATTTGACATTTTGCAGCCGAATAGTGATTACAAGAAAAACAAGCTTGTTCGATGCTTCCTTGGTCTGGGAAATGGGACCGCCTCACTGTGTTCACCTCAGCGTGAAGGATGACATCAGGTGGAGGTCAGACGCAATGTTACTGTCCTTTGATTTGACCATGTGATGAGTGGGGGCCATAGGCTTTACCATTGGTGCAGTTTATCAAAGCCCATGTGGAGCCCTAGGCAAGCTTCCCCACCCAATTTCACATTGTCCTGGACAATCTGCATGTTCCTCATGTTGGCGGGGGCCGAGGCGGTGAAGCTATTTGGGGCAGGTGTGCCAGTGGTTGCTGAGTCAGCGACCCTTTAGAAGATGGCTAGGTGGCCACCTTTGCTGCCTAACGGGTGTGACCCTGGGTAGCGTGACTTCGACTGTGACTACTCAGCTATTATAATATAATTGATACTTTACTTTACTTTATCCCACCCCTGTGGGTGAGAGCAAGCTGGCTGTGATTGGCAGCCACTTGTTGCAGTGCCTAGGGAACTGGGGGTTAAGGGTCTTACTCAAGGACCTGCAGATGTGCCGAGGCCAGGATCAAACCAGTGACCCCAGTGATCACAGGCACAGAGGCTTAGCCCACTGAGAAACATGCTGACCTCTAACTATAAGTCATTATGGACCTAAAGTATGTCCTGACTGCGACAGAACCTGGGTGTAGTGGGCTGGGCTCTTAGGGGTGTCTGTTCAAATCGCCTCTACCTCTTTGTTTCCTGAGGGCACCTGCCCCCCCCCCCTTTTTTTTTCCTGGGGGCCCCCCCCCCCCCCCCCCCCCCCCCATCTCTCACTCCTCACATCTCATGGATCTGTTTGTTACCCCAAAGACTGAGTTTCCACAGCAGTTTTATTAAAGGGAGGCTTTAGATCATCATCAGTCTCTATGTCATTCTACCTGAAGGCCCAGTGAAACTTCAGCCATGTCCACACAGATAGAGGTAGATTAATTTATCTGGGTGCCCTAGGATAACATCAGCATGGACACTCCGGTCTTGCTGGTTTAACTAATCGTTCCAATATTCTCGAGGCAGGACGGGGCCCTAAGGTTTGCCGGGGTCCCAGGGTATAACCTAGGATCGCCTATGGATTAATCTGCTAATGGGCCTGAGATCCAGGTTTGGTATAGTTGGCGCGAACACCCTGGGATGCTGTTCCCTTTTGAGGTAATTATTGAAGGTTCACTGAGGGGCTGATCGGTCCCGGTGAGTGTAATTACTTCTTAATTAAACCGCAGTTGTAGAGGTTATGTGTTACTATGTGCTGGGATGGAGGTGTGTAGTATACAGGGACGCGATGCTGGGGTACAGTAGCTGCAGACCCAGCAGTGGTGGCAGACACGAAGACGAGAGACAGGTGGGGGCTGTGGGGGCAGGTTGACATCTTATCATATGGCTATGGGGCTGATGGTGCTCCCAGAGCCGAGGTGTGTGACAGAGACAGGGGGAGATCGAGAGGACAGGAGATGGAGAGAGTTTGTGTGATGCAGAGGAAGCGAGGAGGACAGGGGATGGAGGGAGAAAGGGAAGGAAGAGCAAACAGAAGGCACGTGAGAGAATCATGAACGCATGTGACAAGATGGAAAGTAGCAGCCATTGAAAGTGAAACATGCAAAAAACATAGAAATTTGTCCTCAAAGTACCAAAAATTTTCTGTAACCATCCAGTAGTTCTCCTCTTACATTGTTTTTGGACAGGTGATGTTATTTTTATTTTATTTTTGTTTGCTGTCATTTCCTTTAAATCGACACTTCATTCAGTGGGAGGTTTGCTTGTGTTGGCCATGATGGATCCTTTCTTGTTTTTATGAAGGTTGGTCTGAGTCGTGGGGAACCTTTTCATCTTAGGCTGATGCGGCTCGAGCTGAACAGCTTCTCCTCGAGTTTCTCCATGTCTGCTTCACAGAGCGAAAACCTGACTGAGCTTTTCTCAGACCAAAGGACATTATGGGGAAACGGGAGGATCCTGTCAACACAACAGCTTGCATTAAGAGCACCTTATTCCCCTGTGTGTGATCGACAGCGTCACGCTGCGCTGATGGTGAATGGACTAGGAGGGATTGCGATTTTACTTCGATTTTCTTGCCCAGAAACCTGATATCATCTGTCTTGTATGCCCCCCTTGCTAACACCTGGTCCTGACTCTTTAGAATTTATTTTTTTGCTAACATGTTTTGTAGCCTGTACTGCAGGAGACTGTGATGTGAGCCCCTGTTTAACCTGACTGGTATTGTCGGATCGAACATGCATTGAGGTGGCAATAGTTGGGTTAAATAATTAAACAGATAGTGGGAAAAAAGATAGCAGGTTATCATCGATCACTGTTGGGGGTGGGGGGTTCAGTGTCAAGCCTGGTTTGTGCAGGAGTATGGGGGTTTGGCTAAAAGAGAGGCAGCAAAAACATCCCCCCAGTATGTGACAACCAGCCAGCTCCTGTCACGTGTCCCCCGCAGTCCAAGGTGAGCTTCCTAATGGGGACACCCCAGGCCTGCGCTGTCAGTCCCGGGAGCGAGGGAAGAGACTTTACTGGGGCAGGACAAACGGATATTTGGGGATCCCTTAGTGGATCTGTGTAACGAAGGCAGAAATAATTAGATATGATCCTCTTTTTTGTTGTAGGGAACGGAGCTTGTCATTCACACACACATACATACTGAAAAAAAAAAAAGTCAGAATTATACCAGGGCTGAATATATTGACTCCAATCAAATTGAAAATCAGGCATGTTTGCACTAGCTTCAGGATACTGGAGGTTCTGTTGAATCAGCATTGTGCTGTATAATGACTTTAAGATGGCTTTAAGGTGTGGAAATAATTCATTCCTGCCCACACACACTATAGCTAAATTGCATCCACGTCACTTAAATAAAGAATGAGGCAGAAATAGATGCAAATCTGCTACCAACCCTGTCATGATGATTTACAGTCCCTGCCCAGTTGGGAATAACATAACAGCATTGGCTTAGGAAGGAATATTCCAGAAGGATATGTGGGAGGAACGTTACTTTCGTGCTGTTTCTGTTTCATAGGTGTAGAAATATGAAGCTGCTTAAATTAGGTTAGTCTGTACAGTGCTCCCACATCTTACGCGATTCCCCAACCTACCAAAAGATCATTATATAAATGTATTTACTTTGCATGTACACCTATTCCCAACCTGTTGTATACTTTAATTCATGCCTACATTACAGAACTCTACCTATTAAATGCAAATTCTATGTAAAAACAGTATGGTAGTTGTTAAGATGTTTAGGGAAAAATTACTGGCCATGTACTGTACTGTACCATGTTTTTTCCCTAAGCAATACAGTATAAACCTATCAAAGCACATTATGGTACACTAAACATTTTTTCCACTACTGAATCCTTTAGTAATGTAAAAGCATTATGCACAGATCTAACTAAACCAGATCTAACTAAACCTTTGATAATTCGAAACCTCACATTCAAAAGCCGCGCAAGATGCGGGCAGACTGTACATGGCTTTAGATCAGGGCATCCGCTAAACAACTAGGAAGTGAAAAAATGTAAATATATTCCACTTTATTTGTATGTCTACGTAGCATGTGACTCAAGGGTAGGACCTTTGACCTGGCGCCCCACGCTCACGCAGCAAAGATGTCCAAACGTAGCTGCTTAAGTGTGAAGACTTTGGAAAGAGCTTCTGCCGAGTTCCCAGGCTGGGGTCTTGTGCTTTTATTCTTCAGCATGGATCGATAAGCTTCACACTCACATGAATGCTGTGACATCTTATGGTTCTGCTCCTTCAGACCATCAGTCCTCAAAGCACAGCCGCGGCACTAATTTAGCCGTCTGCGCAGATGCGCATTTCCTGTGTAACGCCATGGTAACGGCATGCAGATCCACAGAGGTGGACATTTCAGGTCCAGAAAGTAAAAATCCAAACCAGGATTTTGTCTCAACCAACCAGTTGAGCATAGAGAGTCACAGTCACAAAATACTCAATAGGTCGGTTGAGACAAAATCCTGGTTTGGATTTTTACTTCCTGGACCTGAGATGTCCGCCTCTGTAGATCCATTAACCAGCCCATCCTTTAAAATAATCAGTAGCGTATCACGTGAGTGGCTCCTAACTGGCAGATTAGATGGATCGAAGGACACTATCTTCTCCTTCCAGAAGCTGCAGAGAAAGCAGGAATTCCTGTAATACTCCTAAGAAGTCGCCAATTATCTCAAGGTACGGGCAAACTTTCTCAGATCCGCAGCGCCGGCTTGGTGCTAAGTATGGCAGGTGGGCAGCGCCTACTTAGCAGGACCCTATTAGAGCTGCTTATATAAAAAGCATCTCAGAGGAACTTGTTATCCTCGTGTTCTGTCTGTCTCCAAAGAGTGCTTTCAAGTCTCAAAGTTTTAAAAGGACCATGAACTTCAAGAGAAGCCGTTCATTTCAGATGCCTGACTCGTCACTGAGGCGTAGCTGAGGGAGAATCTGCAGTCCTGTGTTGGCGATTGTGGACATCGCTGTCCTTTAAGGGACGTGAACCAGTTTCCGTCCTCCTGATATCAGTTATTGTTCAGCCAAGAGGCCAAATCATGGTTGATAAAGTAAATACCCATGTTAACATTATTGTCTGCTGTGGGTCTTTAAGTCTTTGGGCCTCTTCCTACCCCACAGGTACCTTAGCCATTTGTATGAATGTTCCATCTCTGGGTTTTCATAAGGGATACAGTTAGGGTTACTGGGTTAGGCTTAGGCTTATTGGGTTAGGCTTAGGCTTATTGGGTTAGGCTTAGGGATAGTGGGTTAGGGTTAGTGGGTGGGGCAGCTTGTTTATGATTTCTGTACCTCTTAGTCTCAGCTCCCATTGCCAGAGCTGTTTCATAAATAACTCACTTACCTGATGTTTGGGGCTTTGGCTCAGGCAGGAGTTGTATTTTTATCCCAGATTTGCAGAGGAGTGTAGCTCTGAATAAAATAATTCGCATTGTTCTGAGGGAAGGCGTCTGTGTGTCTCCTAACACCTTCTCGCCGCTGTCAGAGGAGCCTTGGAGAATCTGCGGTGTTTCCACTGGAACATGTGAGGAGTGATATAGGGGGGACTTGTGTTATGTGACAGGGTGTGATGTTTTCGGCGTAAACATTGACGGATGCATGTAGTGGCCCAAACCTGAGATGATCTGTTGGGCTGCAGCGACGTTTCCTCACTCAGAACCGCGCTGGGTAGAGCCCGGACCTCTGCTTTGTTCATCCTCTACCCCTTCGTAACTGGAAATGGGCCTTGTCATCAGTGTGAGCGGGGGCCCTGCATCTCCTCTCAGAGGCCTACCCAGACCCCCCCCCCCAGTGCCTGAACTGCTCAACACCCCCTGTCGTCTCCCTTCAGAGAATGTTCAATTCTGTTCCTTTCCACATGCTCACCTATGCTCTGAATACATACACCTGCCAAATGAATAAATAATAATATCAGCAAGGAGGGAGCTGAGGGTGTGTGTGTGGGGAGGGGGTGGGATGTATGGGGTCAGGTTTTCAATACATTTCGGCCGAGGCAGAATTCCAAATGAAGCGAGTTTTTCAGTTATTTCTGGGAGACGTACATTTTAAATGATTATTGATTCTCTCGCTCGACTGTGTACCGTATTTCAGTCAGTCTGCAAGGGATCATATTTTCATATGTGGTGTAATGCTCATTATTAATAGATTAATTGAGTTTTAGCTGTGTAATTAGCTTTGTTGTATGTATGGGTGTATAAGCAATCATGCTAGGGGGTGGTGTGTGGTTCAGGACACTGTGCCGGTGATCAGAAGGTTGCTGGTTCAAATCTGAGGGCCCACTGCATAATTTCGCTGTTGGGCCCCTTCAACAAGGCTGTTAGCCCTCATCTGCTCCAGGGACCTGATTTTGCTTTCTTGAAAAACATGTGTCGCTTTAGATAAACGTGTGCAATAAATAAAACACTATGTTCCTTTTTGCTGGGGGTGCTCAAGGCCAGAATGATTAAATTGCAGTTGTGAATTTTGGGCCGGCTACGGTATTTTCTCTGTCTGTTCCTCTGCTGGGAGGGAGTTACCCTCCGTAGATCTTTCCGGGAGCTGCCTTCTGTCCAGCGCTTTGTGTCAGCGGCTGATTAATGGCTTGACAGGATACTGCTCAGATGTGAAAGGGTTTATACCGACTGATGGGGTCTGTAATCTAAATTTAATGGCAGCGGCTGGGGGTTAACGGCCGTGGCTGCTGTTCCAGAGGGCAGAGTCACAGCGGCTAATGTATGGGCTGCCCCCCCACTGAGCGACTGTGTGGCGTTGGATCCCCGGGGCCAAAATGGCCGCCGTGTCTGCAACTGGGTGGCTGATGGGAAGAGTCCAGCACCGCTCTGTGACACCCTATGGGGGGGGGTGGGCGTACGTGACTGTGTGCCGGTTAGCGCTGGATCAGATCTCCGCTTCCTCTCTGCCTTCCTCTCCTCCTTTCCGTCCCTGTTTATTTTGGACCTCGTTTTTAGATTGATTTTGGGCTAAATGTCGTCAGAAAGGGCAAATAAATCTGTGTATCATTCTGCATGAAGATGAGAGCATGGCACTGATGAGAGTATATCTACACCTCCGCCTCTTATATTCTCTCTGCCACTCCGTCCCTCTGCTCTCCGCTGTGTCTCTCACTCCCGACAACTCGACAGCCGTACCGGAGGGCTCTGGACAGGCCCTGCTGCCATTTATAATTAAGAGCGATTCGACACGCTTGTCATTGCCGAGAGTCCCGATTTACAGGCCCGTTCTGCGCCGTGGCAACGCATTATTTATGACTGGGTCAGAAGCATGCGGGGAATTGAGCAGAAGTCTCCTTACATCTCTCGTCATCAAATGGACCTGTCGTTGGTAAACCCCTTCGTCTGGTGACGTCTGAGTGATGGGCCCTGATGGGACGAGATCAAACATCGACCTGTAGCCATAGGGGCCTTTACATAGTTCGGTCTTCATGTTCAGTTCAATTCCTTTTTGTGAGGAATAAAGCGGTAAGAAGCACTAATTTCTAACTGGGAAAATACTGGATGAAAAATCAGATCCATCCATCTGCTGACCACTTATCCTGGTCAGGGTCACAGCAGGGGGGTTGGGGGGGGGGTTGCAGTGCTGGGATTCACCCTGGGCAGGATGCCAGTCCGCCACAGGGCACATAAACACAACAATCACACTCTATGGGTAATTTAGAGACACCAGTTAGCCTTTGGACTGCAGGAGGAACTCGGAGTCCCTGGATGGAATTCCACATGACACAGGGAGAAATCCCATTCATCCTTGATGCATGAAGACCATTCAAAACCAAAGGCTCTCACAGTCAGACTTTGAGAAACAACAAAACAACGACTTGGATTCATCAGGTCGTCCTTCCAGAAACAAGGGTGTGTGATCAAAAGAATAAGCGGAAACAAATATAATCATCTGATATCTTAGGTCATTTCCTGTTCGTTGCATCCACGACTTGAATGATTTTGACTTGACCGTGTTTTCCTACTATAAACTCATTATCATACAGGGAACGAGGCGACTCACAGATCGGTTTGATGGGCGGTTTCTGAGGCTCTTCTCAAAGGTCCATTGCGGTGAACGTCAGCGCTGAGCATACAGACAAATTAAGGCATCCCGAGGCATCGATTTAGCGCTGGGGGGTATTAAACTGGAGAGAGCTGTTTGACACTGGGGGGGGGGTACAGGCAAGGGTGGGGGCGGGCGCCGGAGAGGGTCACAGAAACCTGTAACCGCAGTACAGACGAAAGTGGTGACACATTCTAATTTATGTGGAGGAGTTCTAGAAATATCAGCATTGCTGTCATGGCTTAGCCTTTTTTCTGTGTTTTGTTTGGGGAAAAAAGGTTTTAATTTATTTATGAACCAGCAAATATGAGTTATGAATATGAGTATCTTCCTCCACTGCTCAGGTTTTTCGGAAAAAGTTTTTCGTAACTTCAGCTTTTCATACTATAGACAGGAAAATTGTCTTTGTAATATTGACTTCGTTTATAAATTCTCCATCCAACCATCTTCTAACCGCTTTTCTGATCTGGCAATTATCAAAAAATAATAGCTTACAAACAGCGTTTGACTTATGTCCAGAAAGGGCCGTTGTGTATGCGGCTTTTCTCTGGAACTCCCTAATTAGATTACTAATTAGAGGACTGATTGGCTGAAGTCTTCACCTGGGTTTGAACAGCTGACCTAAAAGCTATCCAAAAACCAGCACACACGCCAGCCCTTTGCAGATAAGGTTGGCCACCCTGACTTAAGTAAAACCAACTTAAATTAATCTGGACTTATGCAAGAAATATCCAAGCTATAGAGATTACGGAAGCGCTGATGCAAAATGGTGTCATATGCCTGTCAGTAAATTTACACGCTCTTTTTTCATTTAATCAATCTGTTCTTTAATACATATTACTATTATATTTTTGGCTTATGTGTTTTTTGCTATAAGGTGTCTTGAATTGTATTGAATGGTAAACCCAACTTAAAAATCTAACATAAAATTTGACTTATGTAAGGTATTGTGGACAGATAATTTGCATCAGCTGAAAAGTGCTCTCAGGGTGTCCTGTATCTTCAATATGCTTTAATTTTCCAGCCCCATGCCTAAGACACTATGGTCTCGATAATTATCACATAGTATGTGTATGTCTTAGAAGCTTGGGTTTCCATGGCGAACTGTCACGTTAACGGGAGAGTGACCACAGCACTGGGCGGGGGTGTGGATGGGCTGGCGATGGGTGGCTCCATCGAAGCCGAAGCGGGGGCCCATTTGCCAAACCCTTCATTAGCAGACAGAGAAAATGCAGATTTCGAGCGATAATTAGGCTGAAATGTGGTGCTTTCCGCAGTTCCGCTTCCTTCTATATTTATCCCACCTCCAGTTCATCCCGGTTTCTGAATAGCTGCCATTAAACTCCGGTGCAAGACGTCAAGCTTCAGAAAGAAATAAAGGAATTATTCTGAATAACATAAAAGAATTTAATTAACTTTTGGTAGCATTTCCAGTCTTTTTGCCCACTAAATTTGCATGGTCTTGGTCACATTTTTGTGATTTTCTCACAAGTACTCTGGCTGTTTCAATAATCCAAAGACATACAGTGGAGCTGGTGAGTCTAAATTGCCCTTATTGTGTTACTACAGGGGGGTGTGAATCCAAACACCCCCGGTGTACTCCACCCTGGCCCATGTCTCTCCTTCCTGGGACATGAACCTGATTGTGAGTGGTTGGCTGCTCATGATAGACAGACAAATTAATCCATCATTTATTACTTATATACAGTATCAGTCAAAAGTTTGGACACACATACCCACAGAAAGGTTAATTTGTATTATTCTCCACAGTTTAGAATTACGACATCAAAACTATAAAATAATATATATGGAATTATGTACTGATTAAAAAAGTATTTTAAAAAATTGTTGGGGGAGGGCAGCTCTGTGGGTTGGTACTTGGAAGGTTGCTGGTTCAAATCCCATGGTTGGCAAAGTGATCTCATTATCGGGCCCTTTTGTAAGGCCCATAACCCCATTTTCTCCAGGGACTTGCTGACCCTACTTTCTCCTGTACACTGGTTCCATGACATGGCTTCCTGGGATGCTTTTCCAGCTGTCCTGAAGGAGATCCCACATATCTACTGAGCACTCACTGGCCACTTTGCCTTCACTGTCTGGTCAAACTTCCAAAACCATTTATACAGTGTTTAGGTCAGGTGGTCAGGTCATGTGATGCGACACTATCACTCTCCTTTGTAGGCAGCTTGGCGTGTCCAGACTTTTGACAGGTACTATCTGTAGTGAGAGGCAGTGTGTGGCTTGGTGGGTTAGGGTGCTGTCCTTGTGATTGGGAGGTTGTCAGTTCAAGCCCCACACTCCGTTGAATGGTTTCACTGGTGGGTCCTTGAGCAAGGTCCTTAACCCCAGGTTAAAGATTGACTGACCCTGCTTTCTGAATTGTAAGTCACTCTGGATAAAAGGCTGCTAAATAATTGCAGTATTAGTTCTGAAGCACTAATGCAAGTAATTAAAAATTAGCAAATAAACAAAGGAGAGCAATTGTGTTCATTTACTAACCTTGTATGGGTGATGTCTATCTAATAATTAAATTCAGAGCTTTAAAGAATGAATTAACAAGCATAACTTTGATAATCCTTACAAAGGCAAGTATGCAATTCATCACTATAATCAGTTACGGTCATTCATGTTACCTTTGCAAGTAATGTTCCATAGCCTACTTGTCTGTTAACTCAGCGATAATTATATTATAATGCCCTAATATCCTTAACAGGATTATTATTGCTAATTTTTAAACTGTGCCTTTCATATATGATGAAAAACATCTTAATAGTTGCAGCTGAAAAAAATTCATTCATTGTTGGCATTTGATCAGTGCTTGCAATTATGTACACATTTATGGATAGCTTCTCATTGGTTCTGAAATGTAAATTGTTTAACGTGAAAATGTAACACTGTGATGAGAACAGGAGCCAGCTAGCTACGTATGTTACCATAGGTGTTAATTAACTGTGGTGTGAGTAGGGCTGACTTGGGGTGGCATCTCACACAGATTTTTCCCAAATCGAGGGCAATCGACAGAGGATTTGAACTTCAAAGACCAATTCGCAGGCAGTGGGAACAGAGGAGAGGGATAAGTATGTGCCGAATCCCTCCAACAGGGACTAAATTATCCAGAATTTATGACTGGAAGTATAAATAGCTATATAAAAAGCTGTAATCAGGCTAACATTGTTTCTTCACATCACACCGTACACTCTTGTCGCTGGTACTCTGGCGGCGTTAAGATCTTAATTTTGGGCTACATTACTAATCACACCTGATACCCCTTTCCTAGGTCTGTCTAAGTGCTCTGTCTGTCAAATCTCGTGACGTTCCAATAAAAGAATGGATGTAGATACTACTAAGACAATATTTACTGCCCTCACAGTGTTGCTAGTTGCACAGAAGATAAAGTGACGTTTTACCCAATAATCACTGTACTGAATAGATCTTTTTTCCTCCTCTGGACAGCAGTGGTACAAAGAACCATGTCAGTCATCTGGGGTCACTCTGCCTGTAGGAAAATAGAAAGCTTACGTGTTCCAGTGTGCAAGGTGTGACCTTTCAGGTCATCATTCCTGGAATTTGCTAAGGTTGCTCCAGTCCGTCTCACTCAAATCAGGGCAAGTGATGTGCTGACACCCAGTCGGTATAAAAATGATGCCATGGGTCCTTCGATGCCTGCAGTGAGTCACTCCCTTCCTTTTACTGTTTCCTTCAAGAACTGGGGCATCTTCCTTTCTGCCAGTGGAGATGATTAACATCCTGGAGGCCTGAGAACATCTTGGGACCCATCAGCTTACCTTTATCAGCATTAACTAGGTTACTAGTCTAGATGTTCAGGCGCTAAGATCCAACATGTTACCCACAACATAGTGCTGATAACATCCCCTGGGTATACAATAATCCACCCACACACATCCATCCTATCAGATCCTCAGTTAACATTCATTGGTCAAAGCAAAGGGTTTGGTCACCAGTGTGCCACTCTCAGATGCTATGACACAACTCACGTTTCCTCAGATTGGTTAGATAGCTTGGTCCTCCTGCCTTATCAATGTGAATTGTGGTGACATCGAAACCTGTAGAGCAAAGGCGTGGATGGCTGATGGCTCACACATTAGGGGAGGTGTGTGCTTCTCTTCTCCACTTCCGAGTCGGCATGGACCTTGTCTGTTGAGAAGGAGGCACTTGTGAGGTTAAAAATAACAAACAAATGGAACTGGACAAAAATCTTGATGGAAGAACATTCAGTATGTTATAATTCAGCTTGGATCATGCCAATTTGTGGCATGCAGATAAATAGTTCTGACACTTGATGATGAATTTCATTCTTCTGGGGCTGAACAAAATAATGGAAATACCCATCAATATATTAATAACAAGAATCCAATAAGGAGTTAGGCCACCCCTTTGTCTCCAGAACAGCTTCACTTCGTCTCAGAACGCTGCCATATACTGTAAGTTCTGCACTGTGTGTAGTGAGAGATAGTGGAGCATTCCTCAAGGACAAAAGCCTCCAGGTCTTTGGGGGATGAAGGAGGTGGAAATCGACTTTCTCTTGCTCTCCGGAACTTCCCATAAAGGTCCATTGGGTAGATCTGGTGCCATGGGAGGACATGGAAGGTGTTTGACTTCATCAAGGTGTTTATCGAAATACTCTTGAATTGAAAAATACTCTTGAAAAAGATGTGCGTGGTAACAAACAAACGGAGCTGAGAAAGAAGATGGCGCCTGAAGCCGCAACAAAATGTTTTATTGTATAGTACAGTAAGTTTCTTTTTATGTAATAAAATATTTAGCACTGTACAGGTACTGTATCTGCATCATATCCGGTTATTGTGGCTGTCCATCATATATACTTTTCTGTATACATACTGTATTACAAGTTAGGTATGGGCTGTGAGTCATTATATGGCTGACAGTGCTGTCTGTTCTCCTGGAGCTGTTACACTACGAGATACACTCGCTAACGTCCTACGACGCCCACTTTCAGGCATCTCTAGATCAGTGTATATTATTTACTGTGGACCTCGGATGTTAATGCAATTGGAAGTTACTCTATTGGACGTAACCCTACGGATACCTGTATATAATATGGAACATGAGAACATCACGAGGAAGTGTTTGCACCTTAGGAAGTACATGGTGCAGTAAAATGGCTGCATGAATCTTGGGCGTTATCTGACAATGCAGAGCAAACACTGGATTGAGTGATTTCCACAAGATGGGTGCCCATACCAAGGTGCATTTTGGGTAGAATTTTGCGCATAAATACAACCTAATGTAGAAAAAAAGAGTGAAAGATGACCCCTCAGATCATATTACTTTTTTCCATTGCTCATAGGTCCGGGTTTTGTGCTCTCTTCACCAGGTATCCCTGTGCATTGGCCTTGGATATATGCGGTTTCCGAATAGCTGCCCTACCATAAATTACAGCTTTATGATACTCACAATGTTCAGCTTTTGTTGATACTCTGCTTCAGAGGTGCTGATTCAGTTCTGTGGTCATTTTACAATTATCCTGTTACATGTCCATCTGTCCCTGTCAACAAGCTCCCACTTGCCACCACTGTACCTCATTGCTATTGAGTTCTGTCCCAGTTTGCTACCATAATTTTTAGACCAATAATTTACAGTTTTTAAAACCTTTTATTCCTGCAGTTCTGGCAATTTTTTGGCCACTTTGGAACCCTTTCCTTTGAAAACTTACCTGTTACAATACTCATTGTTACACCTATTTATGGGTGAGACTTGTTGCTAATCGGCATTCAAAAGTCCCCTTTGCAGCTCAATTTCTAATTAGGATTTAGGTACTTCACATTAAAAGTCCTTTTCCTACGTAGTGTTTTTATTTTATTTACTCCCTGTATATGCAGCTGATTTCCTTATCAGTTACAGTTTTATTTTGTCTTAATCATCTTAATATTTGTCTTAACTTCCATTCACAAATTAACACGTAAAATCTAACGGCTAAACTCTGGTACACCGAGTGTAATGTTATTTTTCCTTTTCTGCAGGAACCTTTTAGACAAAGACACCTTCTCGAAATCGGACCCATGTAAGTACTGGATTACTGCGCTTACAAGTTTTCTCGCCAGAATTTCCGTGCATGGTGGTGTACTGAACTTAATATATAATTACAGCATGTTACGCACATTTGTGCATCAGATGCTAGTAACAGTTTCACATAACAATAAGAAGTTCGGTTGCCAGATAAAGGCTTAGCAAACGATGAAAGCTAATCTTATCACCCAGGTCAATGTACAATGTGCTATTATGAAATAAATTTTAAAAAGAAAAGATATGATTTTATATTTTTACCCACTGCAAGATCACAATAACTTAATTGCCACTTTTTGGAAACATCCTCACAACGAGTGCATTTTGTTGGCAGGTTTATCTCGGTAGTCGTCTGCTACTGTCGTCCTATGAAACACGCATCACACTCTTATGGCAAACTGTGAGGTTTCGTCCTCTGGTTTGTATAATTTTCATCATTAGCAATACAGTAACCCTTTCACATTAGTGAGAGTTAAGGGCGAAGATCCCTGCAAATGTGACAATCCGCGAATAATACTTTTATTATAAACGAAGGCACCCCTAACCGCTACCCATAAGTCTTCTAGCCTAACGATAACATGAAAAGTCTATTTATTATCAGTTGCTAAAGAAACAGCACTGTATCGTACACTTTGATTTTCTGCTTTTCGCTTTGTTTTACTACTTTACGCACTTTGAATACTACATATTAGACTCACTATTAAAAATGTAAAATTAACGGCAATCATAAGTTTAAAGGTTACTGCGAGAAAGGCGAGATTCCACCCAAACACGATTAACACGTGAGTGAGGCTGGTTGCCGACAAAAATGCAGGATGTACCCAAGCCAAGATTTTAATATTAAAGATATAGTATGCACTTACATTGACAAATTTTATGTGTCACTAACATTTGTGTATTGTGTGATTATGTGATCTAAATTATTTTCAGTGTTGTCTTTGGTTGTTTGCGAGTTTCTGCGATCTTTCAGCAAGCTCCAAAAATTTTACAGTTGAATTGTTCCCGGGCATCTGTATTCTCTGTCATCCTCTATCCAAACCGACAAAAGCGAGCTCATCCTTGATTGCAGTGATTTCTTGCTTCCATTAGTGTTAGAATGTTACCTGTATGGGTATATCCGTACTGTCTGAGAGGTTCTGCTGGTGAGGCCGTTGCGTTTAACATTTGTCCTTCTCCTCTTCTCTCCAGTGTGCGTCCTGTACACCCAGGGGGTGGAGTCTAAGCAGTGGAGAGAGGTGAGCTTTGCATCTAAACACGAACTGCTATGAATCATCTAGTCACTAAAAGCCAGTGAAAACCCTTTGAAGAGGATGATCTCTGCCCTTTTCGAGTCTAGCGGCATTACTTTCAGCACAGACTCTCAAGCTAAATGCTGCCCTATTAAGATGCTGAATCCCCCCCCCCCCCCCTCCACATCACACTCCCCACACTGCCAGGTCTCCTTGGGGTCCCCAGTGTCACCCCTGCCAGTGGGAGCTCCACGGTCCTACAGATGCAGGACTGACTGGCCATCTCACTTATGTGGCACCAGTCAAACCCATCCTTATTGAACAAGGGCCCAGGGTTTCTCCACCTACGTCCAGTCTACGTGACGAAATCAGGTCGCAAGAGGAGTCATGCTGTGCGCTGTTGATAAAATTGCCCCCCTCCCATGCTCCTTCTTTTCTAGAACTTTCCTGCTCTTTTTTAGATATAAGGTCAGTATGCAGCTCGAAAAGCACCAGTAATTCAGTTAGTATCTTGGGTATTTGTCTGCACTGGCTTGCAGGGTTTTTTTTTCTTTATGTTTGCTTATATTTCTTGGCCTCCCACTGCAGAGATTACCGTGCAGTTTATTGTGTTCCGTGTACAATGTAAGGCAGATCGTACAGATGTACGATATTAATCCTAGCCATCCTAAAATGCTTTTCTTGCCTTGATAAAACTCCATATATATCAGCATCCTATAATCTCAACCCCCCCCTCCCAGCCTGAGTTAAATTTCAGTTTGATGGATTTTAGTGCCTCACCGTCATTGTGATCAGAGCTGGGCACAGCCCATGTGGGGCCCTAGGCAAGCTTCACCGCTGTCAGCCTCTCCTCCCTTCTCCATGGCAAACTCCACCACTATCACTTTATCCTGACAGGGTGCCCTAGCCAGCTGCCTGGGTTGCACAATTGGTTGACCAGCCCTGGTTGAGATTGTCCTGCTGGAGGGTGGTTGAATCACTGCACATTCTCCAATGAGTTAGAGAGTGCTTGATCTTCACCATGAGCCCCTTAAATACCCGTACCCTGGTTTTTGTGCAACGTGACATTTAAGACTCACAACAGTCATGAGACCGATTCAGGATATACAGGGTGTCCATAACGTCTCTTTACAATTTTAAAAATTTATTACAAAGGCAAATGAAAAGACATATGTGGAAATTATTACAAAATGAGACATATATACAGTGGTACCTCAGAACTCGAATTTAATCCATTCAGAACTCCGCATCGAGTTGTGATCGAATTTTCCCCGTAAGAAATAATAGAAAACCAATTAATTGGTCCCTGGCCCCAAAAAATTACACCTAAATATGTTTTTTTAGCATTTAAACACAAAATGAACCAGATAAAACAAGATGAGCATATACTGCACTAAACACATCTAAGCACATTTATCAAAACAGTAATCTGTAAAGTAAGAAAATAAATGTATTGGAATCAGTGATCCTCTGCTTTAGATTAATCATGTCCTTTACCTTTGTTTGCAATGTGATTAAAAACTTTGATAACCACTGAGTACAAAGAACAAATCTGATGAAGATATCTCATCAATTGTCTTTATAATACATTTTTGAAAATGATCGCAGACAGGATGTCGCGTGTGGTACGAGTGCCCTTCAGCAGCTAAATCATAAGATATCTAATGTATGGTGAATGAAAGTAGCTGTTCATGTTTGAAATTGAGGAAGCAGTATACAATGTGCTGGGTTTACATTTTATGTATTTAGCAGATGCTTTCATCCAAAGTGATGTATGTTTTTCGGAAAGCAGGATCAGACACTTTATGGAGTAATTGGGGGTTAAGGGCTTTGCTCAGGGACCCAGTGCTGACATCACTCTGCCAACACTGGGATTTGAACTAGCAACCATCCGATGAAAGACCGCAGTCTTAGCCTGCTGATTTTTTTTCTTAGATGAATACCACATTTATGCTGCTTATATTATCAGCATAGTGAATGTTCAAGTCAAAGAGAGCGGCAAACCCTTTCTCATGGCGCCATGGAAACTGTTTACAACACTGTGGCTTAATATGGTCTTGAGTTCCCTGTTATTGCTTTCAAAGTTCAGGAAGTGTGACATTTCCTTCTCCCTCTAATTCTGTGGCTCTTCATGGGCATCAGACTCCTCTGTCTTGCTCGTCACAGACATCAAACTGCTGCTGGCCGGAGTCGATTTCCAGCCGAGTAGCTTTTACGCTTCCCGAGTGCTGCTGTTGATACCTAATGCCAGATAACGCAATATCCTCGGAGCCTGAAAGCACCAGCGGAGCCGCAGAGTTCCCCTCTGTTCACTCGTTGCTTGACAGCTGCCCACTCACTCTCATTACCCTGGTGCCACCATTGCGGCGCAGAGCTCTGATTGGCATGCGTTTATTTGTGGGAGTGGAAGAGGCGTGCAATCTTGGGAACTCTGGGAATGATACAGAGGGAAAAAATTTTACCTGATTAACTCATCAGCTGCAATCGTTAGTCATTTACATTGGCGCGTCAGGTATTGGTGCTGCCATAGGACTCAAGGCCAAATGCTATGCATCCGAAGAGACGCCAAGTGCTATACAGCCGCTATATGTGTACATCAGTGGTCCATACGAGCTCGAAATAGCGGCAATGATCTGCATGTCACAGTCTGTAAAAACAAATGGCGTGGAACAGATGGGAACGATGAGGGCTGGCCAGACTGCTTTTGCAGCCCACGCTATGGTGACATGTGGGCAGGGCCGCTTGGCGGCAGCCACGCGGTGACAGGGAGCTGCGGCTGTCACCGGAGGACCCTCCACAGGTTTGCACTGGCAGGTAGGGCTGGGGCGGGCTGGGGTGGGTATTTTCTTGGCTTTGGCTTTTGTTCGTGTGTGTAGGCTGAGCCAAGGATTCCGCGCCATCCTTATTATACAGCCCCGCTGCTTGTCGCTGCCTAATGAACTCCTAATCTAATGTATCCAGTCTGCTGTCCTGCAGCCAGAGCACAGAGCAGCATCAAACCTGCCCCCGCCCTCTGAAGGGCATCTCGGAATCTTTCAATCGACTAGGCGTCAGTGTCTCAGTGAGTTTGTAATCGTGCGCGCTCATCGCCACGGTGACGGAATAGCGGGTCGGCACGAAGTGCCTCAAGATGGCGTTTTAGTTTTTTATTATTTTTAAATGCGGAAAAAAGAACAGTGCTGGAAGACGAACCACATTGTATTTAAAAGAATAGAGAAGAGTAATGAGTGAGAAATGCAGCCTTTTGTGGGCGTCTCAGCCTCGACCCTAAGATGCTCGCAGCAAGAGCATAAACCCAAGGAAATGTACTTTATTGGTTCATAGTGTCAAAATGTATGTTGGGGAGACCTCTGCAAGTAGTGGGGTATTTAATTTGCTTCAATTGACTTGGTTGGTTGAAATCAATAACTCATTAAGTTTGACTTTATGGTATGATGGATAATGTTTGTCTGGCCACCTTGACGCAGAGCTGATCTTCGGGCTGTAACCAATGTCACGCACTGGCTAGCGCTTTTGGTTTCTTTGAGTCATCAAAGCACAAGACCCCCAATAAGTGTCAGTTACGTGTGAAATAATTAGCTGAATTTTATTTTACAAGGTCTGCCTTGTTTACCCGCACATGCAATTACAGAATGTCTCTGCATATAAAAACAAGCATGAGCAGGCAGACATTTTCATTTTTTTTTTTGTGTAATTTTTGTTTGCACAGACCTTGTGCCCAATTTTTTTAATTAAACGGATGCATAGTTAAAACCAAGCATTTCATGCCCATAAAATATTACACAATTAGAAAAGAATACCCAGAAGAAACAACAGTGTGAATCAGTTATTACAGATTATTAAAAATCTTGACAGCCTAGGGTTGCTGTTGAATCTAGTGGCCAGCTTGTTTCTTGTCAAGGAACAATTAGAACACCTCTGGCTTATCTTATTAAGCCAGTAAAATAAACACATTTGTTGTGGTTCTAGCATGGGGTAGCGCATGTGGTGTCTGTCTTTCTCAGAGTCTGTTCTCAGGATCAGCAGTTGTATTCCCTTTGCCTGGAAGCCCAGACTTGATTCACCCATTTGTTTTTGAACTCCGTATGTTATTCGTGCTGAATAATTAATCATCAACTCGAGTGCAAAAGCAAAGGCTAACATACTGATAGGAGTGTCCCATCGATGAGATCATGCATGGCCTGCTCTGGCCAGCGGTGTGAATGTTGGGATTGCTGACTGCATTGTGCTGCACGGTTAGCACAGGTAAGGGGGCGCTAATGACATCGTCTTCCCAAAATGGAGGACGGATGAGTAAGCAGCACGCGCTCTGTGGGCCTCGGACCGCCTGTGCACACGATTAAAGGAGAAATCCCATTAATTCTGTGGTGTTGCGATGATAGAGTGTGTCACCCAGCCTGTAGGCTCCTGCAGGGTGCGGATGCTCAGCTGGAATAAGAAGGCGGGCCCTAGGGCCCTCGTGCTCCGCCGGCCTGTGAAGCAGTCGCATGTCCGCCTCCACTGGGCTGAGTTGAAGAATTGAGTCGGAGGGGGGAGGGGCCAGTGGGTTGCTTTGCTTCACTCTCTTGCCGTTTTATTGGGCGCCATAACACAGGATGTGATCCCACACAACATCAAACGGCAGAGTCGCCCCATTTGATGACCGGCCAGTTTGTGAGTCTGTAACGAGGCCTCTTCCTCTCTCTCTCACACACACACACACGCTCTTAATGACTCCTATCTCTTTTTTCCCATCAAACCATTCAGTTCGGGAGAACAGAAGTGATTGACAACACACTGAACCCCGACTTCGTCAGGAAGTATATCCTGGACTACTTCTTTGAGGAGAAGCAGAATCTTCGCTTTGACTTGTGAGTTAATCCCTTGACTGAGTTTGGTTTCTCTCTCCCATTGAGTGTGTTGGAGGGTCGGTGGTGTTTGGAAACCACTAGAACAGCCTGCGGCCCATTCACGCTCAACCACAGTCCATTTACATCGTCTAATGCTGAAGGGACGAGTGCAAAAATGTGCTACAGAGAACCCATCCTGTTTGGAAGCTATAAATCAGACCTTGACAGGGGAGTGAACTCATATCTGTCATGTTCCGGTAGACTGGTGCCTTCTGTGGCATAGTTAACATTTATTTAAATATTACACTCCAAATAGACAGCAGACAAGTTCTTCTGGGGGTATGTGGCCCAAAAATAGTATTACAGCTAAATCAATCAACCGAACAAAGCTAACTGGCAAGATGGGAGGATGCCTACTCGTGTGTTGTTCTGACTATGTACTTCTGCATAGGCAGTAATTATTGTTTTTAATGATGATGCTTTATTTATGGACGAAACACATTGCTCTGGTCATGTGACTTACTGACTCACTTTTAGAATCGTTCGTCATGTTCTTTAGTCTTTCGGCAAAGAAATGAAGGCTTGAGCCCTTTGAAGCCTGGTAAGCTTTCAGGCCTTGTGAAACCATGTCTCTCTCTCCCCTTAAAGGTACGATGTGGACTCCAAAAGTCCGGATCTGTCAAAACATGTGAGTCTGGGCCTACAAAGGCTGCCTGCTGGAAACCCTTCTGATTAGCAGCATTTCCTTTGAAATGCATGCTGATCCTGGTCTGGATCTGTGCAAACCAATATTTGCCACCTTACCCAATATATTTCAAAATGGAAATACACTCAGTGGCCACTTTATTAGGCACATCCAGCTATTACTGGGTAGAACCCACTTTTTCCTCCGGAACTGTTTCAAGGGTAGATGAGTTATCTGTTCAGAGAAGCCTTTCTGCACACCACTGCTGTACAGAGTTGTTGTTTTTCCACTCGTGGCCTTCCTGTTAGCTTTAACGAGTCGGCCCATCCTCCTGTGACCTCTCTCATTATCAAGGTGTCCGTTCGGCCACAGAGATGCCATTGACTGGATGTTTTTTGTGCATCACACCATCCTCTGTAAACTCTGGACTCTGTGGTGTGTGGAAATTCCTGGCAGGTGGCTGTTTCTGAGATGCTGGGACAGCATGTATGGCACTATCAATTGTACTGATTTCAAAATGTCTTTGATCACGCATCTTACCCATTCTAATGCTTAGTTGAGAGGTACGTAAACCTCTTGACTTTGTCTTGTGCTGTATGTATTCAGTTACAGCCATGTGATTGGCTGCTCGGAGAAGCAGCCTGTTTGCATTAGCAGGCAGGTGGACCTAATAAACTGAACATTGAGTGTCATGGTGCTTGGTTAAAAAAGTCCTCTTTTGGTAATGGATGTTTGTAATGGATTTTTTTTATCAAGTCATGTCTTTTAGAATATTGTGTTAGTAGACTGAATTCACAGGCACATCCTGTGAAATGCCTCACTCCACATCTCTCATTTAGCTTAGTTCGGAAGTGCGGGCGTTTTTTTCTGTTTATCAGAGCTTGTCGAATGCCTTACACAGGTACAGCTAAATGACAAATGACTATATATGTGCCAAAACTATCAGCAATGTATTCTAACATTTCAGCGCACAAAGCTTTGATAAAGAGACATATTCATATTATACTTTCAAATGAAAAAGGAAATATATTTGGGTGTAATCACAGCTTTGCACAGATCCAAAACGAGGGTTCCTGCGGTGTGAGCTCCTGTAAATGTGTCTTGTCTTACTAACGCTCATCGTCTATGGAACACACCAGCCTCTCCTCTGCCTCTCTTGCCCTCCTATGATTGCCGTTCCGTATTTACGTCTCGTGCTTCCTGTCACATGACGTGTTCTGTTGTGTTACCGCTGCTGCCTGCCTCTCGTCCGGAAGCCCCACGAATTCAACGTACGTCTTTGCTCTTGTAATCTTCATTACCGTTGGCCGGGCTGTGGGCCACCCTGCCATGCTCTGACCGCGCCTCTGTCCCGTCTCCCCGCTCCTTCCGGACCCCGCGGTCCCATGGCTGCCCGGCCCTCTCCTGTTCCCAGGACTTCCTGGGCCAGATGTTCTGCACCCTGGGTGAGATTGTGGGGTCGCCAGCCAGTCGGCTAGAAAAGCCTCTTGGGTGAGTATAGAGCCCCTGGCCACGCCTACTCTTTAATGACATCACTGCAATCCATGATGCTATTGGTTACTCATTATTTAATGTTTTTGGTTCCACTGTGTGCCGCAGGTATCTTAACAATGATACTATTTAGCTAGCAGTCAGTGTTAAGTTGTTGAAATTTGTGATATAAAATTTACGTAAATAACCATCATGGATATAAATCTTAAGTGGTAAGATTGGTTCTCAGTCACAGAATTGGGCAGGGACTCAGGGTTTGGTCTTTAATGGGCCATATCACTGAACCTGATCACCCCCCGGTAAAAATTTCCTGGTCGGTGAAATTTGTAATTATAATGATACATATCAACATATAAATTTTACATGATAAGAAAATGAAAAACTTCAATAAACTATCAGCAAAGCACATATCTTTGACAGCACACAGCCAATCACATTAGAGAAACAAATGCAGTTTGAAACGATCTTATGGTCGTCCTTGAATCCCAGACAACCTATGACCAACAGACAGGTGGCAAGGTTGATTGAGTTAGCGGAGCACGCCATGTGCCACTGTTTAGGTCATTTCCTTAAAGGAAACTACAATCAAGAAGAAAGTGACAGGCCAGCAGCCACAACGTCTTGGAGATATTGTGGATAAACAAGGTAAAAAGACGGTGGTATAGTGATAATTTTAGTAGTTTAAAGTCAGATATGCAACAGGCTGCTCCTGTATATTGTAATCTCTTCCAAAACCTGGTGCCTGAAAATATTATGAACTTATTTCACTCCTTGAAACACTGCCATCCAGGAGAACATATGGAATGCAAGTGCTTACAGTCACAATCACCAGCAATTAGAATTTCCACTTTCAATCTGAAGAAATATAGGACAAATCGAGGCCCACATTGGTTGCAAACAGGACAGGAGTTGCATTTTATTTTTCATTACGTGATGGATGGTAACTCTACCAGAGACGTCAAACCCGTTTTCTGGAAGAAGCAGCAAGGCAGCCAGAGAAAAAACTCAGCAACACATCATACTGTTCTTTTTTTTAATGATTTATTTATTAAAATTAGATTTCAGTTTTACTTTTTCATGTAATCTGTTTAACTGAATTTTAAGCAAAAATGGAGCCTTGAAGTAAAGAAATAAAGACTTGAATTATATCAAGATAATTATCAATATTGACTAATATGAAAAACAAATATTGGCAAAATCTACCCAGGGGACCCCTCCCCCCTGGTCGGCAAATTTGTTTATTTTTATATAGTTCCTTTCACAACAGTTGCCCCCAGGTGCTTTTCTTGCGTGTGTTGTGATACATTACAACATCATTAAGAGAGAATAATGCAAAAATGAGAATGGGTGTATGCCATCTATAGTAAAAAGTCACAGTCATCAAAAAATGGACCGTTTTCATCAGACAGCGATGATGCACAGTGTTTATCAGCCCAGTCCTCGGGAACCCCAAATAGTCCACATTTTTGCTCCCTGCTGGCTCTCAACTCAGTGTCTGGGGGCCCCGAGGACAGGTTGATAAACACTTTTTTAGCGTATGCACTGATAAGAGGTTGCCAATATATTTACATGATGTTTCTTTCTAAGAGTTATTTATATGAAATCCCCATGTGTTACATGCAGAGATGCTTCCTTCATTCACCGCCTGTGGTGTAATAAACGAAAGCCAATCGCTAAACCCTGTGCATTGCCGCGTGAGAGCAGATCGGTATGCTTAATATGTGTGTTAAATTGGCAGCGTAAGTATGGCTCTTCTATACTGAATCATTTGCTCACACACACACACACACACACACACACACATCCATCCTAGTGAGTCACACTTGTCGAATAAATCCCAGCCGATATTTTTTGCCCTGTAATCACTGTCACCAGGGAAGTGTGTCATTTCTGTGGAATGACTGAACGTCGTACTGATTATTCGGAGAAAAGGGCACCGGACGCTGATTCCCTACCATGCATCAGGCCCAACAATGTGGTCACAGCCATCCAATTTTTTAGTTTCTTTCTCAGTAAAACCAGCCACGAGATTTGCCTTCCTCTCTCAGAGATGTTTGTCTTCTGGATGAGTGAGAAGAGGGGAGATGCTCGACGGTGTTTAATTTAATTCAGACCAGATGTATACATGTAGGGTCTGCCAGCAGCAACCCAAGAGGCCGTTAGCAAGGCAGAGATTTTAATCAAGAACAACCTGTCAGCGGGCGTTTAACTGACAGCCTCCATCCTCATCAGATCGGGTCGTACTCTCTCATTTATGTCATGGGTGGCACGGCAGGCTAAAGATTTTTTTTTACCTGTTTCAAAGAAATATTGATGTATAGGGAAAAAAAGCAATGGAATTTGACACATATTCTCGCGATTCACTACATCTGCCCACATCTAACCGACTACAGTGGTAAAATGGCCTGTTTAAGAGGTAATGAATGAATGAGTAATGATAATGGAATAACAGTGCAAAATAAGTACTATTTGAAATACTCTTCAGTATCTTAAGTATTGTGGGGATTACCAAGAAGTAATTAGTCTGCTCACAAACAGACACACAGCCATGCTTAGCAGGGCCCTAGCTAGAAGTACTGACATAATGGGGGGGTCTCTCGTGGATATATAATGTATCCTGAGCATTACTATTATTATGATACATATATATTTTTGTCGTATTTGGGGGCCCCTGTGAAGGGCCGGGCCCCTTGAGTCTGCCAGGGTATCCATGCCCCTCCGACGGTCCTGCACGCCAGGCAATATAACCCTGGTTGTGCCCACAGATTGGTGCCCACATTCAGTTTTTTCCCCCACATTCCATCCATCCACTGTGTTTTCGCATTATGGCCTCTAATCTGCAGGAGAAGAAGGTTTGTGTTAGTCGCAGACACAAAGCCAACGTAAGCCGCGAGGCAGAGGTAGAAAACGCTGGTCTGGCTTTGGCCCCACAAGCACAATGCCCGTGGCAGGGGGGTGCAGGTACAACGAGGGCATGGGAACCTTTTCTGATGTACCATGAAAGAGTGCAATGCCATAGCCGCTCCATTGTGGAATCATTCATTTCCTTGATGCCTTTGATGTCCAATCCTGCCATAGAGAGTCTCTGAGGGTAGAGTGGGGGGCGGGGGCAGGCTGTTGACCTGATTAGGTGAGCTAATGAGATGCAGAGTCAATTAGACAAGCTTTGCACTGCTTTGTTTACCATCTCGGTGGGAACAAATAGGCAAAAGCACTCGCTTAGAGTAAGGGAATCTGTCATGTCAGTGTCCAGAAGCCGGCTCATCTCTCTCTATCTTCACAAGGAGGGTCTGATTTAAGTACTGTGGGAAAGTCGGTCTTCTCAGTTCAATGCCAGGCAGGGTTCTGACCATCTGGTAGGTCAATACAGTAAAGGAGTGAATGATTAGTTTTTAAAAGCAACTCCAAACATTTGTCAAGATCAATGGGGCTGGGGGGGGGGGGGGGGGGGGGGGGGGG
>JAODJU010000130.1:8592873-8605042 GCA_026776725.1 Gnathonemus echidnorhynchus
TTTTTCCCATTGAAATGAATGAGCGGTCCCCATAAGGATATGTTTACCCTACACGTGCGTGTGTGTGTGTGTGTGTGCATGTATATTTATTAAAAGCGCCTTTTATGATAGCTTGTTACATACAAGGCAAAAGTAGAACTTTTTATGGATTAAACACATCATTCCTAAAAGTGTTTAGAGCAAAACATCGATTTACTAAACAGTTGCTATTAAGAGTTTAAAGGCTTAGCTGAATTCATCCCTGAATATACAAAGAAGTATCTTGTTAAGAAGCTGGAGCAATTTTAAGTATTGTATTACAATACTTTTTACATTAATGTAGGAACTATGCAGAAGGCAATTTCTATGCACAAGGCCATATTAAAAAAAAAACATTTTTAAATAATGTTATTGTCATATTTTAAGGGTCAGATATTTTGGAATTTATTTTTTCAATCAGACTTTAGGGAACAATGTAAACTTTTTTTTATTATTATATACACAATAACGATTTAGAGGACACGGAAGACAGCTCATGAGAAAACCATCTGTGCCACTGTTGGACTGATACATTTTCCTTACATGGAACATTGGAAATGACAGAAATGCATCCGAGCTGATGTTACCATCTGTTTTCCCGCGTGTTACTAATCCGGCACGCCACATTTTCAAATCTGCTTTACTTATACTTTACTTATAGATTCTGTCTTGATAAATTAAAATGTGACAGTGTTCACACCCCCCTCATGGTTTACACCCACGATTCCCGTTGAGTCTGCTTAGGTAAACGTGGGCTCGTCCTCTGCTCCTTGCGAAGATGCGTACATGTGCTCGCCCAGCTGGAAATCCCTATCTTACGTTTAAAGACAAAGGTGTCCCGATGAAACGCCCCTTAAATGTGTCTCATTTAGCCCCCTAACGAGGCCTCCAACAGAGCAACAGCCTGCAAAATGTCATCCTAAAAAAGCACAAAGCCGGACTCGTCACTGTTTAGAGGCACCGATCACCTCTTATGGGGAGGAGTGAGAATGCAAGGTAATGCGGAGTTTGGCTGTGATCATTTATACCAGTTGCCATAGGCAACTATGGAGCATAAAATAAGTCTCCGCTGAGGGTTATGAAATTGCACGTTGCTGCGTGGTGTTTCTGAGCTCCGTCGCTCATAGCTGAAAAAACCTGCCTCTCGTGATTGTGATCTCCCCCCCCCCCCGCTCAGGTTCACCATCTGCCACAAGACGGAGGTGGTGAAGAACACGCTAAACCCCGTGTGGCAGCCCTTCACCATCCCGGTGCGGGCACTCTGCAATGGCGACTACGACAGGTACGGCCGGCCTTCCCTGTCCGGCAAGCCTGAGGCAGCGTGCAGCGGAAGCTTAGCTCGTCTGTAGCCAGGTGGCGAGGGGTTACACTCAAATAGCTGCTGTGTCCATTTCCCAGAAGATCCCTCCTGCTGTGATTCATGGCTACAGGCCGAACCTGAATCTGTTCAATTAATATATGCGGCTGTATATATGGGGAAAATGTAAAACTGTCTGCTGTATGAGTTACTCTGAGATGGAAGTTGCCATGCACCTACCATGGTCAGGGATCTTCAGTACGCAGCAGAGTCACTAAGGATATGGAGACGCTGGCCTTCAGTCAGGCAGCGTGATTTACCTTCCTGTGCGGGCAGGAGGACCCTGAGAGATTGTGTGAATAAGGCTGATCTCCAGGGTGGCCTGTCGCTGATCTGACTGGGGATTGAATTTGTGGTGGAGATGAGCCGCTGATCTCTAGCCATGTGGATGTCATAATCCCCACCACCCCCGGGAGAAGCCTGACATGGGGCTGGGAGGGATTCCCTCAGCTGGGGAGGGGGGGGCATGGTCTTGGTGTTGCTTTACTAAATGAAAGCGATACCCTGATTACAAAAGCAAGTGGATACGCAATTAAAAAGTGAAAATGTTTTTCTCCGCAGTGCACGATTAAAGGAAATTTTTACTTGGCTCAACATTTTTCATTAGGCCTGGATTTTCATGTTTACATATAAAAGGCACGACTATAAATAAAAGGCTTTAAGACTGAAATGTGTTATAATAAATCCAGATAAACCTCTAGCATAAGTATTATTTAGAACTTAAAGCCATCAGTACTAATAAGGAGTGAAAGATCTGGACCTGCTTTATTTGACTTGACGCTCTTTAGTAGCTAAGCAGCATCTCCTAGTCCCGTTCGAGCTGCATGGATCCATTTGGTGCTTTTAGCTCAAACGAATCGATCCCTTTATATTCCTCATCAAAAGCTTTGTTAGGATGAGACTAATGTGAAACTGCACTGACACAGATGGTTAGTCGCGATGGTGCTGTTAGGGTACAGCTGAGAGTAAACATTGTGCCGAAAACCTGAAGAGGCCTTTCTGGGGTCCAGCTGTGCCGTGGATCTGTCCCTCAGCTGATGGATAAATAGCACTCGTTAAATGCTGCTTTTCCTGACAGCGCATCTCCGAAACGTCGGCAGAATGGCCTATTTGGTTTTCTCCCGGGAAAAAAGAATTAGTGCTCACTGCTGTTTTACAGGCCGACCGGCAAATCGTCTCTTCTTTTGTATTTCTGGTCCCAATGGAAGCTGGTCCCAGGAAAGCGGCAGAAGATGAATTATAATTATTCCACCTTTATGTTTTCTGGAACAAGATTATTTTAAATAACAGCCATCTTAGACCTATGGGTGTAGAATTTATGCTTCTACAGTACCATCAAAGTAACAATAATCGAGAGAAAAACCCTTTTAAATAATGTAAAATCTGAAGATGTCTTGGTGTCTTCATAAACGTTGAAGATTTGCAGACGGATTAATGGAAAATACCTTTGATCTCTTCCTTTTATTTTGGAAAGATTCTTATTTCAGTTATTTAAGTATAACTATTGTTCTCTATTTTTTTAATTGACAAAAAAATTCCATTACATTAAATATCTTACTACTCAAAAACAATGCTGTCACATGCCAGTGTGTTTGTTTTGCTGACGGTATTAAGTCCACGATCTAAGACATGAAAGCTTTTAACCTCTGTGTGAAGATTAAAGTATCAGAGGAAACCTTTTGCTTTATAAGGATACCATTAGACTTAAGTGCCTCCTCATCATCAGAGAGGCCAGCCTGAATGATTGGTCCCCTAACTCCTAAAGTGACGGCATTTCAAAAACTCACTTGAGCCTTGAATTCCTGGAAGTGGTTGATGCTTCTCTTTCAGCTGGGTGAATCTGGACAGACTGAGCATAATTACCATAAAAGTGAAAGGCTACTCTGCAAATGCATTAGATATGAGACGCTGGTAGCTTGGAATAGATGGACGAAAGTTAGTGCAAGGTGTGTTTTAAAGGCATAAAAGAGATCAAGTGTCAAGTCGTGAAGCCCATTGGCCAATGTAAATCCAAGTGTTTCCGATTCCAAAGCGATACTATGTGACTTTCTCACTGCGTAAGGTCTGTAACTGGTCTTGGTTCACAGAAGAGTAATTCTCTTCTAGAGTGGCATCAGTGAACTTGAAAGCCGCAGTTATTCTGACCAAGACTGCCTTGTCTTTGCACATCCCTGTCCTCCTGCTCCAAGCAGAGGGTTCCCCAGGACAGCAGTTTCGGGGAGACCCGGTGGGAGAGGTCTGGTGGCTGCTTCGTCTCAGTCCAATGTTTGTCATCCCAGTCCACAGGGACCCCCAGTCCACATTTTTGCTCCCTCCCAGCTCCCAACACACCATTCTTGGTTGGCTGAGAGCCTGCGGGGAGAAAAAATGTGGACTGTCTGGCGGTCCCTGAGGACTGATTTGAGAAACACTGTCTGTAAATGTTGCACGGTTTAGGTACTCCACAGCCAAGGAAGCTGAGCTCCTTCCCAGGAGTGGCTCCCCTAGCTGCCAAACTTGTGTACTGCGCCGTATCTATTTTTGCTCTGCAGTTGGGAGACATGAGTGACAAGAAGCCTGCAGCTATTTCGTCTCCTGTCATTTCCCCTACACCCCCTACTGGTCCCCCCCCCCATACCCACGGGCCCCACCCTACGCGAGTGCCTGCCGGGGGGGGGGGGGGGGCGGGTGAATCATGCCCTGAAAGAACATGTCACCTTCTCCCTTTTTTTAAAGGAATGATATCGATTCCCGCACTTCATATATGCTCTTGTCCCAAGAGACTTAAATCATATATAAGCCGTGAGCTCTCTCTTTCAAAGTGACCTACATAGATTGCAAGTGTACATGTAACACAGATATTCAGCCGGATCTTTTACTGAAGGGATTCAGGCTGATCTGAGTGGTTTGATCTGACACACGATGAGCAGATACGCTGATGCTCTTCTGGATGCCTTGCAGGACGATCAAGGTTGAGGTTTACGACTGGGATCGAGATGGCAGGTGAGTCAGGGGCCAAAGAGCCGTTACATCTCAGCCTATCGCTATCAATCTTATGAACCTGGGACCTGACTTGTTTACACAGGTGTCTTGGAGGTTTATCTGGTTAAAACTAGGTCCTTCTCTTTGTTATGCATGTTCCCTCAGCATGTATTGTGATGGTTTATGCCTGGGCTACAGGTTTACTTGTAGTGATCATGCTTTAAGTGTGGTTGCCACCATTCAGCTGGCCTTTTATTACTTTACCCTCTAGGATTATGTGGCAGCCATACCAAGTTCCCCCTAGGGGTAATTAGGGGTAATTAGGCACATTGTTTCCATGAGCCGGTGCTCGCACAGACTGCTAACCGATGGTGGCCTTTCTCTGCATGTCCAGATGTTCTTCTCTGGGAGACACTGATGTGTGTCTGTCTCTGCCTGCAGCCATGACTTCATTGGCGAATTCACGACGAGCTACCGAGAGCTGGCACGGGGCCAGAGCCAGTTCAACGTCTACGAGGTGAGTGGCACCGCGCCGCTTGTCAGATTCTGGCCATCTCGGGAGTAAAGCAGCTGTTCCAGATGTGAAACGCGAGCCCATGCCAGTCTGACGTGCACTTTAACAGCCCCATTACCCAGCATGCAGCTGGCTCTGGATTTGCTCGCCTGTTTGTTGCCCACGACTCCTGCAGCCTGAGCTCGCAAGCTAATGGTGTTGCTGATTGCCACGGAATTGAATCTCATGCCAGATTCCTCTTCACGTTGGGATTTAGACCTGTCGCTGATCTGCACGGCAATTTATTCCATGCATTACCAAATGAATTGTTTCAAAAGTACTTCTGTGTTTGTTTTCTCGGCACAAGCAAAAGGCCGTTTTGTTCTCTATTGCTCCCCTGCTTTGCTCCCCATGTCCTTTTGAGATGCTTATCAGTAGGACGAAATTAAGTTTTTCTGTGGGAAAGTTTGTGATCAGAGATTAACAGGAGACCCAGGGAGTGAGGAATTATCAGATATATTTCCCAATGGTAAGTCCTCCTCAGTATGCCTGGGATTCACTTGAGGAGAATATGAGCTGTGTTAGATTACATGGTGAAGCCATTGAAATGTTTGCGAATGAGCCTCATGCTTCTTGTAGACGTTGGGGGCATCGCGATGAGACGGAGCTCCTGTGTATTGATGAGTGGACCTCGCTGCTTGGTAAATAGAGCCCCAATTTACCGCAGTGGGCTTCATAAGCGCTATCAATGACAATCCAGGCCCATTTTCACCTGACGAGACGTTCGCATAATCATCCGAGCGTGGTGATTCAATTACTGTATCTCACTCTGCGTAGTGTAAGGAGCCACGGGGACCGGCTACAATAAAGGAGACGAGAGCTTCCGTGTCTGACGGAATCCACAAGTGAATTTAATCGGGAATGATCTGAAAAAAGTTTTTCCCTCCGCCTGCCGCAGTGGCAGTGCGGCCGGGTTCTGGAGCAGATTAAATGCACTGGAGCGTGACAGGCGATGGGGTGGATGCAGTGGATCTCTCATGGGGTGTGAGGAGGGGAGGGTCCCCAAAGATTCTGCCAGCTGCTGCCGTTTCACGATGTGGCTCTCATTAAGATTCCCTGGTCCCGTGTCTTCGCGAAGACCAGGTTAGAAATCATGTTGCCTCCATATGCTTTTCTGTGTAATGTCCATTTCTTAATTCTTAGATTATTTTAATACCTTTAGATGCTGTCTGATTAATTATGGTGAGAAGAAACTGTTATTGTCACAAAGCGTAGGCCTGCAGTTCGTAATGAGCGCAAGAAAGAGGGATCCTGTGTGTGTTTTGACGCAGACAGGAGGCCTGGGACTGGTCTGGGGGCCTTGGTGTCACCCGCTAGGTTGTAGAAACGTGGAGGTGTGACATGCATGTCAGATTTGACTGGCAGTCGGTATGAAATTCTGTATCCATGTCACGGGAACAATGGCAGCTGGTAACTATAGACGTATCCCCCGACAACCCCCCCATCTGACACCTAGTAATTGGTTTCCGTGGAAACGAGCCACCCGTCGCATCCTCGGATGCCAGCTCTGCCCCGAACATGGCGCCTCCCCTCCTAGGTGCCCTGCCATGTGTGGCATCTTTTCCTCGGTGGCGGTGAAAACTGGCAGGGTGCTGATGTGGAGGGGGTGCCAGATATGAACAGCCCCTCCCTTCCCCTGAGAATGGTGCTGGTGGTAGTGCAGCGTATTTCAGGATGAACCGCCTCATCTCCATCCCAAGCCTGGCTTTCTCACGTTAATTGCCACACAGAAAGCGCCATCTGCAGGTGGGGGTTGATCGAGACAATTGCAAACTCCAATGAAGGGTCGGCGTCCCGGTTCCCAGGCTGTGCATCTTTCATGGTGGAGATGCAGGTGCGGATGCGCAGTGGGGAGGTGCAGCGGTGCAGGTTTTCTAGGTGCAGTCAGGCTGCCGCTTTCCTGCTCGCCAGGAGAATCGCCCTCTCTCACACGGGCATCACCGTCGCTTCCACCATCTCTGCCTCTGCCATCAGACAGGTGTGGGCGTGACTTTCCACTGTTCTGATAATCTCCCTCTCCACAGCCTCTGTATTTTTAGTCCTTTTTCTAATGTAGAGAGAGAGAGAGAGAGTGAGAGAGAGAGAGAAATTGACCATGAAGGAGAAAAGTTCTGACAGAAGAATGTGGTCAGCGTTGTTCTGCAGACAGCTGGAGGTTGCCCTGCCGCTTCACATGGCTGCATGGTCTGTTATACCTGTTATTTAAAAAGCCATCGAGGTTCCTACAGGCCACTGCTCCCCATTCACTCTGCCCCTCTGCAAATGGAGGGTGGCTTGGTCCGGGCTTTGGTGGCACTATGTCATGTACCCACTGTGTCTGTTTGGCTTCTAGGTGGTAAATCCGAAAAAGAAAATGAAGAAAAAGAAATATGTGAATTCGGGAACGGTGAGTGTGCACGTGTCGAATCTCGACCATCCCTCCACCCATTCTGAACCTCCTGAGAAGCCCCCACTCTTTCACTGTTGATTTTAGCGGTACAGAAAAGTGACGTCCCCTCTGTGAACGAGCGCCTCATCGCCAGATTAGTCGTTATCCCTTTTCACATTTCAGGCTAATTTACATAGATTTAAAAAGGAATAGATCGGTGTTGTTGTCTTGAGGTGTTTATCGGTCGTCCCCGTGACAGCGTCTCAAAATAGCCGTGCTTGGCAACTGAGTTGCCGAGGCGATCCAGCGGCCATCCGTCACTACGGTCGGCAGATGGTGAGGTAGCCATGGCCAGCAGCCAACTGCCAGTCCACATTTAGAGTGTGGCAGAACGGTAACCGCTATCGATTGGTTGGGTCTGAAATCTCTCTCGGCTGCTGCTGTGTTGGTCACCCAAGATGCTGTGACTTAAACCAGCCGACTAATCCTCGACCTCACTGAACTGCCAAGATGGAACATATTTTAGGTTTTCTGGATTTGCCAGAAATGTCATTTTCAACAAAGACAAACCAGTGCTGAAGAAAGCCTGAGAACAGATCCGCCTATGTGAATGCACATCTGCAGTGTGTGACTCGGCAGCTTAAGCCTCTATGAAGGTTGCTGGTTCGAATCCCAGGGCCGGCAGATTTGACCCTTGAGCAGGGCCAGTTACACTGTTTCATCCCGCTTTCTGACCCTCACTTGTTTGTTGCTTTGGACAAAATTGTCTGCTAAATTAAACAATTTGGATATCCTGTCCTTCCCAATACAATTAGCAGCATGTTAATACGTGTAAGGTCTGCGTTTCCTATTTGAGTTATATGTGATGCTTGAGATCGAATTGGCTCCTGTTTTCACACCAATCATTAAGGAACACGACACTTGTCTCACTTTCACTAGAAGCGAAGTGAGATGAGTCAAAAAATAACACTATGAGGGGATTTCAAAAATAAAATCTGTCATTAAAAAAGCGCCTTTATTGGCTGATAATAGAGGTATTCCTCTTAGTCCCCGGCAAATATTATCAGCCATCATCAGCGTAGGCGGGAGCAAGGCTGAGCGGCAGCCACTAACGGGAGAGTCCGTGCTTTGCGAGGACTGATACTCATGGCGAAGCAATTAGATTGTTCTGGAATCATCCTGCCCACGCAACCAAGTCACGTTCTTTTTATGGCTTTACAGCTCAATTAGCGGAGTTATTAATCTTGTCTTGCCATCAATCTGCCAAGAGGCCCCATTACGTGTGTGAGGACGCGTCCACTGGCAGTTCTCTGCCGCTTTGATGGCTTTGACGTGTGCAGAGCAGTGAATGCCGCCTCTTTCTCTGACCCCAAGGTGACACTGCTGTCCTTCTCCGTGGAGTCAGAGTGCACCTTCCTGGACTACATCAAAGGAGGGTGAGTATGCAGGACAGGGCGTGCGCTCACACTCACACACACACACACACACACACATACACAGACCTGTACTCATATTTTTGTAGGTACCGTCCATTCATATCTATGAGCAATACCAACAATGATAACCTTAACCCCTACCCAGCCCTAATCTTAAGCATAAGAAACCAAATAAAATACTGGTGTTTTGGCATTTTTAGTTTTTTGATTACATTCACACATTTTTATAAAACTGAATTTCCCCTTGTAAGGACCGAAAAAAAAAATGCCCCCCACAACATCAAAATAACAGGTTTTTCCCATTGTGGGAACATTCGGTATATGACGCATGCAGAAATGCATGCACACAGGAGTGCACGGACACACGTGTGTGAAAATACACATGTACAGGAGGTCCATGGACACACATGTGGAAAAACACGCCCACAGGAGTGCATGGACATGTGCGTGGAAATACGCGTGTACAGGACACAACACGCAAACTAACCACATCTACCAGTAGGCGAAGGTGCATCTTGATTTATATTAATTTACATCTTTTTATGAAATACAGACATCTCCATCTTCTGAGAAAATTCTTCCTACAACAAAGGTGCCCTTTACTGTAATAATCATGTAACATTTCTCCCAGCCAGCAAGCCTAGCTGTCTCTCTGCTTCATGATGCTAGAGGAGCTGCCTTCCCATTAATTTTGTGAACTTATAATAATAAGCACGACAGTAATTTAATGGAAGGGAATTAAGGGGAAAAATATGGCAATTGTGATAATAATGGCTATTTAATAACGCAGGGGTGGCATAAAGGTTGCACATCAAGAGAATGGCATAAATAAAGCTAGCAGCTTCTGATGAATACATTTAGTCGGCGCATTGAAGGCACCTGTGGGGTTTTCTGGGACGTTTTCGGGACATTTGTAAAGATTTCAACTTGAAATGCCAGCTTTGCTGTCACTCTTACAGTCCCTTGCTGAGGACAGAGTTTAGCACAACAAGGTCTCTCTTTCTGAGCTGGTATCAATCAGACGACAGCCGGCGTTCTGAAGCGCAGCACAGGAAGTTTATCCCATTTTTTTAAAGTAATTTTCAGCAGGAAAGTATATTATGTCCTGCCTCGCCGAGATGTGTTCTGTCGGGTTTCGCTTTCTAGCAAAATGCGTCTGTGCGTTTTCAACAGCGGGCCAGCGGCTAATTTCAATTCAGACTTTCCTTTCCACTCCCTTTAAAGTGCAGATTCTGGCGTGAGCTTGCCGTTAGCTTGTAAAAAAAAAAAAACAACGCCGATGGCTGTCTTCCTGCATGCAAAGCAGATTCCTGGAGTGGACTGCGTTCGCCTGCTTCCTTCAGAGAGAGATGCGAACGTGTGACAAGAAGGGGCATCCGCAAAACAAGTCATTCAGCTAGAAGAACGAAGGCTTGTTCTTGAAAAACAGCAGATGGTTAATTAAAACTGTTTTAAATAGAATCTAACAGCCGTGGCCTTTATAGGGCTAAGAATCCACCTAATTCCTTTAAAATATACAAGTGTAATGACCTTTTGGTGAATCTGGCTCTTTCAGTGAATTTGGCCAAAGAGCAGAGGAGTCCACCCACTCCTGAACACCGCGTGTGGCCCCTGGGTCATTAGCGGCTCTTTGGGTGGGACGTCGGGTGGAGAGTTCCAGGCAGGAGAGATGCGCCAGGGTTGTTTGTCTGGGGGCGAGTGAGCAGGAACAGGGGGCGCCGTGAATGTGGGAGGGAGGGAAGTCGCCGAGACCTTCTGGGACGGGCGTGCAGGAGGAAACACGTCTGATTGTAACACAGGTTAGCATGTCAGTTAGCATATGAAAAGATGATTAGGGCACAAGGCAATCATTTCTATTTTAGCAGAGATGGAAAGGAAGTCCTGCCAACTGCGGTCTCGTTTGATTGGAGGGGGCGGCAGCAGAGGAGCAGGGATAGGCTGGGTACAGACATACAGCGCTGTGCTTTTACACTCCAGTCGGCCCTGTTGGCGTTGGGGTGCAGCATGTATGTGTGTACAGCACACTTGTGTGTTCATACCACATTGACCATACAGAGGTATACATTGGCATGGACATAGAACAGAGCTCCCCTGGACCACAGTGCAACATACAGGCAGAGAGTGACAGGGGATTTCTAATGGTTTAAAAAGAGCAAAACGCAGGAAATGGTGAAACATGGAGGCTGGACTTAAGAGACACACATAATCAGGGTTGGGGTATTTATTTTATTACTTATTAGATGTTACGAGAAGCAAATGGCACCTTCATGAACGATCGCAAAAACCAGGCAGCTTTCTGACCTGATTTCTGTTAGAACCTAGTTAATATTTAATCTGCAGCAAAGTAAGTGCCTATTTGCCACTTAATGAGCACTTCGTGAAACAGCAAAGCAAGTTAAACTTCCAAACGCAATATTTGGCTGATGCGGCATAAATGGAGGGTGGGGGGGCGTGTCCCTCCCCACATCCCTCCAAAACTGTGTTTGTGGATCGTTGGCGAGCAGCTCTCTTTCTCCTCTGAGGGGGGCGGATGCTTAAGATATGCAATGGGTTAATTTTTCGGCGGTGGTTATTTTATTCTGTTATTTTCATTGAATTTACTCAAATTGATTCCTTTGTTATAATTGCAACTGTGTTTAAGACCCAGAAGTAATGGATTTTGAGAGAAATTGACTTTCAGGAATATTTGATGAAAATATTACAGGTCAGAATGTGTCATTGGCACATAGCTGTGATGGTTCTGAGAGGTTAATGTAAAATATATCACCTTTTAATGAAGGTTTTTCCAAGTACATTTTCTGACTGATGCCAGCTAAGAATTTCGACATGTTTTTCGTTTGTTAATTAACGGTTGAAATTTTACTTTTGCTTTTATGACCGTACTGGCTGTACTTTATGTGGCATGTGGCAAGAACCAAAACAATACCAATTGCACAGCCACTATGAAGATGTAAATGTGTGCGATAGTATGTCCTATGTAATAGAGTGTATTTGACTGCAGCCCTATAATGACTGAGATACATCCAGATTACCGAAATCCCAGATGTAAATTGAAGATACTTGTTTGTGTGTATGTGTGTATGTGTGTGTGTGTGTGTGTGTGTGTGTGTGTATCCATAATACGGATAATCGAGTGTAGTACAAGTTTGACAGATGGACATCTGTCTGCTTGTGCCTCTCCGTGAAAAATGTAGGAAGCGTAATATATAATAAATGAGTATTAGCTGTGCTAAAGTGTAGCTATGCTAAACTTAGGGACTGACCCCCCCCCCCTCCCGTGAGGTGGAGCTGTGCTTCTCTCTCCTCCAGGGACCCTTCTCCCCTTGTGTTCACACATTGGTGAATCAGGTCAAAATGAGCACATTTTCCCCTGCGATTTTACCATGTCCCAAAAACACCACCGATTCACCCCGGCCCCTTCCACGGCAGCACCAGGGTTGCTGTTTCTGGGGCTGCACTCAAAAAGTCACATTAGC
>JAODJU010000130.1:8610468-8637596 GCA_026776725.1 Gnathonemus echidnorhynchus
CCACCCGTGTCTCACCGACTGCCTTCTCTTCACCATCTTTCCCTCCACATTGCTTGGTCTTTGATCAGACTCTCGTTCCTGTGCCTCTCCGGCACACACCGTTCTCCTCGTAATTGCTGAGGTTATTTTTCCACACCGAAATGTCTAGGTACAAATAGTCCCACATCTTAACAACCCTTTGACGCTCACACTCCATTAAACACCTTACTCGCAATATGTAAGTAACAGTAGTTGCCCGCCCTCTCTACCTCGTGAATAAACCGAACGTGATCACAGCATCACGTTTTGTCCATAGTCATCGTTAGTCGTCATTACTTCACTGTACAACTCACTGTGCAATACCGTTTATTCCTATTAACTTACTACGGAATTCTGTGCAATACCTCCCTTGACATTCTTCACATTGTTACTGTTTATTGTCATTCATCATTTACTGTTACTGTTTATTAGTGTAAATATGTGTGCTGTGCTGCTGTCAACGAGGATTTGTCTGTATATCTGTCTATCTATGTGGCTATCTGCCTCTATCTATCTAGCTGTATAAGCAATGACAAAGTCAGGGAGATACTTCCAGGCGTTCTGGTACTTTGCAAGTTTCGAGAGCTGAGCTGAGCTTCGCTACCGGGGGTGGGGGGCGGACGGCGGGGGTTGGAGTGGTGACTTGTCGCCTCCATTCTGTCGAGTCTGACACACCCCAGGGTCATGTAGAAGACGGTCAAGTTTGTCTGTTTTCCAATGTGAGCTGTCAGCTTTCATGTGTATCTGTCTGTCTGTGTTATTTTAGGTGGACACCAGAGGTCAGTTTGAAATAATAATAATAATAATAATAATAATAATAATACCTAAAGGCATTTGGAGTTCAACACACTTAGGAACTCAATCTTGAACTGCTTTAACATTTCAGACCATCCCCAGGGGACTGATGGATCCAAAACCTCTGTTTTTGGCCTGGTCTTCATCCGTCACAGAAAGATGGATGTCAAATGTAACCCTCTAGCTAAGAGGACTTCACTTTGTTGGCCGTTTCCCCCTGCTACGGTTGCCCGACCATCCAGCAAAACAGCTCGACAGGAGAGACATTAGTGCTGTTGGATGTCACTGATCTGGATGAAAGTCTGTGTGTTATATCATGATCTGTAACTGTTACATCAGTTATTGAAACTAGACACTGGATGTTGCAGTATGGCACTGCGTGGAGGGCGGAAAATCAGTGTTGACACACTGGAATGATATCAGTAGCTGTATACACCTGCTTATATAAATGTGATGCCTTGTGTATTAATCTGAATTTCAGCTTTAGAAGTATAGTCATGCTTTTCCATCATGCACCTGTCACTGGGAGGGAGATGAATTTATGTTCTGCTGGTAGCTGAGTGCCAGGTGACAGATGCTGCTGGAGGACCGGTGGATTACCATCGTCACGCTGCATGAGGGAGGGTTCTGCGCTTCACCCCCTACGAAAAAGTTTAGGCAGGGAAACAAAACAAACACAGGGTGCCATGGAATTCCTCCTCTGGCGGTTCGGTGGTGGAGCCAGACTTGCAGAGGTGTATTCGGCTGCCTAATTTAACTTCCAGCACTAATGTTGTCATCGGAACCTTTGTGGAAGATGCAGAGGAGGAACATGGTTGTTTATTTAAATATCTTGTGGAGAATGAGCTGTGGGTGATGCAATCCTGGGTCTGTCATGCGTGTCGCATGTTTCACCTCTGTTATGCATATTATTGCGGCACTCCTGCGAGCCTGAGTGCGGGGGATCGTGGGCTGTCACTCACCCGGTAAGGCGGCGGAGTGCAGGGTGTGACACTGCCTGAGTATTTATATCCTCGCTGCCTCGGGTTCGATGAGAAGGATGCTGGAAAGGCACTGTAAATTTTGCTGTGAAACACGGTGGCTTGTGTCTTGATTCTGCTGAGGCTGTAGCCCATCGAAGATGACCTCGCTCATCAAACAACAGGTACTCACTCGCTGGTCATATTTGGAGATACCCCCTTGATGTGGGGCGGGGGGGGCGGTCTTTGGGATGGTGAAGGGGGGTGATTTGAGAGATGTGAACGACCGCATCCTATGTGGATGGATTGTGTGCTCCTGTGTCTTCACTGACAGCGACTGGGGACGTGGTTGGGTGGGTGTTGGCGAGGTTGGCGCTGTGCCAATTGCGTTAGCCCAACCCTGTCAGCCCCCACATTTCCCCTTAAAGCACGTTTCACACTTGCCCCTGCATTCAACCTGCATCCAATTGCTAGAAACATACACACCTGTGCACAGAATTATAAACACTCTGCCCATACATGCATACACACTTGTACTCCTTGTACACACCTACATGCACAAAATCAATCTATATCCACTGACTAAGCTTTTAATAATAAGTCATAAGTTTCACATTTATATACTTAATTTATCCAAAGGAATGAAAATGAAAACCAATTCAGACAGTCCCTGGTGAAATTTGGGGTTAAGGGCCTTCCTCAGGGCCCAATGGTGAAATCACTCTGCCAACCCTGGGATTTAAACTGGCAACCTCCCAGTCTTGGCCACAGCATCCTAATCTACTGAGGAACAAACTAAACAGATAGCACTTACTTAATGTTTACGCCTCCATTACAGCCGGGTTGCCCAACCGCGATTCCTACAAGCATGAGCAGGCTTTTTCCTTCAGACCTCATCAACAAATCGATTGAACTTCATAGATCAGATAATTCTGTTGCTCTAAATGTTAAAAATTGAACTGCAGCCATTTTAGATATGGAAGGCAGAGCAGTGTCCTGTGGGTTTACAAAACTCGATCTTCAACTAATTCTTGCATAGAGAAACAAAACGAATGGCAGGATACGCACATTCACACTTGCAGTCTGAACGCAAAGATGCAGACTGACTCACAGACAAGTAGATCCACGCGCATGTGAGGCTGCTGGATCCATCGTGTAGTTCTGGCCCCCTGACCAATCCCCAGTTTCTAATTTCCCAGAAGTTCATTGGTTAGTGCCCCCTCTACCTAAAGTGCTATTTCACATGGATTGTGGCTTTTCCAGTCGATTGAAAAGGCTCTGACTTTGTGGGGGAGACACTATCGCAAAAACTCAAAAACAATGTTCATCAATCATGGAGGACGACGTGTAACTTAGTAACGAGTAAGTGGAAGTGAGAACTTCGGGGCACATCTGCATATGTGGGCTGCTTCTGTTCCTCAGAGATGACACAAATGAGCACCTCTCTCTCTTCAAAAATTATTTATTAATGGCCCTACTTTGTACCTTTTCTGTGGTGCAGTGGGAACCAACTGAATGTTTAACTTTCTTCGGGAAACTCAAATATTTGGTGCACATGCGCCTTCCCTCATGTATTCTGGGGATTTGACTTTTTGGGAGGTCTGGGCGCCATTGTCTGTGAGCCAATATATGCAGTACGATCTGCTGAGATTACATACAGAATCCACAGATCTGTCTGTAGACACGTGGCATAGGTGTTTTAATCTAGTGCAAGCTGTCAGTGCAAACTTTCCATGTCTTTTACACAAAGTTTTTCTATTTTGTGATTTTTACTCAATCAATGTGGGACAGCATTGCTCCAGCTTGCATCAAGTCAAGTTCATAATGTGTACAGCCTTTGGCTATTCAGTTTATTCTATTCAGACAGCTTGCGGTGTGACTTAATGGCCTCTCAGCACTAATAAATTTTCCCATGTTTCTTTCAAGGCTGCTAAACTTCCAATGTCTATCATTATCGTTGGAGTGGGACAGGCCGAGTTTGACGGTAAATACCGACTTTCACGTCCTCGGGTCAGTAAAACTGCCTCAAGTGATAGAAATCAATATACACACAGTCATTACCAATAGTAAATCGTGCTGGCAAACAAACAGATGTTAGTCGATCTGCACTCGGATTTTGTTATCTCAGTGCTGCTAATACCTCTCCTCAAGGAACCCCAAGGTATTCCATAGATCCAATCTTGTTTGTTGATTCCGCTAAGCACTTGTGATTAGCTGATTCATTAAATGAGATGATCTTGTGGTGGAAAGCAACAGATAAACTGAATGACCCATGAGGAGAGTTTTTGTACAGCATTATCAGAAATATCCTCTCCATTCCCTCATGGCCCTTAGTCTTTGGCTAAGATGTTGACTGATAGAGTTTACTGCTAGCACTCTTTGTGGTAAATAGATCTACAGTATGTCCCATCTTGGTGTGCTAGAGATAACCATCAACACAGAGACATTTAGGACAAGCTCTGTGTCATGTCTCATCTCCCACCTCCCATTTTCCTTGCTTCCCCAGCTATGGTAGAGTTGGACGGTGATGACATCAGGATTTCTTCACGTGGGAAGCTGGCAGAACGAGACATTGTCCAGGTGGATGCCACAAACGAGAGCTTGTCCATGAATTGCCTTGCCTAAGAAATTGCAGAAAATATATCAAGACGTAGGGTTAGGGTGTGTTTAGCTGATTGAGGATCAGACATGAGGTGCTGCTCACCGGCCTTACAAGCAGAAACAGTTTTGAAAACAAATATAAAAAAGTTTGTTAGGTCAGTGTGGACCACAGTTGCAGAACCTTGAAACAAACTTGCATTCAAAAGACTGGAGTTTTTAAATCTGACATTAACGGTTAGCAAGCAGTAAACTGGCCCAAATGAAAGAAAAAGAAAACAAAAATCAATGAATTTAGCTATAAAGGCATCTTTAGATGTTACTGTATAAAAGACTTTACCCTGATACACCATGGTCATGCGACAGCATTGAAGCACAGCTATCCCCGCTGCCAAAAAGAGTCGTCAATCAACCCTGAGGGGGAAATGGCTTCCCTATTTATTGTTATTGATGCAGCATTTCTGCTCTTTAAAGAATAAAACAACAGCAGCAAAAGAAGCATGTGCACATAATTTTAGGTGCTGCTAGCAGGAAGCATCAGGGGGCCATAAAGGCGGAGGAAGTCAAGGAGATTCCAAGGGCCATTAATTGAGATGACAGGGGCCCTAAAACATTTGGAACATAGCTGGATTGGTCTGTGTTGGGGGCCCAATATGATATACTTTCATGGGGCCCATTGATCATAACATTGTTGCGGACACAAGCTGAAACTTCACACACAGTATAAAAGGATGCTATTCCTTTGGCCACACAGCACAACTCCTCAGTGCTTCCTAATATCGCCTGCTGAAAGATCAACACCTCTGCCTTGCTGTGAATTAAAAAATGCTAGCTTGATATTAATAGATAAACACAGTTCAATTCCATAAGTAATTACAGTAAAATAGGTGAAATCATACAGGTCCATTTTTAGCTCAAAAATTTAATTAACATTTTAAAATTACGGTCAACATATAGACCATCATTTAAGTAGTGCATAACATATGTAATTAATGGAATAGCTAACAAAAGCACAATTGAAAATGTATGTTAACCAGTTACAAGTGTATAATTTTCTGAGCAGCACAGCAAGTTACACTATTACAGGCCCGACTGTGTAAGCTAGCTGTGTGTTCTGTTACACTGTTAGCAGGCAGGGTAGCCTGACACACACCAGTGGGAGCAGACTGAAGATGGATGGATGGATAGATGTTATTACTGTGCACTTTATATGTGGAATAGAACACATTAATAAGCATTAGTACGCATTGAATGTAGGTATATCATACATTTTTTATCAAAGATATTCAAAGTTTGTAGCATAAAGCCTTGTGATCGGGGAATGGATTATAAGAAGTTACAAAATTACAGCAGCAAATTGTTGTGAGAGCCCAGGCAAATGAAAGGGATTAGACAGCCAAGGCCAACATTACAGATAATTAGTCTGGTAAATTGTCCATTATCCATATCATTAAGTACTGGCGGATAAAAATTGAAAATTGGCTTAACTTAGATTTAATAAGTCAGAATTCTTTATTTCAATGCCAAAATTATTCATTATAGGTTTTGGGGATATGACTATTGGGGTACGCCCTGACCTGGTGAGTGGGGATCTCACTTTCATTTCCACGACAGGTTTCCACAATTGATTTTGGGATTTGATTGTGGATAATTTTAGTGTGATATTTGAAAGAAATAACAACAAGGCATAGGGTGCAAAAAGAATAAGAGATAAGAGATATCCTATGTTTTGAATCTGAAGCAATGTGGGGCAGTTTTTTTTTCACTTTCTGAATCCTAAAGCTGTGTTACATTTACCTCAGAGGTTGGAACTCGGAACTGGGAATGACGTCACCCCCGAATTAACCGCGTTCCAATACATCAAGTCAGAAAGCTATTTAGCAATACCAGGAACCTCTTTCAAAAAGCAAAACTTCTTGCTTAGCTGGATAACTTATTAGATGTAATTTAAGCCAGTTTATATGGCCTTTATCTTTGTGCACTTACATTTAGCCCACACTACCTTAACTAAGTTATCCGGCTAAGCAAGAAATCCTGCTTTCTGAGGCAGGCCCCAGTTCTAGCACGGTTAATTGTTAGCCATTGTTAGCAATATCAGTTAATAACAATTCATTACGCTGTATTTTGCACATAAAAACAACACAACAACAGATGACAGTTGGACAGTACTGCATGTACGACTGATTTAATGAGCCAGAAATAAAATGTAAGTGCTAATAAACAGTATAAAACTAAGGGTGGAGCCATCTTGAATTCTGAGCTCGGGGTCGTGTGGATTCCTCTGAGTTCATGAGTCGGTATTCCGACTTCAGTTGAAATTTCCAACTAGGATCTTGGAATTTCCGAGTTATGAGTTCAGAAGAAATGCAGCATAATGTTATTGAATGCTTATTGTTGATGCTCTACTGTTGGTCTTCACGCATGAATTTTGGTTTTCCCCACCCCCAGTTTGTGCCGTTCCGTGACTATATGGACCGGACGGGTAACCACGTCCTGAGCATGGCCCGGCTGGCGAAGGACGTACTGGCCGAGATCCCTGACCAGTTCATCTCCTACATGAAGTCGCGGGGCATCAAACCCAATCCGTCGCCACCCCCGTATACGCCGCCAGGACTTCCTCTCCACACGCAGATCTGAGCTCACTTGCCAGGAGCAGTGGAGATGGAACCCCACAGAACTCTGGGACGTCTGTGGACTTCAGCTGGACTTCCTTATGGAACAGAGACTTCGGAAGGGAGAGAGGTTTCTGTTGTTCGAGTTTATTTTTCTTGGAGGGATGGGACAGGTAGAACTTGGCAAAGTGATTTTTCGAAAATGTAGATCAGAATGATGGTGTTTCTGGATGTCTGGAACATCGAACAGAGTGGAGAGAAGCAGGAGGAGTGGACTGTGTTAGTGGTTTAAACTTGTGCCGTGTGTGGTTATCTAAATGTTCTGGAGCGCTTTGCGCTCCTCTGGTCTGTGAAAGCGCTCGCCATAACTGTTCTTCAGCATGTCTGTGGCTGCTGTTCGTGGACACTTTTCTGAACTGTGTCTTTCGAAATATCCACACAACGATTCCTTAAATTTCAGCTACTGAATATGGGGAATATGCATCTGATCCTCAAAGTCTTGTTTTTACAGCTTGTTCTGGCATTTATCTATTATTTTTTTACCAAGTCAGTGGTCCATCTGACTTTCCATGGAACACAGTACAGTTACAGAACGGAGTCTCAGGCTCCTCCAGCTGCGAGACTGTGGAGAACATACTGTTCATTATGCCCAAATGTGAAAAATGTTTATGTTACTTTTTCAAGGATGAATAAGGCGCACCAATGTCTTTTGATAATGTACCATGGAAGTATTTGAATAATGTCAGTAATTTAATCACAGTATGTTCCGAGTAATGGTCATGATATGTCTTAATGGACATGATGTTTTGGTCAGGCACCCTCCTGTACCGATATGGGATTTTTGGAAAGCGTTTTCATAACTGCATTTTGTACTAGGGAGTTTCTAGACCATCTGGTCTGCCATTGCTGTTCAAGCCTCCTGCCATTTTGCCCACACGCCTCGAGGTTATATCACGGGGAACGGGCCGTGACCCTCGCTGGGTTTCCCTCCTTTTAGCACCACTCAATGGTAGCGATAAGTAGCTACTTGATAAGCCACGTTTTCCGAAGCATTTCTCCCGTCTCCGGCCGATACGGCAGGACATGCCGGAAGCTCTTTGTTCAGGAAACGCTCCGGGGATTAAGGTCCTCCAGGCCTTAGCTGCTTATTTTCTTGTTAAGATGCCCTTAATATGGGAAGGAGTGTTTTGGATGCACATGGTAACATGGTGATAGCCCAATATGGTGATAGCCCAACCTCAGTTTTTTTACTGACAAAGATTCAGGACTCTAACCCTAGACTTCGTCATGGGGACGCGTGTACCCAGAGTACTATTTTCACCATTGTTTAATAATTATTTCACTCTGCTCCTATTCTTTAGGGAAGGTTCCCTACAGCTTTTAATGAACTGTGGAGAACTCCTTGTCTCCATGGGATTTCAGGGAGAATTAATGAAGTATTCATCAAAATGAAAAGTCCACTTCCCTTATAATCTGTAAAAATAAGACTTCCGACGAAATGTTCCTCTACCTTATGGGGACAACACAGGTTCCATCAAGGCTAAAAACAGGATGAATGGATTTAGCGGCCAGGTTCCAGCTGCACTCTCAGTTGTGTGAAGGAACTGGTAATTTTCGGAACATGAAGGTTAATTTGTAGGTGTTATTTCCCCTGCATGTCACACAATCATTGACGGCCACCTTTGTTGTTTGATTATTATTATTGTTATGGTGATTATTATGTGCCAGAGGTCTGTCACAGGGGCAGAGCCGCAAACAAATTCACAAGTGCTCGGCACACGGAACCTTTTTCCGTGTTCCAGTGCTATTCCGGCGCCGCACTCGGCTGACCCCATTTACAGCTTTGCCCGGTTAATTAGCACAGCCAGGGCCAATGGGATGTCATTAATTGCGGAGTCTGTGGGCAAGGTGCCGGTGAGCAACTACCATGGAAACGCGAAGGATCGACAGAACCCAGCCCTGTTCTATTCGTGCATCCCAGTCAAATGAAGCATACTATATGTTTTTTTTAAAAAAAATACATTTAAAAAGAGAGGGATTAATTGGCAATTCGAGCAATTTAGATGAAATGTGAATTTCTGATTTTTAACTAATGTAACTCTTATTTGGAGTGTTGGGCTATTTAACAATATTAACGGCACCTGATTGGGCTCCCAGAATCACAAACATATGAATTTAGCTGCTGAGTTTCTGGCACAGAGGTTTCGTTCCTCCTGTTTTACTCACTTGTCTTTCACTGTCACAACATTTCGCTGTGGAGCTGTGTGATTTATGTGTTGGCTTCACTATGGGACTAGGTTTAAATGCGTCAGTTTTGTAAACATCTTCCTTCTGCAAATGGAAACGAGAACAATGCTAATGATGGTAGCGATGCTAACAGTTAGTCATGGACAACCGGTAAGCCAATCAGATAATCTGTGGACAAACAGTGAACCAGAATCACCCAAAACACAGACATCATTATTGTTTTGATGAATGGCATAAATACTTCATTTATCTGCTATGTTGTAAGTCATTATGAAATTGATTAGATCAGTTAAGGTTGTCTTTGAATAGATCTACATTATTTAGTGTTAAACACAGGACATGATCATTTAATAAGTCTTTAAATTTATGTTAAACGGATTTCATGATATTTATGTACAATTAGTAATAAATAGAGAGATTTTTTATAGTTTTTCTGGACATATGTAGTGGGTGATTGTTTGGAAGATTTAAAGTGTGACGTTAAGGTATTAGGGATGCGTTGATGCAAGAATACCAGTTGTTTCGTTTTGTTTTGCATTCCCAACATGGTGTTTTTTCCGTCCCCATTAGGCAAAGTGTCACTCCGTGATCCTCTGGGGACAAAGCGGACTTTCAGCTGCTGGCGGGGTGACAGGCCCCGCCCACATTTGTAACATACTGTACTAAGCCAGGATATCTGGCAAACGTGCATGTTAGCATTCAAAATGGCTGCACATCCACTGGGTCGCTGCACTTCCTATGTCTTGTGCTTGGCACTTCCTGTTTTTGACTTGTTTCTATGGAGATTATTCTAATGGGAAACTATAGCCGCCCAGCATGTCACAATTATTATGGTTTTTCTTTTCTCCTTTTCGGTTTTATTATTTATTTCTTATTATTTTTTGCCATCCTAGTGCTTTATTGTTCTTGGTCTTTTATTAGCATGGTATTTTTGTTTTCTTTATTGTACATTATCGTCGGCATACAGTGGGGTGTGAAATGCTTTGTATTGGATTGCCTTAACTGAAAATTAATTAAACGAATGACTACTTTTATTAAAGCTGCAGGGGTTTGTTCCTTCCAGTCATCCTTGCAATGTCTGACGTGATCTGGGGGGGCTTTCTCCTCTGCACCACACAAACAGGGGCGGGTTTGCTGTTTCTGGGGCTCCACTCAAAAATTCCCCTTGCCGCCCCCTCAACGAAGTTTCAAAATTTAAACAGCAAGTGAGTCTTGAGAAGATCAAAGTTAGCCAGCTGGTTAGCGTTACATGCTGCTTTAGTATCTCCAAAACAAGGAACATGGCTAATATGTAGTGTAGTGACTGTTTGTGGCCAATCAAACCATACAACCAACGCGTGGTATGAGTGGTAGTCCACAAGCTCCACAAGGCCTGGATATGATTCGGTGCCCGTTACTCATCGTAGAAGTTTTGAGCAGGACGACAATCGCTTTAGATACCTATCCGTCACCTACAGTTCAGGGCGTCATAGCTGTAGTTCCCGAATGGGATCATCTCCAGCATGGCTATGCCTACGAGCTCTGCTCCCACACAGAGCCCTGATACCGGAGTGTAATCTGCCTCAGACGTCAAAGGTAACATGTGAGCCAGGCTGGAGTCCGTGCCCTGAATGTGAGACACTGCGTGTAGCACCATTAGCCAGCCTTGAGGATGCTCCCCCGGACAGACCCTGCGAGATAATGGCGAGGCTAAATTAGAAGAAGACATCACTGATAAATGCCCTTTGCAATCTGTGTCTCCCTTTACGTCAGCTTTTAACCATTAGAGGCCCTGTTTTTCTACAGAAAAGGTTGCTGCATCCATCTTTAATCTGTGAAAGATTATGGCCTCGCATGTTACTCTAAATAGAAACTTCTTTAAACACCACAATGGAGTGGATTGATTCCCTGCCTGTTATTTGGATGTAAAATGCCAATTTGGGTAATCAGGTTAGTGTTTTTTTTTTTGTCAATTTATTTTTATTGAAGTTTTACAACAGCACGAATACAGTACATCAGGGGAATGACAGAGAAGGATACACGGGAAAAAGAAGGAAAATATGGTTAGTGTTTATAGGATGGCATTATGGCCAGATGGGTAGCCTTTGGTTGGGGGTTCAAATCGCATCTCCACAGTGTGTGTACATATGGAGCTTGTATTTTTTTCCATGGTTTCCTCTGATTTCCTCCAATCCAAAGACATATAGTTAAGGTAATTGAAGGCGCTTAATTTCCTGTAGTATGTATGTACCCTGTGACGGACAGGCATCTCGTCCAGGATGGAATTGTACTCTAATGCTGCCCGACCTGGTCCAGGGTAAGTGATTGAATGGGGCATGGATCTTATTGTTTGTTTGTATTCTGTGCAATGTATACATGTCCACTTGTTTATTAATTTCAGGACCTCCATAAATGGCTTCCTTTGAGGTGAATGAACAGAGATCCTTCCTCTCCCACCACGTGTCTGTTCTGTTACTGTGAGTAAATGCTTTTTGTACCCATTCTTTTCCAATCCACCTGCCAGGGATTAATGTAGGATTGTTGCCTCCCCCCCAACAGGAGGCCATTATTCCCCCATCTATGCAGGCTGCTTTCATCACAGAGTTTGGCCATGATCTCGTACCGCAGATACAGACACTACGGATATTTACTGTGGATACCCTGCCTTTAGGGGTCAGTCTCCAATGAACCGTGTCACCCAATAAACACACAGTCCCCTGTATGCTGTTTTATCTGGGGGATACATTTCACTTTGGAACATTCAAGGGTTAGCAAGGTGTTGGCAAGCTGAACAGCAGATGAAATATAAAACCATGCCTCCCTACATTATGCAGACAAATGCGGGCCTTCCCATTGCTGTGATACAGATATTGCAATCAGCTTGTATCAATTAATGTATTTAATGTTGTACATCATAGTGAAATGATGCATATTCATAACCAGGTACTTTGCCTGATCCTCCTCTGGCCTGACAACAGGATCAAGAGTTTCAGTTCCTCGAAGAAGGCCATTCTGATCATTCTGTATGGTGCTTTTTAATCTAAGGAACAATGCTCTTTTACTGAATGGTGGCTGTGGTTTAAATCTTCATTTAGTACCATCTATTGTAGTATATTGTGGCCGTACAAAGCACCCTTCATCCACTCACTCGTCAATGACATTAGTAAAAGTACAAAATTAGCAAAACCTGTATTGCAAAACAGTGGTGCAAAATGAACACCTGTGATATTTTGAACGTATGTGTTTATTTTTCATGCAATATTATGAAACAATGAAAATAGTACAATTCAAAAACCTTTTACTAGCAAAACTTGTCGAGGGATGCAATGCTACAAATTTTTTTTTTTAAATGAGAATAAACACCATACCATTCCAGCAAGGAATAGGTTTGAAGCGCTCTTTATCTGAGGACAGAGAAAGTGGCGTTTCATAGGAATATCACAACAGAACTAGTAAGCAACTGAAGAAAGGGATAATTGAAAATGAAACTGAAACAAGATGTCCTGGTACTGGAGGGGTTTTCAGTATTAATGTTAAAGATTTGCCTGACTGTGTCAAAGTGTGAATTGCCCTTTTAGAAAAAAAGCATTTTCCCTAAACCAGTAAAGGGTTGAACTTTCGGCAGGTGCCAGTCGCACGAAAGGCCCCGCTTGGATTAAAACGCCCATGCATTGTATTAGCAGCCTTTAGCATGTCCGCTCAGAGTAGCACCCGGCGTTTGAGGGAACTGCAGTAATCTCACTTGAAAAGCTTTCTCTTCCTTCTAATGAGGCGATGCAGTTGGTAGGAACATGCACTTCGGTGTCTCTGCTTCCCCCCGCCCCCCACCCCCCAGGGACCTGTCATACTCCTGTGAAATCTCTTAATGTCTACGGCAAGAGATGCGCTACCCAGCATGCAGTGCAGTGTCATGTGACATGGTGAGAAGTGCATGCCTAGCGCCTCTGGAGGATGACGGCTATCGGTAATGGCGCGGCGAGTTTAGCATTTATCGGACTGCGCCTGATAGAACAGGCCGGTGGATTGCCTGGTAATTAAATTACAAAGTCAAACAACATCAGCACATGTGATTTCCTGCAATGCAGATACTAGAAGCCATGACACCACTGAAATTAGTGGAAAGCAGCCTGCCGGAATTCTGCAGCACTGCTGTGCTGCCGCACTGGCTGATTTCCCAGCAGGTTTCCCATTAGCGCCAGTTACTGCCATCTCAGGGCTCCAGTAGTGACGTAGCAGACAACTAGAACGTCCTGGACTGCTGCGGTATCCATAGGCTGTCCGGCTCGGGTCTCAGGTAGCAGCGTAAACACTCTGATTGCTCAACTGGCTCACTTCGCAGCTCCCTTAGTGGAAGATTCTCTTCCTTCAGTGTTACTCGTACGGCTGTGGATCATCAGAGTCAAAAGCACAAAAAATAAATAAAGGGGTTATCAAGGCTTCTAAATGGCATTAGAACTGAAGAAAATGTGAATCTGCAATAATAACAATGTAGCAAAGAACACATAAATCTTCCTTAAATCTCATAGTTTGCATCAACAGTTATAACTGCCTCATGCACAATGAACATCTGCAATAAAAATGTTGGGGAATTGAATTTTAACCTCGTTTATGTTGCAGGGCTATAAAATATGCATGCCAGAATTTTTTCTGTATAAATACTTTCAGTTCGGCTGGGGTAGAGCACAGCGATGCAAAGCGTTTTCTGACAACCACATACTGTCCTCAAATTTAATCATATAGTATCAATTGGATTCATTTGAGAGCTTCTCCTCAGTGCCAAAACAGAATAATGGAAAAAGAAAAGTGGTAAAGCAAGGGAGGTCGCCACTGCATAATGATTTTTGTGGACAGCAGGTACTCGGCGAGGAGAGGAACTGACATTTAGAAAGGCGGAAAGCCTTATTTTAGGGAAGGGGGGACACTGGGTTGTGTCCACGCTGATCACAAATGGCCATTGACTGAAACAAACCTAAATTAGCACACTGACAGCTTGCTGTCAAGGCTTTTCAGAGAGTGCCTTGTTTTCACTAGGACTTGACAACACAACAGTGGACTTTTGCATATCTAAACCTGTGTGCGAATTACAGAAATGTAGAAACAGAAGATCTCACAGAAGGTAATCTTGTTTTCAGTCTCTTCATTCAAATAGAAGAATAAGCCATGAGCGGGATGAGAATGTGTAATTTCAAAGCCAGGTGTGTATAAGTCCAGGGGTCAGGCCCCAGTGCTACCCATCAGGAACCCCAGAACCAGGCAGAGCCCATATGTATTTTCCACTCAAATTCAAAACACGATGTTAACCGGACAAGTACATGCTGCGAAATGAAATATCAAATCCTTCTTAAGGGGCTTTTATATCTCAGAAGAACAACATGCTCATGATATGGCAAAAATATTTTTCCCTAACAAAAGTTTCATAATGCCATGTAAAAAATGCACCCGCGTTAAAATAATAAATATTTTTCAGCGAAAGAAAAGCTTTCATTTACATAATTTTTACAAAGCTTTTTAAATGCGGCAGTTACAAAACAGTCATTAATGTTCAATTACAGTGAGTGCATGTACACTGCCGACAGCCTGCATTAAAACAGGCCTGACCTCATGCATTATTAACAGCTGACCTCCTTGCGTTACCTCCAGCTGGGCTTCTCCTATTAATATGCAGTGGCCTTGTACACTCGCCTGTACATCTACGTGGTCTCTGCATGCTGCCTCTCAGTACAGGTATAGATGTTACCTGGATTAGTGTGCAGGCTCCACTGTAATACAGCAGCTTAATGAATTCATGGTTAATGGCTCAGTTTCAAGGCCGGAAGCCTCAGGAATGTTTGTTTTGATCAAGCTCTTCAGGGAGGGACAACATACAATGTGACCTGGTCACTCTCGCCCCTACGCCGTGGCAGCAATGTGCTGAGTACAAACTTCACTGCTTTCCACTGGTGTTTTTTTGTTCCTGGCTTTCACTTTCCATTAGGCCATTAGAAATGATGCTTTATTTGGCATCGGCACAAGTACATTAAAATTCCTGAGTTTTCACGTATCCCATCTTGCTCTCCTTTGAAATATATACACATATATACTGGTGAGAGCGATGCTTGAGGTCTGAGCGTAGAATTAGCTATTTATCCCGCGCCTCTGGAGTATTTTTTGAGGGGAGGTACCAACCTTGCTCAAGGACCCAATGGCAATATCACTATTCTGCTGACTACGAGATTCAAGCCAACAACCATCCAGTCACAGGCATAGAGGCTTAACCTACTGACCCACACTGCCCCCCATAGAGAGACTCACAGTGCATTCAAAATCGCATACTTACACAGTATGTACTGAATTTCATTACAAGCCCATTTCTCGAACATTAATGCAGTATGTACTGTATGTATTCATGAGCACAGTTTGCCTGCACTAGGACGTCCTGCAGTTGGCGTCCTGCATTTTACCTGACCCAGATGTTTACCAGTGATGTAGCTTGACCGCTGTGAAAGTTAAAAACTATTAAAAACTATCAATGAAAAAAAAAACATATTCATATAAGTCAACAATAAATACATATAAGTCACCTTATGTACCTGGGTATTGCTTTATACTTCAATTTGTACAGAGAGGGCACTTAATCATCTTGCTTCAGACCAAGTGACATTCCACGTCTCTGGTTGTGGCTCCAGTGGCTGTGTGGGATAGCGTAGTGTCTAATAGTTGCACACACTCATGAATTTCGCAGAATGTAATACGTCATCTACGTACCAGTGACCTATTATTATCCATACTAAGGATGCAGACATACTGCTCACATCGCATACTATACTTCGCCTACTACATAACAAACAAGTATGCGATTTCAGACACCCCCCCAAAACAGTCTTCTTGTGTGTTTCCTCAACATGTGTCTCTTGAACACACACCCAAGGCCATCTTCTGCCTTTAGCAACACCTTCGTGGCATGTCTTCCTCCTTCAGCAAGAAGTGACTAGAAGAACTTGCTTAGAGACTGGTTGACCGGCACTGCAGAAGACCACTAGCAGCTGACCACCGGACCATGAATAATGCTTTCAATTGCGACGATTGACTGGAATTAAACAGTCAGCCTCTTGTGTCGGACCACTTCCTTTCCACAAAGGGTCTGTACCTTCAACAGTCAGAGGGTCCCAGAGACGTACGAAATGCTCAGGAAGTAAATGTCCTGTCTTTCTTTGTTTGGGTAAGGAGCATCCATCATCCGTGGTCACATGGCGTTCTGAAACAGAAGGAGTGGCAAAGGTAAGGAGAGCCATTTAATGCTGGTAATGGTATAGACATGGGGTGTTGGATATAGTGAGATGGATGAATGGAACAAAACAGCATGTACTCCTTTATAGAGCTGTCAAGTACCAGGAGAGCAGCCATCTCTGCTGCTTTCCTGTGAATGAGAATGAATGTTATGGGAGGGGAGACAATGAAAGCAGGAAACTTAAGTGGGAAAAGTCTTCTGGGTCAGAGGTCACCCACACTGTGCCTCAGTCTAATGCTAAGCATTTCTTCTGGATAAACTCAATCCCAAGTGAATGTTTGTGGTATGTTTGTGAATATGGAAAAAGAAAAAGTTTGGGTTGTTTTTTTCTGTTTACATAATGCAGCCCCATTTTTAGACAAATAGTTATTCTTGTTGAGGCAAAATATGAGATGACACATGGAAGCACAAATGCATTATGGGAAGAGACACACAGTTGTCATGTCCTTCATGGCTCCCTGCAGTTGGTAGCTAATGGAGGTTAATGTTATTTCTCTTTCACCAACAACAGCTCAAACCCTGAAGGACCATCATCCAATGAGGGTGCAGATGGGAACAAACATCCTCAAACTATCTTTGGGGCCACATAGTCTCCGGCTTAATGAATTCTTACAAACACCCTCAGTGGCATTAGAAAGATAGTCATTCTTGGATTGAAATCTTCAGGAATTACCCTCTCTTAAACACACACACACACACACACACACACATACACACACACAGGTGTGTAATTATACCTTTGTGGGGACTCTCCATTCATTTTTTTGGTAAAAACTCTAATCCCAACATAACGACTTTAACCCCCACCCCACCATAACCTTAACCATAAGTAACAAAATACAAGACTTTTGGCATTATTACTTTTTTGATTGCATTCTCAGATCTTTATGGGGACCTCAAAATAACAGGTTGTATTTAGTCCCCACAATGTAACATAAACCTAATCCACACACCCCCCACCGAACGAATGTGAATGAGCTGTATATGATCACACATACAGGGAATTTATCTACGGTTATCAATAACTCTCATACATAGACAGTTAAGATAAGAAAAAAAAAGCCATTAGTTTAAATATGCATACTATACATTCAGCATGGAAGAACACAAATAACACATAACACTCCTGTTAACCAATACTAAAGTGCATCTGCGAAAACAAAACGTTTTAGCGTTAAGGTTAACGTAGTACCGTTTCTGCAGAATAGATCAGAGCAGCTCAAAGTCACACTTAAAGGTCAGATTGTTTAATGCCAGTTTCCACTAGAGAGCACAGGCAAACCAGAACACATTGTGGCAGCCTGTGGTTGCGGTTCAGGTGATTGTCATGGGGACCACAAAACTTTTACTTCCATAAAATGCACAAACATTCTTTTACTTTGTTACTTTGAATTTAATAATTGCATGTTTGATCATGTCATTTTGTGATTTTATTTTAAAGCTTAAAATCAAGATTCTCCCTGTGACCCCGTTCAAGATAAACGGTTATAAGATGGACGGCAAGATAGTGAATCGGGATTCTGCATGATTGTGGTTAAATTCTGAATACCAAGCAATACTTTTTCATTACAATGATAATAAAACACATTTTCACCAACAATAAAGTATATGAATAAATTTGTGCAAAACAACTTTAGCCAGACGGCATTGTGGACAAGCATTTTGAAACAAACACAGCAAGCCCCCTATTTCTGTCTCATTTGTCTTTGATAAATGTGTTTTTATTATGTATTCTGTCAGTTTCGGCTCCAGAAAGAGGAAGATATTTCCCCAGTAATGGGAAAATGCTTCTTATCTCCAACCATTTCATTGTGTTCAGTCAATCACAAATGAACTTTCCATATTGCTATTAATAAGGTGGTGAAGGTTTTGGAAATTATCATATAATTAAAAAACATAAACCTCACTTTACAGTTGACTGTTATACAGTGGTAGCTAAGTATTCTGACCACAGGAGAAAAGGCCACTGCTGTCTTTGCAGGGAATAGATCCATTGGTCACATGGCAGCCGATACAACCCCAGCATTTGGCTGTTATCTCTATTACCACCATAGCTTAGAGAGCGTTGACATCAGCAACTACAATGAGCTTTATCTACATGTAAAAAATCCACTTAAGCTACATTTTCAGGAATCTGTGTTTTTGCATTTATTCTGAACATCACTAATTGGGTTGATATTCTAGGGGACATGGGGCAGAGAGTCAAGCAACCATATGATATACATACAATTTACAGTTTGTTTTATGGAAACACATTAACAGCATTCTTAACTCTTCCCCTGTTTGTTTGCATTTATGGCATCCTTTTGAACATACTGAGTAGATTTCTTGGAAAAGCTGCATTTTAAATTTTCTTAATTGCTTAATTATTTTCTATTTCAATCTGTTGTTTTGCATTTAAATTCACTAAGTATAACATGCTATTTTTTTATAAATGTCTTTTCAGGGTTTTATTTGACTAATGTTTTTGCTTTACATTCATAGCTTTATGTGGAGTGCTACTCAAATACATTAGTTGTTTTAAAGTATCAGTATTTTCCCTGCTGTCAACAAATTTTAGTGGGTTTCTGCCATAAAACATCTTCATATTTTTGCAATATCATACCTTGACCACCAGTCAATGTTCAAGAAAACAATTTCTAAGGCTTTTCCTCTAGCAAACAAGGGCTTTGTCATGTATATTATCCTCCTTTCCTGAACTGAATGTGTTTTTTACAGTGCGGCTACGTCTCCTTAATGTAAGCGATGACATTTCGCTCTAAACTGATAAAGCCACACTTTGACTTATAATACCAGTCAAGGGTTTGGACACACTTACCCACAGAAAGGTTTATTTCTACTATTCTCCACATTTTAGAATAATTATAAAGACATCAAAACTATATAATAACATGTGAATTACGCACTGACCAAAAAACTATTTCAAAAAAATTGTTGGGGGACAGGGACAGCTCTGTGGGTTGGGTCTTAGTAGATTGCTGGTTCAAATCCCTGGGTCGGCAGAGTGATCCTACCATTGAGCCCCTGTACAAGGTCCTTAACCCAAATTGCTCCAGAGACTGGCTGACCCTACTGTCTCACCTGAGCCAGTTTCATGAGGTGGCCTCCTGGGATGCTTTTCCTGCTGTCCTGAAGGAGATCCCACATAAGGACTCATTGGTCACTTTTCCTTCACTTTCTGGTCAAACTCCTACAAAACCACTTCTATTGTGTTTAGGTCAGGTGACCAGGTCATGTGATGCAACACTATCACTCTCCTTTGTAGTAAGCTTGGCGTGTCCAAACCTTTGACTGCTACTGTACTTTGGAGGATTTTAATTTTTTTTTTGCAAACCTAAGCTGGAGAATGTAATGAATGTATTTTATTTTATTATTTTTAGGATCTGAACATGCTTGTGATGTTTTGTATATTAGAGAAAGGGAGACCAGCTGATGGCCCCAAGCTGGCTCCACCCCTCTACATCTTCCGCCCCAAATGCAAAACTCAATGATCCATCCATCCATCCAACTTCTACCCGCTGACCCTGTGATTATCCTCACCATTTAATCTGCGGAATAAGTGCACCCTACAGTTCATCTGGTGGAGCTTTCCTGCTCTCCAGTGTTTGGTTTTGTCATGGAAGTCAGTTATCCCCAAGTTTACTTTGGGGCAGGTTTTTTACAGTGCAACTTGAAGTTGGTGGCCAACCAAGGGCAGGTTTGTTGTTTCTGGGGCTCCCCGCCACTCGAAAGTTTGAGGGCCCCACACAGATGCGTGGTTTGAGTGGTGGTAGGCAACGCCGTTAGTGACAAGCACAACTGATTCCTAACATAAGGCTCACCTTGTCCCTGAGAAACTTTCAGCCCTGGTGTGCAGGAAGTGGCTCAGGGGGAGGGGCAAATTCCAAACTTGGAAAATGCCCCTCTTGCCCACCTGACGAAGTGAGACGTGATGGGTGAGCACGTAGGATCCATTTTAACTGGGGGGGTTTTTGAAGCCCTGAAGTGTCCCTGGGGTTTGCTATGCAAGAGCGGTAACCAGTCTGTTAGACACGCTACAAACAGCAGCCATGGAAACTGTCTCTTTTTACCCCACACATCATTTCTCTTTTTACTTTTATCTCTTTCTGTCATTTACTTTCTTGCCTCCTACAGTGTTCCACTCTCCCCTTGATCTGTGCACACTCTCCGTGTCAGATTCCCGTCTCCTGGTGTGGTGCGGTGAGCAGAGTGTCAGGATTCCACCATGTACCTAGCGCTGGAGGGGGTGACGGCCTTACTGAGACTCTGTACAACTGTGATTAGGATGTTCCATCCCTACATGCTGGCTGTGAACCTCCAGAAGGAGGAATGAAGCCAATAGTAGCCATATGTTGACTTGATCACCATCTTGCTTTACTAATTTGGTCATTTGGCCTCCAATCCAGGTTCTTGTTGCTCTAAATGTACTCGGGCAAAACCAAAGGTTGCCCAGCTTTTATTGTTGCTAATTTGAATAGCTGTATTATTAGTTTCTTGCTTTGGTTGGTAGGTGTGTAGCTATTGCTAATGCTACATCCACTTGTACCTGGACATTCTTTGGAAGCTCAGTCTAGCTGCACTTATACATGTTAACTCCTTGACAGCTGCATGTTTGTAATGTGCTTTTTGCCTCTCTTGTATGTCACTTTGGACAAATGCCAAACAAATAAGCAAACAAATAAACAAATAAATCCATGTTCATGGGAGATGTTTGGGAGAGTAGTATGAACAGGGTCATGTTGTATGTTTTTCGTGGTCTTCTGGTGCTTCCAAGCGTACACTCTGCAATTCTGGGTAGTGCTTAACATTAACGGCACCTTCATACTGCCTTTATAATGCATATAATGTATAGGTACATTATATATCAGGTATATAATGTATACCTGAACATCCTAACATACCCTACCAGTCAAAAACTTTTGCACATACTGAGATTTTCTACATTTGCATGTTACTTAACATTTACTAAAACACACTCAATATTCTTTGCATACAATGCTACAGTATGTTCACCACTTGAGTACCTTTATTAGAAAGAAAATGTCATATCTTTGATTCATCAAAGTAACCTCCTCTATCAGTTATAATAGCAGAGCAAATTTGAGGTGTTCTTTCTACAAGAGGCATTAAATACTGCTCTGTTTCATGGGATGAACCAGCTGGCTAGTGCATTTAAAGTTAAAGGGCAACTTAGAATTTGACTCTGCCATCACCACACAACCAGTTAACAGGACGTCAGAAATGTACTGTTACATACTCTCTCCATGTTATAAAGGAAACTTGTTTCATTTGATTTATAGTTGTTCACTCAACTTTCCAGTGCTTAACAAGAAATTAAAAAAATCAGCAGTTTATGAAATAAATGGAAAAATGGTCAAAGCCTGTGGTGCAAAAACTTTTGTCTAGCAGTGTACCTTAACAGCTTTAATATTCAGTTCAATTCAATTCAATTCAATTCAATTATATAGTGCATTTTTTTAACATTACATTGATACATGATCCTTGCCCAGTGACCCCAGTGATCAAGCCAGAGGCAACAGTGGCAAGAAAAATCTCCCTAGTAGGAAGAAACCTTGGGAGGAACCAGACTCAAAGGGGGAGCCCATCCTCCAGGGGCCGGCAGAGGAAGCCCAAAATAGCGAAGTCTCAATTTATGAAGTAAAATTGTGTCTAGTCCTGGTATAAATGTGAAAGGTCCAGCTGATGTCAGGACAGGCAGGTGAAGAAGCTGCCTCCTTCAGTGGGATGGAGGGGTGGTGTGGTCCAGCAGCCGGCAGGTGAGGAGGGCAGATGTGTGGTCAGGCTGGGTGGGCAGGCAGGGAACTGCCCCCCATCAGGAGACAGAAAACTGAGCAGTGCATTAATAAACCTGTGTGATGGATAGCTGAAACTCTGAGATATTTTATAGTGCGTTATGGAAATAAATTGGCAGGTTTAATTTACTGTGGCTGCTTAACTAGGCAGGAGAGGTGGGGGGAACACAGGCATCCAATCCCTGAGCACCAGCACCCCAATAACACGTGGGACTCATGAAGAGTGACAGCACCGGACAACCAGTTCATCCAAAATCGATGACACTGATCCCCAACTCTGTGCCACACACTATAACCCTAGATGGGGGTGAGAAGTAGCTATCAGCTTTGTCACCAAATGCTAGACTAAATGAATTAGTTTTTTTAGCCTAGCCTTAAATATCGGGAATGAGTCTGAATCATGGATATTTGCTGGTAGACTATTTCATAACATTGGGGCTCTTTGACAAAATCCTCTGTGACCAAATGACGATTGTTCCACTCTAGGCACTGCTGGAAGCAGTCCAATCCAGAGGTTATCAAGGTGTGTACTACCTTTTCTGCATACTGAAGTGACAGTGTTGTTCTGAGTTTTGCAATATTCCTCGAATGGAAGAATGCTGTTTTAACATCATTATTTTTGTTAGCATCCAGAGACAAGGCTGTCAATAGTGACATCAAGGCTTTTAGCCACTGTGCTGACATTGACTAGGCAGCCATTGAGCTTCATGCTATGAACAACACCCTGGGTTGTCCTAGGGCCCAGGAATAATACCTCTGTTTTGTCTGGATATAACAGAAGAAAATTACTGGGCATCCAACTCCTAACTTCAGCCAAGCATTAACAGCTGAGGTGGCTCATTAGTTTTAACAGATATATACAGCTGTGTCGTCTGCATAACAATGAAAAAACTCACACTATGATTCCCAATAATATTACTAAGGAGCAGCATGTATAAGGTGACGAGTAGTGGGCCCAGGATAGTACCTTGCAGGACATCATGCCTCACTCAGGTGGAACAAAATAAATGTATTATATACAATAATAATATAAATTAATAACAAACATTATATGATCATAACAATCATTATATTCATATAATCATATAATGTTTGTTATTAATGTATATGAAAGCTGTTGTGTGTTAGTGTATTACATGCTGCTTATGAATGTTTTAAGATTGCATTATAAATGCATTATGAAGGTGCTCTGAATGTTTTACGAATGCATAATGAATGCATTATGAAGGTGCAGTTACTGTAAAACGTCACCCTAATCTGTAGGTGCAACAAAATGAGAGGCTCTGCCAAACAGAAACATCTCTTCATTATACATTCCTGTCAAGCCTACAGGAGCAGACTTACATTGACAAAGGGCTCGCCCACCAAAGAGCAGATTTGTCTCTGGAGAACAGACGGCTGCATACAAATTGGGGTCATTCCAGTTAGTTCCATCCTTTTAGCAGAAATGCTTCTTTTAGTAATGCTGAGATTAGGTGGTGGCTTCTGGGAAACCATCTTTGGGTCTCACTGCGGATCAGCCAAAGTTCAGGGTTTCCATTACTCATTCCACCTGGCGCCCAGAGACATATTTGTCGACATTAAGATTGCTGCATGTATGGTGTTATTTCTCACAGGGCTGTGGTTCAAGGCATTGTCCAGTTAGCTGATCCATCAATGGCTGCCTAATGTATAAACACTGTATTGCTTGTTTCTTCCAGGAGTTTGTTTGTGTGGTGCGGCCACAGATGAAGCTCATGTGAAATCAACACCATGAATCATCCTAAATAGGTAAATGGGAGTTCTCGGTCATGTGATGTGGTATGACACACTCTCCCTATCTTTTTATGGTCGTGTGAACAGACTGACCTTCTGCATTAGCCTGTGGAGCGTGTGCGGAGTTTGTGCCAGTGATGCAGGAGCAGATCATCAGAATTCCGGGGAAGGGGAGTTCAGGCCACCATGCATCCGGAATCCTAATTCCCCTGTGTACACGTTCCTCATGGTTGGCCGCTGGTTCTTAATCTTCCTGATTAATAGTCCATCAAGAATGGGGACTTGTTTCTCGTTGCTGTGTGAATTAAACATGGAGTCCTGAGGCTGCTGTGAGATTTCAGAGGGCTGGAGCATAGATGGATCTCTCCCCTTTCTCTCTCTCTCTCTCTCTCTCCCTCTATCAGTTTTTACTCCTATGGTAGTGGCGAGTAAACAAAAGCAAAAACTACATCAGAGTGAGGAGATGACAAACAGATCATTAAATGCTCGCAGGGTGGAGAACACGGGAATGTTGAAGATGGAAGAAGTGGCAAACAGGCTTAAATATCTCTCTTTTTCTCTGTCTCTCCGTGCATCATTCCCCACCTCACACGCTCGCCCTCATCCCTGCTTGCTCCTCCCACGCAGACTTTCAAAGCGGGAAGAGCTTGAAAGCAGAAGAAAAGCTGGGAGTCCTACTGGGCTTCGAGCGGAAGGCTAAGCCATGTCGAAAGTGTAGGATGCAACGGATGGGTCTGCAGATGCCAAAAGCCAGGCAAGTCTGCTCAGCATCTGCCAGGAATAATGCACATTAATTATTAGCAAGCTTTATCTCAGTGCTCACCAAAGGAAGGAACCGGACTCAGCGTGATAATATTCTGTAATTCAGCCAATTAGAAACACATCAGGGAATTACAGTCACAGGTGTAGGAGACCTTTAGCTGTCCAGTTAAAGATTTTGTCAAGATCTCTATTTGAATGCTACCTGGTCTCATTTCTGGCAGGTAAAAATTTATTTAAACTGTCTTGAACTCGACTGAGTTCTATTTGCCGTTTGTACAGGTACACTGGAATACGTTCATTTTCACACATCCCACTGTGCTCTTCTCTTTTAAGACATGCACACATATAGAAGTGAGAATGCAGCTTGGGGTCTGAATGCAAGGCCAGCCATTTGTTTAGCACCCCTGGGGGTTAAGGTTGGAGATGTGGGTGCTCTGCCAAGCATGGGAGTCAAAGTGGTGACCTTTTGATCATAGGGATACAGGCCTAACCTGCTGAGGCATACGACACACCCCATCTAGCTAGCTTCTGAACGAAATCTGATAAGGGCACGGGCAAGACCTGCCCTGCCAGCTGGGGGTCTATATGGGATGGATTTAATAGGAGTTGTCTACATTGCTATTGGTGGCCAGGTACACGGTCTTCCAGTATCGAATCAGGTTACAAGGAATGTGATGCATGTTGACAGGAAGTAGGACTCGTTGTTCACAGTGCGATGAGCCTACCTTGAAATCCCAATGCGCATGACCAGACGCACACCCTGCAAACGAGCGCCTGTGTCTATTTCTGCAACTGCCCCAGTTGTTGGAATGTGATCGCAATGTTTACAACACCAGCAGCGGAGCGGTGAGTCAATGCATAGGATCAGAGAAAGATTTCCAACCCCAATAAAGTCTCTTCTCCTTCCTGCTCCGTGGCCTTTTATGTTGGACAAGCAGGAGTGGTTTAGACAGTCAGCCTCCATTGTGTACGTAGTTATGCTTTGGGTTGACATGTTTTTGGTTGCTTGGGTTCCATTGCCCTGCATCACTAACCTGCTCAAGGTATCACATAGGGTCACATGGCTTTTGAATCGGCTTGAACAAAAATGAAACACGCTTCCCCTGAAGCACCCCGGTGAGAGATGCCGTGAAATTGCATCGCATTCGATCTGTTCGTGAGCAATCTCTCCTCGCTCTCCCGGGATAATTCAGGGCTCCTCACGAAATGGTCCATGTCACGTACGATTTCGCCACTTGGCTCGCTGATCCGTAGCGATGGACTGACCTCACCCTCGGGACGACAGTGCCCACGCAGCCGTCATCTTTATGCGGACCCGCGTGCAGTGACGCTGTTGCTGAAGGCCTTGTCAGTGGCTGGCTGGCAGGATTGGTTGGATGGGAAGTAGGTGAGTAGACAGATGTATTGGTGAGCATGTCCAGCAAAATGGCATTTTTGGAAAAAGAGCGGTCCCAGACTCAGCAAGAATAGTTCCTAATTTGAAAGGGTTGACTAAGCAAAGATAACTTTGCTGAGTTGATAGGCTATTGGCACACAATCTCTTCAGTCTCTAGAAATGATGTCTGACAAGGTACTTGATACAAATAGACAAAATACCAAGGGGTATAGAAAAAGCATTGGTGACCATTTTAACATTTGTACAGATTGACACATACGGCCATGCAGGGAGAATATGTCATGTTCCATTCCTTTGAATAAATATTCCTGGTAGTTAAGAGTTGCAGCAAGGTGCAGACACACTCAAATCGACACACTTATACCTCCCTACAGCATAAAATGTTTTGCCCCCACTACAATTCAGGGCCCTGGATGACAACCCTGGTTACCCCGTGCATAAGTCTGGCCTCAATGATACCACTAAAACAGGGGTCTGTTGTGATGAAAAAAGACAACTGTGATGCTGCTTAAGACGTGTGTGATTCTGTGTCTACATCACGAACAGCACAAAACGAGGATGAGGTTTCAGCTTGTATCGTATTGGCCTAATAAAAAGAGTAATGAACTTGTGCCCCAGATGACTGCATGACATGTAAGGGTTAATGCTTGGGAAGTCCGTCATACAGAAGCCACCCGACTCTAAGCAGAGGGAGGCTGCCTCCACTCTGCTGCTTTTAAACACGTGTAATGGTCAGCTTGGAGTTCACCGACCTGCTCACGGTGTAACGCTCGTCTTGGAGTTCACCGACCTGCTCACGGTGTAACGCTCGTCTTGGAGTTCACCGACCTGCTCACGGTGTAACGCTCGGCTTGGAGTTCACCGACCTGCTCACGGTGTAACGCTCGGCTTGGAGTTCACCGACCTGCTCACGGTGTAACGCTCGGC
>JAODJU010000130.1:8670127-8687797 GCA_026776725.1 Gnathonemus echidnorhynchus
GGCTAATGGGAGTGTAATGGGAGGTGCTAACTGAAGAAAGGAGCCCAGACACATCAGAGAGTGGTTAGCTTCGATTCCAGCGGGACTACGTGCAGTAGAGCCATGATTAGGACAGTCGTAGTCTGGTTCAGGTTGTAGGTTAGGGCTATCTGTGCAATGCATGATGGGGAGCAGGGGGTTGTGAAGGTCCCTGAATTACTGTGAAGAATAGTCCTATATTTCTGGAGCCCAGCTGTTGTTCCCTATACTGAACATTTAATTGAATTAGGGTGAATCTAAATAAAATTATAGACCTTCGTTTTGGGTTGTTGGAATGGCACAAGCAGCATAATACGAGTACATCTGTTTATGGCTAAAACAGGAGATCCTTCCTTGCAGCCAAGTTTAAAAGCTCAGTTGATGGGATACGCTTCCTGCCACCTTTAACCTCTCCTCACATATATTTATTTGCCAGTCTTACATGCAGCCATAACGTAATTTGAACGATCCGAATGATAGCAGTCATCAGTTTTCTGTGTGTGGCCAGGCCTTGCGGTGCTGATGCTGAGGTCTATCGGGCTGAGCCCGTTATTAATAATTGCTCCCCGTCTGGTCATATTTCTGACCCTGCTGTCTCTTGCTGTTGAGATCTCTCTCCTAACCCCCCCCCCCAGTATCACCACTACTGTACTTCACTTTTTGGCAGCCTTGGTACATCCTCGTTGGGGGCACCTTGTGTCTGTCCTAGTGCTTTAGACGTTGCAGCGATCTTGTATATTGGCATCGAAGGTTGATATGTAATACCCTTGTCTTTACAACATCCTGTCACCCCAGCCCTGTGGCTCATGCTCCCTGGGATAGGCTCCAGCCCAACTCCCCCCCCCCCCCCTCCGTGTTTAAGTGACTAGAAGATAGAAAGATAGATAGGTAGGTTTCTTTATCCTTGGCTGCACATCCTCCCCTGGCATTCAGCAAGGAGCAATCCGATTGTAGCCCCCCTCCCACACCACCCAGTCCCGACAGACTGCCTGTGGTTCCTTCTGCTGCCACAAGGGTTGTCTGGTACCTTGACAGAACCTTTTTTATGCTCAGTCATCTCCATTTCCGTGGCCCCTGGGGCTCTGCCTTTTTCAGGCTGAAATGACATCATCTAGACAGTTGTGGGTCCTGTTGGGGGCGCTGGTGCTATTCATCTCACCTGCACACAGCCTTGGGGGATTTTTTTGGCCTACTTTTCACTCCTTCTTCACACTCCATTCATCTTAGCTCCATTAGCGGTGCTGCTCATCTGTTAGTCCATTGTGTGGAGCGCCTGTTTGACCTTTACACCTGTCATGCATCACTGCTTATCCCACCAACAGCTGTACTTAAACCAACAGCTCACTGGCTTCATCTCGGAATCATTAACATTTCAGTATGCGATCTGCAGCTGTATTTTGGGAGTGAAAATTTCTAGTGTTTGCATGGATGGTTTGCTAAGAATACATCTTAATTCGTGGTATATGACTTGCTTATATTTTTATATGAGTGTTATTCTGGTGTCAAGGTTTCCCACTGGAAAATAAATACTGAAGACAATATGTTACACCGTTCTGCTTCTCATTCAGTGTCCATCCATCCATCCATCCATCCATTCATCCATCCATCATTCATAAGCACTTACCCAGCAGAGGGTCATGGTGACTGTGGGGCCCATCCCATAAAACACAGACACACCCTAGAGCCCTATTATCCAAATCACGGTCCTCGAGGTCTGAGCACTGCTGGTTTTCCAGCCTTCCTTTACCTGTGAGCCAGGTGTGAAGCCTCTGACCAATCAGAATCAGTCATTATTAAACTAACTACCTGGGAGAACTGAGAACAAGGCCTGGATTTGGAATTGAGGTCCAGATTTGAAGAACCCTGCCCTAGACTGAAAACCATTGCACTGTTTTTGGAATCTGGGAGGAAATCCACAACATGCAAACTGCAGACGCACGGAGTTGGGATTTGAACCCCCAAACCCCCTGGGGTTTGAGGTCCCCCACTGAGTGACCATGCTGCCCCCTGATATTATTATAATATTATGCCTCTTTTTGCAGGGTGGCATGGTGGTGCAGTGGTTAGCACTGTTGCCTTGTACCTCTGGGACCAGGGTTTGAGTCCTTGGCATGGCTCTCTGTGGAGTTTGCATGTTCTCCCCATGCCATCATGGGGTTTTTTTCTGGGTACTCTGGTTTCCCTCCACAGTCCAAAAATATGCTGAGACTGACTGAAGTTACCAAATTGCCCATAGATGTGAATTGTGTGTGAGTGTGAGTGTGCCCTGTGATCAGTGATTACAGATGGGTGGGCTGATTCTTACTTATGCATTTTATCTATCTCATTTCCTGTAAAGCATTTTGAATGAACTTTGTGTATGAAAATGCTCTATAAGTAAACTTGACCTGACTTTACTATGGCAATATGTCAGTGACCCTACATGGCGATGTATCAAATCAAAACCAAATTACAGTTTTATTTGTTACTTGGTTATACTCAGTACCATGTGCAGTGAATTGCTAGGTTGCCTACCTCCAAGACTGTGAAACAGGGAACTTAAACAAAACCTTAACCTTTAAACAATAATCATAACCATAAATAGGATGCAGTTGGAAGTAAATTGTGGTAGTGCAAGTTTCAGATGAACGAATAAGTATTTACATATTCAAATATATCGTGGGAGTACATTTACAGTCTTTTTACATTGACAGTACCTCTACAGTATATACCTAGAGAATTAGCAGAAGATACAGCAGAATATGTCGCACGACGCCATTATCTGGGAAGCGGATGAGCTGCTGGGATGTGTTTGAAAACCCCGGAGGAACGCCACTTGACTTGGAATTCATGCAGCTGGTCGGCTGAAAAACATGCGAATAGTGAGTTTCTGCAGCAGTATGAAAAGCCGACAAGAGAATTATCTACAGCATCTGCGTGTGTAAACAGTCCCTGGGGCTGGGCAGTCTGCGAATCAGCAGCATATTTATTACAAAACCAACCTAATTTCGTCTTAATAAAATATTCCCTCAAAGCAATTAAGTGATTAAGAAAGAATGAAGCACTGTGGAGAGGCTTGCCTCACAGTGCCTGACGTTAGCTTTTCCAGAATATTCTATGTATTCTGAAGGCTGGGGTAAAATTAAAAATCATTTAACTTTGCAGAGACTTTTGTTAGCCAAGCTATAAACATGATATCTGTCATACTTGTAAAACGTTAACTTTAAACACCTTTCAATTCACATGGCATTTTGCTTTGTCAGTGTTGTAATGGTTTGTGTATAACTGGAATTTATATCCCCAGTTTTTGGCTTTAAAAATAACGTTTATCATATTCCTGCTATGGTAGCTTGTACTTAGGGATATAAAATATGGAAGAAGATAATTGTGTAAAAGTTCTTTCCCCTTGACACTTCAACCAGTAACACTTTACTTAAGACCCTGCCTTTAGTAATTTATAAACACAGTCATAACAAATAATAATGCATTCATAAAGCATAATAAACATGACTATAAATATTTGTCAAAAGAGGTAAGAAGCACGCATTGATACAGTGCCTTGGCGCACCCACCACACGACGAACCACCTCAGGGATGAGAACCTGAGGGGCAGGTGACACCTCAGCACCACACTAGTCTGAAAGGACCTGAGTAACTTTTTTCTGGTGACTGGAGAGCCGATCCTGCCACCAACACCAAATATCCCTGTAAGTTAGAGGACTGCTTTGCAGGGCTGGATGTAGATTAACATCATACCCAGGACAAAGCAGCTGCAGGTTAAGGGCCTTGCTCAAGGGCTCAACAGATCCAAACCAACAACCTACTGATTACTGGCACAGACCCCTAGCCTCAGAGCTACCATTCCACCATTCAGGATACTTGGTTAGTCAAAAGGCACAACACATTACATCCATGTTTATTATGCATTATGAATGCTTTATGAAGCTCTCATCTATAATGCACTTTAGATAACTTTATAATTAAGTACAAAGCATCCTTAATGCTTATACCCACCATTATAATGCATTACAATTAACAAACATTATAATCATATAATGTTTGTTATTAATGTAAATTAAATCTTGTGATGTTAACGAATACTTACATGCTGTTTATGAATGTTCTATGAATGCATTATGAAGGTGCACGGAATGTTCTATATATATTTTTTTTTAATTCTACCAATTTGTACCTTTGAGGGTACAATTACTTGACACTGGGGCTGTACCCTCAAGGGTCTGCCAACTGTATAGGTAAATGTACTTTTTAAGGTACAGAAGTGGACTCTGAGGAACATTTTTATACCATTGGGGGTATGGCAATGTTGTTTGTACCTTGAGGGACAAAACTGTACCAGGACTGTACCCTTTTTTCTGACGGTGTAATGCCAGAGGTGACCGTCAACTTATCCAACAGTTTCTCATGAATTGTAGGATGACGTCAAGTGACCTTCAAAAGGAATGGGAATCATTAAGTGCAGGTGTGAAGTGCACTGCTATGACAGTGTGTATCAGGCTCCTAGAAGCAGGACTGAACCCCAAAAAGCAAGGAAAAAGCCCTTTGTGAATGAGAAACTATAATTTTCAAGTTTTGAGAACATTTTAAAAGGGCATTGGCGGTGGAGCTTGCTTGGACGGCGGGGGAGGTGTCGACCCTATGTCGCCTAATCATTTGACCCATCCAGGGTGCAGCCTGGCCTTCCGCCACATGCTGCCTGAGAACCGGTATTGGATGAGGGATGGATGGATTGTTTGCAAGTTTTTCTAGGGAAAGTGAAAATGTTCTGAGAGAGTGATCTTACACAGTGTCACCGAGGCCAGCTGCCTCACAACTGTCACGGGGCTGCGATGCTCTCCCAGTGAGTACTTCACCACTGAGATGACTAGAATAGCCTGTGATGTTTTGGAAAGCTTTACAAAGAGGAGCCTGTATTTCCCTTCCAAGTGGGGGCTTTAAGGCGTGACTGTCAAACCTTAAATAACCTGAAGTCACTGGCTGGGAGGTCATCTCCCAGTGGGTCACTTGAGCTATTTTTATTAGCCGAAAGAGAAACGAGGAGGAATAAAAAATAATGTTATGTCAATAATCAGGGTGAGAGGGCAGTGCCAGCGGTGAAACTTGCTGTTGCTGATTAGTGTGTGCGAAGCGAAAGATCAATCTGCAGCCAGATTTGAAACTGCATTAAAAACATGTCTCAGGCCAGCACTTGGGACCTCTGCTTTAAGTGCTGTTTTATACCTGTGATAGCATCAACCAGCTTCTCCTGGACTGCCAGATTTCAGCCAGCAGGCACAGTGAGTCTGCCAAGTATTAGTAACAAGATGAGGAAAACACTGGCTGGGTAGTGTGGAATTACTGAAAGACAGTGACAGTTATGCTTGACAATTTCATGTAATTTACATTTCTTACTTACAAAGCAGACAATATAACTGAATATTTTATTGAATGACCAATGTAGCTGCTACGGTACAATATGACATAGTGGAGCTGAAACGTGGTGATGATCTGAGTCTGCAGGTCTATATATAGAAGCTGTCTGAAGCACTTTGGTACCAAAAGTGACCAAATGAATGGGCTGAGGACCACGCTGAGCAGTGTGGAGTGCAGATTCTTCTTCCTTTTTGAAATGACTCATTCCAGTTTGTTTGGTCCATGTGAGATGTTCTCGATTGTGACCATCACTGTTCTGGGGGAGGTGACGATATCACACATATGGTTGGGGGCTGGTGACAGAGCAGTCGTGTCAGTCGGTTAGTCACCAGTGATAGAACAATAGGATCACCCCACCCAGGAATACTTCCTTCCGCCCCCACTATCTTACAGTCCACTATTCCTATTTCTGATCATTCCAGATAGAATGCACTGAAATTGGGCAATCATCAGGTTGACCTGTATCTAAGGGGTGACTTTAGGTGAGTAAACCCCATGTTTGGTCAGATCAGTCATTCAGATCGTGTCAGTGACCCATTGACAGCAGTGACCTACTGAGCTGAAACAAACAACAAAGCCATGTTGCTATGGCAAGCAGATAGTTAACCTCTCCCCCGCCTGTGGGGATGATTATAGGGCAGGATTAAGAGTGAGGCAGCAGAGTTTTTTTTCTGTTGGCTCACTGTCATTCCATTTATTCAGAAACATCAGAGGTCAGACATTCCCTGGAGTAGTTGAGGTAAAAGGCCTTGTCCATGGGCCCAACATCGAAATCACTTGGTTGAAGTTGAGTTTTGGACCAGCGATCTTCCAATCACAGATGTAGGATCCTAACCCACTGAACCACACACCGCCCTGCCCCCAACAGAGCACAACACATGCATATTCCTACTCGGTCACTTGGAAACCCAAAAACTCTAACTTAGAGCCACTACTCACTCAAACGACTCTCCCGGGCAGAATCACACTCTAGAACAGGGGTGTCAAACTGCAGTCCTGGGGGCCGGAGCCCTGTGTAGCTTAGTTCTTCTCTTGTTCCACCACAAATGATTCGGCTCAAGAGCTGTGTGGTAATTAGCACAAGGAGTGGAATCTGGTGTGTTAAAGGAGGGAAAACCCAAAAATGGGCAGGACTCCAGCCCTCCAGGACTGTAGTTTGACACCCCTGCTCTAGGAGATGATGACTACATGGTACGTGCAGGCGGGATTATTTTGATTACTGTAAGAATTCCGGGAAATGTGGCTAAATGCCATTAGATTTCCTGTGTGTTCAGTTTCTTTAAAAATGAGTAATTCTTCGAAAAAGGGAACAGAACACCATATCATAATTTCATTAGTCATAATTTCTTATGAATGCTCATGTTACAGTAATACAGAACTGTATCAAAGTTCAAAAAAGCTTCCCCAACGCCAGTGAGCGTAATGGTTAATGAGTCTGGCTGGATGGGTCCGAATGGAAGGAATGCTGCTATGAAAACAGCATCTCCTGGTTTTAATTGGTATGGGGGGGTTTGTTTTTTAATGAAATACCTCGAGAGTTTGTTACCAGGCTCCCATTCTAACAACAGACCCTTATCAAAGGAGGAATTTCAGAGTAGCTAGGAGATATGAGAGCAGTGTAGATCGCAAACCATGAGTACTTACACCATGCTTCTTCTTCACATCATATCAGGTGTTATTCTTAGCCCTTGTCCACAAGATATTTAATACCCAAGAAGCCGTGTAGGACACGTACAGAAATAGCTACTGTTTAGGTGCACGACTATATGAAATAAGGTTCCACAGAGAAATATGGGTGGAATATAATCTAGACACTTTGAGTCAGAACAGAGGCGAATATGTTTTTCACATTTCCCCCCCATTTTTATGGGATAAAAACCAGATGGAAGGATTGAAAAAGAACTGGGTGTCTGGCTGAAAAAATATGGGTTTGAGTCTCAAAGGCAACTGCGGAAATCACAAGTTAATTTTCTTGTGATCTTGAGACAAAGTTATAATCTCTAGGTTATAAGATTAACTCTTTTGTTATCACAAGATCACAACTTATTTTCGCTCGTGATGTTGTGCCACGTTTAGCAGCTTAGCTGGCTATACATCGTCATCATAGACCAACGCATTTCATTTTACCCTGATCATGCAGAAATAGCAGTATGTCTGTCAGGGCCATACAATAGTCATATTAGTGTCTGTCACTTGTGAAAATTAAGGACAACTAAGTCACAGCTTTGAATGAATTTTCCAATAAAAGGGAACATTGCAATAATGTTGAGATAACATTGAGCTGTTAAAGAATGATAACTTGTCACCCGTAATCAATGCGACATAATTACAGACTGCTAGGTAATGGTTACTACTAACTAGATCTCTTCTGGGTAGTTAATGGAAGTAATGGACATAAACACTACATTTTGAGTAAGATTGATTATTAACCTTCATTATAGGGTTCAAACAGGGAGTTTATTCGATAGCATAGTCCTGTGTGCTGATGCTGTGGTGAAGCAGGCAGTTATGGCAGTCATCTATGTTACCATGTGGGGAAACAAAAAATAAAAGTTGCGATTTTGAGATAACTTTTATTACGTCGATATTACGAGAAAAAGAAGTCGTGATCTTGAGATAATGGGAAGTCAAAAAACAATGGTGAGTGGTGAGTGTCCTCTCTGCACTTCCATAGGCAACAGATAAAATGTATATGAATGATGATGTGAGCTATTTAAAATGTCTGGGCAAAATAAAATAGCATGATGCGAAGACTGTAAATGCATGGGCCTCGATTTCCAATGATTATATGATCAAACCATATTGTACCTGCAGCCCAGTGAACTGAATTCTCAGCTGGTGACTTTTAGTTTTCATTGGGACAAACTGATGAAGAACTGCTTCTTTAGGAATCTGCCCTCTCATTAACAGATGAATCAGAATCAGTATTCTTCATTGTCATTGCATGATTATGCATACAATGAAAAACTCTTTGTCTTCTCCTGTGGAAAAAAAAGAGCTCAAGGTATATGAAAATTTCACAGAGTACAGAGATTATACAGTATGTTTTTTTATTAAAGCCCCCTAGGTTTTGGTAGACTGAAATGTTTTTCCTAGTGTAAAGCAGACCAGAAGAAGACGTCATACAGTATTTAAACACCAGAGCCTTTGAAGTCAGGTTAGTGCAACTGCCACAGCGCAGACCTTGTATAGAAATGGCAGCTCAGCTCAGCCTTGAATATATGCGACTGTCATTGAGGCAAATAAGCATGAGAAGAGGAAAATACAAACCTTCACATTACAAGTCAAAGACATTTATTCTGCCTGCATCTTAAGTAAATGGAACTCTGAGTGATTCATTCCAGTCTAGATCGGACTCAGTGATTTGTTATCTGCCTGGATTTTTTTGATGAAGTGTGCCAAGCAAGTCATAAAACGTATTCGTGTTTTATTATTTTTATCTTTTCTCTGAAAAAAAAAACCACTTTTGTTGTCAGAAAGCCCTCATTAAAGAATCGTCCATGTGCATCATCAATTCGGTGAGAATTTGACAAAAATGTGTTTTGAAAAATTAAGTGGACAGGCATTCTGAAACAGACTAATCAATCTCACCGTGCAGCAGGAGAAAAGACTCAGAAGTTTGTGTCTAACTCAAATTTCGATGGCAAGCAACAAGGAACATGTAACTGGTTTAGAGGCAGAGTCCCGTATGTTCTGGCTTTCAGAATGTTTATAGTATTCATTTTGAAATGAAACAGAGCATCGTGATTGCCTGAATAATGTCTCAAAAATGCACACTACTGCTAGTAGGTTTTGTGAAAAGCACAAAACCCCTAAACTGCTAATATTGAAAAAAAACAAAATAGCAAAATTCACAATTAAATAAAAGTACTCCTTGACCCCTTTAAAGAATATGTCTGTAAAAATTCTGGAAAACAACATTCATAAATCACAAATATAGCTGGTAATGATAATTCAAGGTCAGTCCTAGACTGGGAAACAGGGAAAACAAAAAAAATGAATTTCCTGTAAATATTTTATTATGAATTAAGGGCAGTTTCGAAGAGCCCTGGTGAACCATGCAGTGGAAGCTTAATGAAATGGGATCATGCAGAACCATGTGGGATACCTGAGTCAACTCCGAATCTTGGCACAAAATTATTAACATCGAGCTCTGGGTTTGGCCAGCATCTGTCCACCTCAGGGTGCCTTTAGCTGAGGGAGGGAATAAAGATAGAGGCTTTAATCATAAATTCAAATACAGCGTTTGAATGCCTGAGCAGGTACATTGCTCCATAAATCATAATGCGGTAGCAATAAAGTACAAAATTCTGCAGCTCTGTACAGTAGATATGGGGGTAACGGTAATAAATCACTCTTTATCAAGTGTGCAGGGATAAATGAGAAAAGAGGCAGGAGCCACTATGGAGATCTGCACCGTAAACAGTTGATAGGCCCTCAGAGAGGAAGATGATGTACACGGCCATATGGGTACAGGTGCCGCTGTCACACAGGAACCAGCGTGGCATCAATGTGTGGTTTGTCACTGCCGAAATACAGCCCATTAGGATTCTGGTGGCCTCAGGTTGACTGTCGATTATCATTAAAACAGCGTGAAGCGGCACATAAAAAGAAAAGAGGCTCTGCTGGTGGTACCATGGAGGACAGCGGCCTGAGAGAGGCACCTCTCCGCCGAGGCATCGCGCTGTGCCGCGGAGGACAGCGGCCTGAGAGAGGCACCTCTCCGCCGAGGCATCGCGCTGTGCCGGGGAGGACAGCGGCCTGAGAGAGGCACCCCTCCGCCGAGGCATCGCGCTGTGCCGCGGAGGACAGCGGCCTGAGAGAGGCACCTCTCCGCCGAGGCATCACGCTGTTCCTCCACATCTCATCATTCCCGAGCAGAAAGCTGGGGGAGGTATGAACTGGACCCCCGGGACATGAGTCAGTTATTGGCCAGGGAATTATCTTACTTGACTGGTTTGTTGGTTTCCCCTGGTTGCAGTTCTTACATGTGACCTTTACCCTGTGTATACTGAGTTATGCGAGCTAATTAGTCAGTGTCAGCTCGAGTTGTTTCTGTTGTTTGAAGTACAACAGTTCCAGTACCTGTCTGCCAGATGAAATGGAAACAGTGTTTTTTTTTTGCTGTACAAGTATGAGTACAAGTACATGAGAATTATTTCATTTTCTGATATCAGGTGAGAATGGAGCACAGGGCCAGACATTTATCAAGCACCAATGAAGCAGTTTTCAGGGGGTTAAGAGTCTTGTTCAGTGGTGATGTGACTAATATGCTGTGGATGGGATTTGAACTAGTGACCTCTCAGGTACAGAGGTTTAACTCCTGGAGCCATTCACCCTGTTAAAGTAACACCTCCTAATGAAAAAACTGAGGATGCTATCACAGTCTAGGGAGTTGTGCTGAGAGAAGCCATACTTCAGAAAGTATACTTCCTCCCTAGAGGGTTACTCAGGAAGCATAAATGAATCTTCGGCTGGAAATCCTCCTTTTGACCCAATTTGGCAATGAACTACATCTTCAAGGGCACCTGCTACATAGTTTTCTGGATTCTTTCCAGTGCAGATCAGCCCCCCTGCCGATCTTAGATACACTCCAGTTGGTGTCCAAAGATAACTGCCCTTTCTGAGGTTATCTTTAACTATGAAATTGCATGTCTGGGGATGAGACAGAGGAGTGGGATTGGATGAGTGTGCACAGAAGAATGGAATTTGGAAAAATAAGGAAATGCCACATATTTGCTTGGTAAAATGCAATAGTATTACACATGCAGCTCTGTCACAACCTTGGCTTTCAGGTAACTGGGTCTTTGTTGCTATAATCCTCCTTTGCAGGCTGTGAACACGAGCTTGAAGACCTGTATGGCCATCACTGGAGGGTTCTAGAACATTATCAGCGCATTGACCAAAAGAGGCCAATTCAATGATCCCATCTATGATCTCATCTATTGAACAAGAGCCTCCAGAAGAAATGTAGACTCCCATCCACGGCTGTGTCATGTTTACAATGAACATTTAAGCTAAACAAACTTTTTTGTTTCTCATTTTCCCATTTTGATGGAAATATATTTTGAATTATAAGTTCAGACCATTTACAGACCTTGACTGCTGGAAAACTTGAGTCTGGATCACAGTCTCCTGAGACCAATAGGTTGTTGGAAGATTAAATTTCACTCACTATACTTATTTAATTATATACCAAATTGCTTATTGATTTTGCTTGTGTCTCAGTCAGACTGATTTCACAGATTTGCACATTTTTTTAAAATGTCATCCTAACTGCTGTAGGTCCAGACCCACAGCCCACATAGGAGCACCAGCTATATCTTAACCTGCTACACCTTTCATGTTTCATGCTTTCTTCATGGATTTCTTCTGTATGTTGGTTTTTGGAAATTGTGCGAACAGGGAATATGTTTGTCAATGGTACCAAAGACATGATCAGTTATGAGTAAAGTAATATTCTTCTGTTCAGCATCTGATCACTAACACTTCACAATGTTGAATCAAAGACCTGTACAGCAAGGTCTACAGAGCACTATGCCGACTTCTGCGAGTGGGAACCTTTGTGATATTTGCAGAGCTGTTAAATTGGGCAAATACTAACAGGTAATAAATGGCCATGGGTGATGTTTAACATGTTGGCAGCGGCATTCTTTATCACCACTCAAACCACGTATTTATTCATGTTTAAAATTGTATAGGTGCACCTTTTACAGTTTCCTCAAAAATCGATGTAACAAATTTCGCTTTTCAGCCATGATAGTACAGCTATCACTACAAAAGTGAGTTGCGATATGTCCAAGGCGGTGGGCAGACATTAGATCTAATTATTAAAGTAGTCAAACTAATTAAACAGATGGCACTGTCACCTCACACGTGCAGAGTTTGGGGTCTGAGCCCCGCCCTGGCTTCTGTGTCCATGGAGTTTTGCATTTCTGGTCTTTTCTTGTCATTTCCGGTTTGTTTGTGTGTGTCTGTGTGATTGTACCTCCCGTCAACTGGCTTTCCATCCACGAGCCATTCCACTCGTCATGGAAGATGGAGGTTCACAGTACATTAAAATAGGGCTATTAACACAGCTGGTGAGAAGCTGGTGAAGGTATCTTCCGTTGGGTCATTGCAAATGGATTATAAGCATTAATAGCTAAGTAAATCTTATACTGAGCAACATTAATTTTTTATGTCTCCTCAGCATGGGTGGAATGCAGTCGCTTCACACCACTGGAGACCAGGGTTTGATTCTCTCGGAGGCTTCGTGAACTTTCTTCCAGGTGCCCCCCAAATCTGCAGTGAATTGGAGTTGCCAAATTGCCCATAAGTGTGAGTGATGTAGCTGCCCTGTCCTGCATTACTCCCTGCTTCGCATCCACCGTGTCCAGAATTGTGTCCTTTCCCACCCTGTGTAGGACAAGCAGTGTAGAAGGTGAATGGAAAATAATGAATCTCTACTGAGCTTCTCCATAAGTGCCACAGTAATCCGCTCATTAGATGTTTCCCCCTTGTACGCACTAAAGCTCTTTACTCTGGTTTTTTTTCTTATGACTGAGGTGTCATTCCTCAGCTAGAGGATCTCGTTCACATAGGAAGTTACTGACTCATGCTGGCATCAGACTGTCTTACAAAATACCTTCATCATCATGCAAGTGGACATTTATCCTTATCTTCTGTTGTCTCTCCTGGAAATTGCATTTCTTAAGGCAATGGACATTTAGTCTGGGGTTGCCTTTTAATTTACCAAAAAGATTACCAGGAGAAAAGCCAGATTTCCCATTTTTATGACTGATACTTTTTGTTTTTACTTGTGATTTTCTCTTGTGCTTTATTTAATCTAAAGGGATTTGAAATACACAAAGGGGGGATGAAAACTACCTGGTCACAGAAAACAATTACCCTCCTCCCTTGAGCACACATTTTGCTGCCCTTTTGTGATCAGACCAAAAGCGCAACGCCTAAAATATTCCCTGGAAAAAGGAATCGAACGTGATGGGATTGTCAACTCTGGTATGACATTGTTGCGAATGGGGCTTTGAATGTCTGGCACCTTTCAAGTTAAAGGGGAGAAAAAAATGCACGATGGCTCTCGGCACGGCATCCATTCCCCGCCGTCCTTTTTATTGCCGATCCCGAGCGAACGCTCATTACGCGTTTTCTCGAAGGTCCTGTAATGCTTTGTGAATTCACACTCGCGTGACCTTGACGTTCCGAAAGCTGAAGTGTGAAGTTCACTAGAGCCGGATGCCAAGTGACAGAGCTTAAAGTCCATTTCCTGCCAGAAAGCTCTCCATTACCAGCCTGGAATCAAAAATGTCCCTTTCAAACGGATGCTATTCCCATGATAGCAAGACTTATTTCTGATAGAATCACTAGTGATCTTGTTTGGTTTTTGGACTCATTTGTGTTTCTACATGTTTTTTTTTTTTGGGAGGGGGGTATTTTACTATTCCTGCTGGCATTCATCTATGAAGGAAAAACAAAATAAAAATTAAAGCCTATGTGTGCTGCAGTTGTTCCTACTACTTAAATTATATTCTCAAGCATTTCCCATGTCCATTTTGTATATTTGAGAATTAATTAGAATTACAATGTGATTTTAAGGTGGTTCCTTTGCATGTTGCCTGCTGTTCCGTGTCATTCCGTGTCCTGACATACATTCGCAGTATCTGTGTAAACCACTGGCACAATGACAAATAAAAATGACTTGATCCTTCAAATGACCAGGGCTGCCGGGGGTCACATGATGTTCACAGCCTGCCTCACTGGCTCCCTGAACCATTGCTGACCCCCCGAGTTTAAGGTAGATGTACATTAAAAAATTTTTTTTTAACTTTCTTGATGCTTGTAGGAAATGGAACGGGAAATAAACTCATACAAAACAAGTAAAAGCAGAAGAGAAGAGTCAGGCGTATTTATTCTTGAGTTACATGTTGCATGGATTTGGAGCCTGATGATTGATTATTGAAATGTTACACTCCAGTAAGATGTTTCATAAAAAGTCAAGTGAAAATAAAACCTAGCTAACCTGATCTCACTCTGACATAATGACGTCATCTTACGGCACTGATTGATTTAAGAAATGTCTTGATTAATGTACTACAATCATTTCCTGCTTTGATTGTAGTACATTAATCAACACAAATGTTAATGTGACTTCCGGAAAATGAAGAACTGCTCACAAAGGATGTTAGTTTTTGCAAGCTTGTAGATAGACTGATGCTGCAAATAACAGACAGAGTCTGGATAAATCCTGTACACACTTATGTAGATACGGTGATACCAAGAAAACTGTTTGCCACCAGAGTCACAAACATGAAATACGACATTGCATATTAATGAGCTCGACATAGCCCGTCTGTCTGATCAATGAATTGGGTGTATGAGAAACTCAGGGGCAGCACATGGCTCCGTGGGTTTTCCTTTTGTGTCTCTGTTTAGAAGGTGGCTGGTTCAAATCCCATACAGAATATAAGTTACAAACAAGATCCATTTCCTAATTCTGTCTTTAGGTTGAACTTGCAGGTAAGTCAGAACAATGATAGTAATACAGTACTAATAAAAGTAACTGCACATGTCCGTAAATCAGAAGTTCTTAACTCGGGGACCGCCTGTAATCACATTGCCGTTGGGCCCATGGGCACGGCCTTTAACCCTCCCCCCCCCCAGGGGGCTGGATGAATAGTTGCCCCTGTGCTCAGACCCCAAGATTAATTCTCACCTCCATATGTGTCTGTGTGTGCGTGAGTGTTTGTGTGTGTATGTGTGTGCATGGGTGTTTGTGTATGTGTACATGTTTGTTTGTGTGTATATGTCTCAAAGTAGAGCATGATGGGATATATGAAAACAAAATTATTACAATGTACCGTACCGGTACTTTGTGCAAATGCTAGATGAAAAGCTTCAGTTTTAAGCAATGCACATTTCAGATAGAAGATGAAAGGAAACATTATGGGACAACTTGTGTGTGGTATTAAAATACTTTTTTATGTTTCCTTGCAACACGGGCAATGTCCCACTTCATATCCTGAATTAGCATGCATTAAGTTTGATAAATGGATCATTCTAGCTGAAATAAACACCTTGAAATGCAGGACTGCTTTCCTGCTAGTCACTGTCACCCTTGTCTGAGAACAAGAACAGGGTCCCTTCTGAGAATTTAAGCTGACAGTCTATCACTACAGGGTTGGAATCTGACTGTGTCTCCTGGGCTGGGCAAGAAACTTCCAGACAGGCAGGATGTACAAACACCCCTGTAGAATAAGCTGGGAGTCCAGCAGCAGAAACAACCAGAATTTAAGAGCACGTCACCGTTAAGCCTCCATGCACCAACAAGCACTGCATGAATAATACATTTCCAACTGTCTCAGTCAAGGTTATTTGTCAATCCGTTTCCATATAAGTCCAAAAGGAGTAGAATAAAAAAAGCCAGTTTTGAATGCAAAGCACTGCACATAGCCCTATCTCATCTGTAAATATATCTCCCAGGAACGACACATAATTGTCTTATTCAGTTTTGACCCTTCGATCACAATCTGAGGCTTCAAACTAAGCTGCTAAGCATTAATTTCATTTTGCTGTCATATTGCAAAGAACGGAATTTTGCAATGATATTCTCGATATCAACCACAGAGATATACTGTCATAAAAAGATTAGTTATTAATGGGCCTTTAAGGGTTTATGTCTGGATACAAATGTAATAATAATAATTTAATCACGTCATATATTATATAACATGGTTTAACCAATTTGAAGATATAAAATCATTAAATAGTTTGTAAGGAGATTAAAGTTCAAAGAAAGCCCAAAAGGTTTGTGAATTCCAAAGATCTTTAATACAGAATTTGCATGTGAAGACACAGAAGGCTTTTCACGTGTGACAGAGCACATCCTTGCTGCTGCAGTCCAAGTGAAGAGAGATGTGGTGCCTGCTTTTCCTACCCTGTCATTTTTCAGTTTGCAGCACAAACATGACCCAGAATATTCCATTATTCTGATGTTTGGTGTTTTGCCCCAAAAAGGAAGAGGCAGTTAATAATGAAACTGTAATTTGGCAGTAGAGTGAAATGAAGAACTAGGTGGGGTTTGGCGTGTATGATCACGCACAGCATGTATTTGTCTAATGTACCTGGGAAAAACACGACAGTGAAGCTGTTCTCCCACGTGTTTTGACACTCCTTACTTCAGGACGTTAGTTTTATGGCAAAATCAAATATGTGTGTCGAGGTACAAATGGTCATGGTCTTCTGTGGTTGTCATTAAAACAAAAATATAACAACTGAAAATTGAAATTATTCCGTCTCTGTTTTCTTTTTTGAGTTGGGGCCCCATTTCAGAGTGACATTGGGTTAGGATAAATTTAGGCAACCTGTGTAACGTCAACTGTAAATGATTCGGTAACGCTTTACATTAACTGCACCTTCATAATGCTGATGTATTGCGTTCATAAAACGTTCAGTGCACCTTCATAATGTATTCATTAAGTATTCATAAAAAATTCATATGTTTTAACTGTCACACCCAAGAGGGCAGGACCGAGCACTGGCAGGCAATCGTCAGCTAATTGCCCCACTTCATAAAGCTGTCTAAGACCCAGGTTCATTGCAAAGTATTGTTGCCATTGTTCTAATGTGCCATACTGAGTGGTTTTCTGTCTATTGTCTTCCCCGATCGCCCTGCCTGCTGTATCCTGCCCTGCTGTGTCCTGCCCAGCCTGCCTCGCCTGTTCCATCCACCCGCCTTCTCCTGCCTGTCCTACCTGCCTGCTCCGTCCTGCCCTGCTCCTCCATCTGCTTGGTGTTTCCCTTCCTATCGTCGTCTTGTCCCGCCACTCCATGTAGGACTGACATTCCTGGACATCGACCCTTTGCCTGCCTCACGACCACGACTTCGTCTGCTCCCTTTAACACTGCTTATTGCTTGCTGGAATATTATGTCAGTTGGCCACTGCATTCCGGGGTCTGTCTCCTCTGTCACGACTGCCCACCACACTAACATCCCAGCTGTAATATACATTAATAATAAACATTATATAATAATTACAAACATTATAATTGTATAGTCATGTACTGTTTGTCAGTGTTGGGCAAGTTGCTTAAAAAAATTAACTAATTACTAATTACTTAATCAATGTTGTATTTAAAAAACTTATCTAATTACTTTGAAAAGTAACTCAATTACTCAATAAGTAATTTAACTAAATACTTCTTAAAATCCCTATAAACCTTGATGGACAAACAATAGAAATTAAA
>JAODJU010000130.1:8691196-8703887 GCA_026776725.1 Gnathonemus echidnorhynchus
AATTTAAAGGGAACCAAAAAAAAACAAACACAAATACATAAACCCAAAACAGTGCTCAGCGCATCAGGACACAACACGCACACAAAATGTGATTGGCATGAGGAGCTAGAGAGCTGCCACACTACCTCAGCTGCAGCTCCAGTATTTCACCGCCAATCACAACCACAATACACAATTACATTCACTGAAAAGCATCTGCTGGACCCTGACCGGGACAGGTGTTTGGAAAATGAATGGATGGACATTTTATGGCACATTTCCACAGGCATACAGATATTTGGCCATACCCGACCCATACCACAAAGCAGAGGCTGGTAATTCATGTCCAGAGAGTAAAATTACCCAGGATTTTGCTTCAACCAACGAGTTGAGTACTCTGTGATTGTGACTCTTTATGCTCAACTGGCGGGTTGAAAGAAAATCTTGGTCTGGACTTTTACTCTCTGGACCTGAATTACCCAGCTCTGCCACAAAGAGACAGAGGATAATGGCGCGGTTCCAGTTCGCTTTGATTTTCCACTGCAGAAGGGTCGGCTTCATAAAGGTGTTGGCAGGGTGATAGTGATAGTGTCGTAAAATTAGGGAGACACTTTTACTCTTCACATGGTGTACATTATGATTTACTATGTGCTAATTTCCACCAGCACGTCTGTGAGAATCTCTGTGTTTTGTTAGCATCAAATGCTAGCTGAAATAGCATTAGCTTGCATTATGAATGCATTCCATTTAGCCGTTCTACAGTACCTTTTCAAATTGAAGGTTGGAAATTTCCAACTTACGAGCTATTGGGAATGCATCAGTACATTGCGATGTGCGATAATACTAGTCCATGCATATCAATTCAGATCACTAGCTCTTTCTTGTCTCCAATGCATTTTGACCAATCAGATGGTGGTGATGCAACCAATTGGTTTGGCCATGCTTTCGGCTCCGCTAGTAAGCAGGGCCATGTCAGTGCAGGCGTAGGTCAGGTACGGCTCACATTATTTAAAATGGAAAACCGTCCCCGCATTGTGCAATTCGGGTACAGCTCTATTCTTGGTGGCAATGGATAAGCGCCATTAATGTGTTGCAACCCTTAAAACAAATGGAAATATTATAGACACAGAGTTTACATGATCCAATCTCTATGGTTTGGTGATGAGGTGAACTGGACATTGTGGAGTTGACCTGTTAATACCAAAAATTGTGGGGCAAAATCCATGGATTCCCACTGCCTCCTAGGGCTTCTGTCTGGGATGAATTACTCCTGCTGTCTCATCGTTAGACCAAGAGCTGGTTAAGGATAAAGTGTCTTACTTAGCTTAAGATGTGAGATGAGAACTGTTTATTTCAGAGAAACATGAGACAAAGAGACTAAAAGATAGATAAGGAAACTTTATTGATCTGAAGGAAATTGCAGATAACTGGACTGTTCGTGTGGAATGTTTCAACCTTTTGCTTAGTACGGTTGATGCTGAGGAATGTGTGATGGAGTATTTTCAATATTGATTCCATTTTTTTTTTCCTATACGCATCAGCCGGTTGGAAAATGGATGGACAAGCCACAGTGACCTTTTGTGTTTTGCAATTCTCCCAAAGGAGAAGAGCAAAGTCAATAGGCCAGACCCTTAAAACGGAATTTGCAAAGTCCAAATCCCCGAGAAAACCAAGCTATCAAATAATGGCGCCTGATCCATATTTGTTTATGGCTAATAAGGGTTACCAGGCAACGAAACACGCACGGGCACACAGCAGAGTCCAGCATGTGGTCGGTAATAGATGCATGGAGGCGATGGGTTATGAAGGGAGCACGATTGCCAGTGACTTGCCCCTGATACCCTGTTTACTGTGGTGCAAAGAAGTGTGGTAGATTGATAGGTGAACAGATTGACTAGTAATTGAGAGAATCCCCTGGGACGTGTTGTTTCTGCTCAAATTTTCTGTTCATCGGTGCGCAAATAGATGCAGTGATCTTCATGGAGGAGGTTTGCAGCCTCATGAACGTACTGAGCCCACTTTTCCTGCCCATCCAAACTGAACAGCCTGGAGTTTCTGCTTTTGATCCACCAATTTGAACTGATCCCTGTATTTTTCTTCTTCTCGCATGTGTTCAGCGGAAGCCACATCACTGAGGCAGCAGGATGACAGAGTGCAACCAGGAAACCAACTTGTTTCTTTAAGTGCATATATGCTCGTGGAGAATTTAAAGATCAATAAGCGGTTACAGTACATCTGCATAATGTTCTCCTCAGCAGTTTGGATTGTGATCCTGCAGTGTGTTAAAACAGACACTTTTTGAAAAAGGCTTGTTTTACCACGTTCTGTGACAGGCCACTGTCCCCTGCGATGAAGTGGGTGGTCACTAAGATGGCTCTGTCAAAGCAAGTATGGAGCCTGCTGTTTAGTGTCAGTCTTCACCAGGCCGAATGGGTGGTGTGTGGCTCAGTGAGGTAGGTCTCTCTGCCTGTGATCCGAAGGTCGGTGGTTCAAATCCCAGGCTTAGCAGCATAGCTACAGACCCCAGAAAATGCTGCTAGTGCACTTTATGGAAAAGTTTTGCTCTAACGTCTGTGCATTTGTTAATAAGGAGAACTAGACAAAGAAAGTTAATGCTGACATACAGTGGAATCTACTACAGTGATCACGTCTGTCTGGGTGAAACTGACCACTATAAGCGGATGATCATTATAACCGTTTTTCCCCCTTTTCTTTATATCTCAGGCAGATTACCATCTAATTGACATTTGAATATCTATTTCTATATCTATAAAAATAATGTAATAGAACGGACAATGTCGCTATTTACAGAATTTTATTGACTTTTTCAAAATACAGTACAGCTGTTTCAAACGCTTTTCAAATTACAGTACTGTGCAAATTAAATTACTGAACTGTATGTATAATGTAAATACGCTATAATACCGTAGCGCCGGCGGCATCTGCATGTCCCAGCATGCCTTGCGAGCGCGCATATAGCCCTGTGTATGTCTTGTTTATAGCCCCTGTTTGTTTTTTAGTGCAGGTACTTGTTATGCTGTGTATCTGATTGTGTGTGCCTTACTGTCCTTAGTGTACTGTAACTTCCCCATGTTTCGTGTTTCCCAGTCATTTACGGCCTTCGTGTTATTGTTGCTTTTTGTCCGGTTCCTTTAAAGAGTAACATAAGAACAACTTGGTGTCAGTCCGTCTCTCATTTTCACTCGCCACTGCCCCGATTTCTTGGTCTGCTCGGTGCTTCAATACCTAAAATATAGCTTATTGTAGTTTCGCCGGTTAATCATAAGCTTCGATGAGTCTGTATTTGTCACTGAGAGAAAATGACTTTCTTTTGTTTTCTGTGCACGCAGCATTAGCCTCAGGTAGCTAGAAGAAGCAGGCGGGTTACCGCAAGGCAAAGTAGGATTACCAAAGTAAAGTAAAATAAAAAAAAAAAATCACTATAAGCAGGTTTCACTGTATTTACGTCTGCAAATAAAAGTTTATCAGGGACACCAATGGTTCCTTGGTTATGAATGCTAACTCAAAAAATGCAACTTTTTAAAATCCATCCTTTTTCCAACCTGCTTATCCTACTGGGCCTATCCCAGAAGCAATGGGCATGAGGCAGGGAACAACCCTGGATAGGGGGCCAGCCCATCACAGGGCACACTCACACACCATTCACTCACACATGCACACCTATGGGCAATTTAGGAACTCCAATTAGCTTCAGCATGTCTTTGGACTGTGGGGGGGAAACCAGAGTATCCCGAAGAAACCCCCCGACAACATGGGGAGAACATGCAAACTCCACACACACATGACCTAGGTAGAGACTCGAACCCGAGTCCCAGAGGTGTGAGGCAACTGTGCTAACCACTGCACCACCAAGCCACCCCATTTTAAGAGCTTACTTTAAAATATTGAAATTCAAGGACTTAGACTTGTTGCTACCCATTCTGGCATTTATTGATTCTGTGATGGTCCTGGACAGAATTTGTCTTCATATAGGTCAAATTAATGATTTTAGAAAATAGGAATAGCATATTCAACAAATTGAGATTAATTGATGGAAATCTAAGCCCATGACACTGGGAATGGCTCTAGGGAAGGAACACTGTCCTCTCTAAATGACAGCATTGGATCCGTTTGTCATTAAATGTGTCATGTTGAAGGAATGATGCATCCAAGACCTTTGGGATGACGTACAGGGAGGGAGCGCAGAGAGAGCAGACCTGCCTTTCAGTTTATAGCACTACCTCGCATAATGCGGTGACTCAGTGCTAGTCATGGGGAATGGACGAGTTTCCTACCCAATCTGGTGTCCGTCTGGAGATACCCTACCTGAACCCCATATGATGACTCACTCTGCTGGCATAGACTGTTGTCTGTATGAGTGCAACTGGAGAATCTGTACTCGTGGTAGAACTGAAATGTCTCTTTCCTAGAACAGGGGTGATGTATGCCATGGCAGGTTAGGGTTCTGTGCCTGTGATTGTCACTCGGTCAAATCCCATTGTCAGCTGAGTGATTTTACTATTTGTCCCCTGAGCAAGGCTCTTTACCTCCCTAAATACTCAAGGAAATGCTTAACCCTACTTTCTCAAAAGTGAAATGCATGTCACTAAAATATAGCTTATTGTAGTTTCGCCGTTGTATCTCGGTGGCTAGTTCTTGGCGGTTAATCATAAGCTTTGATGAGTCTGTATTTGTCATTGAGAGAAAATGACTTTCTTTTTTTTAACGTTTTCTGTGCATGTAGATGGAGTGACAGCTCAGAGGCTACGGATCTGTTCCAGCAACTGGAAGGGTGCTGGTTCAAATCCCATAAATGGCCAGGGTGATTCTGCTCTGTTGGGCCCTTGAGCAAGGCCCTTAACATGGAATTGCTTTGTCCTGGGTATGATATTAATCTACATCCAGCCCTATAAGGAGGTCCTCCAGCTTACAGCGATTAGCTTGGGGGTTGGTGGCAGGATTGGCACTCCAGCCACCGGAAAAAAACCTCACACTGGTCTATTCGGACTGGTGTGGTGTTGAGGTATCACCTGTCACAGGGCTGCACTCAGGTTCTCGTCCCTGAGGTGGTGTGGTGGGAGCGGCAACACAATGTAATCAGCAGAGGTGTAAAAAGTACTCAAAAATGTTACTCAAGTGAAAGTACAAGAAATGAGTTCAAAACCCACCCCCTCCCAGCTCCCCATGTGTGGAACCTGTACAGTCAGGTAGTCTGCACACTGCATGTGGACTCCCAGACACTCTCACCCATAGCCTGAGAAAACAATTTTAGTCAGGACATCATCCCTACTTTTTCCAAAAGATAGCTACAGACCTTGATGAGGCCTTACAATAAAAAAGCAGGATCTACACAGACCAACAACCCAACTGGGATGCTATCCAAGCTCTGACCAGACCAAATCCTGCTTAGCTTCACACAGACAACCAGGGCCAAACTACAGGTACCCTGGTTGCAGACAGCTTGAACAACTGATCACTGAGAATATGAGCTGGAGCCTAAAGAAAGCAAATACATCAGTTACCTACAGAGGATAAACAGAGGGGGGTGGCCAGATAGCACAGTGGTTAGCACTGCTGCCTCACAACCCAAGGACCAGGGCTCAAATCCCACCCTCCATCAGCTCCCTGTGTGTGGAACCTGCACAGTCAGGCAGTCTGCACACTGCATGTGGACTCCCAGACACTCTCACCCATAGCCCAAGAAAACAGGCAGCCCAATCTTAGTCAGGGCATCATCCCTACTTTTTCCAAAAGATACTTACAACCCTTAATGAGGTCTTACAATAAAAAAGCAAGACCTACATAGACCAACAACCCAATCCAAGCCCTGGCCAGACCAAATCTTGCTTAGCTTCAAACAGACAACCAGGTCCAAACTACAGGTACCATCAATGCAGACAGCATGAACAACTGATCACTGAGAATATGAGCTGGAGCCTAAAGAAAGCAAATACATCAGTTACCTACAGAGGGTAGCTGGAGGGGGCTGGCCAGATAGCACAGTGGATGCAAAGATGCAATCTTGACAATCTGTTGTACAGATCTGTTTGTAGGATAAAAATCTGAAATAAAATGTTGCTTAATTCTTTTATTTATGTGAGTTATCAGATCTGCTGCTGACATCTTGACACCTTTTTGAAGCCATGCCTCAGAAGATCACGCCATAGAGTGTACATACACATACACACACTGATCAGCCATAACAATACGCTCCACTGGCAGGTGAAGCGAATAGCATTGATTATCTTGTTGCAATGGTACCTGTCAATGGTGTCATTATAGTAGGCAAGTTGATGTTAGATGTAGGAGAAATGGGTAAGAATAATGATCTAATCAACTTTAACAAGGGCCAAATTGTGACGGCTAGATGACTGGGTCAGAAAATTTCCAAAACAGCAAGTCTTGTGGGGTGTTCTCAGTATGCAGTGGTCAGCACCTACCAAAAGAGGTCCAAGGAAGGTGAACTGGTGTCGGGGTCATGGGTGCCCAAGACTTACTGATGTGTGTGTGGAGTGAAGGCTAGCCTGTCTGGTCCGATGGAAAACTACTCTAGCTGAAGAAGTTAATGCTGGTCATGATAGAAATGTGTCAGAACACACAATGCATCGCAGCTTGCTGCATTTTGGGCTGCATAGCTGCACAGGGGTCAGAGCGCCCATGCTGACCTCTGTCCACCGCCGAAAGCACCTATAATGGGCATGTCAGCATCAGAACTGGACCATGGAGCTTGTTATAGTGAGCATGTGCATCAGAAATTTTAATGACCTTAATAATTCAAGTCTTCTAAAATGGGTTTTGTAGTAGTAACGGGGGGAACATTACATGAACACTTTGTAATAACGCAGGTTGAAGCTAAAATTGAAAAAAAATCTCTGTCAATAGAAATAGCTGAGCACCAGCCCCCGTTTGCCCAAATGATTGAAAGTGCCCCACTGCCAAGCATCCCCTTTCAGTCACCAATGATCATGCTTACATTTGCCAAGCAAAAAGTGTCTGCTCAGGCTGAGACAGTGTAAACTTCATATTCTAAATGGCTGAAGCTGGGTTATCCAGCAGGGCTTAGTCTCTCTCTCTCTCTCTCTCTCTCTTTCTCTCTCTCTCTCTCTCTCTGTCTTACAATCAATTCAGAGATGAAGGTCAGACATAGTAAAATTGAGGTTCACAGCATTATTCAGGTGCCCGTCAATAAATTTGCTCTGCCAGCGGTGGGATTTGAACCAGCAACCTTTCAATCATGAGTTTTATGCAAAATTCATATTTCTCAGGATCATCTTTTCCATAAACTAAATTCACAAGACCTTCACAGAATCACGGAAGATACACTATCAGTCAGTCTGATTATTGCCAATCTGCTGCAATTAACAAAGTTGTACTGTTGCTTTTCTGTAACAACAAATGTGAACCCTCCCTCCAAACCCAGGTTATTATTGCATAATTAATGGGCCCTGCACAAAACAATTTTCAGTTTACATAACAGCTCTGGAGACGCTCCTGTCTCTTGCTATTATTCCCCATCATTAGGGTGTGCAACACATTTTCTAAATGGAGATGGTTAACAAATATAATTGGACAAAACATTTCCAGCCGGCATTACTTTCCAGGCCAGTGATCAAGGGCTGGGCCACAGTTAACGAGGATTCAGCAGTGCATGTCCAGAAGTAGCTAATTTTATATTTTGTTTTTTTAATGAGGTGGCCTGAGAAAATCTTTTTTCAGATCTTTGGAAAGAGGGCTGTCTTTTCTGTTCTGTAAATAATGACTTCTATATCAATTCTTTAAAAAATTTCATTCTTGCCTCCTTTAAAATGAATCATAAACCAGTCTTTGGTATTATCGTGCTCCCTCAACAGCCAGTAATTGATTTATATATATTGTATTACACCTTTCCGTTTTTATATATATTGTATTACACCTTTTTTTTTTTAATTGTGCTTACCATTGCATAGATTGTTTCTTATCAACAAATGACAGCAGACTTTGCCGGAATTCGTTTGGAAGATGATGAAGCAGCGGGATTTTTATCGGCAATTTTCATCAGCTATATTTTAGCATTACTTCAGTGGTGCGTCACACAGATCTGATGCTGCCTTAAGTAAACCGCGTCCTCAAAGTTGTAATAGAATGGTGTTTCTGATGCCCTGGAATACTTTCATGATTAGTGTTTTCATATCTTGAAATGGGCCTGGAAAGGACCAGTTATATATTAGAACACCTGCTTTACTTTTCATCTGTTTGCTGGAGCCCGTGACCCTCGGATGCTTTGTCTCTGCTTATGTGCTATTGGGGCTACCGCTGTTCAGTGTGAGAGTTTGAAAACCAGGCTAGCCTTACAGCTATCCTCTCAGTCAAAGATTTCTCGTCAAGGAGATGACAGAAAATACTATGGCATTCAAGAAAATTAATTCCTTGAGCTCAATGAAGCAGTGTCTTTCTTCACTTGTACACTTGAACTGTTCTTTCCCATTTTCCTTGGTCAGCCATACAAGTGGTGACACCTCTCGGTCTGAGCTTGATTGTCACTAAGGTGACTAATGCTGCACCCCATTTGCCTCGGAGGTTGGAAGTCATACCTGAGAATGATGTCATACCTGAGTTAAACGCTTTGCTATACAAGTCGGAAAGCCATTTAGCATTACCAGTTCTAGCCAGGTTCATTGTCAGCCATTATTAGCAATATCTATTGATAACAACGCATTACATGGTATTTTGCGCATACAAACACAGTAGCAGCATGTCCACAGGTAGAGGTTGGACAGTACTGAGCATGACCAATATACTGAGACACAAATAAGACGTAAGTGCTAATAAACAGTATATAACTACGGCTTTCATTTCTGTTGTTGAAGAGTGCAGCCATCTTGAATTCTGAGGTCGGAGTTACAAAGGATCCTCTGACTTTCCAAGTTGGAACTCCAACTTCAGGGGCTGTTCCAGCTGAAATTTTTCACAAGAAACTCAAAAATTCCAACTTCCCAGTTGAAATGGAATGCATCATAAGCCATCTAGACTCACAGTCGTTGTATTTAACACCTCAGTTCTTGAACAAGACCCCAGTTCTTGAATAAGACTTGAATAAGGGTGATTCAATACTTCTCTTTCCAAGATAAATGTGTAATTATGAAATTTAAACAAGACACCTACTAAATATATGTAAAATACCATTTTGAGCAAGTTTGAAAGGTACACTTTCTGCTGTTTTACAAGCCAAGTTAATCTTCTGGTGGATCTTCTCATTTTCGATGAGTATCTGCATACCGGTAGCTGCACCAGTTGACTTGTCTAAATATAGACCAGTTAGTTGCCAAAAACAATTGTAAATGATAGATAAGATCTTCTTCGTTGAAGAAGAAATGCAGCAAAAGGAAATTCTTCCTGTATACATTCCTGGGCAAAAAATGGGCCAAAGCTTAATGTTGTGCTATCAGAGATTAGCTCATTGTTTTTGCAAAGGAACAAGGATGGACAGAAACAAAATACATGTACTTGAGTAGTGTACAGACGCTTCAAGTTACGAATGGCCGTTCAGAATGTAACTTGTTCATACTGTAAGTAGAGTAGCGTCTGTACGTAGAACATTTTTCGAGTATCTGTACATTACTTGAGTATTATTTTATTGGAAAATTATTACTTTTTCTCCATGACAAATATTGTACTTTTGATTCCACTACATTTCAATTGTTACTCATTACAAATATTTATTTCTCAAATGCAATAGCCCATATGGTTTTTGTGACAGGAAAAACCAATCACAGTAAACTACTGCTACGCTACTGTCAAGTTGCTGTTGGGCAGTCATACAGCTAGAAATGTGTATCTGGGTTGCTTGTTTTATTTTTTATTTTCTGAGGAAGTTGCATCTACAGCAATTCCACTTCCTGCCCAAAGCACACACAAATGCACACAACACACACAAAAGTATTGGAACACCTGGCTATTACCCCTACAGGAAATTTTATGACATCCCATTCTAAATCCATAGGCATCAACATAGAGTTGGTCCCCTCTTTGCAGCTATAACAGCTGCCACACTTCTGGGAAGGTTTTCCACAAGATCTTGGAGTGTGTCTGTGGAAATTTTTTTAGGGACTGATGAGCATTTTAGGTCAGGCACTGATATTGGCCAGGAAGGCCTGACTTGCAATCTCCGTTCTAGTTCATCCCAAAGGTGTTTTAATGGGGTTAAGCTCAGGACTTGTGTGGGCCAGTCAGTTCTTCAGTGCTGAAGCATTAAGAGATCCCTTCACTAAAACTAAGGGGCTTAGCCCATCCCCTGTAAAAGAACCTCATACCATTATCCCTCCTCCGCCAAACTTTACAGTTGACACAATTCAGTCAGGCAGGTAACGTTCTCCCTGCATCCACCAAATCCAGACTCATCCGTCAGACTACTAGACAGGGAAGTGTGATTTGCCAGTCCACAGAACAGCTTTCCACTGCTCCAGAGTGCAGTGACAGCGTGCTTTACACCACTCCATCCGACGATGGGCATTACATTTGGTGATGTGAGGCTTTCAAGCAGCTGCTTGGTCATGGAAGCTCATTCCATGAAGCTTCTGGCGCGCAGTTTATGTGCTGGGGTTAATGCCAAAGGAAATTTGGAACTCTGCAGTTATTGAATCAACAGAGCGTTGACAATTTTTACACACTGTGTGCCTCAGCACTTGGCGACCCCGCTCTGTTACTTTACGTGGTCTGCCACTTCCTGGCTGAGTTTCTGTTGTTCCTAAAGACTTCTACTTTGCAATAATAATACTTACAGTTGACCATGGAATATCTAGGAGGGAAGAGATTTCACAAACTGACTTATTGCAAAGCTGACATCCTATGACAGTACTTGCTTAAAAATTTACTGAGCTCTTCAGAATGACCCATTCTTTCAAAATTGTTCGTACACCTGACTGCATGACTTGGTGTTTGATTTTATATACCTGTGGCGATGGGTCTGAATGAAACACCTGAATTCAATGATTAGGAGGTCTGTCCCAGTACTTTTGTCCATATAGTATATATATTGCGCATATATTGTGTGGTTTAAATTCAATGGATGGATGGATGGATAATGGATTATTACTCACTAGCACCTGATCCAAAGTTTAGCGCCACCTTGTGCTTGTGCCCTTTGCTGCCTGGGATGGGCTCTAGGCCGCCACATGATCAATAAAAGATGGATGTTCATGATAATCATGAAAAACTTAAAATATCGTAAACCAATAATCAAATCATTTCAGCTATCATCATACTGGCATCATACTGCTTCTGGACAGATTGGAATGGTGCTGCATTTTTGGAGATAGGTCTTTTGTGCTGGAAGACTAATTCATCTCTATGGCAATGAAGCACTTAGCCTTTAACCATCTGGTGTTTGTCTTTGCTGGAGCCCAGCTGTTGACACGTATGAACCCCAGTAGAATAAGTTAAGTAAACAATTAGGCTTTGATTTATATTGCAGTCTTAAAAATCAAAACAGTGATAATCGTGATAAAGTTCTGACTGTGCTGTTATATTTAAAGCGATCTCACATACATTGGGCTTTTTTAATTTTTACAGGCGCGTGTTGATATTGACCAGAATCATGTTGATAATGACCCTTACAACTGGCACAGATATCTCTGTTAAAATTTAACCTTTCCGATCCCGAGTGAAAGATTCACTTCATCGTCTGCTGACTTTTCCTTTTCAGGAAAGACATTGCTTCTACATGCTTTGTGCAAGATGAACCAATTCTTACTTTTGTAGAGGTACTCTGTTATTGAACAGGCCCCTGTGTCTGTGACTGAAAAGTCACTGCTTTAAATTCCAGGGCAGCAGTGTGATGTCACCATTGGGCCCCTGGGCAAGACCCTTAACCCCCAATGCCTTTATGAAAGGTATTCCATGTGGTTGTGAGGTCACAAAGGCAAATTTACAAAACTCTCCCCTGTAATTCATTTGGTGAGAGTTTTCCTGTGACAGCTGTTGCAGAAAGTGAACGTGATCTTTTCCCTTATATGGTATGTATTCATCGTTATTCGGATGATTGTTTATGTTTGACCGCTGAACTGTGTTTATTTAATATCTTGTACACTGGCAATATCCACCCAAGACACATCCCTGGGTATGTATGTAATCTGGTTAGATATTATTTCACTGAAATAAAATATGCTAAAGATATGCTAAAGTCATTAGCATGTGCCTATCCGAAAGCCACTAGGTCTCCATCTTCTAACCAGTGTGACCAGTGAAGTGGATTCAGAGGCCCACCCGTGGCTTTTCACATTGAATCCGAAGCGCACTTAATTTGGGAGCAAGATTATACTCTGCTGGAAGGTTATCGAACTCATTTTCATGAAGCTTTATTGATGTGTCACAGTGAGTTGTGGATATCATATGGTCCATGGCTTGAAGCTGGACTGTGGGGTAGAAGGAGCCAGCATGAGGGCCATTAAAAGTTGGGGTTGCATCCATCCCATAAAGGATGTAGTAATCATTCACAGATGCAAAAATGACAGATGGTGTAATGAGTGAATAAGGGCTAGTCTGCATGCACTTTTCGGACAACTCAGATAAGATGGATAATGGAATTGTACAATTAGGCAAGAACATTTGTTTGATGGTCAACACAACAAAAGGCAATTTGTTTGAAGGTAATGAGATTTGTTGTATATCTTAAGCACATGGTCACTACACCTTACAACATAAAAAGTCGTGACTTGCAACAGGTGAGGGAAATGGG
>JAODJU010000130.1:8705317-8732148 GCA_026776725.1 Gnathonemus echidnorhynchus
GGGGGGGGGGGGGTTGGAGCCAATCCCATCACAGCATCAGAATCCTTTTACTTAGCAAGTACAAAATGTACAAGGGATTTGTTTTGGTGCAGGTGCAGGCATGAAGGGCACAATTAAGCATGCAATCAAGACGAAAATACACAAAACAATAAATGGAATAAAAATAGTGGCAGAAACAGAACAGAGATGTGCAAATAATAAATAAACATGTCGATTTTTAAATAAAGCCGAGAGAACCAGATGTAGGGTACAAACAGCTGTGGGGTATGTGCCAATAAGCTCATAAAGCCAAGGAGAGAACAGAAGTCATACAGTGGTTGACTGTGTGTGGAAAGGTGTCATACATGCCTGTGTGCTTCTCATGAGGCTATAAAAGAGGGCAGCAGCCTAGGCAGCAAAACAGGGATAGACATCAGACAGGATGGCAGTCTAAAGCAGGGCAGATACAGGCAGCCCCTGGGTTTAGAATGTCCGATTTATGGGCAGCTCATACTTATAAACGGGCTGCTATAAAGCCTGCTATATGAAAACCCTGAAGCCCACAGAAATGAGATAACAGGAGGAATCTCATTCATGCTATAACTATAGTAACTGAGGAGGTGTATCAGGTCACAGTTTACTCAAGAGTCCTTGGGTAACACAAGTGTCTACGATGATTAAGAGCTCAATTAGCTGGACCCTTTTCCATGTTTACATTCAAATGAAAAAGGACAGTGAATGTTACAGTGAAAAAGGGGCTTTATGTCGACGGCCTCAGCAAACCAAAGGGAAAAAAACTAAAAAACAGTTTAAAGGAGCACTTACTGAAACAATAATGCCCATAAGTACATATAAGTATGTGTATAATTTGCTGAATGTCATGAATTTAAAAAAAAAATAAAAGCATAACTCTATAAATTACATTTATCTATTCATATGGGCAGGTGTCACGATTGCTCTCATTTATGTGGGTTGAAATCCTGAGGCTGGTAGTCTAATGGCATTGCCATAGGGGCCCTGGGTGTGGCCTTTAACTCTAACTGCCCAAGGGACGCATGGGAAAAACAAAGGCTTATATCTATGTCTAATTAAAGTTACTCTGTAACTCTTTAAGATAAGGTCACTATGGGAGCGAGGATGGGGTTCGCAAACCTGCTGGGAAGGAACGATAATAAAACACAGGGACTCCAGGTCAGGGAAGGCCGGCAGCAGAGGGCTCAGTCAGGCCCCGGAGACGCGGCTCATGAGAGGAGAGGAAACTCAGTCTTACATAAAGACTGCGAAGAAGAAACAGGAGAAGAGAGGGGAGGCCCATCGCCCGACTCGGCTCGGTCATTTACATTAATTTATTTAGCAGAAACTTTTATCCAAAATGACGTACAAAGCAGCGTCAGACAGCCACCGTAGCAACCAGGTGGTAAGGGCATCGTTTCAGGCACCAACAGTGAAATCACTCTTTTGATGCTAGGAATATATGCAGCTTACCAGGCATGACTGCATAATCATGTCTGGATAAGTATTAGGTCTTGGCTATTCTAACAATCATGAGATTTGAACAAGCAACCTTCTGATTAATGCCTAACACTGAACCACACAGCACCCCAGAAAACTTGGCATGTGGCAAAGTACTGGTTGCGACTTTCATGAGTTTGCTGTGATGAAGGAACCTGCAAAATGGATGTAAGCCATGTAAAGTGGATGGCGGAGGAGTGGATGTGATGTACAGTCCATTGACAGGAGAGCACCTGTGATAGATAATCCTGAACCATCAAAGCTGAAGGTCTTGTTGATGTCTGCACCGATTTAAACAAGGTCAAAGCTCACTGTGTTTGATGATAAGATTCATCATCAACCTGGCCAATCAATACGTTAAAATCTTTCTCAGTTGCAGTACAAACTATACTTTGTGACATGGAGCTATAGGCCAGAAAGTAGACTGGACCAAAATGTTCACTTCCCATCTCATCTAGGCAGAGGCATAGAGCTCCAACCATACTGAGTTACAGACTGCCAGCCAAGGTACATGAGGGACCAACACAGAGCTTTAAGTGGATATGAATGTTTACTACATCAGCATAGCTACATTAGCATAGCAAGCTGCAAAATGCAAAACTGCAATGAAAAGTCAGTAAAGGAAATGGAATATATTCAGGGGATAGCTGACCTTTAGCCTGCCTTTTAACTATAAACGGGAGATACGCTTTGCTTTAATAGGCATTGTAAAAAGCTCAAAACACCTTTTATGGGATCTGAAAGAGAGGGAGGCATGAAGGTGCTGTTGCATAGAGCAGGAAGTTAGCCTCAGCTTCACAGCATCTTTCACTAAAAACGGCACCTTCTCCACCAAAATAGAAACAAAAACAGGACGCTCTGCTTTGTCCCTGCTTTTTCATTCTCCTGCTTCCGGTCACTGCGGCGGTCACACGTGGGACGGAGCCTCTTTTGACACAAAACAAAACCACTGACTGTTCAGGGCGCTCGATGCGGAAAGGGAGGCGAAAAAAGGCGTCAGTGCTTAAGAGCCTGCAGGCCTGCACTTTTCAAGATGCACCGAAAGGCCGGGGATGTAGCTGTGAAGCCAGGAAGCACTTTAGCGAAAACGTGAGGGAGTCGAGTGCACGCCTGCAGCACTGGCTGGCTAGAAAACTGCTCCTCTCACATTCAGCGAAACACGGTAATTACTGGTATGACTCAGAGCCCGTCTCTGTTTTCTGCCCTCCAGACACACTGTTTTCTGCCCTCGCTGCCCCTCGCTCAGTCTCTCTCTGGGTAAATGGGGCTTTATTACCACCAGGAATAGCATTTATTTTCTCTTAGCAATAAATTTCTTCAAGACATAACTAAAAGCATTATATATAAAAATACAGCATGGAAAATCATGTATGATCCATTTTTGCAGAGCGGTGTTGGATAAGGCAGCACGGACATGCCCCACGGCAGTGACAGCAGTCTCATTTTTAGAAACTGGACTTAGTAGGCGTGGACTGTGGAGCCATTAGGGGGTGATTTGAGCCGGACCCCGTATGGTGAGGATTCCGTTCGGACAGGAAAGCCATTACTGATGGTCTCCACCGGCATCAGACAGTGAAGGGAAGAGATGGAAGACTGACACAGTTTTGCGGTGAATTTTCCTGGAAATGGCAAATTCCCCATCTCTGCCTGGTAACAACTTTGCATAAACCAGGGAGGTAGAGACTACTAATAACTTATGGGCGTAATGCATACAAATGACCAGATATGACTCATAAGAGCATCCTAGTGCATTCTGGAAGAAATAGGTGAAAATAGTGTCATTTGCTGCATTAAGCAGAATGACAAAGGGAAAGATTCTGACAGGGATAGTTAATTTACAAGGCCAGGAAGCAAACCTTGACAGAGGTGACAAATCGAGCTGTCATTTTATATTCTGTTCCAGTGCAAACAGGACACCAGGGTGCCCCACTTAAAACTAAACATACTGAAGTATATTGCTATGTGGAGTGTAAAATACCATGTCCGTTTTCTTATTCATATTTCAAACCAGCAGCTCTTACGCTATTCTGCTCTTGGCATAAAATGAAATATGTCAGCTTGTATTAAATCCAATTCACTTTAACATCAATTTCAGATTTAATTGATTTGGTGAATTTGTACTTTTGCCCCCTTTATTCAGTCTTGAGTAACATGTTCTTCTGACGTGGTAAGCAGCTTTTTCAAAGTGCTATATTTTTGAATGACTGAATAACATTTGGATGCTGATATTTAGCAACAGCAGAGTTAAGCATATCGTTTGGGGTTGTTTGTTTAACAATCAAAGAGGATGAAGAAAGAATGCATAAAAATAAAAAGGGCTTATTATAATATTAACAAAATAGAACAACAGGAAAAGGACAGATTTAACATAAAGGATGATTTTCTACAGAAAAAATATGGTTTTGCGATGAATAGAACAGGATGATGGAAGACAAACAACCAAATGAAATGAACAATGCACAACAGCACCAGCCCTTCCTCTGAGCTCCATGGGGGGTTTCCCTTTCTGTCTCGCAGGGGCTCCTCTGCTGGCGCCGTTTTTATCCCTGGATCAATCACCTGCTAATAAGTTTGGTGGTTCAGGCTTTGGTGTGTCCTGATAGGAAATTGAGTACTAGGGTAGAAATAATTTCCTGAATCACTCCTCTCAGTCGCGCACAAGCTTTTAAGCCTCTTTCAGCTCCCTGATAGCAACACTGGTGATTTCCACTGAGTGAAAAGGACCTCAGTCAATTAAATAACATTTTCATAGTTCAGAGAAACGCAGTTGTCACCACCTCCAGGCTGCGAGCATCAAAGACCTTCTCCATCTCCTTAATCTGCCCATCGGTCAGTGAACCTTAGAACGGGAATTGTATGGAGGACATCTTTATTATGCTCCCTCTTCTAATTATGCGCATCAAATTAAAAATATATTATTAAGAATTATGTAACGATTCCTATGTGTTTGAAAGTTAATCAACTGCAGTAGTAGCAATAATGGACATCGATTGAAAGTAATAGATACACTTACCACTTGAGAGCATCAGCTTAGTGAAATCTGAGCATATAAACAGTGGTGGACATTTCAGGTCCAGAAAGTAAGGATTTTGTTTCGACCAACCATGTTGAGAATAAAGAGTCACAGTCACAGAGTATTGAAATGTCCGCCTCTGCATATAAATGCAAGAAAAAGTAATTATGAGCACAGGTCAGTATAGACCCCATACAGACAGAGATAAGGATGTGCTCTATATGCTTAATATGAGAGTACCGGCTTCTTGGATAGCCAGGGCCACCTTTAAAAAATGTGTTCTGCTTATCAGGCTAAATGCCACTGCCTCATCTTGATAAGACAACATTGAGAGCATTGATTAGCAGACTAGATAATTAAGGCATATAAAAGCAAAACATTTTATGTAAATCATTTACAAAATCTTAGGGATCTAAGAAGTGTTAACCCTCCTTTGCCTACGAAATATCCTTTAAAAAGAAAATATTAGTTATGATAAAAGTAACAGAAATATAACACTTTCAAAACCTGGAAAATCTATCAGAAAATGAATAGATATGGAGAATATAAGGAAAGATTTGTATAAAATATATACCTCTATGGGTCACTCAAATGGCAAATGTCAAATAGATAGATTAATAGATTAATAAAATGGAACCTGAAAAAAAAGCAAAAAAACGGGTTAAATAAGTTTATTGCTAGAAGAATCTATCTGGGCTTCTGCTCCCTGCTGAGGCAGCCTCAGTTTAAGCCTAAAACCAAAGATGTTTGGTGGTATTTCAGAGGTATAAACCTTTGAAAAATACAAACTATAAGAAAAACATATGTTACTAATATGTTATTAATCAGTTAATGCATAGCTGAGTGTTGTCTGCTAACTGTGGTGTGAAATTATGCAATAATCTGTCATTTTGTTTATGAAGTCACAGGGTGTCTTACCAACCCAGCAGTCTGAAAAAGCTGCTGCTGTCATTATCAGTGGTCGCCTCGTCCTGTCCCACATGTCTTGTCCCCATTTGGCCAGTAGGTGTCACTGGCCATCCTGTTCCCTCCTCTGTCTTGTAGCCCCTCAGCATCTAGTGGGTTTCCCGACTCACCACTGTGTGACTTAATGGGCTAAGCGGTCAGCCATAATCCAGACTCCCTTTTGTTGTGGGTTTGAGCTGAGAGAAAGAACCCTTACCTCCTGGTCCTGTTGCTCATGTTCCATGTCCTGTCCCCAATTTGTGTTCACTATTCTGGTGGTCCTGTCTCAGGTCCTTATGTTACACCTGGTTTTGTATTCCCTGTCTGCATTTTGTGGTCCTACAGTGCCCTTGCTTGTGCGGGTTGTACATGTGGTGGGGGGTACTGTCAGGATGGGTGCTTATCTGGCCCTGTTCCACGTGTCTTGTCCCTATTTGCCCAATAGGTGTTGCTGGCCAACCTGTTCCCTCCTCTGACTCATAGACCCTCAGTAACTAGTGTGTTTCTGTACTCCTTGGGCCCCCAAGCCAGAGGCCAGTCCCGACTAGTTGTTTTTTTTTTTCTGTGTTTAACCTTTTATTTATGTTTGCTTCATTTATTACAGTCCCTTGTATTTGCTCCCTGCTCCCTGAATGTATAATGTTTTGCTTTCCTTGTTTTAGTTTCCCTTGGTGTTTGAACCTGCTGTAATTGACTGCTCCTCATTGCCCCTAATTGTATGTAGCCCAGATCTGCCTTTTGTTAGTCCTTGTTTTCAGTGTATTTAAGTGTCTGGCTTTGTTCTATTCCTCAGTCAGTCATTGTAGTTATTACTATGTGTTTTAGCTGTGGATGGTTCCCAGTCTTGCTCAGTTCCCTAGTTGTGTTACTTTGTGGATCCTTTTATTTAGTTCTTATTTTTCCTGTTTTGTTCTTGACCCTTTAATTTCTGGTTCCCCCTTTTTTGTTCTGTTTTGTTAATAAACCCTGTTCGTTGTGAGCCGCTCCATGAATTGTCCCTTTTCCCTCCTTTGTCATGTCACCACCGTAACACCAGCAGCCATTACCCAAAAGTCTGTAAAAGATAGCAAAAGAGCCTGAGAAATAAACAACCACGGAAAAAAATCTCACACATATTACCAGCTATCCTTTCCTAAAACTGCTCACTCTTTGATCAGTTTGATACCCTTGAAATGGTGCAACCACTTTACCATACAAGGAGAACGAGTCATTAGCTGGACTCAAAGTATGTGACCCTAGGCTGCACTCTGACATTACTCATCTGTCAGACGTTTGTGGGAATAGGGAGAATTACAAATAATCCTCTAGGTTTAACTATATGTCCATCTTACTGGACCAGATTTCTGCAGGCCTAATTCTTATACATTTACCAGATTCACAGAGTAAAACTCCATTTGTCAGCTATCCATAAACATCATTTTTATTAATTTTCACAAATTATTGGTGCAGGATTGTTGTTTCTGAGGCCCCACTCAGAAAATCAATTCAGCCCCCCCATACACCCCTAGGGTGATGATTGTTTGTGGCCAATAGGGAATCCCCCCCTTAAAGCTGTGCGTTTGAACCTTCTCTCTGCGGGTCTGGACGTTCTTGCCGTGTCATACTGGGTTTCCTCTGGGTACCCTGATTTATCTCACAGCCTGAACATGCAGTCAGGATGATTGGCGTCTCTACATTACACATAATTAAGTGTACCTACAAGACTGTATAATGAAAGTTCTACTTTAAGAAATCAGTCCTTAAGTTTTATCATAAATGTTTACAGGAAGCGCTTGGACCACTGGAAACACCCAGACAGCAATGCTGCACGAGCTGCAGATGGACCGACCCTATTACTTCATTCCTTCCACATTTATAGAAGTTTCATCCCAGTATAACCAGCATGAGCTTGAACAGAACAGGTGATCATAAAAATGCACATTCAACAGCAACATTATCGGTCCGATACCATTCAAGACACCTTATTGTACATGCAACTCAAAAATAAACTAGTAATATGTATTAAAGAACAGACATTAAATAAATGAGAAGTGTAAACTTTACTTGCAAGTATATGTTGCCTTTTTGTGTTAACATGTCCATAAATTCTCTATATCACAGATTTTTTTGCATAAGTTCAGATTTATGTATGTCGATGGCTGCCTGTACTGTTTATCTACAATAGATGAACTTTTGCCATGAGGTCAGTACTGGATACCACACTGATATTTAGCTGATATTTAAATCCCTTTATAATAACAGTAGTAGATGTGATTTATTGCAATGGCTATGCTGCTCACCCTGTCATTGGTCCTTCTAGTACTAGCAAGAATTTCCCCTTAGGACCCCCCCACCCCCTACACACACCACTACCACCACGACCAAACAGAAAATGACTGCAAATCAAGTACAGTACTTATTAAGCTGAACAAAATTACCGCATCTTTAGATACCAAGGCCCTGTGAGTTGCAGTGACACTTCAGCGTTTAGAGTTTTTTTTAAAAGACGAGAAAACTATGATCAAAAGGTTTCTTATGGCTAGAACTGCTCTTATTTTACTTTTGTGAAATGAGCGTCTGTATTTCTCTGAAGTCATTTTCTTTGTGTCACTTATCTCCATATGGCAAATTCCATTTTCTTAACCAGGAAATTCTCAAGAGTACCATCACGGCCTTCAAACATCGTCTGTAAGTCTTATGAAAACAGAGTTGACAGAATAGAGCACGTAAAAACACTGCAAAGCACACTTAGTCTGTGGAGACAATGAAATGTGTCTGTTAATTCACTTTTCTGAATGAGAAGGGGGCATCTGGAGAGTTCTTGGTGAAGCACATGCTAAGGTCCTTGTGATGCTACAGCAAGCAGCTGCCCGAACTCCCCCCTGGCCGAGGTTCAAAAAGCCCCCGTCATTTACTGAAACATTTGTTCTCTCTCTCACTTTCTCTCAGTTATTCCACACAAGAACCTCAGTGCATAACTACTCCTGGACTGTAATTGTACGAATGCCCAAAGGCTTTTTGACCCTCTGACTCGTAATTGTTGCAGAATTTAAATGCCTCTCCTGAAGTAAATATTTGGTTTTAGTATATTTCACATGTCGCCTGAGCTCTTTACAGGGCTTACTTGAGAATGCTCTCTGCCTTCATATTGTATTTTAACACGTCTAGCATCCTATTCCTCGGCAAACATGTCACTGATTTAATGGCAGTAATGTTTGTTTTAGACAGAAATGCCACTTAACCGTTTCTGTGTGTTGCACGGCATGCATTTACAGATTTATAAAGACTCCAGCCTTCAAAGAACTGACATGGGGTCAGGGTCATTGACTACTTTAAAGAAACGGGAAAAAAGCAGAACGAGATGTACATACACGCGCACACAGACGGACAGACAGGCCGACAGACAGACAGAGGCTCACCTACACAGATCCTTTGATCTCAGAGTCACCCTCTGATGCTCCAGTCAAATCAATGTGCCAGACCATCCAGTCTCTCTGTCACCACGCGATTGCGGCGGGTACGTTTCCATAAAACACAAAGAGGCCTTAGGACCATTCATCTACCAGCCCCTGGATCAAAGCGAAACAAAGCGAAATCAGCTGTGAAATCAGCTGTGAAATCAGCTGTGAAATCAGTGAAATCACCCCCTCAGAAGGTGGTGCCATAGACGACCCGAGTTTCACTAAATGGGCTGACCAGCACTGCTCTGGTCTCATCCTGAACTGACAAAAGGGCCCATGATCAGAGAGACCTGGCCCACTCAAACCCCTGAAACTTCCTTGGGATGTTTCTCTACTAAATCCGCTTTCCATACACATACATATCTGTACCATCCATGAATGTAACACTTCAAATACATTCTCGTCTATTTGAGTTCCTAATGGCCATTGAGTTTTCTTCTTTTCATAACATAAGACGATAGGTTTATAAAGAGGACAGAAAATCCACCCATGCACATACATCCATCCTTCAGGCACTTTTCCAGTACAGGATCATGGGCGCCCTAGAGATGGGGTTCACACTGGATAGGATGCCAGCCCATCGAAGGCTACACACACTATGTGGTTCAAATCCTACCCCCTAGTGGTATGAGGCAATAGTGAATGACACTTAACCATCTGCATCAACCTGTAATAACACAGTGAGTTTCAGTCCTGCCCCTCAAAGCATGTGACAAATGGGTACGGTGTGATTAAATCTTATACTGTATGAATGAAATCGCAATTCAGAAGAAACTACATGAGCACAGAAGCAGAATCAGAAAGATCTTTATTGGTCAAATATGTTAAACATACCAGCAAGATATCTTGATGGACGTGCCCAGGTATAACATATGACATGCAAGACAATTCAAGATGATTTAGTATGTACATATGAAACTTATACACATATTACAAAAAACTTATACATTTTACACTAGACTGTCTACCTACAGCAAGAAATAGCATGGAATGTAAAGAAGACTGAAGTGCATAAATAAATTGTGAAATCAAGTAAACTGGGGTGATGTTAGGAAGTGCAGGAACTTTTTACTCCAATAGATTTTCCTGGCCTGAGTCTGGGTGGCTTTTCACGTGGGAGAGACTTGGTTGTAGCATCAAAGAAATTTGACAAACCCTCAGACCTTATAAATGGAAAATGCAGGCAAATACAAGCCTGGTCATATACTATTTTTAGCATCAGTTCACGTGACAAATAGAGTCAATATACACTTCAGTTAAACAAAACCCAAGTAATTAATTCCATGCTCACATATACAGAAAGACAGACACTAATGACACAAAATGACACTAATACAGACTCAATCAATTAGCTAGTATGCCTGAACACCAATTAAAGAGTAAGCCTGAATAATTCGACATTCAAGCTACGTCTCAGAGGAGGCGGTCAGCTTCGTAAACAGAAAGGCATCAGTCACTCAGCGCCATCCTTCAGCAGCTACCTTCTTTAGTGACAGAAGCAGCAGCAGTTATGACACTATGCCTCAGGAGGGCCATCGATCGTAGCCCTAAAACCGAATGACTTCGTCAAGCTTACCGACAAGGGCTTTTTACCCTTTCTTAACCCAGGGACCTCCAAGTGAAAAGACACAAGAATCAGGAAACACTTACCACAAATCACCTAGATAACTAAGAACTATGGAAGGAAGCTATGTGTGTGTGTCGGGGGGGTTACTCAGCTGCTGTTTGAGCTTCAGGTTTTCAAATTCACCAATCAACCAGGTAGTGCTTCTCTTATGAATATTAATAAGTTTTCCCTAACCACTCGTGAGCAGCGTGACATATAGGGTGTGCATATCATTTAATTGCCTTGTAAACACTCGGTGATGTTACTGAGTGGCTGCCGTATATTGAAAATTGGTGCCTTTTCCTTCACTTGGTACTGTGGGTCATATGGGTTGCAGCAATAACTCTGGACAAACCGTCGATTTTAGAAAAACTGCCCGGGGAAAGCCAGACATATGGTAACCTAGCTGCAGAATAGCGACAGAAACGTCACGATTGTGAACGTCCCAATGTCCGACACAGCACAGGTGTCTTGCCTTTTCTAAAAGTATAACAAAGTACAGTAATGTTGTTGTGTAACACGTGCCATTTTTTTCAAAAGTACAAAAATGATGCTTGATCACAAAACAGGTTTTGAATAGTTGAGGCACAGCCTACGTTATGAATGCACTCATTGAGTCGGGCTGGCGACAGCCCCGATCAGTGTTTGCGCAGACTGTGGCCTCATTAGGATACAAACAGAATAGCATCTGTTGCTTTAAGGCCCTTATCCTCTAATGTGGCCTAAATGATGCATCTAATGTCAGGGTGTCAGTCGCTCTTTCTCTCTCTGCTTCACTTTGTGCTTCTAACATTGCTCATCAGAAGACCTTTAGAGGGCCGAGAAAACGACAGCCAGGTTTCCTGGAGAGTAACCCTCTTATCAACACCCTCCAGCATCATCAGCCGAGGCTTCCGTGTCCATGAAGCGAGCACTCATCTTTCCTGTCACGCATAAATGAAGCTCGGTATCCATTTATCTGTGGTCATTTCCACGACATACTCAGGCTGGACGTGTTTCAAGGCACGTGCACAGATACACGCCAGAGGATCAATCACGTGCCTATGACTGATAAACTCATAAGAGTTTCGTATGTAAAAGATGTTCTCTGTCTGCAGTAAGACTCCATTTTAAGGACAATAGCTGCCTGGTTTCCTGACGGTTTTAAATTAGCTGAGCTACTTCGGAGTGTAGCTTCACCCCCATTGCATTCTATTATTACTTATTTATTGTTCACCGATTGTTCTTTTATTGCACCGTCTGGTCTGTTATTGCACTGCTAGTTGTTTTATTATGATCTGGACCCCAGCAGCCCTGCATAGGACTAGCAGGTATGGAAAGTGGATGGATGGATGGATGGATGGATGGATGTCTCCCCATGCACCTGTCCCCTACCCTGCCATGGTGGCATAAGAATTTCACTGTTCTTCTAAAAATGTGACGATAAAAACATGCATCTTAAATATTTCATTTCATACCTCAGGTAGGATAACGTCTGTTTCTCATCAGATTTTCTACAACCTGATTTCTACAAGCCTTCTTGTTCACATACGGTTTCATCTAGCAATGTGCTAAGCAACTGATAACAAGAATAATCATGACGTGTTACAATATCATCTCCATCCCCTCTTTGCATGTTTGTAAAATATGGCTTATAGTGCTTACAATGATGTCACACATTACAAAACTGATTGAGAGCAGTGTTTACGCTACTCTGATTACAAAAAACCCTTCTGTATCTGTTACATAGCACCTTTGTTATGAATGACTTTGACTGTAATTGAATTTCACCTACTGTAATGTTTTACGTCAAAGGCAAATAAAAGTAATTTATATGTGCTGTACATAAAGCAAGGCATATACTCAAGTAATAAGAGTGCTTTATGATATTATGCAACTTAAATCCAAATGATCCTAGCAGTGGTAAGTGATTTGCTTGATTTTAAGCCAAAAGAAAAATGATGCAAAGTGAGATGAGTCATTTCATACCTGAAACATCTCTAATGTGCATGACGGACAAAGTTCTCCAAAGTCTGGCAAAGAGAGACCCGCAAGCTCCCAATGCAGACAGCCATTCACTACCGCCAACATTAAATGTGGCATGTAGGACATTAGTAGTAAAAATCTACCCTAAAAAATCACTTTTATGCCACATAAATCATAATAGGAACATTGCTGTGGTGTTGGGATGAACAAGCATTTTTTATATATTTTGAAATATATTCATGATTTTTTTTCTGGTTGTGCGTGTGGTAAAGAGCTTTTTATGAGCATAACATCGTTTCTTCTATGATAGATGTGATTCAAATATCCCTCATACTGAAATGCAATTAGTGCCATTTTCACCTGGCTTTTCGTCCTGATGTGACTTCAGACACCAGAGATTCTCTGAATGGGACTGGAGAAGCTGCAGAAAGTTGGCTGCTTACCACGAATGCCTTCTGCTTCTCAGCATTCTCAGCCATAACTACAAAAATGTAAAGCACCAATGCACAAGCCTGAAAATGCTGCACATGTATTTGTGGAAGAGCTACTTTGGACAGCATACTGGTTCATCTGATCTGTTTAATGATTTGGACCAAGACATCTATGAAATGTTTAGTCAAACAATATGGCAGCACTGGTGTTAAGCGTTGCTAAGCAGGTACTGGCAGATATCTGTAATTCATGTACTTCGGTCTTCTTTACATGCTGGCCACCGCAGACCTGACAGACAGGGTTAGCTGTGTGTTTCCTCCAGTCCAAAGGGGTTCCCTTCACACCGCTGGGGTCCATTGCCCCTTTTCAGCTGTCTGCTGGAAGTGGATTCTCATTTCCTGCTGATGAATGAGATTTCCCGTTAACGCTGTTTAGCATCTTGAGTTACCCATGCCTCGCGGATCGGCTTGCTTTACCGTCTCCAAGCCAGGACCACTGCCGTTCCTCACAGCCGATGATACCGGATAGTCGATGGTCACCCAAGGAGACAGTCACACAATCACACAAGGTCACTCGCAGACACACACATGCTTGGTTTGTCTGGGTTGGGGGTTTGATTGTGCTACTTTACAAAGGAGAAAGGGAGAAGAAGAGTGATCACAACAGCTGATATGTTCTCCATGGAAACTGTCCATTTCCCTCCTGTCTGTCTAACCACTTTTGCTTGGTTACTCTGTCACTGACTACATGACTAATCAGTCCGTCAGGTAGGTGCTATGATGTAGAGGAACACTGTGCATCTATTTACACCTGTGATGCAGGAACTTGATGATACTCTGGAAGTAGGCAATGAGCAGGTTGATGATCAAGATGTTGATGGGCGATACTATGGGTTATGGCTTCCTGTAGAGCAGGTCTGGGCAATTATTTTCCATTGATGGCCAAACCAGAGCTTTACCATGTCAGCAGGGACCATTTTATCATGATTGTTTTCATGTCTGAGGAAGCTACATAACACTTATTAGATTTAATGATATATTTATTATTGCAAAGAAAGCTTTGTGGGCAAAAATCTGTTCATCTTCATAGACTTAAACATAAAACTTTATCTGTTTTTTTTTTGTTTGGCTCAAAAAAATATCACTTAGGGCTGGATGTGGGGTGCAAGCAAGGCAAGCCCAGGACTCCTTAGGGGAAAGACACCTAGTGGAGATAAACAGGAACAGCTCCTTACCATAAATCTCTTACTCCTTTACATTTAAGCATTTGGTGGACGCTTTTATCCAAATGGATATACTTGTGAGGCAGATAAAACTCAATAAGCGTTGGAATGTTGGGAGCCAACAGGTATGAATGCTGCTAGGCTGAGCTTCCGATGAGTGACCAGACATAACCGCAGGATAGTTTTTGGAAGAAGTAAATGAACACTGTGTAGGAAACCTTACTCTCTGGCTCAGGGTGGTTTGCTTCAAGGGAAGAGGTAAATACCATGAAATCATATATAACATGGGGTTAATTATAGCACATACCTGATCTGATGACTTCTAGAGATCTGTGAGGAAAATACAGTCATTGGCCACTTTATTAAGTATACCTTTTCCACTGCTCGTTGAAGCAAATACCTAACAACTAATCACATGTAAGCAGCACAATGTATAAAATAATGCTGATACAGATCAGGAGCTTCAGTTAATGTTCACATCAAACACCAGAATGGGGAAGAAATGTGATTGAATTGATTTTGAACGTGGCATGACTGCTGGTGCCAGACAGGCTGGTATGAATATTTCAGAAACTGCTGATCCACTAGGGATCAACCATCTCTAGGGTTTACAGAGAATGGACTGAAAAAGAAAATGCTGTATTGAAGGCAGAGGACAGAGAAGATTGGCCAGACTGATTCAAGCTGATAGGAAGGCAACAGTAACTCAAATAACCACTCATTACAGAATGCACAAAACATTGAACCTTGAAGCAGATGGGCTATAGCAGCAAAAGACCAGACCAGGTGCCACTTCTGTCAGCTAAAAACTGGAAACTGAGGCTATAGTGGATACAGACTCATCGAAATTGGACAATGGAAGAATGGAAAAATGTTGCCTGGTCAGATGAGTCTCCATTTCTACTGCGACATTCAGATGGTAGGGTCATGAACAAGTATGGATCCATCTTGTACTAACAATTCGGGCTGTTAGTGGTAGTGAAAATGTATGGGTGATAACTTCTTCGCACAATTTGCATCCAAATTGAGCATTGTTGAAATGCCACAGCCTACCTGAGTATTGTTGCTGTCCATGTCCATCCCAATATGACCATAGTGTGCCCAGCTTCTAATGGCTACTTCCAAAACAATAACATGCTATATCACAAAGCTCATATAATTTCTGACTGGTTTCTTGAACATGACAATGAGCTCACTGTACTCAAATGGCCTCCACTGTCACCAGATCGCACCCATGGGATGTGGTTGAATGACAGATTTGCATCACGAAAGTGCAGCCAACAAATCTGCAGCAACTACGTGAACATGGACCAAAGTCTCTGAGGAATGTTTCGAGCACCTTGTTGAATCTGTGGCATGAAGAATTAAGGCAACCTGATACTGGCACGGTGTACCTAATAAAGTGGCCAGTGAGTATATATTTCCTAATACTTAAGAATATTTTCTTATTTACTAGCTGTTTTTTATGACAGTCCTTAGCCTTCAAAGTTCTTTAAACGTGCACTTCTGTCATCGCAGGAGGCTAAGAAGCTGATTCATGGTGGAAGTCTAATCCGGCAGAAATATGGCTTTTCTGAAATTAGATTGGGGATCAGCACCCATTGTTGTTCTTTGAGTGACCGCAGCAAGGTGAGCGCATGCTGTGCTCCTAATGGCACTGAGTCACAGGTGTGATACATCCTTCCCTGTGCGTGTATCTGTGTGTCTGTTTTGGTTTTCCTCTACTGTTGCCGATCCTTTGACCTCTGCGGCAACGGGCTGGACGGTGCATTAACTCACCACGTCAGTGCAGGCCAGAATGGAGAAATCAAGCAAAATCGCCTCATTTAAAGTCTTCTGTGATTAGAGGTGCACCTAATAAAAGCTGATGCCAATTGAGAAGGTGAGGGGGGAGCTCTGCTGTAAGTGGAAGATTGAATAGCAGCCATGCTCTACTTGATCATTAGGAGAATATGACAGAGAAAGAGAAGGCGAGATCAGGACCGTGATCCATCTGGTGCTGTTTGCTGCTGATACCGTTTCTAAGTCAGAAAGAGAGCAGTTAACGATGTCTTAATGCTGTTAACGAAATGAGCCTGATGTCATCCTTGGAAGCATAGATGTCAGCTGGGTGAATCTGCACAACAAATAATAAAAAGTAGGATTACTCTGAGCCAGATGGTGACATTATCCCCAATGCGTTGAGAGAGGAGAGCCGCCTGGTCCACACCTAAGCGATTGAAGCAGTGTTTTTTTTCCTCTGCGCTTAATGAGAGCGCTGCTTTTTCTTCCCCTGGCTGGCATTCCAGCTCCCATCATTCAGCTGTCTGCGCAAACGGCCGTGCTGAAAGCACACATTTGTTAATGGAAACAGACAGCTGACTGGTGATTGGAGCGATAGCAGTCGACTTAAGCGATGTCATCAGCAAACAAAACTCAGGCAGCCATTCGCTGCAGAAGCAGGGATATGGCAAAGTGGAATCGGATTACTTTATCAGCTGCAGCCTTTGCTGTACTCATCAGATAAGCATTTGTTCTTGTTCATTGGCCTATTGAGAACATATTTTGATTTACTTACATGCTGTTCACTTTGTCTATAACAGGATAAAATCCATTAACAGTTTGATGAAATATAAACCATAACCACACATGCCAGAATCAGTTCTGTGTAACTGAAGTTGGTAGAGAATAAAGAAGGAGCTACTACTAGAATTTTCTACCGTTCTAACGAGGGTGACATGGTGTTCTGCAAGAATGTACAGAAATTCAGTCCATGGAATGACACCTAGTGGAACAAGTGCAAACCGGGTTTAAAGGCTGGAAACCACTTATGTAGATGCTATTAGGAGCACAGTAGGGACACGGATACCCTGGCAGATTCAGGGGCCCTGCACTTTACAGGGGCCACAGTAGGGGCATGGATACCCTGCAGATTCAGGGGCCCTGCACTTTATAGGGGCCACAGTAGAGGCACAAATACCTTGGCAGATTCAGGGGCCCAGCACTTTACAGGGGCCACAGTAGGGGCATGGATACCCTGCAGATTCAGGGGCCAAGCACCTTACAGGGGCCACAGTAGGGGCATGGATACCCTGCAGATTCAGGGGCCCAGCACTTTACAGGGGCCTAGAAGATGCAAGAGTATATGGGCAGGAGAAAGACTAGCATATTATGCGATTGTCCTATCTCTCAAGAACGGAATGCCGAAAAGACGCAATTTATCCAGTATTTCAGTACATGTCATGTACGGCAGATGTTACCGTGGGGGACCTGGGGAATGGTGTCCCTCTTACTTCAGATTTAACTGGGGGAGGCAAGGTGACATTTTCTCAGGGGCCCCAGAATTTCTAGCTACACTCCTGGGTACCGTATATCCATATGGTCTCAAAGCCCCCGCCGGTATGGCAGAATTTCTCAGGAACAGATTTTCCAGTGAGCTAATGCAACGTGCACTGCTACGCTGATGAGTCCATAAGCCGCGGTGTGACTCGCTGCACCGGGGTAGTGCGGCTTGCGAATGATTTCGTTCATGTACGGTTTAAATGTCAGCGGTAAGGCGACACCAGACAGGCTCAACGACGCCCCCTTAGAGGCCTGTTAGATCACATTGTAATAGAGTGCCCAAAGCCATCAGCACAAATGGAAATGATTATTGCTCTGTATAACCTGACCCAGATCCATCTTGGTTTATTGACCTTAGAGGACAGTCAATTGCTGCTGCTCATAGTGTCTCACTCTCCATTTATGGAGAAATATGGCATTATTAGGAAAACAGCAGCAATGAGCTACAGCACGTACCTAAGTGACCCGTGGTTGGGACTCGCAGGTGGCTTGAGCCAAGAGCAAAAGAGCAACTTTGCTTCCCTCCTTCTACCTGGAGAAACTGTCTCTCCTGATTTTGTGTAACCCATAAGTGGTTAAGAAGCGCCACTCCGGGGTAAAGACAGCATTTCTGCATTAGAGAAATTAACAGCTAATCTGGCCTAAAATACGTAAATAAAGACTGATATCAGACGTGTAGTACTCGAGTTCACATGTGAACGGACTCGGCCTTGTCACACACATTTTTACTTGGTCTAGACTAGAGCTCATTCACCCGTGACTGGAAGCTCCATAGCATTGTTTGTTGTGCATCTGAGTCCATTGCATATTTTGCAATGAGTCTGTGGCCCCTGGATTCCTTATACTAGCTTCTATGCTTTTTCGATGTTGTGCACACACCCATGTGGTAACCTCACAGCCCCATTATGACTGCCAAATCAGGAATTACCCGTTTTGTGTACATAAACCAAAAGCAAATGCACTGTGGAATGCCAATATTGCAAATCATTGATTGTAACGGTACACAAAATTCGCAGTTCAATACAAATCTCGGTTTTGAGTTCACAGTTTGCTACAAGTTCAGTACAGCAGGGGAAACTGAATTTGTTTTTAAATAATTTATTATTAAAACTGCAAACACACAATTAGGTATAGTTGTAAACTAAAGGCAATATTTGCACATTTTAAAAATAACGTGGTAATTCCTGACATTGAGGAAACTGGGTAGACTGCGTAAATAGGTCAGGCAAAAGAAAGCAAAACTACAAGGAGGCACTGCTGTCAGTACTGCAGTGAGGTAGACCAGGTGTGGGGGTGTGGCTGCATTGAGGAAACGGAGTCTGACCTCACAGGTGACCCCCTGATGGACTTGGTCTTGATTTGGACTCATATGGTCTACACTCAGATTTAACTAAGGTGGACTCAGACACAACCCTGATTGATATTCCTACATGACAACGATGTAGGAGAGAGTTTGAATTTGAGGGGGGGGGCACAGCTTAATAATTTAAATAAAAGGTCATTTATTGGGGGTATGAATGAAGCCAAATTACATATTGGGGGCAGATGTCTCCCTCGTCCTCCACTGTTCCTACTTCCCTGCTACATGATGCTGAGCATCCTATTGAAAGCATCCACGTGGATTCACAGACACCGAAAGGCAGAATACCAATCACTTCTTGTTGTTTTAATGAGAAAGTTGCCAGGTCAGATGAGAAAATTGACATTTTGTATTGTACGCTGTACTCTATTAAGCAAACTATAGCATTGTACAAAATATACATGAAACAAATTTTAAAAACAGAGAAGGATTTAGGTGAGTAGGTCCCCTGACTTCACCAAGCAGCATCTCATCACCATGGCAACAACTCCCAAGAGAAAACTGATATAAAATAACACATTAACCATAAAATCATGGAAAACTCTTTTTTTTGATAACATGCTGAGAAAATGTTTCGCTAGTTTCCTACAAAAATCCCTATTATTTTACATGAGATTAATTTATTCATATTTGTTCTTCAGAAGACCCTGTTATTTCTCTGTCTTTTGCTATAATGGCATCACACACTTGTGTACATTTGCATTTGCAAATTGCAGTTTTCCCACAACCAACAGCAAGAAATCCATTTCAAAAATCCCACAGACATCAGCAAAAAGGTATTTAGTGACCTTTAGGGTTTCCTACTAAATTTCCTCATTTACATAAAACTAACTCTCAAACATAACATAAAAGTGTGTTCACAAGGAAAATTTGCAATTTAATTACATTTAATTAACAGCACTGCCATGGTATAAAGTTAATTATTAGTTACAGGAGAAACATAATGGAAAAGTAGATCAATAAGGCATATAGTTCTGCTGATGAGGAAACTGGAAACATAGTTCTTGTTATTGTTTTTTAACCCTTTCAGGCTCAAATTAAGTTTTAGTAACAGGAAAAATCTGATATTTGGGGAAAATTATCAATTATCAAAAAACTCATAAAATATGTATGTGGGGTAATAAGGTAGTTAGGTTTAAACTGTTGCAAATCGGCAACGCCTGCCTTGAGAGGGTTAATGTTATTTTTGGGTATAAGGAAAGAGTAATTAAATCAGCACCGAAGATCACAGAATTCACAGTAGTGAATATGCCTGTGATCTCATCCTCCCATTTTTCAGCAGGTCAAACATAAACATTATATTTCATTGCAATAGAGATGGCAGCTTAATTTGTTACTTTATCACATTCATACAAGAGGAGAAGCCAGGAGGCTCTAAGTGTCATGCTGGGTCAGGATCTCCAGCCTTCAGGATTCGCAAACACTTTACTTTCATGTCCACAGTACAAAAATTCTCTACGTTTTCGGGTTCATGAGGAAAGGGTGACTTGCAGAGGTTTATCCTTTTTTATTTTATTTTTTTTTTGGTTTTACGGTATATGATGCTGTTGTGTCAGACAGCAAATACCAAATACAGTATTTAGGGGAGAATCTTTTGCTATACATACATTCCTTCTGATGGCTTTTAAACAAGTGACCACCTCAAGAAGCATACTTGTCCACATCATAGCTCCCCAGGATTGTGGATGGAGACTCCTACAACCTGTTCAGTTTTCAACTGAATGCAGATCATGAAGCATGATCTGTGCACAGATGCTGTCTACAGCACCTTTCATTTATTTAGAAGATGCTTTTATTCAAAGCAACATACAGTTTGAAAACAATTGTGGGTTAAGGGTCTTGCTCAAGGGCTCAATGATAAAATTACTCTGCCAACCATGAGGTTTGAAGTTTCTAATGATAGGCACATGTCGGAACTCGCTGAGCGACACACTGCATATATAGACCAGCTATCCATTCATAAGCACACAGCACAAGGCTGGGGACGTGCGGACTGGCAAATGCACGGACGCAACGCGCACACACACACACACACACACACACACACACACAGTTACGTAATCATATCTTTTTAGGGACCGCTCATTCATTTCTATGGGAAAAATGGTAATGCTAAATATGACAACCTACCCAGCCCTAACCATAACCATAAGTAACCAAACAAAATACAAGAGTTTTTGCATTTTTAGTTTTTTCATTGCAGTCACAGATTTTTATAAAATAGAGGTTTCCCATACTGGACCCCCATAAGGTAAAATAAACGAGTACTCATCACGTTGTGGAGACGTTTGGTCCCCACAAGGCAAGGTATACCTTCACCCCCGACCCACCCCCCCCACACACACACAGCCGGCAATTTACAAAAACCTATCCAATGAAGCTGTAAAAAAATAATTTTTGGCTTGTGGGAAGAAACTGAAACTATTTCACAGGCAGCTGAAGCTGCAATTACAGCAATCTGCTGGACCAAAGGTAAGACCTGGGAATTGGGACTTGATGACCAGGGCTGGCTCTAGTCTTACAGCATTCAATCTTTCTACCGCACTGTACATTTAATGACTTTTCTGATGCACATTTATTCCTAAGAACATATTACATTTGTCAGTTAATGGCAAGAAATTATTATTGACAAATGAAGCATTGTATGTCATTATGGTAAAATGGTCTACAGAATGCTGACTAATCTTGACATTTCTTAAGTTTAAGTACTTAAACTGTTTTGTGGGCAGTTGTTGTACACAGATTATAATAAGAAAACTACGTGATTTTATTCATTCTGGCCCTAAATATAATAATACAAATTCAAATTTAACACTTCATTGCCTAATAGTCTGAAACTCAGATGTGGTGAAAGACCAAATGATTAATCGTAATTAAGTGAATTCTACTTTGTGCCTAAAATAATAATACTCAACCTAATCAAATCAATTCAGCCCAAACTGCTTGACCTTTCAAACCCTATTCTGTCAGTCATAAACTCAGCATCTATCACCGAGTTATAAAACCAGATAAAAACAATGCTACAGTTTTTTTTTTTTCAACTGCAGCAAGACCAGCAATAACATAACCAGATAATAGACCAAAGGACTTTTATACTTTATTTAAGCAAGCTACATTCCATCATCATTTACTAACTACAGGGGCACTTCTTTAATTTGCAATATGCAAGTGTTCCTTTGATTAATCAAACAGAGCACAACCTACAGGCAAAGTACATCAAGATTACTCAAATCACATCATGCCAGGACAAGACCATTAAAATATGGGGCCCTTCCAGTATCAATGATACCGTTGTTATAAGAGGCTAATAAAATACTTGACCTAGTTCCTAATTCCATCCATCTTCCAACCACCTACCCAGTACAGGCTTTTGGGTGGGTGGGGGGTGATTTGTAACACTCAGAAAATTTTCTACTTCTTTTATGTCTCCATAGTTTCTCTGCGAATACTACGAAGATGTTTTGCTGGATTCCTGGAGCAACTAGAGTCTCCCCACTGTGTTAGCGCTGCCTGGGGTGCAGGCTGGAGCCAGCGAAATAACTCACGTTACTCAGTCAAAATGAACCTGCTACAAGTGGAAACAAAGGGCAACAGCACCTCCTGGTGGTCGGTAGACTGGGTCACATGGGAGCTGTGCGTCAACACCAAACAATCTGGCTGGGCACTGACACCCGGGCAGCATATTCTGCCAGAATACAGCTGCGGAATCAGCAAGGAATCACCATCTCCATTCTAGAAATTACTCTTAATTTAGTTCAGTCTCACTTTTACTGGGTTTATTCAAATCATTAAGACTTAACAGACCATATATTTTAACTACAAAGTCACTGAACAGGAATAAGCAGAAAACCACTGTAAGAAAAGCAAAAGAAAACATAATTAAAACGCTTATAGGCTTTCTGGCCTGAACACTACAACAGCTGCTTTTCCAGAACATAACTTAATGATTATTACACCAGTTTGGCACATGAGTGTAGTGTTTTTACATAAAAAATACAAGACCAAATTTATAAAAGATACAGCTACACTCAATTCATAATTCAAATAAAATATAAATGTAACCTTGAATCGTGAGTATGAAATATCATTCTGTATTGAACAATACTGTATTTAAGTAACTTAGACAATTAACTCCCTTTTATCTAAATCACAGAATATATATTTAAGGAACTCTGCCTGCTCCCTGCCTTACCATCAGAAGGCCCAGGGTAAGAGAGTAGAGTAAAGGCATGCTAAAAAAAACATGAGTATTAGCAGAGAGGCGAAGGGAAATTCGCCGTGCTGATACAGCAGTCGCGACACACCCTGCCAACACTCGCCCAGGGAAATGAATGTTAAATTCCTGAGAAAAGGATGATTAGGAGGCAAAGTACGCAAGCAAGCAGGGTACTTATCAGCGGCTCTCAAAGGGTGTGTACATATGTACAACACCATTACACCACCCACTTTTAGAAGTGTGTAACTATGTCCTCCTCACTGATAACTTTACATGACCTATTTCTAACTCAAACTTTTGATACATCCTTTCCATTCATTTCATACACCCACTTATTTCTCTGAAGTACCCAGAGGGAAATCATGTAAAGAGGGACAGGCCATCCAAACCCAAATATATATACACACCCATGTGCACACAGACCGGTGCTCATATCTTTGTGGGGGCTGTCCATTCATTTCTATGGGAAAAACTCTAATCCCAAGTCAGGAGCAAATGTACAAGTCCAGCGGCATGTGACTACAGTGCTCTTCATGCAGGTGTAAATATTCAGACACATTTTATTCTAGCCTCCATTAACATCTTGTCCTCGGTTGTCATTTGGTTTTTTTAATTTCGTTCCTTCCTTTATCCTGTTTTGTATTACTCTTTCTAAGTATGTTGTGATGTATCCATGTAAAGCACCTTGCGACAACTATCGTGAAAGGCGCTATATAAAACTTAATAGATTTTTTATTTTTTTTTTAAAAAGTAAAAACGCACTTCTGTCATGCCTTAGTAATAAAAGACATATGGGCTCTGGGATTCATCCAATAACATTTGTGCGTGAATGAGGGAAAAATTTAGTCATATTTTCATTAGGAAACTCACTAATAATGCAATAAAGCTCTTGACAGAGATCTTATGAGAATATCTGGCAAGTGCTTACATCTTTCTCAACACTCTCCATAGACCAGAGGTGGAAATTTCAGGTCCAGAAAGTACGAATCCAGACCAGGATTTTGTTTCAACCAACCAGCTGAGTACTCTGTAACTGTGACTATTTATGCTCAACTGGTTGGTTGAAACTAAATCACGGTCTGGATTTGTACTTTCTGGACCTGAAATTTCCACCTTTGCCATAGACTATCCTGTATATACCCCGAGGTGTCAAAGATGATGATGTCAAAAGCGAAAAAATAAATTATTCTCAAACAAGCTTATACAAATGTCCAAAAGTACTTATAAAAAACAGAGAACAGGACACAAATTCTACACTACTCAGAATTTAATAATTATAAATATTTTAAAATTCATTAAAACTTAAAAATCATACAAACATACCCAAATTTGTAAACCTTGGACATCTGGCCTAAATAAAACAAGTTCATTTGGCTGACAGGCATATTTAAGGCTCAGATTCTAAAAAAATTGCAAACATGAACTTTGCACCCATAATGCACTGGTGCTAAAGGAAACAGCACAGCATTATAAACCTTCAGCCTCATGACAATGACTTCCCATGTGCCTTCCCACAAAATGAGGTAAATTGAGATATTAAATTGCACAACTTCTGATTACTGTGGTCCCGATTTATTCCTGATCCATGATTTAGAAATGCAGAGGTGGAATGTTCAGGTCCAAGAAGTAAAAATCCAGACCAAGATTCTGTTTCAACCAACTAGTCACAGAGTGCTTAGCTGGTTAGTTGAAACAAAATCTTGGTATGGATTTTTACTTTCTGGACCTGAACTTTCCACCTCTGTAAAAATGTACCCTGAGTGTACATTCATGTTTAAAACGATATCTTAAAATCAATTGCCCTTAACAATTGTACCTTTTCCTTATCTAACTATAACTACCATAGAACAAAAGGCACACATCTGAATGATTTCCCCCTGACCTGTTCAGTAAAGTGTGTAAGTAGTAATTTGTTCCAGAGCTTTACATGGATGCAGACCCATATTCAGTAGAACACCTGAAAAAGCAGGGAGTGTTTTCATCCTTCAAGAGTGAATTATGGAGTCTCATAAACACACTGGCTCATCATCTTCACAGAAATCTCATTCATCAGAGGCAACTTGGTCCTAAAAGAAAGACAAAATTCATTTTAAACCTGGGTGAAAATTTACAAATATACATCATTCACATTGCAGCCCCTTCTAATGAACAGGATACCATTCTATCCTCATCTACCTCACATGTCACAATTAGTAATGTGCAGGCCAAGGTGGGTAGGCTGAGGTTTACTGCTTTTTCTTAATGTAAAAATACGTGTATATATCACACAGGAAAAGGTACGCAAGTATGTCACAATCAGGTCTAAGCAGTATAAGCGTTTTTTGACACACTCTATTGTGCCTTTTTCGAAACTGAAGATAAATACTTACTCGTATGATGAAAAAACTTCCCAGTTAAGAAACAGCAACACAACCCATGAAATAAAACCTTTTACATAACATTCAGCGTGAATGTAGACACATTTTGCCGGTAACAGTAACACCAGTGAAAACCGAGCTGAGCACATTTTTATGTTAGGAAATTAGTGGAAAGCAAAGACCAGGAAGTGAAGGGTCAGTGAATTACGTGAGTAATGTGTAAAGGTGATTCCAAACAAGTGTTGACAAGAATATTTGTGCCTGACCCATGTATTATATTCAGCTTATTATATATTACCAAGCTAATGAACCATGACTATTTCAAAAATATGAATTATTTTTAAATGTTGATTTTTATGGTTTCAAGAAAGAGAGGCTTATACCTAGTATGCACCTGTCAATCAATACAGCACCAAGACACATCCCTCTGTTGTGTCAGGTGGAGCCACTGGCATACTGATCACATCAGGCGTGATGTCAAAGTGCCTGCCGATTGTGAGTGTATGCAGGAAAAGTCACCTGAACTACCTCAATAAAAGTCTCCTATGCAAATAAACAAAAATTTTGAACTGATCGTAACACCCATTTGGTATCCAGCGTATAGTTGTTAATTATGCCTTCAGATTCTGATGTACAGCCATGGCCAAACGTTTTGAGAATGTGAAAAATAATATTTGTGTCAAAGTCTGCTGCCTCAGTTTTTATGTTTAATGTTATAAAGAGTGATCAGAGAATCGCAATTAAGTGTTGATGAGGACAGGGCTGGAGATCACTCTGTCATGCTGATTGAGTTAGAATAGCAGACTGGATGCTTTATAAGGAGAGTGGTGCTCACAGCACACCTGGGGTTAAGGGCTTTTCTTAGGAACCAAATGGCAGCATCAGCACCGGAACTGCATTTCTAGCTTTTCACCAAATCAGCATCAGGGATGACCTTCATGTATTCTTGGCCTTGATCTCAGTTTCTCATTTAATTCATACATCATTATCCTTGGTCTGTCTCCTCCATTCTCAGTCCTGCCCTGTCTAGGTTTAACTCCTATTGATTTTCTGCTAGGGGAAGTGCCGGATGCTTTGCCGATTCTGCCCTTCAGTGTCTTTTCAACGTTGCTTTACGCAAAACACAATGTGAGTGCCAGATTAACACTGTCGTTTCATAGCAGGCCGGTAAATTGCACAACAGCAAAGTCAAGTGGCTTTTATTGTCATTTCAGCCATATACAGTGATACATGTAGGATCACACATGCACATCTCACAGAACTTAAATTCCAGGTGGCCTGAGACCAGGCCTAGCCTGGTACGGGAGGTAAAAATTAGCCTAGGCACCAAAGGGGGGTTAGTGACCCCACGCACATAAACACACTTAAACACACACACACACACACACACACACACAGATAACAAGGGAGGCCAGCACTCCAACTTTTATTGCCTAAAGATTTAGGAACCTACAGACAGCAGA
>JAODJU010000130.1:8777531-8797842 GCA_026776725.1 Gnathonemus echidnorhynchus
GGGCTGGGTTGGGGGATGGGGCTGGCTCACATGTGGGTAGATATGTAGATGGGGGTGAAACTGGGTGGTGGTGTGAGGAGAGCTCAGGTAACAATGGGATTGCACCAGGACGGAGGGGGGACAGCATAACGAGGGGAGTTGATGGAAGCTGGGGGGTAGGGGAGGTGGTTGAATCTGTTGAAAAAAAGATTCAAGTCGTTGGCCCACCCCTGGTCAGCAGACACTGTGGCTCCTCCAATGTCTTTGAAGTGTCCAGAGATTTTTTTCATGTTCCTCCAGACTTCTCTGACATTGTTTTGTTGGAGTTGGTTTTCCATCTTCTTCCTGAAGTGCTTCTTGCCACCTCGGATCTTATATTTGAGATCCTTTTGAACTCTCCTCAGCTTTTCTATGTCTCCAGATCTGAAAGCTCTCTTCTTCTCATTCAGCAGAGCCTTCAGTTCTGGGGTCACCCACGGTTTATTGTTAGAGAAACACCGTACCTTCTTGGTAGGCACAGTATTCTCAACACAGAAATTTATGTAGTCCGTGACGCAGTGGGTGAGGGCGTCGATGTCCTCACCGTGAGGCCTGCAGAGTTCCTGCCAGTCCGTGCATTCAAAACAGTCTCTCAGGGCCTCACTGCATTCCTCAGACCACAGCCTTATTACCTTCCTAGTGGGGGGTTTCCTTTTCACCATAGGGGTGTAAATAGGTTGAAGGATGACCAGGTTGTGATCTGAGTGGCCAAGCGGGGGGAGGGGTGCTGCGCTGTAAGCCTGCTTTGTGTTGGCAAACAATAGGTCCAGGGTTTTGTTGTCCCTTGTCTGGCAGTCCACATACTGGGAGAAGTTAGGGAGAGTGGCAGGTAGTGAGGCATGATTGAAGTCCCCAGAGATAATAATGAGGGACTGCGGATGTGCCGTCTGTAGCTGTGAAACCGTGGAGTGAATGTGCTCACAGGCTGTCGTAGCATCGGCCGAGGGAGGGATGTAGACAGTCAGCACAATAACATGAGAAAACTCTCGGGCCAGGTGGTATGGCCGAACGCTAACCACTAACAGTTCAATGTCTTTGGTACAGCGCTGCTCCCTCACAGTGATGTGTCCCGGATTACACCATCTCTCATTGACGTACATTGCTAGTCCCCCACCCCTCCTCTTACCACTCTCCCTTGCGCTCCTGTCCGCTCTCACCAGTTGAAAGCCATCCAAAGTTACGATGGAGTCCGGTGTGTGGTCCGTGAGCCAGGTCTCAGTGAACAGCAGGAGGCTGCTCTGCTGGTACTCCCACTGCAGTCTGGTTAGCGCCGTTAGCTCTTCCATCTTGTTGGGTAAAGATCTTACGTTACCCATGAGAATAGATGGAATGCTCGGTTTGTACCGTCTCCTTCTCTCCCGGTACTTCGCTCCAGCCCTGCATCCCCTCCTCCGACATCGTAGTTCCTTCGGAATCTCTGGGCGCTCCTCCGGGAGTACCCTGCTGTTGCGCAGCGCTAATAGCTGCTCCCTGCAGTAAACAGTGAGGTGGCTCACGGGTTCTCCCGATGCGGTGGTAAAAAGTCCCAAAAGGAGTAGAAAGCATGCTACTACTCTCAAGAAACTTTGTGGGTCCATGTCGGATTGCAATCGAAAGTTAACACGACCACGAGAGTCGGGAAGAAAAACTTAAAACAAACTTAAAACAAGAAGAAAAGAAAGAAACGAGCTGGGAGCTGAGGTAACCAGCTGCCTACCGTGGCGCCATCTTGGAAAAAAATAAATAAAAATAAAATAAAATAACAGATTTATTTCAAAAACATTAACAAATTTCAATAACTTTCTTTGCTGTACATACAATACATATTTCAAGGTTTAATAAAAAACCTTCTGTATTCAAAATAACAACTGAATATGTCTTTCTGTCACTGAAAAAACCGAAGCTGTCACCTCCGACAGGTTTTTTCAATGTTTTTTTTTAATTACCATAACTCATAACTGTTTGCGCAATAGAAAAAATTCCAACAGTTTCTGAAAGCAGAGATATTAGTGTCATTACGGTAGTCCACCGCACAGCTTCACTGCAACCCCAGGAATCTGAATGTTGGTTGCCAGAGGAGAAAGTGAGTGAGTGAGACGGAGCTCTGCAGAATAGTGATTTTATTGGACATTTTAGGTGAAAAAATGGGACAAATGCACATACTCACAGCAGGTTTTATGACACTTTTACAGCTAAAACAACCAAATATATCCAGGTGACCTGTTTAGAATTATAGGGTTTAAAGGGTTAAACTGCCTTCATATCGTAAATGTATCGCCAACACTCTACGATACATATCGTAACATTTTAGCATCGCGAAATATCATACTGTGATATATCGTTACACCCCTAGTGAAATCAGATCTATTTTTTTGTGTTGGGGGACTATGTTTAAAACACAGTGAATTTTTTGTTGATGCTTATTTTATATAGCTGGCATTTGTTTCTGTGCAAGAAGAGCTACTGAAAGGTATTTGAGTAGGACTGAAGCTAGCACAATTCTTTAGATTTCTGTTACGCATATGCATTTTGCCTATGAGAAATCACGTCTAATTTCACGTTGGGGGGGAGCGGTTTACCCAGCAATCTTGCTGCATTAGTTAAGTTCTCCCCAAACGAGCTTGATGAGCCGATTAGCCTCCTCTCGTTTGTAAATTTCTTATGTTCATTCATGACCCCAGTGTCCAGGTTTATGGCAATACTGACACTTTCCCATGCATGGTTTATAACAGCCATGTTTCTGGCCTTCATCCCTGTGACTTTTAGTTCTATTTGGAATCGGGAGAAGCATACGCTGGATTTAAAAGGAGTCCTGAGCAAATCAGTGTTTGGTGGAAGCACCTGAAACAGGCCAACTACAACGCCAGGAAAAACCAAACAAATGGCCACAATCCAGTTTCTTTTCTATACTCCGAAATACTGGAGGAGCTGCTTGCACGCCGATCATTGTCCCAAACCACAGAGCATGACATGGACATTGGGTTCAGTCCTTTGGTCTCAAGTGAGTTGCTATAACGTTACCATAAATCTAACTTAATATGTAGCAAGCTGGCACACAAATGTAGAGAATTCGACAAACGTTTGCCATATCCATATGCCATCTGATGGTTGGTACTTAATGTTATGATGTTACATAAAAGATACATGTGTTGTTAATCTTACCTAGAAAAAAAAGTTAAGCCTACAGTGAAAACAAATGCTTAACCTTAAAATGTTGACCTGTTTTGGTGGTTCCTCTAGTGCCCATAGGTCAACTGCAGGGTCATCAGCCGGATACCACTAATCAGCAACGTTTCACCCCTGTAACCCCAGAATGTCTCCTGGTAGTGGGGCAGCGACAGGGACGTCTCCATGCCCCCCCCGCTGCTGGACCTTCGGTTAGTTGTTTTCTCCCCACTTCTCCTTTCTCCTCACCCAGAGCCAAAAGCTGCTCTTCTCTGCCTCTTCAGCCAGGTCTTTCAGAGCCTTCCACAAGCTTGCTCCAGCCACTCCCACCTCTCTCAGTAGGCAAATGGCTGATGTACTTATAAAACTGCAACATCCTACTTCTACCAGGTAGATGGTGGTTCTCCACCCAGTCTCCTTGCACACAGCGGCGAGATCTGAGTACATCAACCTCTTCCTTTCAAAGGCAGCTTCTACTCCCTCCTCCCATGGCACAGTTAGCGCAATAAGGAATAGGGTCTTGGCACTACTGGACCACATCACTATGTTAGGACGGAGACTTGTGTTGGTACTCTCCCTGGGGAACTGGAGCTTCCTGTCGACATCAACTCACATTATCCAACACTGGGTGGAGGGAGCTACCCTTGTGTCGTCCTCACCTTCCCTGATGAATTGAACAGGCTGCCTCGCTGGTGAAGGATGACCTTTGCTCGTGTCCTGTCTGTGCCCCTCCAGTAGCTCAAATAATTTCTTCAGGATCTGGTCATGTTGCCAATTGTATCACCCTTGGGAGACAACAGTTTTACAGCCTGACAAGATGTGTAAAGACTTGCGTCTGCAGAAGGGGCAGTGATCTTCCTGACCAAACCATTGGTGTAGATTAAGTGGGCAGGGGAGTGTATCATACGTTGCCCTTATAAGGAAACTGAGCCTTGCCTGAGGGATCTTCCACAGGTCCGCCGTGCTGATGTTCCTGCCAACAATATCTTCCCACATTCTCCAGGCCCCTTGTCATCCTTGTGCTACAGCTTTGATGTTATAGTGCTCAACCTTCATCCTCATTACCTCAGACACCACCAGGTCCTTCTTACCTTTCCTGTCGGCCCTTGACCAGCCCCGCAGAGCTTCACCCCACCCAAGACCTGTTCTGCCTGTCTGGATTCTGCCCATGATCTCTTTGTGCTAATTGCCAAGTCGACTCCTGCCTGGGCTTTCTACTTACGGCCAATGGAGACCTGGATGTTTGCACTCCTCACTGCCTCCAACACTAGTCGGGTATTTTCCTGCTTGCACTGATGGATTGAAGTGGCAGCTGTAGGAAGTTCTTTCCGAAGAGGCCAGTCTCAGAGAGGGACCATGGCAGGCGCGGTCGGGAACATTATCCTGAGGTATAGTGTAGTTTGGTAGCACAACACCTTGAACTCTCCTGGAAGCTGGCTTTGGTTGATCCTTGCCAGACCGTCGGAGAGCTGTTCCATTCTACATATCCCCATGTGCTTGTCTCAGAGCTCAGCTGTGTACTTTCTCCCGAGGATTTTGATGGGCTGTTCAGCCAGCAGTAGAATTTTCTCACTGCTATCATCTCTGACCGCTTTCCTAAGCAAGGGACTTCAGGACTTGGTAGGCTTGACCTTAATTCTTGTCCAGGACATCAGCTCGTCCATCCGTTTCAGCAACGTAGATGTACATGATGCTATTGGCAGCAGGCTACTAAAACCATGAATAAGATGGCTGCTTAGGATTTTGCTCCATCCCAAAGGATAAGATTTTTTCCCTCATTCACGTAATATGTACTGTCATATCAACTTCAAGTATTAGGTGATCATGTCAAGACTGCAGCAAGAATTTTTTTTTCCCATTTTTATCTCTACCCATTCCCAATCTGCACTGTAAAAAAATCTACTGTAAAAAGTCAAAAGCCTGGCAGCAGGACTTCCAGACAAAATCTGTTAACAGTGAAAAAATGTTTTAAGAAATAACGGTTAAAAATCAATAAAAATACAGTATTTTCAATTAATGCAAATACAAATTTCTACCATATTTTAATGGATTTTCTAACATTTTTAACACTCTAAATCAGTTTAATAATGTGTTTTAAATGTTAAATTAAAGATTATATGTGTTAAAATAATCAAACCTTTTTTTAATTTAAAAAAAGAGAAAAATGCTGTCGATTTAATTTAAATACCACACTTAAACTCTTAATTTCACCAGTATTTTACAGACTTTTAAGCCTTAAATAAACATTAAGTTTTAAACATTGTCTTAATATGGGAATGACCAGGTATCAATATACAACACATGAAAACACAAATCGATTATGCAAGCAGTTTTATTTTGCTTTTTCATAATTTTAACATCTGCCAAAATGTTACAAAAAGGAACTTAGCATGTGTTGACTAAACTAAAAAACTACCAGCACGTGTTGCATATTAAACATGTAAATAAACATATTAAAATAAAACAACTTGCATAAGTAAAAATAACAAAAAATTGGTTAAAGACTTTATATTATTACCTTGATAAATACAAAAGGAAATGTACAAAAGTTCTTTTTTGTGCAATTCTATGCTTGACAAAATTTTAATAAATGTAAACAAAACATTCTTGTTAAACGACCATTAAAGAACAGGCCGTTAATTAGTAGAAGAACTCCAGATCAAAGCTCAGGTTACTCCCTCCACTCAAAGTCAGCGATGTTAGTTATCAGTGAAAGGACCTTTGGGTTGACCGCATATTGCTTCTTGGACTGCTTCCTGTCCACTTTGGTGCCTTTGTCCGGATTGATCTTGAAAATGTACCTATTGAAATGGGGGAAATACAGTAAGCAAGTTGGCCTGCAACCTGGGACCAATAACCTCATAGTAACCCAATATACTAGTGCACATCTTATGTAATTCACATACTATGCCCTTAAAATACTCTTACCTTTGAAGAAACTCCAAAGTGACACACACTTCCACTGGATAATTGATGTTCAGTGTATAGTAGCAGGTAAACATCAGCACCAGGGCATCAGCAAACGATGACAGACAGTTGTTGACAATAACTTTGTCAACTGACACCATGAACCGGTCTGCTGTCAATGCATTAGTTCCTGAAGAAAGAAATAAAATAAATAATGAAAAACAAACTAATAATTACCTCATAATTAACCCCATGTACCATATGATATGTACAGCAGAACAGGATTTTGGTAAGCCTTCCTGCTCATGCTGACTTGTCATTTACTGCATACATGTGCTGGAATAGACTTCTAAGTCTATTCTAAGGAAGACCATCCCCAAAGCCAGCTGATTGACAAGAAGGAATCACAAAAGCAAAAGGGAAATAAAAAAAATCAGGGCAAAGGCCAAAAATAAAAACATGTATCTACTCATTCATTTTTATGAATGAAATGATTTTTTTAACCTGTGTTTTATTTTGTTCATTTGCTAATACAGTTATCAGGTTTGTTTATGTTAAAGCAGGACCCAGGCACAAAAACCAGTACATATTTAATAAAAAGAAATAATGAGTAAAGAGGTCAATAATTACCACAAACCACAATGCAGGGACTTGTTGGAAGCTGCTCATTGGTCACCTCACGTGGAAGACAAGTGTCCTCCACTTTCACAATTATTTTATCTTCAGCTTCATTGAAGTAAGCCAGAAGAATCTGAACCGTGCCTGCAATCGCACAGGATGTGCTTGCTTCTTTGATGTCACACAGAATCTTTGTGATTTTATTCCGACTGTCACGTGGAAGTGACTGGAAATAATCCTGTATTCTTCTGCACTTTTTGGTCATTGCCACATCAAAATCAGAATTCAAGCTGACTCCAGTAAGTTTGAGAAAGTGTGCCTTTGCACCACACATCTCAAACAGATATGGCCACATCTTCATCAGTTCACTTGTGTCAGTTCCTGTGATTATGTCCTTCCTCTGTGTGCAGAAAGTTGCATTCATGAACTTTTCAATTTTGTTTTGGTCTTTCTCTTTCTCCTTATGCATATTTACCAGTTGCTGCTGTTTCTGCTTTTGGGTTTCTGAGGTCTCACTTGCTGGTAGAGAACAAGGTAGCCAGTTAATGCAGCCATAAGAATCTTGAGCGATTTTCTTGGTTTTGGCTTCATCACCTTCATCTGTCTCCAGGGATTCTGTTCGAGGCCGCTTCTGCTGAAAAGTCACACCCTCTCGCTTCAGGTTATCAACTCTGCACTGGAACTGCTTAGTTAACGAATCGTACCCACTTCCAATGGTTTGCCGAGCAACAATATCTTTAAAACTCTTAGGATATTTCAGAACCATCCTCCGAGCTATCTCAGCCAAATGCTTCTTTCTTGGTTTTTTGCACACGCTTAGGATTTCATCTACAATTAGCCGAACAATCTCCCTCCTTTCTCTTGCAGATGGTCGCTCCTGTTTCTCAAGTTTTGTTTTGACAGCTGAAGGCATATTACTCCAAGGTATTGCAAAATCATGGTGCCAGTCATGGTCTTCATGTGGCTTACTGCTTTGTGTGGAACACAATCTTGAATCGGAAGACGGAGTGTCAGCATACGAAGAACTTGCAGAGTCTACAACATTTCCAGTATTGACAGCCTGACAGCTTGGAGAGACTGTAAAACAAAATTTTTAGGTATAAAAATGTATGTCAGTATTTATCGTAAGCACATGACATGCCAAAATCATTATTTTCTATCACAGGTGCATGATTTATATTAAAAGAAATGATAAATGGGTATTACCATTAGAAGCATTATTACTATGAATGAACTAGATGCACTATTCCTTCTAGGCCAGTAGTTCCTAAACTAAGGGTCATGTGCACCGTGGAGGTTGCATAGTCAATGTGAGGGGAGGGGGGCATAACAAAATCTTTATATTTACTGGTCCTGACTGCGTGTTGCCAAAAGACTTGAACTACCTGAACACAATTACCTAAAATATGTTTTGACTTCACAAGTTTTCAAAATACCTCAAATAAAGAGCCCTTGCTACAGATTACACATGTAAAATACATATTCCTGAGTCATGGAATATGTTCCTGAGGCTAAAATTGTATTACTGAAGGCACCTATGTTGACACTGCTGGTAAATACTCACATCTGACAGGACTTGGATTTGAAGTCCCATTGGCAAAGTTGCCTTTAGTGGCCTCGCTGTTGGTAGACTCATCACTCCACACTTAAAAGTGAAAATAAACACATGCAAATAGATTAACAAATCTCATTTTGTATTATAGCTCTAAAGAGTAGTTAAGGAGCAGCTAAGCAATTACAGAGCACTACAGACCTATGTCTTTTCCACTACTGGTAAATATTAAATAAAACTTCTTTGAGTTGCTGCATGAAAAAAATCCTGGCAGCCTACAGCAATTGTACTAGTAATAAAGAAAAAATATTTTTTTTAAATTAAGACAAAAATTATACAAATAACACACAAAAAGGGGAATATGCATTCTGATATTTGACAAGTAATTTAGTTCTGTTTTGACACAATAATTAAAGAACATTAGCAATATGTATACCTTTAAATCTGGAAATCAGCTTTTTTGCTTCGATTGGTCTAAGGACGTCAGAGAGATCTGCTAATTGAACATACTTCAAGTCTTCAAGTGTTTCCACACCAAGGTCTTTGAGGGTGCCAATGAGTGACTGCTGGGATATGATGCTGGGCATGACTGATCTTATGTAGGCAGCTAGGACATCATCTACTGTCTCCATGATTCCTAAATTAACAAGAAACACATGTAAACCAAGCTGATCCTTGACTTTTTAGTCTTCAACAATACTATGCGAAATTACTATGTGAAATTACCCTAGAAATCTAAGCACTGTTCTGCATGTTTGCACAGCATTTGCGCCAGAAACACCTTTGACACAATACAGTCCATACTGGGGCAAATATGAGCTGCTATGAGGAGTAAGCAGGAAATACACATCTTTGGTGCCTTTTGTCAAAATTAGATCAATTTCACCAAACTCTACAGTCTCATCATGTGTGATACACAGAAAAAAGCCTTTTCTATAAAGGGTGCCCTTAAATGTAATATCTGTGCACACAGAATCAGGCTCCACAAGGCCTGCCCTCGCAGCATTTTGGACAGCATCACAGTACAACTCTGCATGAAAATCTGATGAGTCCTTCACTGCATAATTGGAGGGGGAAATGAACCTGAATGGAGATAGGCCTGTAGAAGCTGGTGGTTATGGGCAAGAGTTTGACACACATTTTTGAAATTTTGTGTTCTCCACACACAACGTTTGAAGTATGAGTGTTTGCTTTCAAATCACATAGTCCAGAGCCTAATGAATGGACCAAACCTCACAATGAGCTCTGGATAGTGCAACAGATAGTGGTGTTTTGGTTTTAATGTTGTCAAAAACAGTTCTGTTTTTGTTTCAAGATAATCTTGAATTAACACACCGAGGTAACTCCCTTGAGCTGTAGAGATTCTCGGTGCACAAACCATTTCCACTATTTTCTTGAGCAAGATCACAAGTTGCCACACTGAATTTTCTGTGTCTGCAATTTTGCCACCCATTATTACTGGGAGAAGCCGTAAAAGACACCAATTTTCTGTTGCCTGTCCACCAATCTTATGGCCAGTTTCATTGACTTCTGCAGGAGCTGAACTGGCATCCGAACCTTTGTATTTGAACTGTCTAATCCATCTATTGAGCTGTGTGTAGGAAAACTATTTCTTTTCCTTGACAAAATACCTGAGGCAGACCTTGAGATCATAAGACACAATTCCCTCAAAAAGATCGTGACCCAGGCAAGGGGGAAGACCAGGATTGCACACATAAAAATGTCTGAGTGCATTAAAAACAGAATCTGATTCCACCCTATACACAGGCTCTTCACCAATTCTCAAACATTGCACTGCTCTGTTATAGTTCTCAACTGTCCTTGAAGAAAAACTGCAGGTCAAATCAGTTATCTGATCTCTTGAGATAAGGCATTACCTACAGAAATGCTTAGATGAACTGAAGTTTTCTGTGAATCCGGCAAATGAGTGAGAACCCAGATTATCTCCAGCAATACACAAGACTGTTGCTCTAACAATTTGACCTGAAGAGTTCAAAAATCCATTGATTTCTAAATCCTTTAAATCAGACAACATTGCTGCATACAGCTTGTCATGCCCAAAGTATTTACTGTCTTTTTCATTACAAAGAAGTAGGAGCTGTAAATTGTCTATGCCTGAACGATAAAAGGGATCAAAGTCAGCTAATGTAATGTACACTTTGCTGACCTTAGAGGATGTCACTTCAAATGCATCTTGATACAGTATAAGCTTTAGCGTGATGTCTGAGTCATGAAAGAAATTGTCTCTATATACCAATCCATCACACACATCACCTAATACATTGGGAGCAGTAGGACTGGTAACACTATGAGACTTTTCAAAACACTGCTGCTTAACAACAGGATCTTCCAAAATTGATAGCAGCATGTCTTTTATTGGAATGTACTGTGCAAATCGCTCCTTTCGATCATCATCTGTACCTAGGTAGACAGTTTGTGGATGCACATATGAGAATTTCCTCTTAAAGTACTCACACCTTGAATGTGTGGTGGCAAGAGGAGAGCTACACAGAGAATGCAAATCCGTTTCTTGCAGACTTTTCAGTACAGTGTCTACGTCAGATTCTGACAAGCCCATTTTGTCTTGCAACACTTCCTTTACCTGATGTCTTGTGTACTCTTGGCAAATTCTAATTAAACCAGTAATTTCTTCAACAATAACCTGGATGGTTGATGATAGAACTAGCAGTTTAGCTTGCAATCGCATATAAAACATGCAGAAGTTCTTCATATACAAGTCTCTCAAACTAGGACTAACTTGGGGTTCATTTCTACCTGACTCTACATCTGCTTCATGTGCCAATGTGGACACATCAGAATGTGCACTAGGATCTGATGCTACACTAGAAGTACCAGACACTTGCACTGCAGTTAAATGCTTATGTGTCCGTGAAATGTGAGCAGTAAAAGATGACTTAAGTCTAAAGGACTTTTTACAGTTAGTAAAGGGGCAGGTTACTGGTTGTCCACTTGAAATGCGCTGTTTCAGATGCGAAATAAGATCCTTTAAATCACTGTTTCTGACAACCTGACTGCTCACACCTGAGTTTTTCTTGAACTTCTTCTAATTGTGAAAACATGGGGGGAGTTCTGTGATGACGAAACGTGAGCTTTAAAAGCATAGTATTTGACAAACACATGCTTACAATGTACAACACAACATGGAAATTTTTCATGTGATTCATGTCTATTTTTTGCCTGATGGTTAACATATTGTTTCATTGATCTTAAATCAACACCACAAGCTCGACAACTAAACATATTTACCATGCTCACTTTTCCCCCACAATCCTACATTTGTCAACTACAGTAAGTACTTATAACCCATATTACTAATGAGACGTTTGACTAATTATCAGGTGTAAAGAGGACTTACTGATTATTGTGGTCTGTTTTAAAACCTAGAAGAAAACAAGGGGGAAAACAAGGTTAATTGTGATACTTATTAACAAATTCTCTATTATACATACATACAGATGTATATATAAAAACGTTTTAAACAGCGAAGTGATTCTGCGCGAGGTGTCTGCCAATATATCCAGTCGCATCAGCACCATAGGTCACCGCAGTTCTGGTCAGCAGTTCCAGGGTAACAGTTATTGTTAGGAATGAGGTAGAGAAATATGCTGGCATAGAACTGCGCGTGTATGGTGGTCCGGCGTTTGCTGTTGGATATATCTCGGCGCCTGCCAAAAATGACGCGGCGAAAAGGCTTATTTTTCTCTGGAATGAATGTTTAGATGCGTGCGTTTTCTAGACTCCTAACTAAAGTCCAAATAAATGCACTTCGCTACAAGTTCTAATAAAACGTAATGTTTATAACGTTAAGCACAACAATTTTCAAATTAATAGCACGAGTTCATTCAAAATAAACCACAGCCCAAACCCAACAAATCACATAAATCTACAGTGATGGTTTCTTTATAAATATTTATCAGGTTAGGCTATCTGACTAGCCACATAGCAACGGGTTATTTTCACATACTACGTTTAAACAATGAAGAGTCCGCAAGTGCCGTATTTTTCTTTAAGCAACATCGCTCAAACCACGACGTTCTAAGATTAAAAACAAGTTATTACATAGAACGTAACTATAAAGATTTGCGAAGTTACTTTAATATTTGAACCACATGGACCCCCAGTGGCACGACGAGAACGACGCATGCGCACCAACTTGAAGACTCCAACCATTCTGAAGACTCCAAACATTAGAAGGTTTGGAAGGTTTGCCAGTCCCATGGCTGGCAGAGTGATTTCATGGTTGGGCCCCTAAGAAAGGCCATTAACCCCAACTGCTCTAAGTACTTTGTGACCCTGCTTTCACACCTGTCACTTTGGATAAAAGTGTTAAATAAATACACATAAATACAATACAGATTTACATTTCTTTTATTGGTTACAAACATGGTTTATATTTCTCTGAAATGTTTGATGAATATAAGCCAGGTATGTCTAAGATCTGCAGGAGCTGGTCAGCTAGTGGTGACTGGAGTAGAAACTAAACAGGGTGAAATTGCATTTAGCCATTATGCTGCTCACTGCTGGTACCAGCTCCCAATGAAGATCAGATCGGCCCGACAGTACATTTTAAAACACCAAAAACTGCCTTATTTTCCACTTCAATTAATCACTCATCTCTGCTTTTATCTTTAATACTTGAATAAAACTTGCACTTTTATGAGTTCACTCTACAAATATGTATTGGATTTAATTCATGAAAACACTAGCACTTTTGTAGATATTACTTGCCCGGAACGAGGACTCTTTCCTTTCTTTCAGAACTTGGTGATTATGGATGAAATTCCCATGGTCACAAAAACAATCAATCAATCTAAATTCTGTTTCCTCTCCTCTGGGAAACTGGAAGGTATGAGCAACCTCTACTTCAAGCAATACTGCTTTCTGTTGTACTGCTTCTCTCCATTGGCCTTCCTGGTGAGTGTCATCACTGAGATGTTGACGGCAGACTCGACTCCAACAGGTTCAGGCTGATCCAGAGAACTGCATGTCGTCAGCAGGCATCTTTATTAACTTGAAATAAGAGATATTACTTTTTAACAAACCATTCAAACAACTGCCTGTGTTCCTGTGACATTTCACCACTTTAAAGCTAAATGTTTAAATATTCACAAAAAATAAATATTTTATCATCACTAAACAATACAACAGACTAAGTACATTAACATCAACTAATTGGGAAATAAAACCATAGTTAATTATATTTAAATAGATCTGCTTATAACCAGATGCTAACATTCACCAAAACTTGCCAAACATGCACCATAACCAGAGGAAGTGTTTTATTTTTATTTTAACCTTTTATGGTACGCATTATGGTTTTAACTATTGAATTTTTTCCCCTACATTAAATTGCATTAAAAAAAGAAACAATATAAAAAATACAGCAAGACCTTGCCATATGGCAACTGTGCCACAGGGGAAAACCAACAAAAACGGTTTCTCAGAAATGATCAATTGCGCCTCTAAAAAAATTAATTTCTTTAATAAATTGATACATTTTTATACTTCAAACTCATACAAACCTATAATAAACGAGTCTTTGCTATTTAACCATTAATGATGTCCTTAAAAACATTAAAATATAGTTTGCGAACTGTTAAAAATATGCATTTTCCTCCATACTTCGGTTATGTGTAAACAATCATTCATATTCTATACTGCTTGTCCTCCAGGATCTCTGGTTACCCCCCCACAGTCCAAAAACATACTATAGAGAGTTGGATTTGCCAGTTTGTCTGCAGGTGTGAACTGTGTGTGTGCCCGGCGAAGGGGTGGCGCCCCATCCTGTGTTATTCTCTGCCTTGTGCCTGTTGGGCCTCATTTTTTTGAACAGAAGAAATATAAATCATATTTCTGTTATTTGTCCGTACAGAACTGAAAGAAAGAGCCTTATTTTAATCTAGCTGACTAGCAATATAAGATTTGGATGTGCATAACATGCAATGTTGGTATTAATATTGCACATCATCCAGCCCTATAATACACTACAGCCATTTTTCAAATTCAGTACAAAGTACCCGCCTCGCATCAAATCATTTAAAACATGGGTTCAGCCTCAGACTATCTGTGCACAGACTGTTTTAGCTGCTTTAATCTATATAAAACTGTTTGGATGCAAAAATACTTCAGTTTCAATTTCATTGGCTGGGTGTGACGGGCCTACATGCCATCAGAAATAATGGACTCTGGTTGGTTATTTTACACATCAAGAAGCCCCTGCTTATTAAGCAGAGCCATTATGGCCAAGATAAGAAAATCAAATACTCAAGTCTGACCTGTGAGACTAAGACTATATGAATTAAATTAATAACTCGTACTGTAATGGTGACATGGTAAAGATGAATGTCTAGACAACAAAATGAAACCCTGAAATCAGTGATAAAACTCATGTATATTTGTCTGTACCTCTTCTTCTTTTCATCGGTGAAGTGTGTTCAATGCTGATACCTGACAATGCAACCTTTGACAAATACAAAAAGCCCCAGGTAAGTTCACATTAAATACACCACATAAATATACAACCAAATCAAAAAAACTCTTCATCTAGGTACCTTCTCATCTGGAGAAATGGTCTCTGACAAAACATAGAGTGCACCCCGCCCACTGAGGCAGAGAACCTCAGACCCATTCCATGAAAAATCACATGATTTTCTTGGTATGATAAGATGGCGTGAACCGGGTAAACACTACAACACAAAACACAAAGACATGTTATGATGCCAAGTTAAGACTTATGACCAAAGTTATACACAAGTGATTCAATTTACCTCAAGGAATGTAAATTTTATTTCCTCTTTTTGACCGAGTGCACCTTGGAATAGTGAATTCATTTCAGATGTGAGGCGCTCTGAGGACCATCCAGAACTTATGTGCATTTTGCTGATCAGACCTTTCTGGAGAAGAATATTTCTATCCCGTCCTCTTGGAACCTTCCACTTCCCACCATGTGAAGGAGTGTTATTTGGAAGACAAATCACATCCTTAATAACAACAATACGTGTCATCTTTCCTGCGGTCATCCCACTCATTTTGTTTGAGTTTGGAGGCCTTCGGCCAGTGAACACTAACGGCAAAGAAGGCACACTCTGTAGAAGACATCATTGTATACATTGAAAAAAAATAAGTATTTAAGAGACACACTCAAAGCATCATCTCAAAGTTAGCTGGTTAAACAGTCAAAACATACTAAAAGTATTTCCAAAAGGCACAAAAAAGAGTCACTATGAAGTATGGCTCCATAAAGGTAACAAAAATGGAGCGTGAAGCATTTGTTGTCTGTACAGATTGCCAGAGAATGACTCAGGAAAATATATGCAACTTACGTCAGGGACGCCTGCATGTTCATCACTGACTTCACTCTGAGAACACAATATACATATGAAAAGAAGTTAATCTGATGAACAACAATGGATTACACCCAGGGGTGGAATGGCAACAAAAAGCAGCCCGGGAATATGCTTGGTATGTCAGCCCCCTCAAGGCCAATTCATACTTTACTTTTCTGTATGCACTTTCAGTCACGTCAATATCGTCATCAGGGACTTGCTGTGGACGGCTTCGGTCGGTGCACGTGTAGCCCAGATTTTTATATCTAGCGGTAACCGTGCGCATCGACTGCACATGTGCACATCAGTTAAGTAGATTTACAAAGGAAAGTTATGTTTTTTTTATTGCTTTAAAAACCTGAGAAGACTTGAAGCTTGCAGTTATAAACCATATCTTACTTATTATAAACCATATCCTACTTTTGCATAAACTTCATTGAGACCTAGAAGATGACATCTGCCCTCTGCTGGTCTGGAGGAATATCACTGCAGCACGCATGTGCCAACCGCAACCATCCACATCCACAGTATGAACCGTAAGACTGGAAGCGCACAAGAAAGCGTAGAGTATGAGCTAGTCTTCAGATGTCTCTCAAACTAAACAAACAGCTGGCAAGTAAATCAGAAGATCCTAGCTACTTAGCTGGTTCACAATCACGATCAACAGCCTTGAGAAAGAAACATCAGCCCTCACAAGACTGGTCCACCAGGGAAACTGCGCCTGTTGTCTACAAAATGACTCTCATTCACAAAATGCATTTAGTCACAACAATATGAATTTTTCAGTGAAAAATGCATTTTGTGAACAAAATTTTAATTGATGTAATCAGATACTTTCAGCCTTCTGTCTACAAAACACAAAGTGCCAATATCAATTCAGTGCACAAAAGGAGTCATTCCATTTGATTTTTGTGCATGAAAACAGTGACATCTTCATGCTTTCATGGACAAAATGTAACTGGACTTTGTCATACTGTGGTCAAAATGCAGCCAGGTATTTCTTTAATATGCCATCTAGTTACATTTTCTTAATTTACTGTAAAATTATATTGGACAAAGTTTATTTGTTAATATGTATTTGATTTACCAAATACAAGGCAAAAATACTTGTACAGAAAAGTACTACATTCTATTTGGTCGAGCAATTTGTGAAGCACACGGGCATGCAGATCAATGATGGATTAGTACTTAGAAAGGACAATTAAGTACATTTTCACAACTATTCAAATATTGTTATGTACATAGTAATTTGTACAAAAACATGAATTTAAAGATTTCTCACCAAGACTACCTTCCATGCCTTTCTTAATACACATAATATTTTAACAAAGTATCAGTTAGAAGTAGGATAACACCATACTATTTCAACATTATATGAGCTCTGGCAAAAGGTAATCCCCTGACAAATTTTTCCTCAGAAGCTCATAAAATTATTGAAATAGTTATAACAATTGTATCCACATATGCACAAGATATCTGTGATTAGTATTTATTTGATCCATAGTAAACAAAAAAGTTAACTGGATTTAGTTTCAGATCTTTCTATTTTTCGTTATACCTCCCATGTATGTGGTCACACCACATGAGACGACTGTATGAGGTTCAATAATGAGCTAAAAAAAGATTTACAAAATAAATTCTATGCAACAAAGCAAACAAGCAGAGCAGATAGAATATTTAAATAACCAAAGTATTTCAGGATAGTTGCATAACCTCTAGGTTTCTGCAGATGGTGGAGTATGATCAGAAACAACATCGGCCTTTTTTCTCTCCCTGTAACTCCTAGAGGCAGCCCTCCATTTTTCTCTCCGTTTCTTCCTCTCTTTCTCCCTGAGCTCACTTGACGATATATTTGATCAGTCCCTCCCGTTTTCTTCTCTGGTAGCTAAAACAGAGGTGTACAATATTATGATATGGTTTTATTATGTTTTAATGGTAAAAAAAAACAAGACTAATTTCAATATTACAGAAAACAAATTCCTCTAACAGCTAATTACAGTCAGAACACAATAATTTGTGCAAAGTTACTTGAAGTTATGCTCATTATTAGTAGTTACCATGTCTAGATATTCTTGTCTTGCTGCTGGGTCAGCATTAACATGTTGCCTATGGCGTGCTGTTTTTTCTTTGTTTGTTAAGGGCCTCTAAGAGAAGTTAAAATGGTGCAAATCATAAACAGCCATCACAAATAATGTTCCATACCAGATTATATTTGATGCCCCAAACTTCAGTTAAAATTTACAAGCACTAGAATGACCACATAAATGACCAAAGCACTTTTCCCACAAAAGATAATGATCAAATTAGTTGTCAGAATCTGGCATTTCTAAATGTCCATTGTCTATCTGAAGTCATCAAAACAAAAAATGTATTTTTCCCCAAGCGTATTAATAAAGATGAAAAGGTAAATGCTTTTAACCTCTGTCCACCCATTTTCTGTACCCGCTTCTTCTATGCAGGGTGACAGGGCTTCAGAGTGCATCCCAAAAGCTATGGGAACTAATGCGAAACAGCAGATCTTTTTTAAAAGAGCATTCATGGCATTACAGAAAAAAAATGAAAAATCAATTTGACTGAAAAATTATGCATCACGTTACTGATCAGTGTCTCTTATACAAAAGGGAAACTGCAAGTCGCTGAGGGAATTAAGTGTCATGTGTCAACTGGCTACCTTATTGCCTGCCCCTTTAAATCCAAAAATTCAATGTTGTTTTTTTCTGAACAAAAGAGTAAGTGAGGTACAATGACATGTTGCCATATGGCAACACTCTACCATAGAGGGTAAATTTCACCGACTAATTTCACTACCTTACTGAACCAGGATAAAATATACCCTGTTCAGTGAATCTGAACATCAACACTGCTATATGCAATTCATGATTGCCTACTGCTGGATTTAAAAAAAGAAATCGGCTATCATAATCTGATAATTACATTAACAGTTGAACTGTTTCCGGTTGCTGAACATTTTCCAATCTGAACTTAGGACAGAGGCAGAAAAAAAAATAGCTGGCAAGTAAATGGAAAGGCTATCATGTGTGTCCCCAAAAAGAAATCAGACAAAAAAAAAATTTAAATTTTTTTTAAAAAGCAGTCATCTCTTTAAAATCAACATACTATTACTGTGTTTGAGCTCCTCAGTATGAAAATGAAACAATCACTATGTTTGAAACTGACTTCAGATAATATCCAATATGTGCAATCAGCATCGAACAGGTTACCTTTAAATGGTCAACCCTGTTCAATGCAAAGCTACTATAAATAGCTGTTTTATAGTATATGTTATACAGTATAATATTATCGATGTGAAGATACAGCACACACACCAATAACAATAATTAGGATATTGAAATTGTAAGTACTACAAAGAAACAAAGATAGTATTGTGCCTCTTGATGCATTATACAACTTACCTTTACTTTAAACACCGAATTTTGTAATTCCAGATTCCTGTGAATAATGCAACTTGAGGAATATTACTTTATAAGGGATTTTAGTGGATAGGGTGAATGACAAGGCTTGCAAAATTATACTTAAAAACTTTTTCAAAATGGCTGTGATTTCAGTTTCTGTAATAATGCATCCTATAAATTCATATCTACGAAACCTTGTGATTTTGAACAGAATTCTTAACCAAAAGGCATGTATTTGTTTCTCCACAAGACTACGCAAGTCATTTCACATTTCCAGCTTTCTCCTAGAACAGTTCACTGCAGGATCAAAAAGTGATGAGCAAATGGTTGCTAATTATCTGACCCACGATTTGTTGTGAAGACCATTGTGACGGCTGCTCTATCAGCTACACACTATTAAACCATACACTCTCAGTTTTACCCACTGCATTGTACATTTTTTAGATATTACAGTAGTCATTAAATCAATGCATTGTGGCACTTGTCTATTAGAAGCGTTAAAGTAAATTCTAATTGCATACATTTCTGGATGGAGGCATGCACATTTAGATTCTTTTGCACCGTCATTTATTTTGAACACATTAAGTTACAGTTTAGTTTCTTACCTTTTGTGTTTGCCGTTTGGGAAAGGCCTGGCCAGGGGGGTAAAATGTGGCGGTAGGGTAAAAGCTAAGACCTCCAGTAACAGGAAACTGGACCACTTCACATTAGTGGTATGTTGTGGAGGAAGCGGAGCTTTAATTTTTCTTTTCTTAATGTTTAGATTTATTTTGTATTTATAATGATATTGAATTGGTTGTTTAGTGGTGGTATAATTTTGACATTTGGTTTATATATTGTTTTGAGATTTATTTGGTTAGTTGTTTAATATTTTTCCCCCTTTTGTCTGATTGTTTGGCCAAGCCTGTGTGGGTATATATGCACCCCTGTGTCATGTTGTGGAGTTAAGTTTTAGCGAGTTTGTCCATTAAGTTGTCTGAGCTCTTGTGTCAGCTTAAAGTTCATTTTTGATAAGTTCGGAACAAAATCAAACTAAGTTTATTTCTGTGAGTTAGTTTTGCAAAAATTTGTAATAAAAAATCTTGTTCTTCAAAAACCTTCCAATGCCCTTACGCCTGGCCTACTTGGTCCCTCACAATTAAAATAATATTTTATTGCAATATTAGGAATTTTGGGCTTGGCCCATTTTTTTTGCCAAAGAATGTACGTCATTTCCCAGGTCGAACCACCTGATGATGAACAGTTGTGTCACCTGACATTAGTGATAACAGTGTAAGCTAATTAACTTGAAACACAAAGGAACGCTACAGTTC
>JAODJU010000130.1:8847417-8864656 GCA_026776725.1 Gnathonemus echidnorhynchus
TCAGAACTCGAACTTTTTAGGATTCGATCCGGAGTCCGGAACGGATTAAGTTTGAGAACCGAGGTACCACTGTACATCAGTTACGTATAGGGGATAGTAGAGGGGGGTGGCCAGATGGCACAGTGGTTAGCACTGCTACCTCACAGCCCAAGGACCAGGGTTCAAGTCTCCCACCCCACCCCCATAGCTCCCTGTGTGTGGAACCTGCACAGTCAGGTAGTCCCAGACACCCTCACCCATAGCCTGCAAAAACAGGTGGCCAGCTTTTAGTCAGGACATCACCCCTACTTTTTTCAAAAGATACCAAACAACCCTTAATGAGGCCTTACAGTAAAGAACCAGGAACTTCCCAGCCCAACAACCCAACCAGACACTGACCAGACCAAACCCTACCTAGTTTCACACAGACTACACAGTCCAAACTACTGGTACCATAGTTGCTGACAGGTTGAAGCACTGATCACTGAGAATGTGAGCTGGAGCCTAAAGAAAGCAACTACATCAGTTACCTACAGGGAACACTAGGAGGGCAGTGGCCAGATAACACAGTGGTTAGCACTGCTGCCTCACAGCCCAAGGACCAGGGTTCAAGTCTTCTCCCACCCCCATAGCTCCTTATGTGGACCCTGTACAGTCAGGTAATCTGCACACTGCATGTAGGCTCCCAGACACCCTCACCAATAGCCTGAGAAAACAGATGGCCAGATTTTAGTCAGGATATCACCCCTACTTTTTCCAAAAGATAACAAACAACCCTTAATGAGGCCTTAATGTAAAGAACCAAGATCTTCCCAGACCAACAACCCAACTAGTATCCCATCCAAAGACTATCCAGACCAAATCCTACTTAGCTTCACACAGACTACCCTGTCCAAACTGCAGGTACCATAGCTACTAACAGCATGAAACACTGATCACTGAGAATGTGAGCTGGAGCCTAAAGAAAGCAACTACATCAGTTACCTACAGGGGACAGTAGGAGGGGGGTGGCTGGATAGCACTGCTGCCTCACAGCCCAAAGACCAGGGTTCAAGTCCCACACACAATAAGCACTCCAAACTTTCCAATACACACATACTGTATAGTTGCTTATAATTATTACAAGCAATGACATCAGTAGAGGCATAAGTCAGTATATCTACTATTCTCTCACAAAATGGCACACCCCAGACACTGAGACAAACCATTATGTGTACTTAAAAAATACTTTAAAGTAAATTTAAAAGTACTTAGTACTTTCACTTAAGTAAGATGTTGATGTAGCACTTCTACTTTTACTTGAGTACATATTTTGCAGGATATTTGTTCTTTTACTTAAGTACTAAGCTTCAGTACTTCCTCCACCACTGCTTGCTAAATAAATTGAAAGTAAAAATGGGGAAAATACAGAGATGAGACCTGATCCATGAGGTGGATTGTGGGAGAAGAGTGCCTGGCCCGCCTTAGACTCACCGTGCGTGAGGTTAAGGGTGCCGAGGGGCTGGTGAGGGACACCATCTCCTGGATGGCCAGCCGCAGCTTGAGCCGGTGCAGCGGGTTGCTGATGCCAATCTCCCGCTGGATCTCAGTGTCGGATAGCGCCGACATGATGGCGCCACTCTTCACGTTGGCACGGCAGGCAGCCACGTACCAGGCGGGCATCCCCACCCACAGCTGCGGAGGGAAATGAGTGGCCATACTGCAGTACTCTCAAAGACATTACGTTAGCAGCAGCTAAAAGGCTAAGCAGTGCTAGAAGTCAAGTCTGGAATCAGTTCATTTGAAGAACAAACAGGTATCCGAATTACTGTAGATCTCATAGATCTTTCGCTTTTTCCAGGAGCCCAGTTCTTCCATATCAGAAGGAGATAACTATTCTGTTCCCTACCCCAATAGCAGATGACTATTCTCTTCTATGCCCCAACTACAGATGATTATTCTCTTCCCTGCCCCAACAATGGGTGACTTTTCTCTTTCCTGCCCCAACAGTGGGTGACTTTTCTCTTCCCTGCCCCAAAAGTGGGTGACTTTTCTCTTCCCAGCCCCAAAAGTGGGTGACTTTTCTCTTCCCTGCCCCAACAGTAGATGACTTTTCTCTTCCCTGCCCCAACAGTAGATGACTGTTCTCTTCCCTGCTCCAACAGTAGATGACTTTTCTCTTCCCTGCCCCAACAGTAGATGACTTTTCTCTTCCCTGCTCCAACAGTAGATGACTTTTCTCTTCCCTGCCCCAACGGGAGTTGAAAATTCTCTTGGCTCTTACCTCTAGCCAGGACACCACTGTAGGGCCATCCCAATGGGCAAAAGGCAGGCCCTTCCTCCTGGCATCCTCCAGCAGCTCGTGCCTGAAGAAGAGACAGCATGTGTCACCAGCGTCGTTGCTCCAGCACATCAACAAACCTGCAGTGTAGCCCCACCCACATCATGCTGCCCCCGAACATGAAGACAGATGGGGAATTACAGCTTGCCGTGGAACAATAAGACCTGATGTATGAGCCTGAAGGCTCTATTCATCTGCAGCATGGCCTTTCGCAGCGAATGGTTAGATAAGTTATTGTTAGCATCAATCAGAGGCAGGGCAGACAGCAGGATTAACAAGAGGCCTCAATTCATGGCTTAATTACGATCACCCAGTTTAATTAAGATTCCTCATATGTCAGGCCAATTAATTGGTAGGACTTCTCCTGCACTCATGCTCTTGCTGGGACTTCTTCTCTCATCTAACTGTCCGGGTGCCGACAGCGAGACCAGTCAGCCCTGAAAATTCCCTGATGAATGTGATCTGCCATCGTATCTGGACTGTCAGCTGACAGGCAGAAACATGACGCGGGTTTCTTTATAGATTGCTTATCACATAGGCTCTGCAGTTTGGGGGGGAGGGGAAATCACGGTTTGGCATAAAAGGACTGATTACTGTTTTGAAATTCAATTCACAAAATTTGTAAGGACATTCTCAATTATGACTAAATAGGAACAGGATGTAGATCAATTAAGAAGTCATACAACATCGTGCCACCTACACAGATCGCTGCAAGGAGTTTAAAATCCCTCAATGGGTGCTTATTTATAGAAAAAAATCATAGAAACTTTCAGAGATCCTAGGGGAAAAATCGTAGCTCAGGCAAGAGTCAGGCACAAGGTCCATATAGACTTCCTGATGAGAATCTTACAGTGCTTCTGAAAGCTTTTGACGTTGGTGAGACATGGAGATCTCTTAAATTTGAAGGCTCGAAATAATGCAGTAATGAAAAACCATCGAGCTGCATTCTTTTGGAAAGACGGCACAGGGAACAGAGGCAGAGGCGAGGCGGTGAGAATTCACCGGGTCCCGAGAAGCCTGCTAGATCTGCATATAAATGAAGCTAAGCGTATTAAACAGCAGCAGTATGGGAATGGGGGCACCAGCACCGCAAGCCTCGACGTGCTCGGAGAGCCCAGGAAAGTGGTCAGAGGGAAGCGGGGGACACCTACTTCTTCTTCATTCTTCGGTCCCGTTCCGCCTGGGTTCCCAGCTTGCCCAGGGTCATGGTGTCCCCAATGCCCATCTCCAAGTCTGTGATGTGGACAGAAGTGACCCATGTGTCCATCATACCTCACAGAAACAAAACAGGATTACTTTAAATGACCACCCTAGTCTGTGTCTCCCCTAACACACACACACACACACACCATGCTACCTGCTTCCGGGTAACTCCCTTTCCTATCTGAGGGCTGCTAAGCCCGTCCTCATTACGGAATCACCGGAGAACACCTCCGGCTGCGGCCGTGGCGGAACAGTGGGCGGATTCCGGGAGGGATTCTTGGCAAAACCTGGACCAATTTGGCTCCCTGCGCCTGGATCTCGGCCCAAGGAGGAACTCGCAGGTGAGCGGGTTGCAGTTCATCTGCGCATTGGTGATTCATCTGTGAAATGTCTGCCTGCCATGCAGGAGGCCTGTGGCTGGGTCCAGGTAAGTGCATAATCACCAATGCCAGCAAGTGCCAGCAGGGGGCGCAACAGCTCTGACAAACGGCCGACTGTCCCGAGAGGGGGGATTTCTGTTGTACGCTTGTACATATATGTGTAATCTCAGCGGAATTCATTCCAAAATATCCATCTGTATGATTGCCATGAAAGTCACAGAAACGTTAAGGCCAGGGTACCTGGAGCCACAGTCATGGTCAGCTGACCGTCCTTCCCCATCTGCTGCACGAAGCGCCCCTTCTCCTTCTTGCCAAAGAGGCGGCCAATGGATGACTTGATGCCCTTCTTCTTGTTGCCCCTGTGCAGAGAGTCCTGGTTGCTGTTTCTGTTGATGGCCAGCGTGACTGGCTTGGGACACCAAAGGCCCATGACCACAACATGAGCACAACGCAACCGGACCATGAGCACAACACAACCACACCATGACCACAACATGAGCACAACACAACCGTGCCATGACCACACCATGACCACAACACAACCACAACATGAGCACAACACAACCGCACCACGACTACACCATGAGCACAACACAACCACACCATGACCACAACATGAGCACAACACAACCGCACCATGACCACACTATGACCACAACATTTTTCTCACCATTTAAAACCCAGTTTACCCTCAATGCCTCCATCTCATTATAGCCTTAATCTGCTTCTCTTTAAGAAGCTGCTACTTTTTTTAAAAAAACTGACTCACTCTGTGAGAGTTATCTCTGAATGCTGGGAACTCACAAGCCTCCACAGCACTTTCTCTTAGATTTTATGCAGCAATGTGCATGGCCAATCATAAGCTGCAACCATGGAGACCACCCCCGCCGAACCCATAAACTGGAGGAGAGCTAGAGAGAGAGAGAGAGAGAGAGAGAAGAGGCCCCCTGCAGGACTGTGGAACAGGAGGCATATGGGTCAGAACTGGGAGCAAGAGATGAATGTGTGTGACCTGATATAACAGGGAGCAGGAGTGGGGGTTGGTTAACCAATCAGGTTCAGGCTGCAACCGGGTGGGTCTAAGTGACGTCCACCAGGCCTTTCAGGGCCCTAACACACACACACACACACACACACACATTTCTTTTCATATCTTTGTGGAAACCATCCATTCATTTCTTTAGGAAAACTGCTAATCCCATCAATGACAACCGTAATCCCTACCCAGCCCTAACCTTAACCATAAATAATCAAACAAAATACAAAACAAAAGACTTTTGGCATTTTTAGTTTTTTTATTGTATTCACAGATTTTTGGAAAATTGAATTTCCCCTTGTGGGGACCAAGAAATGGTCCGCACAATGTCAAAATAACAGGTTTCTAGCACATTGTGGGGGGAGTTTGTGGTCCCCACAATGTAATATATACAAAACCCCACGCACCTACACACACCATACACACAGACACACACACGCACGGGGAGGGTGGGGGCAGCTGGTGGCCACTGGGTTCTAAGCAGCTGCTTAGTTGGCTTATGCTTTGGGCCCTGATGACATCAGGAGGTTACAGGAGCCTGAGTGGGGTGAAGCGTGTAGTTGGAGTGAAGATGGAGTGTCTGGGGCTGCAGATTCCAGGATGGCTGGAGAGGCGCAGGGCCTTTACCCCCGTCCGTCATCCAGGCTACCGGTCAGCTGGGCAAATATGCCATGCTCCAAACGGAGGCTGCGGGGCGATGCCGGTGGTGACGTCTCGCACCGGATGGTGGCCTTGTCCTCCCGCATCTCGTCCCTCGACACTGGAGACTACAGCAGAACATTAGGAACTGGTACAGTGAAATCCCGCCTCCAGCCATCATTAGTCCCACCCCTCACCCAATCAGAGTCCACCATCTCCCATCACAGTGCCATCTTACAGATCCCCAGTGATTCCTACACCCCCAAGCTAGAAACCTTTTCCACTGTACATATTGTCATGAGCAGAGAGTGCAACACTTACTTGAACTTTCCGTCGATGTTTCCTTAAATCACTAGGCTGACAGCATTAAAGAGGAAAAAAGACAGAGCGAATTATGCATGATCAGTCATCTGAAATCTGCCACCTTCACCAAGAAAAACACCTTTGCCATGAATCACTCGCAAGCAGGTATGGACAGTGCTGAAGAAAGGAAGTCTTTTCAGGAGATAATGACACTAAGCTAATCACAAAATGGCCCTCTTCTTTCTAGGCGTTTCCATGTAACAGAATCTTACAGCTGCTGGACTGGATGGCCTGAGTAAGGCAGGGAAATCTCGCCTTATCCAAAAGCTGGAAACATGGGGAGCAAAAGCTGGGTATGAGATTTAGAGGCCATTTAGATTTGGGAGTCTCTGAGGACTGGGCTGAGAAACACTGGATTAAGCCTAAACCTCCTCAGAAGTTCTACAACACCTGGTTCTTCACACAAAACTCATGACATCCAACTGAGATTAATTGAGGGTGGCATTGATGTGGCAAGGACTCACCAGGGTCATGATGCCCAGCTCATGGGCAGTGGAGCGGCCAGACAGCTTGGGTGTAGAGCGCCCGCTGATAGGTGGGGAGGAGCTGGCGAGGGACAGGGCTGTGATGGAGGTGGGGATGGAGGTGTGAGGCCGGAAGTTGAGGTTCAGGCCATCCATACTGCCGCTGGTCACGCGGCTCTCGATCTCATCCACCCGCAGCTCTGCTGACTCCTTCTCCACCTGAATCATCCTGGCAGAGGCCGTAAACACAGAGCAACCTCAGCGTAACTTGACAACATCTAGGGTTGATACCAGCCCAAGGGAAACCCACCAGGATGACCCACAACAACACCAGTGACTGACACCGATACTGTCTCACAGCGGCTCAGCGTTTCAGGATTTCACACACAGTGTCTTACACATGCAGTACAGTACATGAATCTCATTCATATTGCTGAAGCCTCATAAGAGCTTTTGTGAAATGACTGTATAGAAAAGGTTAAATGCAGAACCATGGCCTGACAGAGCCTCTGACTGTTTAATCTGATAAACGTTAAGGGGTTTGCCTGTAAATGTCAGCGAAGTCAATCTCATCAGCGCAGTCAATCTCATCAGTGCATTCAATATCATCAGTGCAGTCAATCTAATTACCACATGCTACACCAAGCGTCATCATTGTCTGGTCGCTGTGCATTCAGTTACGTGTCATATTTACCCTAAAAATGATAAACAAGAATGATGACATGATATGTCAATATGTTTTCAATACTTTGGCGATATTATAGTTCTTCACACACACGCTCCATTACAAGACCAGGCTGTGAGGCCAATCCTAGCCGAAATGCACCCGGTCCACCATGACAGTGTCTGAAAGCTGGACAACTGCAAACTGCCTAGTTTTCAAATTCGTTCCTTGTTTTTGCTAGAGCCTCCAAGACAGCTGATATCATTTTTCTCCAACTGATCAAAAACAATGAAATGAGAAAGGTTTCTTTTGGACAGGTAACAGATATCATTGTTCTAACTGTAAAAACAAAATGTTTCCCAACCAGCTCCTCGAGGACCCACAGATGGTCCGTGTTTTTGCTCCCTCCCAGCTTCCTGTCAGACAATCTGCATTTTTTCTCCCCCCCAACTCACTACTAGGAGCTGGGAGGGAACAAAAACATGGACTGTCTTCAGGTCCCCGAGGACCGGATTGGGAAACCGTGGTCTAGTTAGTAATCACCTGTTATCTTCTATTCTGGTCTTAATAAATTAGCCAGCATGCGACCATGGCAATAAACATTGTCTCTAAAAGCACAGGAACAATTCTTGCCAAGATGTTAACTATGTCTCTTTGTTTTGCCTGGTTTTGCTTAAGATTTAGTTTAAAATTATATCTTTCAATTTTTTTAGCCAGCAAAACATGTTTATACAAGAAGACACCGTAACGCAAAGAGGGACTGAGCACAGGAGATCCAGCGGAATGTTCCAAAGTTTGCCTTGCACTTTTCGGCTCTCAGGATACATGGGTTAAGTTTAGGTCAACATTAAGTCTTTACCCACAATGGCACCTGCGAGTGAAACGGGTCACCCACCGGATCTCCTCGTTGATGGCATCCAGCTGCTCCTGCAGCATCAGCGCCAGTGTCTGGGCGTCCGAGTGTCCGCTGGGTGACAGCAGGTCTCCAGAACTGAAGATGGTCTCGCGGTCCTCATCGTCCAGGTCGGACAGCTCGGGGTCACTCTCCACGAGGTGTGCCACGCCGGCCCGGAGGCTGGTCCGCTCCCAGTCCTGCTCCACCATTGGCAGGATCTGGTGGGAAAGCCAGCGGCACTGTTCACCATCACTCAAAGCAGGTATCTGCAGGTATCACAAATGGTCACTACACTACATATTAAATGAACATGTTCCTTATTTAGCAGATGCTAAAGCAGCGTGTTCTACTAACCAGATAGTTAGCTACCATTTTTCGACTGGCTAGCTATTCATTTCATTTTTGAAACATCTGGAGGGGGCAAGCAAAATGACTTTTGAGTGGGGCCCCAGACAGCAGAGGGGGGCAGGGTCAAGGACACTGCCTCGTCTGCTTTGGACACTCTTAGGGACACCCAGGACATATATGACACAGTCACAATACACGCTTACTGACAGCACACACCAACGCTAACTGTACGTGACATGTACACATGTGTTTTTGTCACCCTGTACTCCTGACCTTTTGCTTCTGAACCCTATGGCAAGAAATTCTACACACAATACAAGTAGCTGCACATCTTAAAGCATTTTTATTTTATTTTAAAAAGTTTAAACTTAGCAAAATGGTGGCCATTTGACAGCTAGCTGGTCTCCAGAGAGCAGTTCATGCCAGAAGCAATTTTTCCTAAGATTCTTATTTTAAGATTCTTATTCTTTATTTTATCTGTTATTTTACCACTGCGAAAGAGAGATCAGGTTTTATGTTTCTTTTTTTTCCAGATGTTGCTGAAGAGGCAGAACTTACATATCGCACGTTTCCAGTGAAGCAGGAAGAAGAGATAGAGTTCAGTGACAGATACATTGTGATGACCGGCACCCATCCGGCATGATTAAGCGGATTTGCGGCAGCAGGCGGGGTGACCCGTGCGGGCAGGGTGACTGGGGTGGGTGATGGGGGCAGATGATGGGGGGCCCATTAAAAAGCCCCGGCTTTTTCGCTGGTCATAACAGTAGCTGCGAAAGCCGCAGAGTTGCGGGGTGTTTTGGGAGCGAGCAGGGATACGTCCCGTTAGCACTGTCCACGCGTCCGCGTCAGGTGAGCGGATTCCTTCCCAGGAATCGTTCTTAATCCCACAAGCATGTTCTGAGCGCCTGACTCACATAAGTGGCCCATATGGTCGCGAGGCCATGCCAGTGACAGAGACGGGACAGAGGAAAGGGGCTTTCAGGGACCACCGGCTGCATGCGCTAAGCGTGCTCCCAAAACATGGCGTGAGCATCAAGGAGCTCTGATGCATGTGAATAGCAACAGGGGATGGGGAGGGGGCTGAGGGGTTTGCTAGGAATGGGAGGGAGGCACAGGCCTGAGGGCAAGACGCACAGAAGGGCAGCTCACGCAGACAGACACAGAGACACGGAGACGGACAGAGGGACAGAGGGACAGAGGGACAGGCACACAGAGGGGACACCTTGGTGGGCTCATCCCGCAGTGCTGCCAGCCGCCCCTTCTGTACCCGCCGGATGACCCCCGCCGTTCCATAGTGGTCCCCCGGGGACTCCAGCATGGAGAAGTGCAGGTCAGTGGCACTGCCAACCCGGGACCTGAATGTGGGCAGGGTGACAGGGACAGGAGCAGCCGCAGGGCAGTGTTAATCCCCGCCATCATCGTCATCCTGAAATGCCGAGGGCAGGTCAGCCCACTGAGTTGGGGCTGAGTCAGCCGGGACTGTGTGCAAGAAGGGTGTGAGGTCGAATCCCGAAAGATAAATCCCAGCTGCTGTCTGACAAAGCCTCGATAAACTGGAATAGGCTTTCGGTTATAACCAAGGCCAGCCAGCATGGACAGGAAGGTGGAGGAGAAGTAGAAGAAGGAGTGAATTATCGCTACCGTGCTGACCGGTATGCCCACTAGGCCCAAAGCCATCAGCTGCACAGAAATGGACCCCAGGTTGCCATGGCTACATCAAGCAGTGCACATGCGGTCACCGTGGGTGCAGGCCGTCCCCAAAGGCGGTGCTCCTCCTCTTCAGGTGGTCCACCTCTGCCCGAAGCTTCTCGATCTCTACCAGGAGCCTCTCCTGCTCACAGGAAACACCAAACATCAGCAAACGTCATGGAGATGCCCAGGAGACACCAGGATGATACAGTAACCTTAAGGAAGGGGTCAGACCGACAAACATGCCAACAAAATACACTGACCTACAAAATACACTGACTTACTAAACACACATGTTCCAACAGTATAACTTATGAACTGTGTAATATAAGCATATTTATGATAATCTAAAGACAGAAAAACTTTCATTTTAATTAACTAAAAAAAACAACACAATTCTTCCAATATCACAAAAAAACAAGTGTTAGTTGCCTTATTCCATCCATCCATCCATCCATACATTTTCCATCCCTCCATACCTTTGTGTGCTGGAAGTCCTCCAGCTGCTTCTGCGAGTTCTCCAGGTCACGGATAAGTGTGTTCTAAAGCAGGACATGGGACACAGAGCCAGCATCATCATTGATGACATACTTTTCATTTAGCGTACATCTGGTAGCTAACAGACAGCTAAAGATGCTTCTTTTCACCCATCACTGTGTCGCTTAATCAGTTCAAGTTTGGGGGGGACACCCTGGATGGGACACACACACACACACACACACACACACACATAAACACATACACACACACGCTACAGCAGCACAGCACATAGACGGAGTATGCAAACTCCACACAGCCAGGTGGAGGAGGAAATTAAACCCCCCCCCGGCAGATGTGAGGTAACAGCGCTACCAGTTATACCACTGTACCTCCCCCCACAGATGGTACTTGATATTTTTGCATAAATCGGTATCTATTTCTTACACTGTGATCAACAAACTAAGGATTAATGGCAAAACTAATTTATTCACGAGGGTAACATCAATAAAACTTTTTATTAGCATAAATACATGTTGCTTTTTAATCCTTTGACCATCGTGTTCCACAGCTGACACAAAATTGATTGAACACGACTGAGAAATTATACTGACTCTTTCCTGTGTGATTTTAATATTGTGATTAATTCAAGGCCTCATTAAAGGCTAATTAACCTCAAAAAACCAAGCAACTGCAAAAAGATGATGACTTTGAACCAGTGTAAGGAATTTGTATATTTTAACATTAGAATAATTGTATGAATAAATAATTGGTATTTTTTGTCATTCATTTAAATGTTAATTCACTGACAAATCTGCTGCTTTGTGTAGTTAAATATTTGAGTTTACTTGAGGAGGAAGTTCGAGCTTAAAATGTTGTGTTTACAATATTGCAAAACATCAACAAACTTTAAGACAAGCTAAACAGGGTGGGGCTGAGGTTGGGCCGGCAGCCCACAAAGCCAGGTTTTGTGGGTGGGGCCAGTGGGTGGGGCCAGTCATGGGCCAATGGAGACAGGGTTGGGGCTAAGGCAGGGCCAGCATCTCAGAAAGACAGGTTGTAGGCGGAGCCAGTGAGTGTGGCCAGTCATGGGCCAATCACAATAGGGTGGGCTGAGGCAGGGCCATCAGCTCACAGAGCGAGGCTGTGGGCGGAGCCAATGAGGCGGGACTAGCAGCTCACAAAGCGAGGCTTTCGGTGGAGCCAATGAGGCAGAGCCAGCAACCTACCTTATCATCAAGTGCCGCCATTCGCTCCTTCAGGTGCAGCTGGAGTCGTTCATTGGACTCGGTCAGCAGGCGGTCCACCGTGTCTGACAGACGCTTGTTGTGTTCCTCATTCATCTTCTCCCTCTGCCGGGCCTGGAAAGTAAGGGAGCCATGGAGGAAATAAGGAAGGTGAGAGCAAGTAAGTGAAATAAGAACATAAAGCAGTGTACCAGGAAGAGGAAGAAGAAAAGCAAGACAGGAAGAGGGAGAATAAGAAAAGAGCCATAGGGGAGGCCTTCCTCTCATGTCCCTCTCAGAGTCGATGTCCCTCTCAGAGTCGGTCTCCCTATCAGAGTCGGGGTCCCTCTCATGTTCCTCTCAGAGTCGATGTCCCTCTCAGAGTCGGTCTCCCTATCAGAGTCAGGGTCCCTACCATGTCTCTCTCGGAGTCGATGTTCCTTTCATGTACCACTCAGAATCGATGTCCCTCTCAGAGTCAGTGTCCCTCTCATGTCCCACTAAGAGTCGATGTCCTGCTCAGAGTCAGTTTCCCTATCAGAGTCAGCGTCCCTCTCATGTCCCTCTCAGAGTCAGTGTCCCTCTCAGAGTCAGCGTCCCTCTCATGTCCCTCTCAGAGTCAGTGTCCCTCTCAGAGTCAGTGTCCCTCTCATGTCCCTCTCAGAGTCAGCGTCCCTCTCATGTCCCTCTCAGAGTCAGTGTCCCTCTCATGTCCCTCTCAGAGTCAGCGTCCCTCTCATGTCCCTCTCAGAGTCAGTGTCCCTCTCATGTCCCTCTCAGAGTCAGTGTCCCTAGCAGAGTCAGTGTCCCACGGTTTTCTGGAGCTCTCCTTCTTGCACAAAGGGGCCTCTCCACTCTCCTTCTTGATTTAAATAACCAAAACACACATATTGCAAAGGAGAAGCATGCCAGCAACAGCTAAGTTGACAAAATGCGCCACTTCGGGTTTGAGCTGCCAGGCACTGCCTGTGAGATCTGCACCGCATGGGAGTGTGCTAAGTGGATTAAGGATGAACGGCGACCCATGGTGCTTTGCACATATATCCTCAGAAAACCAGCAGGTGGGGCAAGACCTCACTCAGGGACCCTTTACTTTGATCTGTAGCTCTGCAATCTGAGCTTGGTCAACATGGTGAAAGAAATAGCTGGTCTCTAAATAGCAGACTCTACAGTCTTATCTAAAATTGCAACAAGAACTATTACAGGAGGGTATCGGCAAAAGGCACTTTCAGTCCCGGCAAATAAACGGCTCATAATGGTTTAATCGCTCCATTACCAAGTGGCTTTACAGAGCACCACGTCTCTCTAAGTACAAATGATGATGTGGTTGACTGTCACCATGGAGGGCTGTTACTGTGGACGACTGTCACCGTGGGCGATGCAATCTCCGGGGGCACCAGGGGCTGTAAAATACCTTAAAGGCCAGACGACTCCCAGACACTTTTCATTTTCCCCAGAAAGATTTCAGCAAGCTGATGCTACAGTTTTTATCTTTGTTCGGTTCGTTTTATAGGGCACGGCAAAAATAAAAAACACTGACAAATGCACTGTGAGTCACGTATATTTCGTACATTCATACAATGGCATAAGAAAAGCACGCTCTGTAAAAGGTAGGATCTTATCACATAATTAGTAATAAATGTCATCTGATTCATTTTCAACCTTCAGCTGCTTTTTAGAGAACTTTAATCTGTAGTTTTATTAAGTAACCATAAGTAAAAAAAATAGATAAAAAGTCAAGCAACATGGGGAATATATATTGTGTACGATATGACAAAGGGTCCGCTATGCATGTGGCTGTGCCTGTGACTCTCATGTAACAGACATATTCAGGAAACATCTTCCCTGTGGGCTGGAGTACTGGAGTGATTCTGGGGTGGGGGGGGGATTGCTCTCTTAAGACTGAAATGCAGACTCACAAAATGCCCTGACTAAATTCACAGTCACTGTGATGGAGAAAGTTGTCCCTCAATCGGCGTGGGACACACGACGCAGGAGGCTAGACGCCCCCCAGTGCACATAATCGGCCTTTGTGGAAAGAGAAATTTGTCACGTCTGAATTATTAAAGGACTAAATATACAGTGTGGATGCGTATCAGCTGGGGGGGGGGGGATGGTGCCGAGGTCCTCTGTGTTTACAGATTGAGGAGCAGAGGGGGCCTCAGTAGGGACAGGGTCACTGCTGGAGGCTGTTGATCCCTGGGGGGTGGGGGGCGGGGGGGGGCATTCACCAATCATGCAGCTCCTCCTCACCCACACACAGTATAACAGAATAGTGATGCTTTAGTCCTTCTGCCTATTCTATCATGCTCTCTGTGAGACACGCAGACATGTGCACAGGTAGAGGTCAACTTGGGGGGTCACAGTGCAGGGTCAGCTGGCATGCAGTGCCCGGGAGGTGGGGGTCACAGGCCCGGCTACAGTATCAGTCTGTCGGCACCAGGATTCCAACCAGTGTTTACGAGCACAGAGTCCTAACCTGCTGAACCCCCCTGAGATGCACAGGCACACACACGCACACACACACACACGCACACACACACGGCCGCAGGCACCCCTTCCCATCATGCACGTCAACAGACACACCTCTCAGAAAAACACACACTCCCTGTATAAGTCTCAGAAGACACACCCCCAAGCGTATGGAGCTCTCTCTCTCTCTCTCTCTCTCTCACACGCGCACACACACACACACACACACACACTCACACACCAAATCATAAGAAAGGAGAAGAGGATGATGTGTGTTATCCGTGAGCAGGCAACGCACCACCACCTGCAAATCGACTTTACTTTCTTCAGCTGTCTGTTCCACACTGTCTCTCTCTCTCTCTCTCTCTCTCTTTCTCTCTCTCTCTTTCTCTCTCTCTTTCTCTCTCTCTCTCTCTCTCTCTCTCTCTCCACACACTTTTCCCAATTAAAGTTTAGTTACTACAAATGCAGCACACATGCAACAGCAATCTGGACCCAGGCTTGATCCCATTCTATAAAATTAATCCATTATTTTACATGTGAAGGTCTATCTTCAGCACAGAAATTTGTTGAAATCATTTGTTGAAATCTCCAGGGGTGTCCTTACTATCAAGGTCATCAGAAGGTCACTGGATGAGCCCAGCGGGGCGAGTAAATCTCTGGGCAGATACTGGCATCCCATAATCTTGGCAACCTCAGGTGCACGTCCTCTTACCCTCAGCAATTCCTGGTTCTTCTCCTCCAGCTGAGCCTCCAGCTGACGCAGACGCTCTTCGATGTTACCGTGACGTTCCTCAGCCTGTGAGAACACAAGGGATATTCTCAGATCATGATAGAGACCAAATATCCACAAATGTCAAAACATCTAAACTTTATTTTGTCAGACACTAATCACATGGTTAGAGATGTGAGGTCAGGGGTCAAATGGGACCAGAGATGGACAGAAATACATCAAAATGTATTTTGATATTTTGATAAGACCCTATTTGGAAGTGTATCAAAATAAACTACAGAATACATCCACCAAATAAAGTAATCAAATTAAACTACAGTATTTTGTATTTTAAAATACATTTCACATTTGTCTATTCTATAGCAGATTGTTCCTTCAGAAGCACCTGGCCAAGCATAAAAGCAACATTTTTCACTTGCTTCATGAGACACAATACAAACATGAAACCTAACAAAAGATCAAATATTCTGATGTATCTTAAATACATCCCAGGTACTCGCATGACACTCGGATAATGTCAAGTCACTTGAATGAAAAAGTAGCATTAACAAACTGAGAAAGATTTGTTTTTAATTGACAAAGTTAAAAGTTCACAAATGATAACTCAAAGCAATAAAATGTTAAATGAAAAATGACAAACACAATTCAAGCGCTTCACTCAGCGACATCTTAAAAGCTTTAAATATGAATAGGCCTGGATGGAGCTTGTAAGTCTTCTGTTTCAACACAAATGATTAAGTACTGGCTCTAATGCCCATTCATTAAAATGTCTGAGAAAAAAACTAAACTTCCTCTTTGTATATGAACAAACGTAACACACACATAATGTCAGCAGCTAATCAATGTGGCCACTAATGTGATTAAAAACCAGCTAATGTGGCTGACAGTGTCCTGATTCTGACATAAACACACATTTCTGTTAAAGATCCTAGTGTGTAACTTGTTTCTGCAACCATCAGAAACTTCATGAAAAAAAAATCGGTGGACGAAGTAACGAGTTCTCCGAATCTCAGGGCTACAGCAGGCACCACAGCGAACCCTGCTGGGTGCTGTGAGCGTAACTCAGAACTGCCCCCATCGCTGCAGCACCCCGCCCCCCTGCAATGAATGCCTTTTATATACCTCAGTGTTACTGGGTGTTTGAACTAGGGCTGCCCGGGGCAGATGGTTCAGTAAGAGTTGCACGGATCATCCAAACCCACTGAGAAATAGCCCGGGCTTCTAGAAGGCTCTGTGCATCTGCATAATCGAATGATGAGGCTTTCTGTGACGTGCCCTAAATGTGAATGCTTACAGCATCATCCAAGGAGACAGATACATATGCATAAGTGCAGCAGCAGCACTCACAGAGGACCTCATCCTTCACTGCCCCCATCCTCCATCTCATCCCCCCATCCTCCATCTCATCCCCCTATCCTCCATCTCATCCCCCCATCCTCCATCTCATCCCCCTATCCTCCATCTCATCCCCCTATCCTCCATCTCATCCCCCCATCCTCCATCTCATCCCCCCATCCTCCATCTCATCCCCCCATCCTCTATCTCATCCTCCCATCCTCCATCTCATCACCATCTCCTTTCTCTCCTTCCTCCTCATCTCCATGGTTATCCTTCCATCCCTTTTGCCTCCTTCATCCTCTACTCTCTTTGCTCCTCATCTCTTCACCCCATCCTTCCTTCCCTGTCACCTCCTTCAGCCTCTCCTCTCTCTCCTTCCTCCTCATTTCCTCACCCTATCCTTCCCTCTCTGTCACCTCCTTCAGCCTCTCCTCTCTTTTCTCCTGGTCACCTCCCCCCATCCTTCTCTCTATCACCTATTCCAGCCTCTCCTCCCTCTCCACCCTCCTCCTCATCTCCTCCCCACATCTTCTGGACACACAGTGAGCCTGGAGCCTTGGACCCCTGAATGGCACCACGTCACTCCAGCTGCTCAGTGTCATGAGACACTAGCAGATCTGAGTCCTGCTTATTCCAGGATCTGTATCTGGCTCCGCGGGGCTTGGCGGCAGAGAGACGCCTCACATGCTCTCAGCCCGGCGTTTACACAGTCACCTTCCCCGCCGACACAGTTCATATTACGCAGCTTTCATCGTATTTCTGCCCTAGAAAATGGAAAAATTAGCAATATGACCTGGCTTTTACAAAGCAGGAAGTTGGTTTGCATAAAAACATCTGCAGAGCGGAAAGAAATGTATAAATATTTAAAAGTGAGCAAAAATCAGAACTCAAAAAATATAAAAAATATATTTTTGGATGGATGCTCACATAAGAGCTACATATACGGAAAACATTTAGACCAATCTGTGGAAATGCATCTGTGACAGGTCAGTCCCTCTGTCTCTATCTGTGTG
>JAODJU010000130.1:8883288-8901203 GCA_026776725.1 Gnathonemus echidnorhynchus
CCCCCCAGGCTACCCAGCACTGACACGCACACACCCCCCCAGGCCACACAGCACTGACACACACGCACCCCCCAGGCCACACAGGACTACAACATATTTTTAAATGCGTGAAACTAACGCCATTATCGCCATCAGTGTTTGTTGCATATGCTCAAAAAATACACAATCAGAAACCATCTACTTCAAAATGCATTATCTCACAAATAATACTATAAATGGGCGTTTTCAGAAAAGACATACAAATCACAACATACTACTAAATTTTTTTCTCTCAAGCGCGAGCGGCTACTGATATGCCAACAAGTTCATTAGAGGCGGAGATCAGCCACGTGTGGAAACACCGACCGAGAATGACAGAACTACACGCGACATCAGGCAGTTTGTACTTGGCACGACAGCGTGATGAAATTAATTCATCTTCCTATAAAGATTGTGAAAGTGATGAGGATTGTTTTAAGAAGAAATTGTTTTAAAGACTGGCACAAAACAAACTGATTGTTCATAATCATGCTAAAGTAGTTCTCGATTTCCCCATTCTTCCATACTTACCACTGCTATTGCTTTCAACAAAGTGATAAACTACAAATTATATCTGTTTTTGTCTTGATTCACACTGACACTCAGCACTAGACAGGTCCATTGACAGGCTGATTTGGGTACAGGAGTTCTCCACTTGAATATCATTCATATTCATGACCACAGCTGTTTGCCCAGGTAGAGACAACAAGTTGTAGCTCTCTATTTATTAAACTAGAAGGAATTTGTGAATGACTTGCAGCCAGGTGTTGTGCACTGCACTGAATGCACTTAAGTTAGCAGTTTTCTCCCATTACTGCTAGGACATCCTGAATGTTCAGAATAAAGACATTTTTGTTAAACATTTTTCCTCCTTTTTTACCTTTATGGAATTGAAATGGGGATTTGATAAGAACCGGAATCGATAAGCAGAACCGGAATTTTAATAAATAAAATTCAAACAGTACCCAACCCTAAGGCTGAGGGTCATCAGCAGCGTCCAATGGAGGGACTGCTGGGCTCATTAGTAGCTCAGAGCCTGGCCCCCACCCCGGCTGGGCCCGAACCTCTGCCTACAAATCCACTGTACAGGCAGGCGCATCACCATGTCACGTCTGTGATTCTCGACCCGTCCTACGGGACGTGGTGTTACACCCCCGCCGCAGCTGTACGCCTGCCAAGCTCACAGGCATCAGACGCCCAAACCACTCCAGCTGCATCGACACCCTCCGCTTTCCTGGAAGCCCTCGTGAAGGATCCATTGACACAGACGTGAAGCATCTTCCTGTCACGGCTGACGTGCGATCAGTCCTGCAGATTTACCGCGGTATTCAGTGGAAAATGCACAGTAAATGCGGCAGGCACGGCACATTATGTCACTCCAACACAACGAGTGACAGTCACATCTATCGACACATCTGTTCATTTTCCATCTGGGATGGTGGGGGGGGGGTGGGGGGCATCCAGTTAGCAGGGATCAGAAGGCAGAGGATACCCTGGTACCCTGGACATCCTCTATTGCAGTGCTCTCGATTCTTCTGGAATGTTTCAGGGCTCCCCTTATTGGATGAGCAGTGTTTTGTAGCAGCATATAGGTAAAGGACTGTCTAGGGGCAGCCAGCTGTAGCTACTCCAGAATCCCCACTAAATCCGGAATGTTCCACTGGGGCATACGGATAGCCCACAGAGCGTGTGACATGAAGCAGCCGGCTGGATGGGGCCAGTTTAGGAGCAGCGGGCCGTAGGCCTGGGAGACGGAGAACATTGGCTGCCCTGGACACATCAGTCAAATTCAGTAGAGGCTGTCGGGTCACCCCGTATCGGAACGTTCGGCTCATTCAGGCAGCAGCAAACCAAAGTTCTGACGTGGACTTTCAGGGATCGGAATTGGGGAGACACAGACTCCGGCTGCTTGCTCAGATTCACGATGAGATGAGCTAAAGGAACTGCTTAGGGTGAATCCCGCCCACGACAGAGCTGGCGTCCTCTCCTGGGAGCCCTGGCACATTTCTGACAGACTGTAAAAAAGTTCGGAAGCACAATTGTGCCCGTCGATGGCCAACCCACCCCTGCCCAGTACCTCCCGGCCCAAATACCGCTCCCAAATCAGGCATTCCTCGTGAAGGGGAGAAGCAGATCCTAGCTCCCCTTTTATGGAGGAACAAAGGCGACAGCTACTCCTCAGAGACCTGGCGAGGGGGAAGGCGTCGCAAGCTTCAAAGATGTATCAGGGCCGTTTACTATGTCGCCCCTCTGCTTTTGATGCAGAGATTGCGGGACCTGGGCCTCTCAGTGTCATTCAGTGCCCATGCTGAACTGCCCTCATTATGTGTATGCTGCACGCCTTACTGCTAATCACTTGCAACACACCTCAAAACTAGGCTCAATGAAAAACAGACACAGGTTTTGGGCCAGAGTACAGAGTGCAGGGTCAATCAGCAGCCAGAACCCCTGGAGCATTTGGGGTTAAGGGCTTTGCTCAAACTGCCCAACCGTGACACGGGATTAGAACCAACAACCTTCTGTCACACATCCATAACCCACTGAGCTATGCACGGCCCTATGTTTCAAGTTGCAGCTTTCAAGTTATCTTGTTGCATGAGAGGAACACAGTGAAATTCTTATACCACAGTTGCAGGGGAGGGGACAGGTGCACGAGGGAGAATCTGACAAACAGCAGTGCAATAAAAGACAAGACAAGCAAGACAAGAGAGAGCGCAGTATAAGAACAAGCAAACAAGAAATAAGTAATGAATATAATGCAATCGGAATGATGCCACAAGTACGAACCAAAATGAGATTTAAACCCTGAGCAAGAGGCATTAACAGCCCATGGCCGTATTCACTGAGCCACCCCATCACACACACAGATACATTTGTCACATGTGTCACAATGACCAATATGACGTCCTGCTCAAAGGCATGTGGGAGGCTGATGCTGCATCAGGATGTCACTCAGAAACACGGGAACCTTGGAAACAAGCCTTAGGAACCCAGTCCGGGTAACCCCCAGCTGACCCACCCCTCTGTCTCGGAACCGGATGGAGGAACTGAGGGAACCTCGCATCAGAAGTTCAGCAGGACAGGGGGGCGACAGATGCCAGCGAGGGAGCATGTTACATCGGGGAACCGCTGTCAGCCACTGTGGAATCTTCCCGAGTCCCAGGACCACACACACATCACTGCTTAGGAACAAACCGCACAGACAAGAAGGTGCTCCCCCAGTCATAAGCGGGCGATCTAAGTTTGAAACGGGAGAATCTCGCTCGTTTCAGACTGCATTTACATAACCTCTCCCCCCTCCCCATCCACGCCCTGACCCACTTCACAGAAGCGCTGTTACAGGCAGAACAAAAATCACAAATTAGTGAGAACGTCACAGACATGAACCGCAATTTATCACAATTTAAAAGTACTGGAATAGCCAGAACAGGTAGAGGAGATAAGAGTCCCCTCCCAAAACAGGGGTAAAACCCCTGGGGGTGCAAACCTGTGGGGTGTGTGAACAGCACTGTGTCACACACCCGGCTGGGGGGTGCCATCTGAGCGGGGGGGGGGCAGTGTGTCTGACTAACTTTAACATTTTGCTATGGGACACACCCCCCTCCTCTGCCTAAATTTAGTGAAACTATAAGCTACAGAAGCAGTGGGGGGGCACTGCACGCACGTGAGCCCCCCCCAGGCACCCCGTCCCTAACCCGCACCCCGCAGAGTTCCAGCCCTACCTGGTACATGTATGTGTTAAAGTGGACCCCATTCTGCAGCTGGATCTTCACGGAGGACTGGTTCATGTCGACAGGATCATATCCAAGCTCGGCCCAAATCGGCGAGCCCCCCAGCGCTCCGGACGGCGGCAGACAAACAGCGGGAGGGAGAGGGAGAGAGAGAGCGAGCCAGCCAGAGAGTGAGGCGCACCCTCCCCTGCCTCCCGCCCCCCCCAGCGCCAAATCCCCGACGGATGACAGTAAGCTGGGGAATAAATTAAATTCCTAGGCTCTGCGAGTGGCGGCGGCTGAGGGGCGGCCTTCCAGGTCCGCGGAGAAATCCAGAGCGTGGCGGACTGTGAGCTGAGTGCCACGAGAGACAGGAGGGCGAGGTGGGGGGGGGATAGAAAGAGAGAGAGAGAGAGAGAAAGAGAGAGAGAGGGAGGGAGGGAGGGCAGGGAGGAAGGCTGAGAGCTAGCGCCACGGTATGTTGGTGAGGGGTTAGCTGGCACATGACGGAGCAGCAGGCCGATGCTCCCGTCTATGCCCCCCCCCGACCACCTGTTTCAGCTGCAGTCACATGTGCCGGCCACACGAGGGCACTGCCCCGGGCTCATGTCCCCAATTTGACAGTGGGGGGCAAACAGTTACTCCACCCAGTGCCTGACAGGCCGTTGACAGAGCAACACTGCAGTGTAGCCCCACCTCCCTGGGTTCCCCTCCCGTCGCTGCCGGCCTCTGATGTGACTCGGGCTTATTAGCTACCACAAACTCCAGGTCGGTATTCCAACCGCGTCCAGGCGGGATCCTGTGATGTTCCAGGGTTATCACCGTGACCATGACCGAGATGGCCTGCCTGATCAGTCATCACAGAAAATGCGTGGATTCCTTTCATAAGAATGTAAATAATCTGGCACATTTGGATTTCTATGAGTGCAAATCCAACCGGATTAAGTTGCAGCCGAAACGGTGTTAAGGCATCAGACGTGGTTCTCCGGATCCGGTTTATGGACCTTTGGCTCTGTAGGCAGGAGTCTGGCACCTAACTGGAGCGGCTTCAGCAGACGTGATCTGCTGAGATCATCTGGACAGCAACGGCTGCCGTAGGCTTTAGAAAATCAGTGGTATAATAGTGCGATACCCCCATGTTAAATATATGCTGCTGATCTATAAGTCAGCTGCTATAAGTGTGGGGGGCACAGGATGTATGTCAGAATCAGCTGAAGACATTTCACCTATTTAGCCAATGCTTTTATTCAAAACAACATACTTTTTTGTGAAAGCAAGATCAGACTGTCTTGGGAGCAACTGTGGGCCTGTTCACACCCGGTATTAACATGTGACCTGTGTGATCAAATCACAACTGGACAGCACTAAATACAGGTGTGAACGCACCCAAAACGGAGTGAAAACGCATCAAGATCTGATCGCTCACGGAGTGAAAACGCATCGAGATCCGATCACTCAAACCACATTTGGGGGTGGTCTCAGAGGCATATGGCCACATTCTTATAGCATTCCATACAACACCAAAAACTAAGTTTGAATCGACTGGGTAGTTTATTTAATATCGGACTGTCCCGATCCATTCACTCCTTTTACTTTACTTGCTCCGAGTCAAACGTATAATTCAGCGTATCAGCCAAAACAATGAACCTCTTCGCTGAAATTTTCACAAATTTTGAGCTTCGTTGGTTATGATTAAAAGCTGAAATATTTATATTAAATATCATTATTAAATATCATTAAATATCATATGGCAACCAATATAATGCATTACATACAGAACCCTTTGCTCTTGTATAGAAGAGTATTAACCTAAGTACTCAAAGACCTTTTTAACATGTGTTGGAGCGGTATAAAAATGTATGCCTACAACGTGAATGTCATAAGTTGCAAGCGGCGAGCTGGAGAGTGAGGCGAGAGCAGCCAGGTTGACGGTGGAAGATGAGGTTTATTAAGGAAACATGGACAATACGGGGACTCACACCAGGCATTAGACATTGGACAATGACAGATCTGGGGAAACTAACCAAGATGCGGACTAAATACAAAAGACAGAGCAAACTGAACAAGGCACAGATGAGAACAATCAGGTATGAACACGAGGTAACGAGGGGGGCGTGGCACACAGGAGGATCGGACGGAGCTGAGCGTGACAGTGAAAAGTTGAACTTCATTGTGAAATATAGTTTGAATTATTTAAGAAATCACATTTGCATTATGTGAAATAATATTTTAAATGACTAGAATGAAAATAATGTTATTACAAAACACTATTTAAAGATTAAATGTAGAACATAAACGTTATTAAGAAATATATAAAACCCTTTATGGAATTATTTAAAAATAAAAGGACACATTAATTACTCAAAGATTAATTTATTCATTTGTTTATTTATATTTATTTCATTTTGAGTATTATGGCGTTCATTACAAAGATCGTAGGCAGTTCGTTTACCCTGGATTGCGCCAATAGCTTTTGATTTGTTCTTCTGCTTTTAATGTTCAGAAGATTCTGAACACGGAAGTGATTTACGTGCTTATTTAAATAAGATGTGGGAAAATGACATCCGATTACCAGCGGTCAGTCGATACGCATACGTAAATGCATGTTAATGCATGGTATGAATGGACGGTATTTATCATTGTCCACTTGTGATCGGATCACCCAGGACGCATGTTAATACTGGGTGTGAACAGGGCCTGAGGCTAAGGGCCTCGCTCAAAGGCCCAGCAGTGAAATCACTCTACCAGCCCTGGAATTTTAACCAGTGACCTTCTGCATCCTGCTGGACCATACAGCAGCCCCCATGGATGGAGATACAAGCTGAAGCTTGCTTAAAATGTACAGCGCAATTCAGCACAAACTGACAGTGGGGATCTGTAGCCTGTGTGTGTGTGTGTGTGTGTGTATACACATCGACGTTTCCATCCTCAGGATTCTGTGGCTGTATTCTGACCACCTCTCACCACCAACAGCTCAGATTCAGCTCCCAAGACAAACTCGTAAACAGACATGACCGAGAAGACCAACGCACCGAGGATGTTCTGCGATCACACGGGGCCACGTGCAACGGATGGCCAAAAGCAAGCCCAGCTTAGCCACATTTAGCAATCGAGGGCAGGGGCCCAGTTCACACGGTCACCAGTTCAGATACATCCAGTCTGTGTTCGTCTGTTTTTCCGCCTTTAAATCTGGGATGCTCCCTCTCCAGGTCAAAGATACACGAAGATATATGGAAAAGCTGCCCTCTAGTGGCCCAGTGCAACAAAACAGACAAATGGAAGATAAATGCTCAGGGTTACATGACGGGAGGAAGGTGGCGGTAATCCGCCATTTTGGTTATTTACGCTCACGCGGGGCATCTGGACCAGAGCAGCTGTCGCGGGGCATCGGCCACTGGCGTCCCCATGTCGCAGCGGAGGGGGGTGGGGGGGGTGTCGGGTGACGGCCGGGACAGGGCACCTTCTGCCTGCGTCGGCCTCAACTAGCCTCGCACGCTAACAGCGTCTGTCTTTCTGGGTGACGCTGAGGCAGGCGGGTGCTGGCACGTAATTAATACCCCACTCTGTGGAGTACAAAAGTGGCAGCTTTAACCCCAGCAACCTGGAGGACAAGGGCAATAAGTGAATAGGTCCAGTGGTGCTAAGGTGCATGCCTGTGTCTATATTATGCTCTCGTCAAAGACAGAACTCTGCTCGAGTACCCATGGTGCACTTCTGTTCCCACCCGCAGCAAATGTAGCCATCCGACACGATCCGCTTGAGCCTCAGAGCTGAGAACCAGCATATCCTCTCCACAGCTATAAATTCCTGTCAGGCGTCCAAGTTTGATCACCTGAAGGAAACAAGACATCCCGGGGCAGAGATAAGGCACAAGAGGGGACAAAGATGCTACAACGAGACAGGAAAGTCCTTGGCCACCCTATTCACAAGCAGGACCCTCGAGCTGCAGCCTAACAGCCGTGTGTCTCTTCAAAGCCACACGCAGACAAAGCCCTATTAAATGAACGCTAATCGAATAGGCACGTTACTTAATTAAACCCACGTTTAGCATTAGCCTCACCGCCAAAAGAAAGGCTATTAATGAGATTAAATAGGCCATTAAGCAAAGAGGTGGTGCCAATGGATTCCTCAGTAGTTAAAAGGCCACGACCAAACTCAAAATGAATACTCTGATATTGTATCAGGCATCTGTAGTTAATACTGTTTGCAACATACTTTAAAACTTATTATGAAAGGTCATTATCAGATTAAAGTTCTGTTAACATGAATCATGATATATAAATCCAAAGAAAGGCCCACAAACTCCGCCTCCATGAAGTTTTTATTAAACACAAGTCTTTGCAGACTCCCTCCTATTTAGACAGTCACTGCTCTCTAGGGATCAACAATGGGCATAAATTGTGGGAGGACAGGCGGTTGCAACCCCCTCCAATAATCAAAACCGGCCAATAGAACACCCTGGACCGACTTAAATGGGTGGAGAAATCAACCCCTTCAATGCTCAACCCAGATTTATGCCCTTGGGGTCAGCTGTAATGGAACGAGTGCCCTCTTGTGGTCAGGAAGCACAATTATACAATACACTGAAGAAAACTTCAGAAAACATAATAAAATCAACACACCATGAACAAAAAAGTGTGCAGGTTCCTCCTGACATAGTTTTGCACATTTATATGTTAAGAAAGTCTTTTTAATGGGATGATTTACAACTCTGTGGCACTACATTAATTATAAGGAGCCAAATTTCAGTATTTATACTGACGTAATCACGGAAATACTGCTCACCGGGAGCTGTACGTATCCTGGGATTCAACCGTGTGAGCCTCAGGCCGAGGTGCCAGGCCTGCTCGATCGGAACCCCAGCCCACGTCCAGTTCTGCTCAATCGGAACCCCAGCCCACGTCCAGTTCTGCTAGATGTCTGTAAGTTACAATCTGACAAGTCTGCCATCACGTTTGCGGGCAGATTTCATTTGTGTGTCGCAACACTTGTCAGACAGCTATTCCCAAGGGTGGACGGGAAATACCCATCCCGTTACAGAAATTCTGCGCTTCTCGTAAAAGGAAAGAAAAATGTGATTCATCAGAGCTGGAAAAAACAACAGATCACGGCTTCTTACAGCAGAGCAGATCAAACAGACTGACGAGGGGATAAGTGAGTGAATAAAGGCTGGTGGAGAATACGAGAGACAGGGCCCTGCAACTGTGACAAAGTGGCACCGGCTGTAACCCCTGCTGTCTCTGTGCTGCGGCTCTTTGCAGCACGGAGCTGCCGGGCTCTGACTGGAGAGCAGAACGTCGCTCACTCCAGTCTCACGGTGTCATTTAGACTAATCTCGTCACATTAAGTCCCAACGTGGCTGGCAGATGCCAAGGTTGGTGAGCCACTCTACACCCTGACATGGAGCTGCGATGTGGCCCAGCCCTTCATTCTGACCCCGCCCCCGTCCATTAGCCCCACCCCATAATTCCGTCTCACAAAAATGGGAAGCTGACAAATGGGGAGCGCCCTTCACTCCCCGTGAGAGACTCCCCCCTCAGTGACCGGTGTTCGTGTGAAGCTGCCGTGTCCACATGACTGCCAAGATGAGCATAAAATGTAAGGAGGATTGTGAGTCTTCTCGCGTTAAAGACCACAAGCCAAAAAAGCCCCAGTGCTCATCCTCAGAGACAGCCCCCCTACCCCCCACCCACACACCCAAGACTGCAGCTGCTCTATGGACCCCTAAGAGGGCAGAATTATGGTTTAAAGAACTTGGGACTTTTGTCACCAGTGTTTTCTCACAGAAGCGTACTTTAATCCAAGTGTCTAACCTGAAACGTCAGCGAGTTGCTCAGGTCGCCATGGAGAAGCTCATTTCCCGAGTGACTACACTTGGCCTACGCTTGACAGAGACACCCATAATTGAAGGGTGTTTAACACAATGACTCACCGCATTAGCTTCGATTTTACCAGTACAGTGAACAGTGAGCGCAGTACTTCCTGATGGAAACCCCCCCACCCTCTGTGTGTAAGAAAGCCTTGGGGGGCCTACCTCAGACCTTCAGCTTCCCTCAGACTCATAGGCTCCTGAGGACTCTTAAGCCTTGTTCATACTTCACTTTTCTGCATCTGTTTTGTGCACTTTTGGGCTCCAGTTCACACTACATTTGGCTGCTGATGCGGACGGTCGCAGTCGGTGCAGGCACACAGCAGTGGTGTACAAACACAAATATTAGCAGTGTGGTAAAATGGTTATATTTTTATTAGCAGTTTTAAAGTGATTAGTTAAGGCTAGGGCATTATTACAGTAATAAATCATAGCACAGTGTTTTGAAATCCTTATGACAAAATTAGCTGGGACCCCCAACCCCCCATCTGTTTGGCGAATTTTTTCACCAAGATTTCAAAATGTTGGAATAATGCTGCTTTTTGAAATACTGCGATGCTTGTCCCTGAGTAGCAGAGTCCTGGCAACTTGTGAGAAGTGGTGGTACGATAAAGATTAAATATAGTACTGCGGGTAGCGCTTAATTCTTATTACGTATATGACGACTGCGTATATGATCCCGCATTTGCGCTTGCGACGCCCGGCACGCGCCTCCACTTTACCCCGACCTGCAGAACCGTCGTAAACGTGGAAATGAGTTACGTTGTGAACCTGCGATCGATTACTTTTCCTCAAGAAACTTTTCCCCAATAAGTTGAAATTCAGATTCAGTTTTTTAATGCGACAACTGCAGATTCAAATATACATAATTCATATTCAGTTTCTAGTAGCACAAATATCAGCCCATAGACGTAGCCCTCAATGGCCACCACAGGTGTCTCAATGGCAGGTCTCCCCACTCTGCGCGTCACTGTGAGTGCATGTAACACCTATGTTAGATTAGTTTTCACCCTTCCTGTGTCAAGTCCAGTTAAGATGGAAAGTTCCTCTACCCTCTGTGAGAGCAAAAACAACCTATCAAACGCATCTATTGCTGATACCCGATTGTTTTCCATGTCATCTGCTAAGGCAGAAATATTTGCTACAAGCTCTTCTGTCGCCATTACTCTAAACGAACAAATTTGTTGAATGCTGGTGAGGTCCTAAACAAGGAAGTGACGTCGTTAATGAAGGCCCGCCTTGATGAGCGGTCTGACGGTTAGGAATTGCAAATTGAGTTTTCCCCCCCAGCACGCAATTCAGTGCCTCGTTTCACTATTTATTATTCAAAATATTTTTAAATGAATTAAGGATTGCATTAGCACTTTGCACATTGAATTGTCGATTGCAAAATATATTTTCACATTTAATGCTCAGATTAAATATGCATGCTCTGATTGAATATTGAATTGCCAATTGCAAAATTAATTGCTATTTGAATTTTTGTGCTTATAATCTTCCATAGATTATATCTGGATAACATGATAAATTAGATATGCAGGTACAGCATATCTACAGATACAGCTGCTCACCATAGTACAGCAACAACTATTCTTGTTCTACTCTGACCTGTGAAAGTCCATGCTGCTACGTACTGGAAATGCTTAATTATCTTGCGCATGCTTGGCCGATGTGGATGGATGTGCAAGGTTTCTGCTAGACATAAAACTCTGGGCCACATGCACACCACCCGCAGTCGTCCTCAGCCAACCCCTGATTATGAAATTTATGTCACGTCCCCTCGTCTGCAAAGGAAAGTGCAGACGGAAAAGAGAAGTATGACTTGGCCTTTAGCCTTTCTCAGACTCTCAGCTTCCCCTGGACTCTCAGCCATCCTTAGAGTCCCGGGCTCCTGCGGACTCTAAGACTTCCTCAGACTCTTAGGCTCCCCAAACGCTCAGCATTCCAGAGAATGTAATGCTTTCTTAGACTCTCTCACTTACTCAGACTCTCAGGCCCCCTTAGACTCTTAGCTGTCTTCTAATTTTTAGCCTTCTTCAGATTCTCAGATTTCCCCAGCTTCTCACCTTCCTTGTACTTAATCAGGTTTAATCAGACTGTCAGCCCTCCTCAGACTCTCAGGTTGCTCAGGACAGTCAGGCTTCCTCAGAGTCTCAGCCTTCCACAGACTCTCAGGCTTCCCAGGATTCTCAGCCTTCCTCAGACTCCCAGCCTTCCTAGGACTCCCAGCCTTCCTCAGACTTTCAACATTCCTCCAACTCCCAGCCTCCCTCTGATTCTCAGGCTCCTCAGAATTCCCTCAGATTTCCCCAGCTTCTCACCTTCCTTGGACTCTCAGGTTTAATCAGACTGTCAGCCTTCCTCAGACTCTCAGGTTGCCCAGGACTCCCAGCCTTCCTCAGACTCTCAGGTTGCCCAGGACTCCCAGCCTTCCTCCGACTCCCAGTCTCCCTCTGATTCTCAGACTCCCCAGGATTCTCAGCCTTCCCCAGACTCTTAGCCTTCCTCAGACACCCAGCCTCCCTAGGACTCCCAGCCTTCCTCAGACTCTCAGGCTCCCCAGGACTCCCAGCCTTCCTCCAACTCCCAGCCTCCCTCTGATTCTCAGACTCCCCAGGATTCTCAGCCTTCCCCAGACTCTTAGCCTTCCTCAGACTCCCAGCCTTCCTAGGACTCCCAGCCTTCCTCAGACTCTCAACATTCCTCTGACTCCCAGCCTCCCTCTGATTCTCAGGCTCCCCAGAATTCCCAGCCTTCCTCAGACTCTCAGGCTCCCCAGGACCCTCAGCCTTCCTCAGACTCTCAACCTTTCACTGATTCTCAGGCTCCCCAGGACTCCCAGCCTTCCTCCTACTCTCAGCCTTACTCAGACCCTAGGGGTCATGAGGACTGTCAGCCTTCCTCCATCTCTCCTTAGTATCTCTTCCTTCCCATCTTCTCTGTTGCCAACGTCATCCTCAAGAGCATCATATAGCCTTAAGTAAGATGATGATTCATAACCAGACGTCCACAGGCCTTGGGGTGGGCCACAGTGTCATTATCATCAGCACTCTACTCACTTTAATGTTGGCTTAAGATAAAATGAAAATTATGAGGGTAGATGTCCTGGGCCAGGTAAGGTCAGGTGACAAGTCCTTCAGTAATAAAACAGACTTACTGTTTCATTTGCTGGCCCAGATCTCGCACCCAGGTCATATTCCTGCCTTGCTCCCTTGCCTCTTGCCCTCTTATGCTCATGTGGCACCAGGTCCTGCCCAATGCCCAATCCTACCCCCATTCTACCCACACACATCCTTGTGTCGGCTCATACACTTCCCCCCCATGACCAGAGCAGGTCTGCCAAAAGCAATCAAATATTATCTCACAATTTCCATTAAAAGTCAAGTAGCACTGGTTAACCTATATGCCAGTATCCTCTCTTTTTCATTATACTGCCATTTAGTGAGTTAGCAAAGTTTCACATATGTCAAAGACTGACATTTTGTTATTCAACCAGCTACTGAATATATTAAAAATTATAGGGAAGATATAGAATAAAGATATAGTGTAGAGAAACTACAGTACAAGGGTGTGTTCATAATCTGATAGTCATTCATAAAGATGAACTAGGAGAATGCCTGTTCACTCATTTTATCAAAAGAAACAAATTGAAATGAAAATATTCATGAGTACAGAACAGAAAAGTAGTGGATGATTCTGGGGCCCTGTTTTATTCATCCATCCATCCATCCATCCATCCAGCTTTACTGCTGTCTTACCAGCAGACACTGTTTCTGGTGAATAACATCATTTTGATTCTGATTGTGGTTCTGATATGAGTCAGAAATGCAGCACTGGATTTGGGGGGGATTATGTACTGAAATATTCACATTCAGACCCATATTTGTAGCTCAGACAGAGTGACTTGAGGGTGGTGCTCTTGGGACTGCGTGGGTATATTTTAGGCCAGTTGGGACATAGTGCTAGGGGGGGGGCAATGTTTTGCTTCTCCTTGTGCAGGGTGATCACAGTGAAACCTGAAACCATGCCAAATGGGGGTGGGGGTGGGGGGGTGCCAGGAAGCAGAGTGGCACCTGCCCCAGCCCCAGCCCCTGCTCCTCAGTACACTGCCCCCCTATAAATAAATGTACTGCTGCAGTACCAGACCCAAATTCATGACTTACCCCACTGGGATTCAGTGCGTGCCCCAGTGAATAATCAGTTCAAGTCAATGTTTATTTATGAGGTGCACAAAAGTATGGTAAACAGTGGTATATGGAGGTAAATGCAGATAAGAATTATGTAAAAAAATCGGAATAATTATGCAAAAGATCCAAACCAAGTCACCTATTCACCAACTACTCACCCGCCATTCACGCACTATTCACCTGTTATTCACTTGCTATTCATCCCTTATTCATTCGCTATATTCATCCCTTATTCATTCGCTATATTCATCCACTATTCACCTGCCATTTGCCCACTATTCACCTGTTATTCACTTGCTATTCATCCCTTATTCACTCACTATATTCACCCACTATTCACCCACCATTCACCCACTATTTTCACCCGCAATTCAGCCATTATTCATCCCCTACCACCCACAACCCACCCACCGTTCATCTGCTACCCACCCGCTATCTACACACTCTTTACCCAATATCCACCTGCTACTAACCCGCTCTTCATCTGCTCTTCACCCGCTATCCATCCACTGTCTACCCATTACTCCCCAACTATCTACCCTCTGTCTACCCTTTATTCTCCCCCACTATCCACCTGCTATCCATCCACTGTCTACCTGTTATTCCCCCACTATCCACCCGCTATTCACCCTCTATCTACCTGTTATTCCCCCACTATCCACCTGCTATTCACCCTCTATCTACCTGTTATTCCCCCACTATCCACCCGCTATTCACCCTCTATCTACCTGTTATTCCCCCACTATCCACCCGCTATTCACCCTCTATCTACCCGTTTTTCCCCCACTATCCACCTGCTATCCAAGCAGATGCTCCCACCCTGAACAATCTACAGGCTAAAAATGTATTTAAAAAAAACACAATGATGGCAGTGATCTGTAAACAAGAGCATGAGAATGGGATCTGCTCTTAGTGGCACTGCTAAAAATGTCCCTGCACGTGAAGGCTGGTGCGATAAGCAGAGCATGCATGGGGGGGGGGGGGTCGTTACACAAAGGGAGAGGCAATGAGGGGGAAAACTGGGCTGTGCTTGCACCCCCCCCCACCCCCACGACGACCCAGATGGTGGTGGGTGGGCTCGTCGCCGGTCCCCGCGTAGAGCCAGGATGACGGCCCCGTCGAGCGAGGGGGTGGGATTTATTTAAAGTCACCACGTCGCTGTTGTATGTAATGTGTGCCATCAGGTGGTGAGAGCGCTTCCCGCCCCCGAAGCGAGGGAGCGTCGCTGGAAGGCAGCCAGCAGGTGGTCGGACATGCGTTATGGAAACGACCGCCCCCCCCCCTCACAAGCTCAAGAGAGTTGGGTAAAGTGAGCCGTGTCATGGGCGAGCAGGCTGACTCCCCCAACCTGTGGATGAACTCACTGGCACACAAGACATCCCACAAACTGTCCAGGTACTGTGCCGCCAGACTATGGAAACACGAGACAAGAAATATCTGATTGGCACAGAATCTTCACCACACATCATCATACTGTCTGTACGCAGATATTCCCACTAGATGCCAAAAAACAACATGCAATAAATGCTATATGATTAGCAAACAGATGCAACACATCATTACTTTTGACACAGTTATTAAAATAGCATATAATACGCTTTAAAAGCTAGCGTTATTATTATAAATCACTACATGTCTCCTCCTGTGAGCTTTGAAATAAAACACTTCAGCAGATCATATGCATGTTATTTAACAGACCCACTAATGTAGTGACTTAGGTCCATCTATGATGCCATTTCATCAGGCAGGCCAAAGGGACGCCTCTGTAATATGGGTTTAAAAAATCGGGCCAATGCGCTGCTTCAGCAATCAGCACTGTAGCCTCACACCTGCAGGTGTTGGGGGTTCAAATCCCGCCACCAGCTCTACGTGTGTTTGCATGTGTGCTTGACAGGCAGTGAGGTAAAGCAGTTTCACATGTGTATGTGTGTCCTGTCATGGACCTGCATCCTGTCTTCTGCATTCTTCAGTTGTATTCCTTCATTTTTTTTTTGTTGTTTTACTGGCTACTGAATCATTTAATTTTTTATATAATAGGTCTTCTCTGTTGTTTTACTGTGCGGTTCACTGGGTGTGACAAATGCAGTTACCAATGAAATGTATTATTAATATTATTCATTATTATTAACATATCATTGTTACTATTATTATTGTTATTGTTATTTTTATTATGATGCCGTGTGCTGCCTTGGATATGCTTCAGACTAACAATGAGCCTGTTCTGGATCAATACTTTGGAAGATGGATGAATTTAAGCTTGTAATTTCAATGACTCTTATATGATCATACTTCAAACTACTTATATTATTATTATTATTATTATTATTATTAATAATAATAATAATAATAATAATAATAATAATAACCAACAGTACTTGAATGACATCAATGAGAGCTACGGTAATACTTCACACTATCTCCCGGTCCAGCAGTCTGACCCGGGGGGGGCTCCGTCACTCTAGCAGCACCCGCTGGGCCTGCTAATTGCCACACAGACGTCACCCGTCTCACGCAGCCCCACGTCCACGTGGCATCGTGCGCCAACACCGAGCCCCCCCCCCCCACCCAAGGGAGTGCCGCAATCGCGTGCTGGACACTTGCCACACCTGCCGGAGAAACACCCCCGGAGAACAAAACCGCGAGCGGCTCCAGCCTGTGGTATTAAACCGTCACATAAGTCAGATTTTACATTAATCAAATTTACACCCCCACACTATTCAGAACCCCTTACAGCAAAAAACACACTAGAAATACATATTACAGAACACATCAAATAAATGAAAAGATGTCATTTTACTTATGAGCATATGCTGCCTCTCTGTGTTAGTGCTTAAGTAAACCTGATCAACAAACCTCAGCCTGATCTACAAACAATCAGAGGCCCATCAAAAGCCACACCCTCCATTTTAATTATCCAGGACAGGATCGTGATGAGTCTGAAGCCTATCCCAGAAGACACAGGGCAGGAGACACCCAGGACGAGGTGCCCAGTCCATCACGGGCCACACGAATCACACACCACCGGCATTTTTAGAAACATCTAGTCACCTAACCATGTGGTTTTGGAGTGTGGAGGCAGAGCCCGGCTGAGAGAAACACGTAAACTCCACACGCAGAGGTGTGGGTGGCAACCGAACCCACGGCCCTGGAGGTGTGAGAATACAGCACTACCCACCAAGCCACCGCCCCTCCTGCCAGCCACACGGCCATCCCAAGCATCTGCACACCATCGACAGCTGCAAGGGGTCACAGAGGTCACCCGTCCTCAGACCTGTGCTCTGGCGGGTTTGGCCGCCGCCCGACTCAACCCGCGCAGTGCCTGGGGGGGGGGGGGGGCAGATGGGCCGTGAGGAAGTCGCGGCAGCTGCCTCACGACCCAGGCGTTTCCAAGGAGACGGTGCTCTCAGGCAGCCGGAGGATGCAAAGGGAGGAGGCTGACAAAGGCTGGCGATGCGACAAGCAGAGAGGCAGCGTTGGAAATGGGGACGAGGGACAGAAAACTGGGGACAGAGGTTGGGAATGGGCACCGCTGGCATCGAGGAGGCCATCTCTGCACTGTACACCCTCCCACTGCCTGTCCCCATTACTGCCATGGCCCATTAACAAAGACTCTATCACGCAGGAGCTGGGAATACACTGTCAAACTCCATTAATTATTTATACATCTGGATATTCAGTGGAGTATTTAAGGTAAAGAACCCAACACATTAGCACTTCCTGGGACTTGAACCAATAACCTTCTGGTCAGCTCACACTGCTGATGTACTGCTATTATCCATGGCAGGAAATCTCTGAGATCAGGGGTTACCAGCCACTATTAAACCGGGGACCCGCAGCACTAATGGGCTTTGATATTTCTCACTCTGGGGTGGGGTGGTTACAGCACATAATTATACTGCCATCAATTTTTTTAAATATGTTTCCCATAGAACCGCGTTTGGACCCACAGGGGGTCATGGAACAGCTAAAGTCCCCCCGCTTAGGTCATCTGAGTACAAGGTCCCCACACAGGGGACATCCTGGTGACACACAAAAGGAGTCAGAAGACTGAACAGCTCACTCACTGTGGAGTCGCTTCACATTCCGGTGGCAGTTTAAACCCATCCCCAGTGCAGTGCCCTGGACATCTTC
>JAODJU010000130.1:8929361-8940526 GCA_026776725.1 Gnathonemus echidnorhynchus
AGAGAGAGTGAGTCTGGTTCTGTGTGTGTGTGTGTGTGTGGGTGAGAGAGAGAGAGAGAGTCTAGTTCTGTGTGTGTGTGTGTGTGTGTGTGTGTGAATCTGTATACGTCTGGGTGTATATATACTGTATGTGTGTGGTGTGTGTGGTGTGTCTGGAGTGGGTGGGGGGGGAATACATTTCCCACAATGCAGCCTAAACACAGTCATCGGTGGGCGATAATGTCATGAGCGCGTACAGGTGACTGGAGCACAAGTTACAGTGTAACAGCATCAGGGAGCGCTGCAAGAAAACAAATAGCGACCGCGGCGCTACAGACATGTCGCGTCGGTAAGCCGGTCCCAGCTGTCAAGGAGCCACAAAAAGACGCTTGTCCGCCGTTTCTACGGGAGATCCTACAGCCGGGGAGAAGCGTCGGAGCGAGCGGCGGCACCGCGGAGCCGAGCGGGACCGAGCCGAACCGGAGCTCTCCTTCGTACTTTCTGACCTTCAGCGGGTGAGTGACACGGCCGGTCAGCCGGCTTTACCTACTTCTACGTTTCGCTAACCGGTAAACTAATGCGGGACCACGTCTATTTTTAGTGACTTTAATATCAAAGGCTAATTAAATCGCAGTCGAGCAGGATGATCGCGACCGTTATGGAGTTCAATAAAGTAAAAGTCATCTGTTGCTAAGTAAGCAGCAACTGCACAAAGTGCGCATGAATTACCTGCATTCCTATTTTTCTATAACTAAAGTTAGAAAGTTCTACATTGCTGACCTGCTGTTTTTATTGCCCGTCAGTAAATCATTTAATACAGTTTGTTTCATTTACTCGTCATTTTATATCGATTTCATTCAAGCATTGAGGTCAAAATACGCGCTTAATGTTAGAATAAGATTTCGCATTAAAACGAATCTGTGATTTTTCTCTTTGAGCAAATTCTTGTTGTATGTAATGGTGCAAACGCCCATGTATAGTAATTCTGAAACCCCAGCAGCTTGCAAACTTTTTACATGTATCACTACCGTGATATATAAGCTATTCGAGATCAACGTGCTGCACTTAATCACTACTGCAAGACGCGAAAGTCCTGGGACTCGACCCGAACCGCCGAACCGGACCGCCCTCTCCGCTTTCCCTCTACACACATAACGTAATATATCCAACAAGTTATTTTTAACATCGCTCAAGATGGCCACTGAAAATGACTTCATAGCTCAGGCCATAGATCTGTTTCTATTTGCTTTGAGTTGTAATGCCGGCGCAGAGGCTCGGCTGAGCCGCTTACATCACCCGGCAGGACGGGGACTTTAAATGGAACTGCCGGCTCCGGGTCCTGCTCCGTGCTCAAGATGTCCAAGTAAAACTGCTTTATCTTTCCATCAGGCTTCAAAGGTCATGGTTTTGGCACTTTTCCTAATTATTGCGTTGATTAAAAAAAGTTTCTTCTTCCTGACATTAGTTTGTACAATGGGGGCAAATGAACAAAGCATTGCAATATTGTAAAATATTTGTGTTATTCTAGGGTGAAAACTGAAAATAATTATGGCAGAGATGCCCCCAGCAGTACAGAACTTATTATTTATAGCAAAGCAACCATAGAAAAGAAAACTTTTAACTAGTGTTGAGACGTAAATCTTGCACAATATAGTACGATTTCACGCTAGTTGGAAAGTTTTGATCATGAGAAAATCTAAATTTAGAGGAATTATCTACCAAAACAGCACAATGCCCATTGTGTAATGTTATGGCTTAATGATGAGCCATCCCAGTATGACCAGGACCTGAGGCCCATCATAGAGGGTGGCTAATACTTCATTTCATCTTGGTCACCATGGTGCAGCTGTGGCTTTGCAGTTATTTTCTGATCGTTATGGTTAAAAGCATTCGAACGAAAACAAGGTGTCAGCAAATGGAGTCTATCTGGAGGTGAGGTGGGCGCTGCAGGCGAAGCCCATCCGTGTGCTTGTTTTTGTTCCTCTTTTAAGGACGTAAGTTCAGAGTCCAGTCGTATCTGCATTGCGCTAATTTTTTTCTATTATACTTGTTGATAAGTTTGCAGGAGTTCAGAATCTGGAAAAGCCAGAGAGAAGACAAGAGGTGTGTTTGTTTTGATGTTACTTAGTGACTGAAATCAGATAGCATTAGCTATTGGAATTACGAGGTGTTTTTTGAAAAACTTACTTGGAAATAGAGACCATACCACTGAATGCTGCAGGTATCTCCTACCGCCGAATGCTGCAGGTATCTCCTACCGCCGAATGCTGTAGGTATCTTGAATCAGGGGCGACTGTTTTAGTTGCTGTTTGTTGTGTTGAGACCTCAGTGTTTTTCATCATGATTCTAAAATTTAATTCCAAACTTAATTCTATGTGACGCTGAAGAAATTTTACTCCTTGCAAAATTACGCATTTCTGCATAGAGTATGTTATTCCTAATTAGGTATGAGTATGTTTTCTTTAATTTGCTGTCTCATTTACTTACTGCTGTCTCATAGCTTTGGATGTATCGGTCCAATTGACGTGATATTTCTGTGCAGACGCCTGAAGGATGCTCTTCATATTTCTGTCTTGTATGTAATATGACTGAAACCGAGGCCACCTGTACCTGTAGCAGCTTTCGTGTCTCTTTCTGAGCAAAGTGATGAGAAGATGCATTAGCGTCCCAGCAGGATGTACGACAGTCCCTGTTCTTTCCATGGCTTTGCCTGCTCAGTGATAATGCAACTTATCTAATCCATTTATAGACCATCTCGTCTGTCTCTTATGAAGACACCATTCTATGACCCCTCTCACCTCCCTCCCCGGCCCGCCCCCCCCCTACATGCTAGTTTGATGGTGCGTGGAGGTTTGGAGCGTCGCTCGGGCGTGAAACGAAACATCTGGACCATGAGTCTCATATATCTCCCGAAAGTTGAAGGGGCAGCTTCCTCCCAAAGCGGCAGTTTGCCTCTGGCTGCCTGAGGTTGAAAAGCCCCTTTGCTGCAGGGCTACAGTCTCCATGAGGCTGAAAAGGTTTGGCGTATTCGGGTGGCAAGTGGGCTTTGCCCTCTGGGGATTCTCCCTTGCTGTAGGTCACCGTGGTCTGATTGGGGCAGAACGCATTTTTTTGTTGGTCCACCCTTTGTGCGGCCGCCCTGCTCATTTCCTGGCCACGTTCTGGGCGACTCTGCATTCCTGAGTCGTCGTTCTGAGTCTCAGGCACGCCGTAAGAAAATGCCTCGCTGACTTCTCGGTCGGCACCCCACCTGGTGAACGTGCAAGTGGCTTCGCAGCCATGGACTGTCGCGCCCCTGATGACCTCTGTGGGCTGTCCAGCCCCGGCACGGCCTGTTGTGGTTCCTTAGTCACCGGGCCCCGGGGCCTGGTAAGGTGCGTACCGTAGTACAGCATCCTGTTTACTCCACAGCATCGAGCCTGTGCTTCATTAACCTTTCATCTGTTGGTGGCTTCGACACACTCATCTGCGCCAAGCAAACACTCAACCCTATAATGTGTGATGTCTCCGAAACAGGGGCTGCTGGGAAAGGCGGAGGCACCGTGAGTGACTAAAGCCTTCCAGTTTAGTCCATCCTTAGTATCTCCACAAAAATGAAGAGGATCCTTTAGACCAGTGTGCCCTCCCAATATCAAACTCACTCCTACGCCGTTGTCAAGAGAGTCCACGTTTTTGCTCCCTCCCAGCTCTTGACACACCTGTACCAGGTGTTTGGTGTTTTTGATTGGCTGGGAGCTGGGAGGGAGCGGAAAGGTGCACTGTCTCGGGCTCCCCGAGGACTGGGTCGAGAAACATTGCTTCAGAAAGTTACTGCTGGAGAAACACGGATATGTCACCCGTTCAGGGGCCGATCCAGTTCCAGCCGGAATGGGGTCTCCAAATGTGACCTTGGTTTGTAAATCGACTAAAGGGAGCGGTTAAAAGGATTACTAAGTTGTCTAACCGCTGAGGTGTTTTTGCAGGCCAAGGTGTGTGTTGATGATTCTGTCCTGACTGAAAGATCAGATATTTTGGGGCAGTGGTGTGACTCTGTGGGTTAGACCCTGTGCTTGTAATCACAAGGTCGTTAAAATCCCAGGGTCGGCAGAGTGATTTCGCCATTGGGTCCTTATGCAAGGCTCTTAATCCCAACTGGACGTCGCTTTGGATAAAAGTGTCTGCTAAATAAACAAATGTAAATGTCAGGGGAAGATCCTTGTCATGTTTCACGGCTCCAGTGTGTTGGTGTCATTCAGAAGGGCATGTTTCCTTGGTTCTGTGGCATTATGGGTATTCTGCTGAGCCTCCCCCCTTGCAGTTCTCCTCTTGGTGGTGGTAGTGGTGGGGGGGGGGGGGGGTATGCTTCTGGTTCCTCATCCCGCCACGCTCAGCTGTCTTCCTTATTTGAACTGACAAAGCTTGTTCATTAGCGATTCATTAGCCGCCCCTGATAAGTGGGTGAAACCAAATACCAAGATGCAACAGTTTACAAAAATTCACAAATAAATCCAAAACAGATCAGGCCATTTAGGCCATAGCGCCTTCTTGCATGCATATTTCAAGCCTGTCTTCACCTGTGTTTTTTTCTTTTTTGTTTTGCTCGCCCCAGGACTAATTTCACTTTTGTTTCCTGCTCTGAGTTACAGTACCCATGACCCCCCCACCCCCCCAAGGTCTGTGTTGCCATAAATGTGAACAGGAACTGTCAGGACACTCTTCATACAGGATTAGCAGTGCTGCAGGCCGCAGTGGCGCTCGTCTGTAGTGACACTGCCGCGCTGCGCTGATATTAAACAGCATTCTCACCACGGCAACTAAACAAGTCAGAATATGTTTTCTTAATTTGGCCCAATACATCACTGTGGAGAAGAGCAAGAATCTAGACAAGTGCATTAATCGGAGGTATTTCAGAGCATACTGCTGTATTTTAAATGTAGCAAATGTGAAAGTAGGTAAGGCTGGACCATGCGCCAACACCATTACTTAAGCGAATGACTAGTGTTGATCAGTTTTAGGATATTAACGAGCTGCTGGTGTGGAGCCAGTGTAAACACAGTAAGTGAATTTCCTGTGTGAACTTTCTGGCTAAATGTGGTCACTGTCTGCCTGGTCGGGCCCCGTTGGCAGAGTGGGCGTATGAAGGTGCTGCCACAGGTCGCCCCACTTGACCCACCCTGACTCAATGGGGCATGGTTCCTGGGGGGTGCAGCCCGGCGTGTCCGATCCCTAACCCTGTCCCCAGATGCCTGGCACCTGGCCACAGTCACCGGCATCTGTGGTTCCTCTGCAGAAGAATGCGGCAGGGCTGGTTCGCAGCATGCATCTGCGGGGCCCCGCCTGCTAATAACGCTAATCCCTTTTTATGATTTAATTGCGGCCAGTGAGATACACTCCCAGAGGGTAGAACACGCAGCGAAACGCTCTAGCCGACTCTCTTCAGTACCACTGTCACGACCTAACCCATGAACAGCCCCGAAACCGCACGCCGCCAAACTCAGAGACGTCACTCGCCGTGGATTTCCTCTCCCCGGATAAAGTCGCGTTGCGTAAACGGCAGGCGCCTCGCCTGTACGGCTGGGCGGAAGAATCCCATCCGCGACTGTGCCGTTCTCCAGGGGCCGTTCTCAGTAGCGTGACGGCATCTCTCTCACAGGAGTAGAGCGTCCTACATGGGCAGCCGCGGATTGTAGCTGTTCAGGCCAGAGAAAAGGGAACTTGTTTCAGAGCCTGGACCATGCCAAGATAATATGGAAATACATCATTGTTTTAAACGCATTTGTTAAAACTGTCTGAATACAACAGTGCATTGTAAGATGGCAGATGTCTCGCATATAATACACACCTTGCAATACTTGCTTACATAGGTGTGTGTATGTGCCTGCATGCTGCTTTGTGGAAGTGATGATTAAGTCAAGAAACTATGTACATAGCTAAAAGATAAACAGTGCTTTGACTCACGCCGCATGCGCATGTGTGTGCTGTGGAACTGGCATCCGTCCATCGCAGTGGGCAGCTGAAGCAGACAGAAAAACAGAGCTAGCTGCAGTACTGGCTGCTCCTTCTGCAGATCTGGCCTGCTGCTACTTATTCAGTGGATTGACAGAGGCTGTCCAGGCGACCAAACACATGCCTACAAAGTGAGCCTCCTGGCCCAGATGAAGGAGGAGGAGCGTGGAGGTGTCTCAGAAGGGATGCGTGTCAGAACTGCTCCATATGAGGAATCTGATCCTTAATGAATGTGCAGTCATTGACGCACTAAAGTGTGTTTAACCCCGTTGGCTATTTAGTTATGGACTCTCACAATTACCCCTACAGTAACGGTTTATGATGCTCTCCAAATTCTTCGCAAGCTTGGTAATGTTGTCTTTATTCTTTTGCTAAATACATTAACAAAGAAATTAGGCGGAACTTGTTTTAATCTACTTTGCTCATATAGCAGAGGCAGCCTACTGGCACAATATTGCTCCTCTAAACACGATCCAATCACACTTGATGAATTTGCCCCGAGGAACCACACTTGAGAGTTTCAATAACAAACACCTGTTGTAGCTGAAGAGTGCTGCAGCCGCCGTATCCAGCCCAGGACCAGTCAAAGCCAGCCTATGTGGCTTCCCCTAGAAAGCTTCACCACCAGCCCCACCCCACCACGGACACCGGCGGTAAAGCTTACAGGGCATTGGCCACCTCTGAGTTGCCCCCTCAGAAGATGACGCCCTAGGCTCTCGCTTATGTCACCTCATGGGTTTACCGGCACTGATCCGGCCTGTAGGAAGTTGGCGAGAATGAGAAAATTCTTGGCCTGTGGCGGCATGACGGAGTGTCATAGAGACCGTAGACTTTTGTAACCCCGAGAGGCAAGGTTCTTTTGATTCATGCTTATCTATATCAAAACTGGGTAGTATCTCTGTTTCATTTAGGGGAAGAAAACCTTGATGTGGTTTGTCTGTGGCTGGGATCTGCTTAAATGTCCAGTAAATGGTCAGTAAATGGACACATAAATAACATCATCCTAGCATGACCCCTGGCTTTCTGGGTTCCTGCTTCTTTGGCCAGTGGTTGGTGGGAGATTTTAGGATCCATTTTCTTGGTTTGCATTTCAGTGTACATGGGCTTTGAACACGGGACAAGAAACATCTCCGTGATGTTCTCCTTTTATCTTGTGACCTGGTAGAATGAGTCAGAAGCCATATACAGTAGATGATATAGTGGTGAATGTCAACCCTGGACCAAACAAAATGCTGACTATCAAAGTTTCTGTTCCACTTTAGCTCTTAATTAAAAAGCATAGATTAAAGTGCAATTTTAGTTTGCCATGAACTGCCTTCAACTGGACCTTTGAGTTGGAGAAGCCACATTTGTTGACATGAAATGTCATCAATGATGAAATGGAGAGAATGAAGATAAAATGTTTTGGGGTTTTTTAATTAAATCAATAGTGTGCGTGTGAGGTAGTTGTGCTTCATGCTGAGCCCCTCCTCATATTATGGATTCTACAAGGAGGTGACCAGCACCACTTTGCCTGTCAGCCATCTTCTGTGTTTTTATTTATTTTTTTCTTGGCCTGCATCGACCAAAACACCATGAAGTACTTTGCCTGACCTTACCCTGACTGCCTGGGGACACATGGCTATATGTTTATAGACATCACACTGCAGTGCCTTTAGCTGTTCTACATTGGGTGGGCATAGTGAACGGAATCATATGGTTCAGGGATTGGAAGGTAGCAGGTCCTTAGCAGCAGGAAATGTACAGGAATAAAGCTGTCGTTTTATTGGTCGGTGAGACAGGAAGAAAGGAACCACAGTGGGCACTTTAGCAGGTCTTCTGCGTGTCTCAAGTTTGGTTATTTGCGGCAAAAAATTAGGAACATGCTTTACTGTAGCTTCTGGGAAAGAGGGCAGATGAGCTAAATAATTATGGCTAATGACTGTCACCTGACTCAGCATGGCCTGAGCTCTCCATACATCTTACCTTCTATCAGATAGAAAGAGATGTATCTCGTGCTGTAAGACATCACATATCAAACGGTCCAGGCTATGGGGCATCCAGCTGTCTTTAGACCATCGGTAAAGCAAGTCCTACATTTCTTTTATATCTTTGAGTTCATACAAGGCGGCTTCCCTAAAGCTGCCCTAGAGTCCCACAGAGGGGCCCATGTGCCGATGCATGTAACAGGGAATGTATGTTTTGGGGTCCACCTAAGCAGTTTATTCATTGGTCAAACACACTACACAGCCCTGGCCCTTGGGCATCAGTGGCGCTGGTCCAGGTTTAGTGGGGCTCTGTTGGACCATTGGCCCCTTGTCAATTAGCTGAAGGAATGACGACACTTCTGCTCAACCAAGAGGAAGTATTCAGTCCAGAAGTAGCATAGTCATCGGGGCGGTCCGTGACTGAGGTCTTCCCTGTGACTCTGAAGTGATTTCGGGTCATGAGGGTTGGTCTGTGCTTCTGGTCCGCAATTTCGGGGGGGGCGGCGGGGGTTAACGATGTGTGAGGTTTTCTTACCATTGGTGGTATACTGCAAATAAATTGTGCTCCCTCCAAGCTGATGACCTATTGCTAAGGGGACTTTCTTGGTGTTTCTTGGTTGCTGAGAATACCAGCTCAACACATTGACTGGGTTTGGTGGACATCACTTGGGACCAGTTTTAAAATGTAAGTAAAAGTGAAACGAACCATAGCTGCTTATTTATCTTTTGAAATATATGCATTGCACTCATCAAAGGTCAGTCAATGGATATTTGTTGACTTTGAGGTCTTATGAAGGTCTGTGTTGGGATTAAGCGGTGTCAGCAAATGGATGGATGGATGAAGATCTGTGCTTTTTCTTAACTAGTTAGCCTGTGTCGAGGATAGTCTATAGAAGGTTATTAAACAAATATAGGCCACCGGTTTTGTTTGGATAGGGGTGGACTGTCAGTGCTTCTGTTGCTCCCTGTTGTTAAATAAACCGAGCGGCCATTTGTATGGTTAAGGACACTCCTGTAGAGCCAGTATTATAGAAAGAGAAAGAGGTCACTGTAAACACTTTGACTTTGCTGAAAGTGTATCACCTTGTCACCTTGCAGATCATTTTTAGGGAAAAAAATATTAGTCTGCCATTGTATCCTGTCAATACATTCAAAATGTAAGGGTTAAGTAAACAGTTCACACTTCCAGAGAAATAGGTGAGAGGGTATTGGGACATGCTGCTAATGAGCGGTTCATTTCGAGATCAGCCTTTGTTTGTTTTTGGTGTCTTCCCTGTCAGGTAGATTGACCTTCAGGTCTGTTTGTTTCTAGATGTAGACTAACAAAAGTGTGGCATCATCAGGGAGACCAGGCTAGATTTTTTTCTCTCTGCACTACATTAAGGAACTTGCTGTTGTCATGTAGGCTGTGTTATGAAATCCCAGCTCATGGAAAAAACACTGCAGACTCTTGGTATTTTTGAAGGTCTTGCCTTTTTTCCATTTTGCAATATTAGGAGAAATTCTGAATTAGTCATTCAAATATGATTAGAGGTCTTTTTTTTCAGTTGCGAATTGCATAGTGGCCCCTCATGAAATGGCCATGTGTTCAGGGTCCAGTGGGATATTTTGAGAACGAACTCTGAACAATGATTAATGACCTTCATTCATCAGGGGAGATGTGACAATGGGGGCATTCAGCCCAACATAAAGTGCCATGGATGATGGGATCTTGAGGTGTTTTTTTTTTTTAAGGTTATAGGTGTCCTTGTCTCGCACACTTCGGAGCCATGATAACTTTAGCTAGATGTTAAATGCTGGTACATCATCTGCCTCTGTGGAGTCATGAATAAACATATTATTCAGTACTAGCTACTGGCTATACGACTCTGGTAAAAGGCCCATTTGGAATCCGAAGTCTAATCTGAACTTTTTTTCTGATTCGTTTGTGTTAGCCCGGAGGACACATTAGCTTAGCTTTGTTGTGGAAGAATGCATTTCAAACCCTCATTTACAACTTATTTTTTTTTTTATTTTTTTTTTTTTTTACAACTTATTTTATTTCGCCGGTTTTGGGAGGTTCTGTCAGGATGTGGGAGCCCACCGCTGTGCCAGCCACCGTGTGCTTTCTGATGCTCCTCTGTGCCTGCTTTCATTCCCACTGCGCCATCAAAAAATAGCCCAGACTGAAAATGGCCGCCACTGTTGTGGTGCAGAGATTCCAATGTCCTAGATAGAGGCTGTTTTACCATGAGTGGTCCAGCGTATTGTTAAAGTGTGTAAGGGTGTTGTCAGTGTTGTTATTGCTGTAGGAATGTTTTCCATAATGCGTATATGATTATTGAAAGCTAATACTACACAGCAATGTATAATGAGTCACCCTTGCAGCTGAAGTTATACTGTATACCCGACACTGTAGTCCTCTGTAATGTCAATTCTTTTGGGCCCCGGTCACCACTGCCGGTTCCGGTTCTGTGAGTGTGTGTCTGTAGCTCCTGGAGATAGACGAGACCAGCGTGTGGTAGACACCCAGATCGCTTTCGTGACTCTTCTGTACAAAACGGCGATTGTTCCCCCAGCCGAACTCTCTACGAGCTAAACAAATAAAGAAGGTCAGTGGTGGAGAATAGGCCTTTGAGATGGCCGTGTGCACAGCTGCAAGCCCCTCACGCTGCCGCCTGCCTGCTGCTAGCTAGCTTTATAGATCCCATATAACTCAAATTCACACATTTTCCTTATAGATATAACAAGGAATAAATCAGGGACAAATTGACTGCTGAGAAAATGATGATGCAGTCGGCAGGGCCTGCAGGTGCCACTGTCCCCTGGCCCCCCGTGAAGGTCTGCACATCAGTAGCTTTGCAGGCTGGGCTCCTCCGAGGCCCTGCTGGCTCAGCGGGGGATGACACTGTGGTCGGCTGTAGGTGCCGCCCTGTTTTCCTGCTGCAAGCGGGGGCCTGAGGTGCAAACCGCAGACCAGACCATCCCAGGGTCAGCTGGGTGGCATGAGATTTTCAGCTCGGGACTAGTCTGCACACGCACGTATGTAACCGTTTTATTACCTTGTAAATAGTCTGTAGGGTTTGCAGACTACGCCAGTGCTTTTGATTTAGCTAATTTTAGGTTTATAATGGAATAATATAGTTTGGCGGTAAGATTGCTTGCGTGAGTGTGAGACTCAGAAAGCGAGTGTCTCACTGGATGCGTGAGAATTGACAGCCCTGCCACCCCCCACTCCCCCACCCCCCCCCACTC
>JAODJU010000130.1:8950511-8966672 GCA_026776725.1 Gnathonemus echidnorhynchus
TAACCTTATGAACCTGGCAGAATGCTACAGTCTGCAGGCTAAAGCACAGGTTTAGCAAGGTGACCTTATGAACCTGGTAGAATGCTACAGTCTGCAGGCTAAAGCACAGGGTTAGCAGGGTGACCTTATGAACCTGGCAGAATGCTACGGTCTGCAGGCTAAAGCACGGGGTTAGCAGGGTGACCTTATGAACCTGGCAGAATGATATGGTCTGCAGGCTAAAGCACAGGGTTAGCAGGGTGACCTTATGAACCTGGCAGAATGCTACGGTCTGCAGGCTAAAGTACAGGGCTAGCAGACTGACATTATGAACCTGGCAGAATGCTACACAGGGCTAACAGACTGACATTGTGAACCTGGCAGAATGCTACAGTCTGCAGGCTAAAGCAGAAGGCTGGCAGGCAGACCTTGGCTGTGTCTGAATTCAGTGGTTGCATCCTTCTGAGGCTGCATTTAAGGACTGAATGCATCACAGCAATGCAACAAGGCTGTCCCATTACAAAGGCTCCTTCAAATGTCCTCTAGAAATGCATCCTTCTTTTCCTGCTCCGTGACAGACACACCCAATGGATCCATCTCAGCCTAACATATCCCAAGATTCATTGCACAGAGGTACAGTGGGTGTATTCTGGGTAGGCAATAGGAGTGTCACTTCATAACTTCAGGTGGGAACAGCTGGTGACACATATAGGAAATTATTTGTAGGCCAGACCGTCCCAGTCTCTACCTTCGTAGACCACATTCTATGAAAGATGCAGCCCCTGAAATCAGACACAGCCCTTATGAACCTGGAAGAATGCTCCAAGCTACATGTAATAGCACAGGGCTAGCCGGCCGACCTTATAAACCTGGCAGAATGCTACGTCCTGCAGGCTAATGCACAGGCTAAAGTAATAAGCTAGCAGGTATACAGATCTGCCTGAAGGCTACATTTTACAGGATGACGAGTTGGCCTGGCACATTATTAACAGGCTGTTGCAGCGTACAAGTTTCAACCTGTGCCCATAGATTTATGTTTCATAGGTACCAGAGACAAATACACCACAGTGATGCTGTTCCCGTATTTAAATCCTTCCTGTGAAATATGGTTTATTTTAATAGGAGCACTCTAAGCTTGTACAACCTTTTTTGTCTTTGAGCAGATGGATGACGTGATCGATGACATCATTAGCCTGCAGTCAAGTTATGATGACATGCAAGCATATGCTGACCCCGTGGTCCAGATGTCCAACACCGTAAGTACAGCGAATGCACTGGGCACTGGGGACGCCCAGCCTGGCATCTTTTTTGGATTGTTTTCCTTGTGAAATGGAGAAATCGCTATGGAGACTATGCCGAAAGGACAAAAATGAATCAGGGCCTCGGTACGCCTGTAAACATCTCTCCCTCTAACGAGAGCCCCTGGGGCCCGTTTGGGCCCCCGATACGTAGCTGAACTCAGTCTTTGTGAAAGTGGCCGTGGACAAAGGGACGCCCTGTTCTCTTCCATAAAAAGAGTTCGCCTAAATCCATACGGCTGTTTTCCACCCTGAAGCGTAAGAGTGTGGTTGTTTTGCTGACGAGTGCTTCGTCTGCCTTCGGGCCCGTGGCTCTTCTGTGCTATGCCCTAATGTTCTTGCTGGTGTACACGGGGAGGACGCCTCTCTCTTTAAGTGGTCACGTTAAGTTATTGGCGTGAAGCTGCCAAGATGTAGCACTGCCCCATACACAAAATTTAAAACCATGCTGTGCCGTGTAAAGCCAAAAAAATCCATTGGCAAAATAATCGCTTTAGAGCTTCGTTTCGGGGAATAATCTCAGTACTTTGCTCCAGGTTATTCGAAGTAACTGCTGTGAATTAACAATTAAGCCACATCCAGTTAGAGTTCAACTTGTTTACAAGACATTTGTTTGAAAGGGGGCTGCAAAAGGGAGGGAAAGAACAGGCTGAAAGTCCAGGCAGGGGAAAGATCACTTTTTTTTGCTGAGGGCCAGTAGAAGAGGGCAGGCTCTAGACGTCTCGGGGACAGTGTCTTAGTGGATGGGGACACCGGCGTCACGCAGGGAGAGCTGCAAACGTGCCCAGAGTCTAGCCAGAATGAAGGAAGCAGGGAAGACGTATGCTATCGTGGAGGTAGTCGATGGGGAGAGGATACAGCTGGTAAGAGCATTTTGAAATTGCCAAAGGGGCCACCACAAGGGGCAGCAGCTGCAGGGCACAAGAAAAGTCTCTGATTGCCTGTGCGGCTGCTCTTTCTCCCTGCCGCCCGGCAGACTAACCTGCACCAGCAGTGAGATTTACCTGGGGGGCTTCTTAGCGCCGTCCTAGGTGGCCGAGAGACGCTGTTGCGATGTTACTCTGCTGTGATTCGTCATCTTCTCAACTTCCTGCTGAGTCTGCCAGTTCTCTCATTGGCACATTCCTGGGAATTGGTGCAGTGGAATTTAGGAATAGTTTTCCGCAGACGAGCAGAATCCTTACTGCGTCTCCTGCCTTTCGGTTCATTCTTAGATATAGAGCTGTTTTGTTTACACAACTGGTAGTTACTCCGGTATTGATTGTCTCTCGTTAGCGATTAGCCCATTGAACGAGCTTCTGCTGAGGCATGGCTCTCAGAAGCAACTCTCAGGCACGCCGAGAATGCAGTCAACATCCTGTGCAAGGAGTTTTATGTTTTTATAAACTGAAATCTGTGTCTTTATATGGAAGTTTTCTTTCTTTATGCTGAGATTAACTTCATGAATATCAGCGTGCGTGTGCAGCAAGAGATTAAAATTGATTGAAATCTTAAAAGGTGTAAATAGCTCTGAGAATCTAAAAGCATTGTTTTTTTTTTTTTTCTCTCTCGCGCAACCTTCAGATGCGCTGTTCCTCAGTCAGGACCTCTCGCAGTTCTCAGAATTCTCACATACTTCAGGTACCCTCTTGTGTAGAAAACGAAGGGTTTCTCCATTGCTGTCTGAGGTCTCTCCGAATTGCACCTGTAACTCCAACATTCGCATGCTTTTGCCCCCTTCCCATAGCAGCATGCTTGGCTGCTCCACACCGTGCAGGAAGGCATGAGACACCCCCCCCCCACCACCACACACACATACACACACCTTAAAAGACATTACAGCTCGCTGACAGTGCAGGTCGTTAATCTTTACACGCCTCTCGCTCCGTGCTTTTCACCGGCGACAGGTAACACCCTTTCCCCTTGCTGATGCTGCACAGGTGACAGCATAGGGGCTCCGCTGACCCCCACCCCCACCCCCCCGGACTTGAGTCCGGCAGGTTGGTGAAAGTACGCCGTGATCCTGACATTGATTAATACCGACCCAGTTTGCCTGGCACCTCGGCTCTGAGAGGCCGGGCCCCGCTTCAGAAGCCTACATGATACATTATCTGTATCTGAATGGCTACCTATCCGTCAAGGCTCATTAGGAACCTGTATGCCACTGCACAGTTATACTGAGGCACTGAGATAGAGCACAAGATACGGCAGGAATAAAGCAATAAATGGCGGTGATAAGAGATGACCCGATAGTCAATCATTCCTCCGCGAGCTCATTCTGCTTGACGGTTCGCTTTATCTGCACGTTATCATCTCTGAGAAGCTCTACTAACGATACAGATGTAGCATAGCATTTTCTGCGTACTTTTGACGGAGATACTTCACCAAAGCGCTGCATGACGCCCGTAGCACGTTGTACAATCTGCTCAGATTTTGCTCATGGTGACGCCGTTGAGCTCCCGCTTCAAGGACACCTTGGTGAGATTTCTCAGAAAAGACACAGAATGACGTTCTGTTAGCATTTAAGTTGTAGAAGGTTCTCATCAGCTGTCTGTGAGCAGCAGCCTGGTAAAGGTACTGTTTGGCAAAAGGTTTTGTGAGTTTGATTGGCTGTAGGCGTTTGACTGCATCTCTCTCTCCCCATCTCTCTGTACCTGTCTCTCTTTGTCCCTGTCTTACTGTCCTTGCCACAGCTGCCTCTGTCCAGCAGCCACCTGGACGTGTACACGGGCCCAGGCATGACTGGGCCGGCCATCACCATGACCAGTAACTCCTGCCCCGCCAACCTGGCTATCAAGAGAGAGATGTCGGGTAAGCTAGCCCAGTGTAGCGCCATACATCTGTGGGGTGTGGCACAGAACTGCCTGAATGGGCTAGTTATACACCAGGCTTGGTACAGCTTAGCCAGGGATAATGTTCATGTTTGGGGTAAATCATGTTAGATCATCAGTTTGGGTCCCACTGACCCATGTTTGTGAACACTGTGAACAAACTGGTGGCCTGGTCCTAAGCGGCCCGCCATAGCCTCATCTATCCTGCAGCCAAGTAAGAGCGACTCCTCAGAAGCACAGAAAACTAACAAAAGCCGTATTGTAAGTCACCCCCCCCCCCCCCCCGTCGAAGCAGGGTTTAGTGGCCAGGTGCTGGGCCAGACTCATTTTTAAGAATGAGAGCACTCAAGAAACAGTGTTTGGTGCCTCACTGGTCTGGCTGTAGTGCGATCTGGGGGTGGGCTTGGTGACCGTATCGGTATGCTGCGATGACTGATGCCCCAATGAGACTGAGACCCATTGCAGCTCTCGGGAGTTGGCAGTCTGCACAGGGCACGCCGGACACGGACTGACGTCTCTTTCCTTTGCTGCAGATGACGAAGCTCGTGCTCTGGCCAAGGAGAGACAGAAGAAGGACAACCACAACCTGAGTGAGTCTGCCTTTCCTCATCCGGATGACCTCATCCCGCTTAAAGCCGCCTCCATCATGCTGGAACGTAGCCAAAGGTTTATGGCCCCCAACATGCTGTTAACCTGAGGGACTGTGCTGATAGCGGTGTAACGAGGGTGCGATTGCCTTTGACAGCTGTCAGGTAATCAAGGTGCAGCGTTATTGCCATGTTGGCGTGACACCCCAGTCTCTGCATGTTACAACGTTACCGTGGGCGGAGGGAAGCTGCCAGACACTGGCTGCTGCACAAGATGCTTATGACTGTGGTTACATGTTCAGCTTGTGGAGAGAACCGGGCCTTAACATTAACAGCTAGCTTTGGGTCCATTTGGACATCCAGTGAAGCTTGTATCTCCTGCCTTTTGAGGTCTGAGCAAGGCTGGGACTAGGGGGACCAGGAGTGGGTTTCCCGTGGCTCTGCCATAGTCGGGCCGAGTATAGGGCATAGCCTGGTAGCCCTTGGCTGACATTGCTGTCTCCTCTGCTTTGCAGTCGAAAGAAGACGAAGGTTCAACATCAATGACCGCATCAAAGAGTTGGGAACCATGATCCCCAAGACAAATGACTTGTAAGTTACGCTTTATCCTTAATGTTGGTGCTGTTGGCCCTTCAGTTAAAACCTGAACAGGTTCTCCTGCTAGAGACGTGAACACATGATAGAGTTTGAGCATGGAAACAACACAGGAAGAGTTAAAGTGAACATTATGCACGTCGGTTGGGAGTGTGGAACCTTTGCTTGACAGTCTTAGAGACATGGCCTGGTTCATGTCGAACCTGCTGCCCCCCCAGGGATGTGCGCTGGAACAAGGGCACCATCCTGAGAGCGTCGGTGGAGTACATCAAGCGCATGCAGAAGGACATCCAGAGAAGCCGCGAGGTGGAGACCAACTTCAAGCGCATGGAGCTAGCCAACAAGCAGCTGTGGCTGCGCATTCAGGTTCGTGGTGTGTGAGCGAGTGGCCGTATCAAGGGGGTGGGGATTGTGCTGTCAGCCAATGAGCAGTGTCCTTTCATTTACACCCAGCTTTGGGTACATTTGTGTCATTTCAGGTCCTTGTTGTCATATCAGTTTGATTTTTGGGGTATAATCAAAATGGTTACCATAACGTCAAAAAAAAAAAAAAAACAAGCCATGCAGGGCTGAGGCACAAATTAAACCATCAGAATCAGCACCGATTAAGAACTGGCACCTTTTTCCTGTGATAGTTTCTGATTGGTAGACGGGCAGTGCTAACAACCAATGACATTCCTCCTTCTTCATCTATCTCCCAGGAGCTGGAGATGCAGGCCCGGCTCCATGGGATTCCCAGCAACTCACCTTCAGGCATGGGTGGGGCCGAGCTCCTGGGCTCCTACGTCAAGCAGGAGGGCAGCCCAGAAGAGGCGCTCCACCAGCACCCGCCGCCCCCAGCGCCCCACCAGCTGCCCCCGCTGCCTGGCCACGGCCTGGCCCAGCCGCCCTCGCTGCAGTACCCACCCATGGGTGGTCCCCAGCACTTCGACTTCGCCCCTTCGCTGGACGCATGCGACGGCGGCCTCAACTACCCTCCGCCATGCAGCGCCAGCAAGAAGGGCGAGCTGGGCTTCCTGCTGATGGACGAGCTGTCACCGCTGGGCGTGGGGGACCCGCTGCTGTCCACCCTCTCCCCCGAGACGTCGGTGGACAGCAGCCGGCGGAGCAGCTTCAGCATGGAGGACTCGGACATCCTGTGACACGCACACACACACACACACACTCTAACACACGCACACAAGAACACTATATGCACTCACACGGAATCTGGTACCGCACACACACACCCACATGTCATCGACACACTGTGACCTCTCTCATATGTGCAAAAAAAAAAACACACAATAAACACATCTAGAAAGATTTAAATACAGTCATCCGTCAACTTATGTCCTACCGAGTAACATCTGATCATACTTATCTCCCATAAGAGCCTTAATAAAATTTATCAAGAGACATACAAAGCAGGCGTCTGCCATAGTAGACATATTTTACCACGTGTGTGGTGTGCGGCAAGAACCAAAACAATCGATTTGCACTGCCACTATAAAGGTTTAGTTAAATGGTGTGATATTGTGTATTATGTTATACAGTAAGTCAATGGATACCGGTATAACATAAGACCCAATTCCCCACCCCCAGTCCCAAGAATACTGACATGTGCCACACACATATGCACACAGACAATAAATACTGTCCCTGTCTGTCTCTGTCTCTCTTTCTCTCTCTCTTTCCCTTTCTTCTCGATATGCAGCCGCACACAAAAACACATGTAAACACACCAACTCAGAGGCTTTCATACTCAAGCTCACCCTCGTCATCACTCCAAGTCCTCTAGCCCCTGTCGACGCCTTCCGGCTCCCACAGAACGCGCCAGAAGGCCGCAGGAACTACATGCCTATAGCATGGATTTCAAACAGATGAGCCTTGCAGAGGTCAAGGTCCAGGATGTAGAGGTCAAACGAGAACAACAGAGAAGATAATGGCAGCTTTTCTTCATGGTTACGTATGTAGAGCAGGGAGGCCTGAGACGTCATACCACTTACCAAGAACCACTTTATGTCATTCGTTTGGTTAGCACTCCACGTTTCACTGAAAGTCTGTCAGGAAACTCTCAGGTCGGAACCCCCAGGAATGGAGTGCCCTCCAAACAAAAAACACACAAAAAAAAAAAAAATTATTGCTGGGCAGGTTGTAAGCCACTGCTCAAATGAACTACGATGAGTGTGGAGAACAGAGAGAGGATGGTGTGTCCGTTAGCATGGGCTGTTAGCGTTGGTCGTTAGCATGGGCCTTTAGCATGGGCCGTTAGCATGGACCGTTAACATAGGCAGTTAGCACGGCCGTTAGCATGGGCCATTACTGTGGGCCATTAGCATGGGCTGTTAGCATGTCCCAGAGATGAGGGTCACGCACGTGGGTGGCTTAGCACGCACATTGGGCTGACTGGCAGCTTGTGCCGATCACTGACTACAGCACCGGATAGCCGCTGTGTAGCATTCTGAAAATCTAGCTGTGTACCCGTGGGTCTTTTTCTGGTTGGATTGTTCGGTCTAGTGGGCACACTGTAAACACATCGTTGAGGAATTGTAAAAAACAAAATAATTAAATAATAATTAAATGTGTTTGTTCTGCTTTGAAATAGATTGTCATTTTATTTTTCTCCCAAAGCACTGGAAACCTATATTATATTATTGACTTTATACAAGAAGGATTTTATGAAGTGACAGTTTTATTGAAATGTTTTACACTGTCAAACCACTTATGTGTATTTTGTTTGTATTTGTGGTTTTTATTTTATTCTAAAGTGACCTTTTTTATCTGACTATAGAACCATTTAAATATGAAGATATTTAATGCGTTAGACTATAGTATATGGAATGTGGAGAGCCATATTACATGTAAAATATAAATTTCTGTTTCCAAAGGAATGTTTAATCTTATTTGGCAAAATTCAAAAATTGTAAGATGTCATTTTTATATTGATTTGTTTTCTAAGTCACATAGTTATTTAATGAAGAGAAAGGGGTTTTCGTGGTGATTTTATTGATTTATGTTACCTGTGTTTTGCGAATGTGAATTTTATCTACTGTACAGTGAGGTCATTCTTCTTCATGGTGCCAGTATCTGCTCAGTGCCTTCTTATTAAAAAATGAATGCTTTTCTTTCATAAGCCACCAGCTGTATAGATGAAATTTTGTTAATGTACCACTCTGTTTTTTATGCATGGGTCATTTCATCGATCTGTTTTTTTCCGTTTCTTTTCAAAAATGAACAGGAAAGTGTACAGCCCCGCACTCCCAAATTCCCCATGTTCCAGATGCAAATCTTTGACTTGGTTTTTAAAAAGGAGAGAGGCTACGTCATTAGCCGGACGCGTCTGATGGTTTTGCGCTGCTTGCACGACGGACGCCCCAGGAATGAGGAGGTTTGCGTAGTGAATGCTGCCCATCCTAACCCTAATGCCGCTCCTGTCCATTTTCCGGCGCTGTTATTTTCCCGGGAAGTTGAGAACCTGTGATTGAGGTTTGTTTGGATATAAAAATTTTCCGAAAAATTGCACTGGAAGTCCCCGGTTTCTTTATTCTTTGAAGATGCGGGGGTTCGCTTTCCTGCTTTGAGTGAGCATGCGAGTCAGTGAAAATATGGAACAGTAAAAACAGGCTGTGAAAACCCTTCGAATATATGAATACAAAACGCTAACAAGTCCGGCCTCTATTGGTTTTGTGGCCTTAGCGCATACCCCGTGGCCGCTATACAAGCCAACACGTAAGATTATGGCATAGCAGGTGCGCGGGGATGCCAGGCGTTCTTGGTGCTGGATGCACCATTCTTTGCACCTATTGCTTGAAGGGATAGTGCTCTGAATCGTGGCCCACAAGCGCAGCTATTGAAAAGTCTACTTCAGGACAACGCAGAGAAAGGAGGGACATCAGTTCACACAGGTGTCCATAAGGGGGCAGTCTTGATCAAAATGCTGATGGAGAGCACATATTCACACAGCCAGACTTAAAGGCAGGTTTAAAGTCAAGCTGCACTTCAGATTGTGCCTCTGACCTCAGCCATCGCGATAACAAGATATTAATTATAATTAATTATTTTAGTTTAAATACGAGTAGTGAAGAAACAGATGGTTGTTTTGAGTCCTTGGAAGAACACATCTCTACAATAAAATATTCTGGCTAAAATCATGCTGTTAGTTGTGTGAGTTAAAAAACTCCCCACTAGATAAAATTCAGATTATACTATTTGTATTGTATTAATTGTTACACATAATAACTTAATTTTGTATTAGTCACGGCTTTCTTACTATAGTTATACAATGAACATTTTCATTACAGCCAGTTGGTATAAAACATTAACACGAGTATAACTAATTATAATAAGTTTAAAAGTAAATTGTTCAATGTACGGGACATGGGAGTTATCCGTGGATTTAAATGAGCAACGGTTACAAAGGGTCTCATTTGAGGTATTTGTCCGGTAGCAGCACCGGCCAATGAAGGCGCCGGGTGGAGGGACGGTACCCCCGAGTGACGTCAGTTGGAACGCAGATTTCCCGAACGCACGTATATATGTGATACAACAATCGTCTTAGTGATTCCAGGAACTGTATGCATGTTCATGAATCATAATATCCATAATAACGGTAGCCGAATTTGTACTTTGTGCACTTAGAAGAAAGAAGCCTATGACCAAGATTTTGATCGACATGCCCCTAATATTGTGGGAGTATCGTGCGCGTTCAGAGGGACGGGGGGATCGGGGCTGATTCGGTTTCTGCCATTGCTGGATCCAAACGCTTGTCTTGTGTATGTCAGGCTTCATTTTTCCTCTTGGAGTGCCCTTCCGAGATAATAATCTGTGGCCGCCACTGTGAGGTAAAATTTTGTCTATTTGAATCAGGAACAGGCTACTATTAACGAGGTAAAATTCAGCCAAAAATAAATTTAAAAATCACTACACCAGGAATGATTGCTTACAGAGAAAGGGACTGATTTACACACAATTAAGAAAAAAATGTTAGTTTGTAATCTGTTGAGTCATTTTACTGCCTTTCCTACTTTCCAGTGGTTATTCACTTCATTCTGCGCTGATGTCTATTCCTCCGTTTAAATGATAGACTAATCAGACACTATAATGTTACTAAATTTACTGCGCTAACGCCCCCGCCGCTGTTGCGCCATCTAAAGACTGTGAAGTCAGTGTGAAATCCAGATGTTTTCCCTGAACTGAATCAAAAGCTGTCTGGATCACTTCGCAGGATCCAAATACCTATTGCTACTCCAAATAGCTAATTGCTGTCAGATGACTCATGCCATTATCTTTAAGCTCCCGAGTTTAAACGGGCTCCTCCTACAGTAACCAGTAACTGGGCAAGAGGGTCTCTGAAAAGCTCCGTTAATATTGTGGCTGGGCCAGACAACCATTTTAACGCTCCATTCTCTGTTGTCTGGAATTCTTTCCAGTTGCACTGCCTGTTTTTCCTATTTATTGCATATTTATTGTTTCGTTTCATATATTGCGCTGTCTTTTGTCTTGCTTGTCTTGGCTTTTTTGCACTGCTGTTTGTCAGATTCTCCCCCATAGACCTGTCCCCTCCCCTTCAACTGTGGCATACGAAATTCACTGTTCTTCGGAACACATGTGACAAGAAAAACTTGAAACCTGCATATCCCTTTGACATCTTTTTTTACAGACTGGAATGGATGACGGTGTTACAATCCGAAATCCTTTGATCGAGCGCTTCTCTGCACACCTAATGAATAAAGTATGCTTTGACGGGATACTAAGCGTGGAAAGGTTTATGTACACACAGCTACCACAGTTAATATAGTCTGGGCGGTTTCTTTGTGGTCTATTATTGTGATATGACTGTGCACGAAGCTGCACATTTGGAGATGTATACTGTACTGCTTTCACTGTCTCATTCGTTCACTTTCAGCCAAAACTATGCTATCTGCATCAAGAGAAAATTGGATTTCTCCCCACTTACCATATAAGTGCGGTTACAATCACGTCTCTGGAATGAAATCTGAAACTGACAGATTAAAAAGAGAATCTGATGTAGCTGTCCACACTTGGTTCAAAACCATGTCTGAGAAGACACGACCTTCCTAGATTAATCGTTTTTTATAACTTGGAGAAGAGAGAGATGAATGCTACTCCCGAGAATCTTTTTGATGTCATATCCACGCTCATGTCTGAGGTAGTCCATCTTTTGTATTTTTGTAGCGGATTGTGACATACTGCCGACTTTTTCCACCAAGAAGCCCGTGCGGTGTCATGATAAAACATGCAATGCGCGGGAATGACCTGCGTTTCCCACCTGCGCCACTAGAGGGCACGGGAGAGCCATCTGAACACACAATCCCAGTTTTACACGCATCTCAAAAGAGAGCTTGTCTAATTTATTTCTTTAAAAAACAATTACAGAAATAGCACGGCAATGCAATTAACCTATTTTTAAATACAATTTTATTAGGACAGTTTATTCCAGATAAAGAGAAGCCTAAAATAGGCTAATTAGAGTGCAGTCATTACAGAATCAAGCTAACCGCCTCACTCGAAGCAAGTGTATAGTTAAAGATTTTCATTGCTTAATGAAAGTTAATCAAATACAGAATTCAGGAGAAATAAGATGGGGAATGAGACGTTACACTAACAGACTAGGGACTGCTAGTAACAGAGACTCACATAATGTAGGTGTTTGTGTCTGTTCTTCAGTACAAATACAGACCATATGGGTACAATTAATTACAATTTGAATGGCAATACACAAATTTAGATAACGATTAAGGCATAATAAGCTTCAAATATATAATAAAACAATGGTCTTTTGACTATGATGTGCTCAAATAATGTCGTCTATACAATTCAAGAAACATTTAAAACATTTATCTTGAGAAATATTATTACGTGGAAAACACGACTGTCATCCATGAATGAATGAAACCCCAGTGTCTGGTCTCCTACATATTAAGGGATTAGTTTTAGAAGAAGTTTTCCCAATTTCATTTTGAGGGGTTGTTGGGAAGGAACAATTATTTGATGTAATCTAAATTAATTGAAAAATTAAGGTTTTCCCACCCCCACAAATCTTCACAGTCCTGCTGCTGGTAGATGCAGGAGAGACTTAACTTATTTAATTCAAAGCAATGCACAGAATTTCCAACCCCTGGCAAACTCCTGGAATCAGGTGATATTTTTGCTCTGCAACCCTTGACCTCAAGCTGTACTCTGCCCCCTGGTGGGTATCTATAGTATTTAGGACACAGCCGTATGGACCCAGTGTCAGACGTTCAGGTGCACCACAAACCACTGGAGAGAGAAGAGTCCTGACTCGCAGGCACACATTGTACTTGCATGTAACAGAAATAATGTGCTGTAATTTAGATCCTGTGACTTTGTTGCCCTGTGCAGCTGTAGCATGTGGTGGAATTGACAGCCTGAATGGGACGGTATGTGTTTTTCACCCAGAGCACATGGAGTCAAACGGCCTTTTAGGCGACACTGAAGGGGGCCGGATTGTTCTGACTCCATAAGCCCCCCCCTCCCCCCACCAAGCGGCACTGGGCCATTCCCCTGCTTGTTCTTTATGATGTTAATGGCCTCCCATAACTAATAATTCCCTGTAGATTTGGAGTGCGGTGATTTTACGGGCTCTGCGTAGGCGTGTCGTCCGAACGCTCCTCAGAGGCTCTGGAATTCCCGTCCTCACGTGTCTCGTGGCCACAGGAAGGGAACGAAAGAAAATAACATTAATTGAGAGAAGCCGAGGTACTCGCACATTTTGGCTCTGTGCTCCAGAGGTCCGAGAGCGGCCAAACAAACCTCAGATTTCCAGATTTTCATTTGCCTTGCGGTCCAAACAACGGCTCGAGTGAGCGCCAACCACGCCAGAAGGATTTTCAGACGGGGTAAGGACAGAAGAACAAATAAACATTGAGAAAAGAAGGCCAGAGCAGAAGCTGACAGACCATTTTGCTGCCTCTCGATCGGAGCACATTACAGCAGCGCCATTCATGTGGGGGAATATGTGAGATTATGTCAAAGATGCACATTCCTCGAATTGCTAGCCTCTTCTCCCCGCAGTTCGGCTCAGTAATGCCCTTCTCTGTTCTGTCCCTGCTTATTTCTTGTTCATTCTCTCGTTCTCTTTATTGGCCCCCCTCCCCCGCCCACCTTTCGGCCAGTCAGCCTGTCTGCTGTGGGTCACTGTACTCACTCTCTTGCACCACCAGCAGTGGTCAGTACAGGCATCAGCGGCCACCCAGGGTGCCATCTACTGAGGGGGGGGGGGTCATCGACTTAGCAGGCCACTTTCTTTGGCAGGGGGGGCCAGTGGTGAAGTGCGGCAGGTGATGGAAGCTGCTCTCGAACGTGGGCGACACAGCTGCAGCGCTACCGCTGCGGTGAGTGTAGGTCTGCAGAAAGACAGGCTCACTGATTAGCCTCAGTGGGGATGCAGAGACTGAAAACCTGGCAGACTCTGCTGCCGTCGTAAAGGAAGGCCTTTTATTAACACCAAGTGACACTGTGAATCTCACACGCAGCTTTTCTTGAAAACTTTCAGTATTACTTATTGATCCTTCCGTGGCCATTAGCTGGTCATTCATCACTGCCGTTTTACGACTGGCCATATCTGCACCGTGATGCGCCACTTGAAATGTTCCCAACACCAAAAAGTTTCATTGGATCCCCAAAGTGAAGGTCAATCATGCCGTCTGTCCCTTTCCTTTATTATGTGATCGACACGCTTATCATCCAGCTGCCAGCGTTATCCGAACTTATACTGTCATTAGTGCTCTGGTCTCCTGCTCGTCTTGAAGTTCTTCAGAAAGGGATGAATGAAGTTTAAAAACAAGCGAGACGACTCTGACCAGGGCAGGGAGCAGGCAAACTTTCCGGAAAGGTTAACACCGGTTTGTGAACAAAGAGTAGGCCTCTTTTCTTCTCTCCTTGCATTCCTCTGACTCGCTGACACTTTCCTACATATTTAATACTTTTACCTGACTTTTTTCAACCCTCAATCTTAAAAAGGGTCCCACACTGGCAAGGGTGACAGCGGCCGGCCTTGCAATATGAATAATTTCCTCGCATTAACATGGTGAGAGGTGCTTTTGCCTTTTCATGTCTGGAGAATTGAACAGGGGGGAATGACATTGTTCAATCTCCGGGTGCACTTGGCTCTTTATCGGTTGCAGATCAAAATTTATTCCCAGGATGCGGCCTGCGACCTGCCTCTGACTCTGGAGGTTTTTTTATAAGCCTAATTAAGTAACAGGGATGAAAATGGTGAAATAAGAGGCCAATTTACAACTCACAAAATGGGGAGATCAAATCAACTCATGAGCAATTAATGGGAAGAGTGAGCGAATAAAGGAGTAAGCTATAGTGTGGAGGGTCGCTTTTAAAGCTGCACTCTGCTGCTATTAAGGATTAGCCTGAAGGTCACGCAAAACCCAGGATGACCTTGGAGATTAAGACTGTCTCCGTAATGAATACAGGGAACCTGGAATAGGCAAGTTCCTCCATCGCATTAACAGGGGGGGAGCTGTTAGGGGCAGTGGGAGAAGACCCTTTGCAGGGACCCCCCCTGTTCCCCTGTGAGGACCTGGGCAGGAAAGGTGTCTGTACACCGACATTATCGTCCAGGAGGAATGTCGGCCTTCCAGCATGGGAGACACATTTCTATCACCAATACCACGGCGGCAGCAGTTACCAAGGGCGGGGTCGGGGGGGGGGGGCAATAGGAGGCCCACTGGGACATGAAGCAGGCCAGCACACAGAGGTAGTCTCCTCAGCTTTTCGGAGGGGTGGGGCGTGAATTATTTTATTTGTGCAGTTTGAACTTGGTGCGGCTTCTCAGACGGGAGCCCCACCCTCATTTTCTGGAGGCCTCCTGTCAGCTTCCAGCTGTGTTCCCTCAGCCCCCATCTCGCTTGGTACCCCCCCCCCCCCACCCCTACCCCCCTTTACCCAAACAAAGTGGTGCGTAGCGAGAGCCGAGCTGCATTCCCCCTGACCCCGGCGCTGCTGACGGCTGCGAAAGTGGGGTGCGTGCGGTAGAGTGCATGCATGTGAGTGTGCGCATACACGCATGCTTGCATGTTTGCCCACCGGGCCAATAGGGGGAGGCAGCGGTCCACAGACGGGTCTCCTCCAGGTCAGTTTTCCCCGAGAAGTGTGCAGAGTGCAGGAGGAATACAGGATACAAATACATCTTATGTACAAGTGACAAAAAAAAAATCAAATATGTCACTTTAATCCCGTCGCGGGCAACAGACAGACACGTTAGCGCAGAGCGGCAGAGGCTGGCATACGCTTGATTAGGAATAAATACAGAGGAACGACAATTCTCTCACATCTAGTTGTAAATGTAGTGGCGCAAAGCCTTTATCTCTAGGTGACAGTGGAAGCCTCCACAGATTACATTCAGAAATCAAGCGCTCAGGAAGATTCAAGAACATCTGAGAGGTTCAGTTGGACGGCAGATTCTGCAGTCGTCCAAACCAGAGGCTGCGGCGGCAGCAGTGGTTCCACCATGGGGCTGCTTCTCTCCAGATCTTGAGGAAGTATGAAGTTACTTGAAGCACAGCGCGCGCTATGAGCCAGCGTAAACACAAGCCGTCTGACCCATGGCTTGTGCAAAAGCGCCTCTCATATTTATTCAATTGGTGCTTGACCCTCGAGGCAGCGTGAGGATGGAGAAACCGTTATGCAATGCCTCTCCTGGCCAGCATCTCAAAGAGCGGGTTAAACTCCTTGTGGGTATTTGTGGCTAACAGAGTATTAAGAACATCTCTATCCGAAGGGGGCGGACAACGATCCAGAACCTCAATGAAAGTCAATCATGGAGCTGACCCAGTGGAGAAAGGGTCAGATTCCATCTGGTGTCGGTACTCCCCCTACAGAATTCAGTTTACTGTAGGTTCTGCAGACATCCCC
>JAODJU010000130.1:8989485-9001970 GCA_026776725.1 Gnathonemus echidnorhynchus
CCCCACCCATACTACATAATGAGGGAGAGACATCTCTTTGAATTCCCGCTGGGAGTACCTGCTAAGCACAAAAGCAGCGCTAAGCTATTTTTGGAGGCCTCTTTTAATTTATTTCCCTGATTCGGTGATGATAATAATAATTGTGCTGTAGGTGTCGCATCGAAATTAACTGTCAGCCCTCGGGCGCTATCGTGGAGCGATCGCTCGCCAAAAGAGCCTCCCTTTCTTGTCTCGCGCCCTTCGCCTCCCTCGCACTCCTCTCTCTCTCTCCTCCCTGCCACAAAAAAAAAAAATAAAAAAAAAACAGGGCCTCTCACTCTGTCCTTTTCCCCGGTTTTGTTGAGCTTATTCAAATCAGGTGTTTGAAAACCAGCCTTGTTTGCATTGTAATGTCGCGGTGGAGGGTTTACAATTTACTGATACCGACGCATAATGGGGCCCCCGGCACGTTCTGGAATTTTAAACGAATTCGATTTTTTGCTTGTCTGTATTCTAATCATAGCGTAACATGATAGCTTACAAGAATGTCTTTGAAACCATTTTTTAACTAAATAAATTTGATTTTGAAAGGCGTGTGTTTGGCAGATTGGCCCGTGCATATTTTGCCAGCCTTCCCAGGTGCTGACATGGATAAAGCAGCTAGTTTATTACGCATAATAGGATGCATGAAACGTTCACATGTACAGGGATTCTATTAGGCCGCGCCGTGGTCGGCGAGCACAAAGCTTTGAGCCGTAGTCCCCACTGGCTCCGGGAGGGTACCGTTTACCCGGACGCGAGATGGAGATCAGTCATTCTCCGGCTAAATCAATGTGTCGCTTTCAATTTCCGCCCGTCGCCAAGAAGCCTGGTTCTCCTCATCAGCCGCAGCCGACTGCGAGTAGCACACCTATCATGCAATTCCCCCGAAAACCTTCAGCTGGGAAAAGCGATGACTCCAAAGCTCTCACGGGTGTGAGCTGCATCAAAGCGGACCGTGTCGGGCTGCACCAGCTGGGGCACCTGCCATGTGTACCCACCCCACCCCGTCCCCCTCTCCACACTCTAGCCAGCTGCCTTGTTTTTCGGTCCAGCTGAGCTCTTAATGACTTGATGACACTCGTTAGCTGCCTTAATTGGAGCGGCCCAGCCCCGGACCCACACTCTCAGATGGAGCTGACTGAACACAGCACGGGGTGGGGGGGGGGGTACTGGATTCCCACTCCAGTCGGGCTTCCGGGGCTCTCCTGGTAAGTGGGTGTAAACATCACTACCCCAACATAAGTGTCCATATATACTTCAGGCAGCTCTCGACTTACACAAAACTGACTTAAGTAAATCCGGACTCAAAAAATTTCTGAGGTACATAGAGGTTACAGAAGCGATAACACAAAAGGCGGCATTTAGTGAATTTTAATAGTTTAATATGTGTTCTTTATTATATATTATTAGATTTGTGTTTTTTGCTATAAGGTGCCTTGAATGGTATAGCTGTAAATCTGACATACAAAATTATCTAGGGGTTTGTGGGATCGACGACTAAGGCCTACATTATTCAAGAACTGGCTGTATGTCAAAACATGGGAAACATTTACAGAAAAAAGGTTAAAAGATCAGAAAATTATTTTAATTACTTTTCATTGAGTGAAGTTTGTTCTAGTTTTAATAAAATGACAGGGCCCCCTGTTTAAGATAGGAGCGGCCATTGATTCACCCTGTTGAAACTGAGCTCAGCGTAAGGTCCCCCATTATCGGGGGGGCAGCATGTGGCTCCATGGTCTAAGTCTCAGTACCTGTGATCAGAAGGGCACTGGTTCAAGCACAGCCTTGCGGGCCCCTGAGGACGTCCCTTACCCCCAGATGCCTGGGTGCTGCTATGGGTGACTGCCCTTCACTGCCAGCTTACTCTCACCTACGGAGAGCAAGCCGGGGGAGGCGTAAAGAGAATTTCTCCAAGGGAATCACTAAAGTATCGATTATAAATTATTATTATAATCCTGTGCCTTAATTTCTAAGGAGACTATGTAGAAGAAACATATATATAGATCTCTCCAAAGCTCCTTTGATATGGACACCAAGACTCTACTTCAGCTCTGAAAGACCAGTGCAGATGTCATCATGAAGAACCATAAAGACAAAGTTTGCTTTTATATTCGTTTTTCATATTCGGCTGTTTTGTCCAAAGAGACTTGCAGGTTAGGAATATACAGATGTAATTTGTAGGATTAAGTGGGATGAAGTTGTGAAAAGTGATATTTATGGTAACTTATGGTAATTTATGGTAAGGTTATACATAGTAACACCCTACCAAGAAAGAGGGTTTGTTGTAGTAGAACTTAGTGGCCGTGCCAACGCAGGACTTTATGTGTAGTGAATATTAGGTAGTTTAGGTATGTTATGTAGTTAGAGGTTCAGTCTGCCTAACTTGGTGATGTCTGGGTGCATGACAGCACAGCCTGATGTGTGCTACACGGCTCTTAAATCGAGTAAGCTTTTCCTTTAGGGCATTAACTACCTGTTACGCACTTTGTGTTTACAAAATGTGTGGAGATAAAGAGTCAGAGTATATGCATCCACTCAAGGGCGATAAAGCATGCACGAGGTTGTGCGTGGGTAATCACTGGGCCGAGACTTCGGCAAGTTAGGCCCGAAATGCTGTTTGAAGAGGTGTGTTTTGAAGGAATTCATGAGATCCGACTCACGGGAGGAGATCATTCCACCACCAAGGGGCCTGGAACAAAGGAGGCACATGATTGCGATCTCCAACCCCTCAGAGATGAGAGAGTCACGTGACCAGATGAGGCAGATGCCAGCGATCTCAGCGGGCTATGGTTTGATGAGGGTCTGCACCAGCCCCTACCAGACCTTCCGGTTAGCCTGCCCTTTGACTGGTAGCCGGTAAAGGGAGGCCATTACTGGGGAATTGCTGCTGTTCTTTTCTAAATCCTCCGCCAGGCGCCTAAAAGGGCCAGATAAATATTGATGAAGGCCCAGAGACGCCCACGCCTGTCACCGGCGCCGAACGATCAAAGGAGCCGGTGCAGCGGAAGCATTTAGGAGCACAAAACAGCGCGAGGACATGAAAAGGCGAGGGCGGTCGCTCGGCGCACGTCTGAGACCACGGATCGACCGCAAATAAAAAAAATAAATAAATAAAACAAAAAAGCAGAGGAGAGCAGGGACCAGAGCACTGTGGCTTTAAGGAAGAATATTTTATCTTCTACATCATAATTATCTCCTTAAGGTAGAAATATTAGCATATCCTCCAATCTTATTATCTGGGAAATTGCCTCATTAAGTCAGCTTCCCCCCCCTGTGCCCACCTAGCTCGCCATTGTCCATATTTCATCAGGGAGCCCCCAGAGCCGGAGACACTTCTGATTGGCAAGAGGCATATGGCGCATAACCGCTCTCTTTGGGGGAAAATGGCCTGCGATGGCAGTGTCTCTGAGTGAGGAAGATCATCATTAATTTGATACGCTTCAACTCTTCCCTCCTCCCTACACTGCCCCCACCCCCCACCCGCCACCACACCGCCCCCAACCCCAAGCCCACCTCGAGTTCCTGTCCTTCAGGTTTCAAGAAGAAGTGGCACCTTTCATAAATATGCAGTTATTCGATTAGTGGTGGGGGGGGCAGCTCCCCGGTCAGCCCCCGTCAGTCAGGGTGCCGCCGCGTCCTCCGCCAGCTCAGCAGAGGCGCTGCTCTGATTCTCCTGTCCTCCAGGGGGGGGGCATGCGTCTGCCAATACGCGGGGGGGAGGGCAGGTGTGACGATCCACATTACCCCTTATTACTCCTGTTTATGCTTTACTTTGGAGTTTACCGTACCGTCCATGTTGTCCTCTGGGGTAAGACATCAGCCGTACGAATAGGAAGCGTCATTTCAGGCTCCTGGATGGCAAAAAAAAAGCCATTTTCACTGTGTGTCAGCTTCCCGAGGGAATTATTAATAAAATGGCGACTTCTGAAATCATGTTAAAAGGAGACATTTCAGTGAAAAAGCTTCCCTTCAGTGTGAGGGCGAATACAATGGCGTCCGCCGTAAATAAATTGTGCTCTAGTTAGGCAATAGCGAGGCCCCCCCCCCCCCCCCCACACCCATAATCCACAAAACATAATTCATGAAGTCAAATCGCCTGAATGAAGGAGTGTAATGAAACCATCACATTTAATCCGGAGTGATAGCCCTTGTAATTTGCACCTTTCAGAAATCTCTGGGCACAGACTAAAGGGCAGAGGACCGCTTACAAGTGTGGTGAATCCATGTGGACCCACACATATTTATAAAACAGAGAAAGACAGATCCAGGCTCAGGCTGCTACAGACCATAATTCCTTCCCTCTCTAATACTGAAGCTGCAGAACAGAGGGGAAAAAAAATTCTTAAACAATACTGAAGCTATCCTTCAGAGGACCCTGGTCATGTGTGATTTAGTTATTAATTAGAATTATAGTGAGGCTTAATCATTATTGTGCCCCATTCTTCTCCAGAAGACCTCAAGCCAATCTAAATTGAGGGTAGAGTTTAATGCTTTTCACACAGACGTTTAAGGGAAAAAAAAACCTGCATTCATTTTACACTAAAACTAATTATCTAACAGGGTGTAATAATAATCTTTGTGTTCATTTCCAGCACTTTTAGTGTTGCCAGGAAAGGTCTATACAATTATGACATTTGTTTTAAAAAGTATTTGTCTTAATTTATTAGTTTGTTTACTATCTTTAAGCATTTTATGGACAAGCATTTCTTCAGCTAAAACCCTTAAGAATCATTACCATTGTGTTTGCCTCAGTACGTTCTACCATTTAAATGCTCTTTTTTTTCTTGGAAAAAATGGAAATAATGCCGAGCTTTGAAATGGCAGCTATATTGTTATCCAGATTTTACTTTACGCGTACACATTCACGCTTTCCCAGATGGATTGTCTCCTAAGCAAATGACCCACAGAGTTAATGAAGCACCGCACGCTAATAGCCAGCCTTGGCACCAGGAGCGACGAATGGGAGCCGCTGAATATGCGGCCGCCTTGTCGGTGACCCCGCTGCATGACGGGAAATAGTGAACTTTTTTTTTCTCCCTTTGCTCTGCGGCGCGTAATTAAGATGGACCCGGGAAAAGGGTGAACGGCAAATGTAATTGAAAACTGAAAAACCACGCCGGTTGTTTGTTTTGAGTTTATTGGAGCCATGCTAACAGGCTCACCGCGTCCGGGGAGGTGTGACGTCGCGTACCGGCGTGTTTGTGTCCGCGCGCGCCGCTTGCAAGTTAGTGCGTGCGCGGGGACAGCCGCGGCTCTAATATGCTTAACAGCCAATTTACAAAGGTCAGGTCCTATGGATCAAACCGTTCTGTAAATTGCACCTTCAAACTCATAAATGAGAAACAATCATGCTGGTAAAGGTCACGGTGCCAGCACTGCGGATTATAATAATAAAGTAAGCTTCATGGCCTCTGACTAATTTACGCTCAAGAAATCGCGAAAGCTGTGAAAGGAACACCTCCCCCGCCTTCACACGTGACCCCGGATCGCTATCGGAGCGGTCTGAGCACTTCTGTTACGGAGCCCCCATATAACTGCAAATAATCTGTGAGCCAATAGACTCACAGTTTGCAACTTTTCCAAAGACGCAATTGCACTCCTAATGATTACTATATGTGAAATGTATGATGCAGTGGATTTCCATGCTGCTTATTTGTACGGAGATACTAAATATCAAGTAATTTAGAGTACTGTACCTTAAAGGTGTACCCATCCATCCTTCCAAAGCTGCTAATCCATTTAGGTTTGCACTGATCTGGTCAGCAGTCAGGAGACAGGTGCCGTTTGACCAGAAGCCAGGAGCCCACAGCAGTAACAGCAAACATTTCCCTTCCACAGAATGGGGGTTGGGGGGGGATTTGTGGTTCAGGATGTTTTGCTTTTAGGGGGGGATTTTACACATGTGCTCACAGGTGCATGCAAATGCAAAGGATGACCCATCGAAATTACACATTTCTGTGATTTACTACTCGATGGACATAACCTCTTCCTGCTAAATGGGTATCCAGGAAGTGAACTCACAATAATATAATTTTTAAATATTTTGACTAGATGTCAGTTCACTTACAATGTAGACACTGGACTATTTTTTTCCTCAATTTTATGTTTCTTGGATCAACAGGAAATTAGATATATATTTTTTTGATACTTTGTAACTATTTGGTTCATTTTATATGAGTAGATTTTAATACACCCATGGAGTAAATCTTTCAATAAATATAATGTATGTTCAAATAATACAAATTTAGATTTTTGCTTTTATGAATTTGAAAATATGTCTGTTGGTTCACTGTCAGTGACTGTCTAATTACGGAGCATGGTTACCCCCCTGTTACCCCCCCTGCGGGATGCCAGTGCATTGCAGGGAATGTAAGACATTAAAACATTAAGTTTAACAGTATATGAGTTTTACCTTATAACTAAAAAAGGGCAAAACCAAATAAAAATTCTTTTAATGGCACATAACTCCCTATTTAAATTCTTCACTGACCATTTTCTTCACTGAAAATCTCATAGCAGTCCCTTTAATTCCGGGGTCAGTTATTCTCCAACTTGACTCCAGTTTGAACCAGTGGAAGGTTCTCTTTGCAACCTGCTAGCCTGTCAGAGATAAAGCGCTGAAGGACAGGACAGGACGGAGCAAACGTTGGGGGTGAGGTCCTTCCCTTCACACTGAACTCCGTCTTCCTCACTCACGCTTTGGAGATCTACAGTAGGACTGGCGTTACCAAAGCGCCTGGCTTTGCGGGGATCTTCTGGCAGGTCACTGAGTTCTTCATTAACAAAGTTCCTTGAAGATCTTCACGAGTTCTTATGCTGTCCCTGCCGAGCTCATGCTGTATAGGTATCCTTCACACATAAACCTCAGATTAGAAGCAGAGAGCAGATGGACACACATTAGGAGAGCAATACCGGCCATGCATGCACAATGCACCTGTCTGGGGGGGACAGTCACAGTGCATTGGCATGTCAGGCCATTGTTGGCATGTCATTGCCATTCCCCTCTAGCGGTGCTGGCAGAGAGTCATTTTGCACGCTGGAAAGGCGTCGCCATCGGACAGCTTTGCCGTCCCACCACTAGGGGGTAGTGTTGAGTCACACTACAGAATGCAACAATCTTCCCCCTCTAGGCAGAGACTCCTTGGAGAAATTTAGCCCCCACCCCCCATGCACAGACAAACCTGGCAAGGGTCCAGTCACTTGACAAAGCCGGATTAATTACACTTTTTCAATTAATGCTCCAATAACGAGCTGTTGTGCGTTCTCCCGATAAGCATGTGTAATCTGCGGGCAGAAAGGGGTGATTGGAAGATGGCGCAGTCTGATGAAATATGATTCCACTTCTGACAGCGAGTGGGGCGGGGCTTGCTGGCTACATGCACATGCCCCCCCCCTCCACAAACACGTGTACAAGCTGTCTACACTGACCAGTGCTTTGCTTCCAGTTGCTGTGACACCAGAAACACTCCCAGAATGTGGCTTTGGTCACTTGCTGCCTTAAACTAGACACCAAACCCATGACCTACAAGAATATCGCAGCAGGTACTAACTGTGTGTATCGAAAATATCTGTATTCTGTCATTTTATATTATTATAATTTTTTGTTAATTCAGTGTCTGTTTTTACTCAGTTGTTTACTCACTGTGTGTGAAAAATCTGGCCGTGCACGACAGCAAATTAATTGCACATGTAAATACCCTTGGTAACAGAGTAAAATAAAGTGATTCAGTCTCTGTGTTGGGGTGATGCCCAGAGTGTAGCATCAGATCTGAATCAGAAACTGTTATTTGATGAATTATGTTCACACATGCTGGGTCAGTGGCTCACGTACATATCATAGGCGCAGACACAGCCAAGACGAGTGAAGACAATGGTTACATTTCAATCCAATGGGAAGGAAGGAAAGAAAGAATGAAAGAAAGAAAAAAAGAAAAAGAAAGGTCTGTGACACTGACTACATTTCACTGACAAACACTGCAAAAGAGGTGAGCGTGCCCCCCCACCTCCACCCACTGCAAAAAAACTTTCGCTCCTTTCAAAAGCTGACATCCCTTTAAAAAACACCCCCACTTTACTCAGGGAACAGCATCCTAACAAGTATGACACACCCAAGCCTACAAAATGAAAAAGGCCTTTGTTCCAGAAAGAAATGCCTGGACACAGAATAGTGGTTATTTTTTTTGTTGAATAAATCTGGTTAAAATGTCCTGCCTCAGCTAATTCTCAGGCGATGGATGGAGAAGGAAAAAGTCTGTTTAATTCAAAGGATGCTTTACATGAATTTTATTCCCAGTTTAGCTAATCACAGCAAATCATTCTATCAAAGATTTCTTTTTAAGATAATAAGAATTAAAGGTGTGTTAAATTAAAATACGCTCCATTCATGTACAGTAACACCATCATCTCAAATGAATAAAATACCAAGGCTAAAGATAGGTTCGTGTTTTTTTTCCTCTCCGGTAATCTGCTTTGCCGCTGCAGCCGTTTCCCTCTCTCATGCTTCACGTGCCCTGTGATTACAGAACTGAATTTAACTTTTCCATTAAAGCGTTAAAAATTTGAATAAAAAGTCTAACGCATTTTTTAATTAAAAAGGATCCTAATAATCCAGATCATATTATACTGTGCAGATTCATCGGTCAATTTAATAACACAGAGCCTTTTGGATCTTAATATCTATAGAAACAGGTTTCCTTCATAACTGAGGGGCTTTGTTAATTACAGACAGGGCCTAATGATTTTGAATATTCAGTGGCTTTCGATGTTTTGATAAATGGGTTTCCACTAAGATTTATTCCTAATTATCTCATTTGTCTTTCTCCATTACTTTTTATAGCTTAAATTTATGAAGTCATTAAGACGTTAGTGGCTCTGATAATGATTAGGAGAAGGAATTGTATGAAAGTGAATTATATGGAAATGATTATGGCAAAAGGAGTCTTTAAATGAAGCCGGGGTATGTTGTGTGGGCTTTGTTTAAAGGTGCAGGCCGCAGCTCAGCCACACACCCCATCGCTGCCCTCGCTGGCCGGAAATAACTGTGATTAAAACATCTTTGTCGCCCTCCTCTATCTTCACCCCCCCCACACCACTCCCCCCCCCCATTGCCAGCATATCCGGTTGGTCTGTCCTCCTGATTTGACCTGTCCCAAAAAGCCTATCCACCGCCCCCCCAACACTGTGACTCCAGCCCGCTGTGTGTGTGTCCAGGGGCCTTCTGGCGATATACCGAGGCGTGTAAATGCAGTCTGTGCCCCCCGCTCGCTGCCGAGAGCTTCTGGGACGGCTGACAGGTGGAGCCCAGTCGTGTCAGAATGTGCCTTTTCTTTTTTTTTACTTAATTGCACAAACCTAATGACTATATTCTTATCCCTGCCATCCCTCCCGATTTCAGTCCAATTTTTAAAAATGCTTTTATTTCAATTCTTCATCACAGGTGTTTCTCTCGACCCCGAAGGCATTTTATTTTAAATCGGAAACAATTTCGAATCTCGGTTCCCAGATTCAGTGGGGCTGAGACGGGGGGGGGGGGGGGGATCATTTAGTGGACTCACACAGACCCCCCCCCCCGCCCCCCCCCCCCCCCACCCACCCATCCAACGAAGCTCTCGGCATGCCCCCCAGCGATGATCTCTAGCCTCTGTCACATCGAGAGACATGCTGGCAGCAGTCCAGTGCAGGCATGCAGGTCCCCACAAATACCTATCTGTGTGCTAATTCAAGTGGATTACCTTGGAGTGCCATCGATATCTCTTACTACGTGATCATCGCACAGGCCAGGCTGCTATTCAGCTGCTCGGAAACTGATGATGGCAAATGATAGCTTTGTCTTTGTTTCAGTTAATTACTGCTTTAGCAGTTTTAATCCTTGATTTCTACATGTTTTTTTTTATGTATGCCTTCACATTCACTCACCTTCTGTGCCATTTACTGTATATTGATTTTATTTTTCTGTTAAGAGGCATTGATGTTAACTCACAGCTTTAGTCTCAGCAGGAGAACATTCTGGGGTCTTTGACACACACTTTGCTTTCCTCATGGTTGGCAAAGACCCTTGGAAGTGAAAGACCCCCGAGCTCATAGCTGTGCCCTAATACGCTCTATCAATTATCAGCTACCATAAGCTAAGATGGAACAACATAGATAATATTAACCCTAATCAGCATGGAAGCAAAAAAACTGATTTCTTCCTTTTAATTTCATGGGAGGCACAATGGCTCATTGGGTCAGTTCACATCGCCTGGGTTGGGGGTTCAAATTCCAGCCCTGTGTGTGTGATATGTGCATGTTCTCTCAGTCTTTCACAAAGACACAAGGTCAGTGTGACTGAGCTTGAGCCCTGGGGTGAACTGACATGCTGTGCAAGTGCCCTGTGCCCTCTGCTGCTGGAAATAGCCTTCAGGCGACCCTGACTAGGTGGAAGCAGGATGGATTTCAATGTCAGGTGGTCTCTGAAAAGTCAAAATTACAATTTGTGATTTGTCAGCTCAGAAGTTTGGGGGGGGTTGGGGGTTGTTCCTCAGAGTGTATAAATTGGTGAGGGTCATGCCACAGACTGAGCAAACTCTGCAATGGAAATTCACCCACAGGCACCAAATGCCTGATCCTTGGTTCAGTGTGGTTAATACCATGGGATGCCATACAGGATGGAACCTGTAGAGCCTGGCAGGCAGGCAGCCAGCAGGGGGCGCTGTATCCCCCTTACTGCCTAGGGCAATGACATGGCCAGTGTGTGTCACTCCAAAGGCACTCTAAGGCCAAGGCAGCTTGTCATCATTTATCTGTCTTCCCTCTCATCACGATGCTTGGCGTTGGCAAGAAACAGATCTTAAGAGGCAGAAGGCTTCTCATTAATGAATTATTTAATTATTTAATCAGCCGCAGGATAAGGAGCATCTCCGTACACCACTGTTCATTATTCACCCACTCAGGCAGCTTGCTTGGGGGAGTGCTTGGAATGTGTCCGCTCATTTTCTGCAGTACCACTCGTGGTCAGTAGGGGGCTCCACTGGATCGCAAGCCGTCTCCACTGAATCACTGAAGTGTTTTTGGCCAGATTTGTACCAGAGAGGAAACAGGGAGTGACTGAATTCATATTGAGCTGGATGTTTTTTCTATCACCACAAAACTTCCACTGTTGCGTTCATATTAAATAATTAGCAAATAAAATATATATTTAGATGCACTCATCTATCTCAACTATAAAGATATCCTGCTGAAAATGATAAACTGAAGATCTTTGGCCTAGTCTTTCATCAAGGTAATTAAATAGTGTGGGCAGCTATCAGTGTCTTGCTGGAAGCCAATGCACCATATAGTACATATAGTCAGTGTTTCTAATGTGCAGATTAACTATAAAGGCAGCAGGGGGCATAATGGCTAAAGCATGGGCTTACGCCCAAGGGTCGTCTTCACCTGATTATGGTGAAGCTTGCTGTTCCAGTCATGGCATAACACGGTTACCACACTGCAGCACCTAAGGACCGTGGACAAGGTCACGGCGACGGCTGACCTGAAATTACTCAGGATGTCGGTAGGTGCCCCCCCTCCCCCTCGTTAAATAGTCCTTGCCACATGTCTTTGAGTTCCACAATTAAAGTGAAGCAGCTTTGATTAGGACTGCCCTGTTCACGAAGCTGACTGGAGGGAGGGGGTACCTTTAATTGCAATCAGGAAGACAAGCCATGGGTGTCTATGTGCCACAGCGACTGTGCTATTAACGCGGGGGCGGGGGGTGACCAGTAATTGGTCCGCACTCCCTCCCTAGTCACGCCAACCGGTGCCCGCGTTTCGGAGACGACACCCCCCCCCCCCCCCCCCCATAAACGGCGGCTGAGGGAAATCGAGTGCACGTGTATGTTTGCTCTGGCGGTACTTTAAGACCCAAAAAGGTGGCGAATTAAGTCGGCGCTCCGCAAACGCAGATAACAACATTTTGCTTTTCGCGAGTGCATTAGGAGATAGAGTGCCGCGGCTTGAGAGGGACGGGCTCGCGTGCCGATCCCTCCCCTCCAGTGCGCGCCTCGCCTCGGCGCTAATGCATCTTTGTATTCAATTAATTTGTGCCTAATTTATATTGTCTTTGGTCATGCTGACGGATTACGGAAGGATGCGGCGCGTAATTGGAGACATGCGCGTGCCCGCGCACACACGCTACCGCCGGGAAATTCTGCTGCAGTCAATAGAGGGGGGAGAAACGATGAATTTGGAAGGAGCGGTTAAATACCGTCTACAGGAGGAGAATGATAATGAACTACTTTGAGGTTAAGAGATCTTTCCATATTTTAATTCCTTTGCTGATCTAATCATGCGTCTCTCAAAGCCATAAAAAAATGAAATAACACGTCAGTTATATTCTCTTCTAATTTATTATTTAAAAAAATCATAGTCCCAGAGCTGTCTGCACAGAAGGCAGAGTACCCCAGGAAGCAGTGTCTAATTAAAGCCCCCCCCCCCAATAATGT
>JAODJU010000130.1:9010834-9025258 GCA_026776725.1 Gnathonemus echidnorhynchus
GGGGGTTGAGTCACAGGCCCGCCTTGAAAACAGACGTCGGCCGGATTTGGGGGCAGTGGGTCCATGCATGTGCAGTCGTGCTTCTCTGAGACGCTTAGTCTGTGTCCAGCAGGCAGGGCGTGACTTACCCCCTGCTCTTCCGGTCAGGATCGCTTTGTTGATCCGTCGCTTCCAGATTTGCAAGCTTCTCCGCCAGATAAATCGTTGAGACACACTTTATTAATCCTTCCCTCCTTTTGCTTATTAGGTATGGGGGTCATGTGACCCGGAAGCCTGGCTCAGGAAGCACGGGGCACAAGGCAGGATGCCAGTCAGCCACGGGGTACTTCGTTAACGGTCTGATCTGGAGTTTATCTAGTCAGGCAACGGCCTGGGACGGGTTTTAGAAACACTGTCTGTTGTGTCCCTGACGCTGTGTTATTTGATCTGCTTCCCTGTCCTCACACCTGATTGGCTACTGAGCGAGTTCCAGCTGCTTCACATGCCAGCAGGTTTATTGTTACAGTGCAGTCAGGCTGCTTTTCAGACACAGCGGGGAAGTTGACTCAACACAGCACCAGGCGCCCCAGCTCTGGAGATCTGCAGGCCTTTCGTAGAGCCTCCTTCAAACATTGTCCTGTAAGCCCCCCCCTTGTCTTGAAGGTTCCTGGTTCCAATCCCTTGGTCAGCAGAGTGATACTATCATTGGGTCCCTAAGCATGACCCCTAACCTCAGTCCCTCCATCCAGGAACTGACTGACCCTGGTTTCCCAATTGTATGTCACTTCGAATAGAAGCGTCTGTGAAATAAATGCACTCTGTCGAATATATAATAGTTGAGACCTCATTGTTAAGCACTTTTGCACAAAAAGTTAGCTGACTGGTAAGAATACCAGTCCATTTCAGCCCAGACCTCCTCTCAAGCCAAGTCCAACTAAAGCAGGAGCACTTTATTATATGTATAATGTCATCATTTAAATAGCAGTAAATCACTAAGGCACTGAGATGGTGGGTAAGTCACCCTGTGGGTCCAAGAAAAGTTCTAAATCCAAGGCTATAATTATGCTTGAAATGCCTCCGCTATGTGATAAAACAAAGGCAGATCCTCTATATTGTATGCTGAGACCACCCAGAAGAGCCCCGTCAGTACTTTTTATGAATGGACCGAGTGGGTTAAGTCCCTCAGTCGTCAGGCGCTCTGAAAGTGAGCCCTTCCTGGGCTTCCGGAATCCGGGGTAAAGCACTTAACCTGAATCGCTCCACTAAATGTACCCATATGTACAAAAAAGCAAAGCAACGGTTAGGTGCCCTCGGTAAAAGCATCAGCCAAACAAACAGAGCAGGATCTATTAATGTATGTTTGGGAATGGACCACTCGCATCTCAGAGTCGATTCACACTTTCATAAATTGATGGAACTATTCTTGGATTTAATGCATTTAAAACAGAATGTAAGAAATTGTAGTGTTGCATTAAGGTGCTAACGGTAATTGCAAATTAAGAAACGCACTGCGTGTTTATTTGTTTAGCAAAATTGCCACAGGCAAGTTTGTGGGGGGGGCGGGGGGGGGGGGGGCACCCTTAACACTGGGATGAGCTGCTGCTTTTTTCCACAGGGGGGAATTTATTTTTCTTTTCTTTTTTTTGCCCAGTATTATAATTAAGTGAAATATTTCTCAAAACAGAAAGCATGTTTGTGTTCGTGCCATGGGTGTTTATTAGCATACGAGCCTTCGGGAGGGAGCGAGAGAGAGGGGGAGAGAGGGAAGAAGGGAGAGAGGGAGAGAGAAAGAAGGGGAAGAGGGAGAGAGAGGGGGAGAAGGAGAGAGAGCTTCCTTCGAGATTCGTGGAGGACCTTGGGTGTCGTCTTTGTCTGTAAGCATAAGAAACATGTCAGACATATAAATAGCTCCTGAAATGTGCTACATGCAATCTGCTGAAAGAGTCACGGTGTAATTAGGCAGCGACTGCCGGGGTTCGTCTGTCAGACAAAGTCAGTGAATTCTGAGATAAAAGATAAATGGTAACACTTTACCTGACTGGCCACAAATACTTAGTAATAACTCAGTTAAAACTGAAGTACAAATTATGAACAAATCACGAACAAATATAGTTGCTACTTGAGAAACGATGAACAAACATGAGATTTAACTTGTGTTCTGCATTATTTGTTCTTTCAGTAGTTCCTTAGTAGTTCTCTCAGTAGTATGCAAAGGTTCACAGAATTAACAGACATACTAACAAATACACTAACTGCTTGAGGTGAAAGATGCATCATGATTCATTAATGAAGAACAAACCTGAGATCAGTATTAACTTGTGCTATTCATGACTTGTTCCTTCAGTAGTTCCTTAGTAGTTCTCTCTGTAGTTCACAAAGGTTTACAGAATGAATAGATATAGTGACAAATAGAGTAACTGCTTAAGATCAACTGCATCACGATTCATTAATGATGAATTAACATGAGATTGCTATGTAACTAAAACTTAGTTTGTGGTTAATTAATAAATAAGTAATAGCATAGTACTGTATAATTTGTGCCCTGTCGCCCTGTCAAGTGTCACCAGAAAAATTATTAAGAAATGAATATGCACAGGTGAATTGCACCCAGTCAAAAGAACAAAATCTGCAGGCCAGACCCAAGATTATTGGCGGTGGGGGGGGGGACAGTGGCATTAAAAGTCCTCTGCAATGTAACATACCTCATTTTGACCCCCCCGTGTGCTTGAACATGCGCTGGCTGATGTGACTCCTTACACTAACCCTAACGCATCATCATTGACCAGAGTCACTCCATGCTGCCTGAGTTGGTGTGCTGTGCATTTAATGGTGTTTTATTCCCACATTATGGCCCTATTCTAATATCTCGCATGGTATGCGGTGCACTTACTGCACTTTCTGATCGCATGCGTTCGTCTGCTTTTTCTGCTTGTTGTTTTAATGCACCTATCACATGCACTGACTAGGAAGCGGCTTTGGAGAGAAATGTCTGCCTAGTAAAATAAATGCAAATGTAAGAGGAATATTTCATGAAAAGCCTCTCTCCATTAAGAGTGGGTTCAGACTAAGTTTAAGTTTATATGGGACCAATTCCTTGCTTTTATCACTGGCAGCTTTGCGAAACAGACTACATTATTTAAAGAAAGGGAGATGTCTGGTCAGTGTGCCATTCCAGTGACCTTTGCATTAATAAAACAAAACGTTTTATCCTCCGTTTATCACCTTTCATTTCTGAAGAAAAGGGAAAACCTGAAATTTTGCAAGCCGAAGGCGAGTCTCATTTAATGTCAGGTGTATTAATTTATGATTTCCATCACAGCTGGTGACCCCGTCACCTCGATTAGAATGCAGCCTTTGTAATTTCATAGTTAATATTCAGTAGCCACTAGTCGCTGGCTCCAGGATAGAAGCGTATGCGGGGGTTTGAGAAGGGGGCTGGAGATGATGCGTTGGTGGAGGGTGAGACGGACCATGAGAGCTCTTCAAAAATAGTGGCAGGCCGCATCCGTTGCGATGCCCGTGTTTCTTTATTCCCAATCGTTAACATTGATCCGCATCGACGGAGGGGGTCGGCACATGTTTACACTGGGGGGGATGTGCAGAAAGGAGATGCATGAAATGCAATCTAGTCGTGGGCCCCACGTGGGGCGGGGGTTCATGCCTAGCTCTGCTTGTCAGGAATCAGGATCCACCACAGGTCGGTCACTGGGGGAGTGATGTGACGAAGGCTCACCAAGCGGCGCCCCCCCCACTGGCCTCTCGCGAGTGCACATGCTCCGCGGCTGTAGCCGCACCATTGGCCCCGGCTGGCATTCCATCTCAACAACTTTGGCAGACCTTTAAAGAGCGATAAAATTGCACCATCCGGGCACGGAATCAGCTAGCGGTTGTTTTCCGTGCTGCGTGCAGATGGGTTGGGGAGGGGGGGGGTGTGCGGGGGTGTGTGATTCACTGTAATTGTACGGTCATTAACGAGACGCATGTTTTAACGCCGGGTGTAGACGATCAGGCTTTGTTCGTCTCGCCTGCAGCACCTGGGATTCGCTCCGCGCCGCTGCCGGCCCTTTAAGAGCGGAGCCCAGGCACGGTGCGTGGGGAGCCAGATAACATAAAAAGCCCATTGTTTCAAAGTGCATTGTTTTGAACCTTTTCCCCCCTTCAGATTCGGTACCATTGCCAAAGTGGGTCGATGCCATTTCACTCTGAGCTGTGTAGCTGAGACCAAGCAATGTCAACAGCCCAGAAGAGACTTACAGTAAGTTACTCACTGGGTGATGAAATTAAACTTCAAGCAAAAACTAGGAATGTGCCTTTTGCTTTGTTATAAAGATAAATATAAATGAATTTAAGACGATATTGTCATTCTTTTGCTGGAGTTTAAGCTGCCTTCTGGTGTGACATTGTTAAACCCTATATTTGGCTGTGTGCACCAGTAAAGATTAAAGTAATAGTAGAAAACACAAGTTTACTTGACATAATGTAAAAACAATCCTCTGGACAAAATGTGTGAGACGCAGGAACTTCCTAAGGGCTCACAGCCATGGTTGGGTTATAGAGCATGTTACCATCAGCACAAAGTACCAGTTATTATAAGAACTAGCTAATCGCTAGATCTTATGGTCAGTGGTGTGGTAACATAAACATTAATGACAGATAAGTATTATTCGGATTGGAGCACTTTACATATAAGATCAGCGACCGAGGACATCTTGTTCGGCGGCTGTGAGAGTACGCTCCCTGAAAAGCAGGCAAACGCACATAACTGCATAAATTTTTGGTTGTCAGCCATTTGAAAAGACATTGGGCGCAAACGCATCCGTGGGGGTGCATATAAAACCGGCGCAGCGCTGCCGTGGGGGGGGGGGGTGAAAATAAGCCGCACATGTTCTGTACTTCAGCTGCTTTTTATTCCAGAATGTTCAATGCCGACTGTCGCTTCCAAGTTGATCGCGGCCGTGTGATGATCTGAGTGATTTGCTGGAGTGGTGCCTGTCTGCGCATCATGTGACACATCATGTGACACGCTCTAAGTTTGTGTTGTATTCCTCTAATTCTTGCATATAGACCTTGCGGTAGAAACTCGGGCAGAGCGTAATGAACAGATGCTTTATTTGCCATTTGCGTCTGAGCATAGGGTGAGCATTTATCTGGCAGCCTGGAGCAGATTTTGGTGGTTAAGGGCCTTCCTCAAGAATCAAACCGTGATACGGCTGTTCCATCGATCACGTGATCTGAACAGGCGACCATCCGATCGCAGACACAGTCTCTTCTTGATGTTATGTGTGTTAAATCAGTTGGTAGATGAGGGAGAAAGATGCAGAGATGAGAAAGGTGGACGGGGACGGAGTAGAGGACCAAGCAGGACGGGTCATGACCAGAGAGGGGAAGGTTAGATGTTAGATGGTAAAAGTTTAAATGCTGTGTTCAGAAAGACTGCGCTAAAAATCTCTGAAAACCAGCGCAAAGTGCAAAATGGCGAAAGACTAACGCAAAACACAGCCTTGTTTAGTATAAGGGGTGTTATCGTCAGGGCTTATGCTGGCCAAACAGTGAGGGGAAAGACTCAGAAAAACAGCCTCGGTGGAATTCCAAGGTCGACTTTATGACCTGATGCTTAAAGACAAGATACAATAATACTCTGAAAGTCACGTACGACGATCTCAGCCTGAGTGATTCTTAAATTGCAGTTTTATTTCAGAAAACACAAAATTGCTTCATAGTATTCAAGATGTAGTATGCTTACAGGTGGCCATAAATGTTAACAAGAGATGGCAATAGAGCGCATTTCAGATTCGGGGCCCGGAAGCCCATTTAAACAGAATGAAATGACAAGGAAGCTAGCAGAATCGCGCAGAAGTCAGAATTTGGTCACGTTGACTTGACATGAAGAAAAATGGAATTTATAGAGCAAGGCAGAGGCCTCGTCTTCTCCACTTTGGTAACATCATTACAGTACATTGATCAATGAGTACAGCAGATCAAATTGCAAATCCGTGCGTGAATGTTCCTGGTAGCTGTTCACTTCCGACACTGTCGTGTTCGCAGAAAGAGTCATCCCGGGAAGCTCGAAAATATGGCTCAATTTCGTGGTTATTGATTTTTTTGCTCTTTGGTGTGAAAACTCAATTTTTGGTTTTTAGGTCGGAGAGTAACATTTTGACCCTCCTTGTGATGGTGCTTTTTCACATCACCCCCCGAACCCCCCCGACCCCCACCCTCCCGAAAAAACCCCTTCAGCCGAGAGACCGAGTCGCTCCACTTTACACCCATTCCCTAGTTAGTCTGCTTCTAGCGGCAGATGTGTGCTTCGTGTCCACCGCCCCTAACTGGGCTCCGGAAACCCAGACATGGCCTGGAGTTAAAGAAAACTGTCCCACTCACGTTTGTCTGACTCCACAGACCTTTCCAGCATAACAGTAATTGCAAAAAAAATTATATACAAAAAAAAAAAATCAGGAAAATGTCATATTGTATGGAGAGCCTTTGGAATAGGAAATCTCTCTTCACATGTTGATGTAAGTCTGATGCACCACAAAACTTTATATTACATTATTATTTATATTAAATATGCACTTATTTTTCACACTGAATTTGGAATTCCCGACGTCCTCTGCTGAACAGCGCCTAAAGCAGACAAAGCGCGTGTATATGATATAAAGCTGGTTTAGAGAGAGGACTTGTTTCCTACACTTCAGGACTAGTTAAATTGATGAGGATTCTATATTTCTTTGTCTCCACCCACCCCAGATCTGAACCTTAAATCCACAAAAATAGTGAAACCCTGTTATACCTAGAATTACACTTCATTTAAGGAGCAGAAGACTAACCTGGATTGTACTATGAGTACAATCTTGCTTTGGGATGCACAAACACAACAAGCACAGTGCGGCAAACAGGCCACCTACTGCACTGTGAAAGGTCAGGCACCGAGACTGATGTGTCCGGTGGTTCCCCCTCCCTAATAAGGTGGACCAATCCCAAAAAGGAAGCACGGCTCCAGCTGTCCCTCTGATTGGCCGACCCAGGAGCATCAAGAAGAGAAGCAGAGGCCACAGCACTCCATGCATATCTCGAGGCAGTCGGCCGACTCGCAGCAGGCGTCGATGATGCCGCAGTCCATGTCGCAGGGCAGGTCGCAGTCGCCGCACTCGTCAGAGCCGCAGCAGCAGCAGAAGCAGGACTCCTCCGAGGAGCAGGAGCCGCAGGTGGCACAGTCCAGCATGATGTTGCAGAGTGTCAGGAACTCACAGAAGAGGCAGGCGAGGATGCAGTGGACACAGCAGTCTGGGGGGCGGGACCGGGAAGGGGCGGGGTCAGGAGGGGACAGGGCAGGGGGACCAAACCTGTGTCAGTGCACACAGAGATCCTCAAAAACATGCATGAAAGGCAACATCACTGCAGAACTTCAACCTCCCCCCATCTCAGCCCCAATTACTCTCATATATCTGCATGGGCATGCTGCTTGGATCGGTGCTGGTCAAAGGCCAGGCTTCACCACCGGCACCCCAAAGAAATGTCCCCACAGCATGAAAAATAACAGGTTTTTGTTTGGTCCCCACAATATAATATATACGCAAGCTGAGAGGCCACGCCCACCGTCCTGCGCCTTGCTCGGGATCTGCGAGCTGGTCGACTTGGAGCTGCCCCGGCTTTGCTTGCTGCCCTGGCTGGTGAGAGAGGGGTTGGACTGCAGCTTCCTGGGGGGGCCCTTATGGGAGGCGCTGCCCGGGGAGGACCCCGGGGCTGGGTGGTCTCGGGTAGGCCTCGTCCCGTTCTGCCTGGTACTGTCAGAGTCCAGAGAGCAGCCTTCTGTGGAGTGGCAGGGCACCGATCTGGCCTTCGGCTGACCTGTGGATTTGATTCACATGCACGCGTATGTAACACGACTAGTGAAAAAGGGCCAGTGTATCCAGCTGATTCAGATTCACACGCACGTGTACGTAATATGATGAGTGAAAAAGAACTGGTTTGTTTAGCTGATTCAGATTCGCATGAACACATATGATGGCTCATCCGTTGCAGATTCAGATTGTCTTCTTGTAATAAAATCCAGTGTCCAGCGTTTCCCAGCAATGTATTTAGTTGGGTTGCCCCTACTAATTCACAGCTAAAGACAGACACACAGAGGGTAGATCTGCTCTCCAGCTGACTGTCCCATCTAACAAGGTCAGGTCACATCCCAAAGAAACTTCTGATCAGGACAAACAGAACGACTGAGGAGTCTGAGGTTCTTCCCAGTCTGGTCAGGAAATCGTGGGGGCGGCTATATTCCTCGCAGGCTAACGACTGCAGTTTCTGGGTTCACGCTGACACAGGAACAAAGAGAGCAGTTGTTAACCCACATTTCGGGGGGAGACCGTTTACGAGTCGTACAGGACGGGCCGGGTGTTTAGTGTGCCGCTGCTCCCGGGGGGCTGTCAGGGCTGTGACAGAACAACAGGGTGCCGCTCCTACAGGTGTAATTAGGGTCGTGATCCAGCAGGTCTCCTCTTCTTCCCCATCTCCACCCAAACCTATTATGTGGAGACCATCAGCATGCCAACAGCTGCACAAAACTCATACAAAAGCAGACAAATGCCACCTCGCGTGATTGTTAGTGAGAAATAGAGGTACGAAGGGGCAAAAAAGCAAATAAACAAGCAAGTAAAGTTCAGGATGTTAGGTCCCAGGAAACAGACACATAAACATGCACGTACGAAGGGAATTCAGGATGTAAAGTCCCTGAAAAACACAACAAACGAAAACAGCAGTGGCGTTTAGGGGGAGTATGTGCTGGGTGACTTTAATTAAATACGTGCTTTGGTTTGTTTACACTGACAGCCCAGCTGAAGTGAAGTCTGTGATTAGGGAAGGATGGCGACAGTGTGTGATTAAAGCTGCCCCTTCGGGCACGCGTCTGAGGTCCCACTGATGCTGCAGACTTGATGAATATGCTGGACACAGCAAAACTCAAAATATCACCTAAACTATACTGTAGTGCTGTTTGGCTCAATGGGTTGCAACCCCATAATCTGTGATCAGAAGGTTGCTGGTTCAAATCCCAAGGGCAGCAGAGTACTTCCACTGTTAGACATCAACACCCCCCCAGGGACTTCTGACCCTGCTTTCTCAAATGTACCTTGCCCTGGATAAAAGCAGCTACTAAATAAATGTAATCCCAAAAAGTTAGGTGTCTAAGCTATTGCTGCCAGACGCAGCTGTCAGAAAATGGACCATTTAGCTGCTAAGAGAAATTGTTGGTTAGGGTTCCATCAAACAAATGTGGGAAATCTTTCCTATGCTGTTTCAGCTCCCCTCAACCTGCATCTATTCAGCAGCCTCTTCCTCGAGCTTGCGTGCCAGCTACGAAACGATTAAACATCAGCGTGCCCAAACACATGCAATTAATTACTTCAGCTGGTTGGAACATGTTGACGCACCGAGTTAATCGTGATGTAAAACCGCCTGGATTCTGACTCGCGTGTGTGAGCCACTTTAAACAAACTGAAGCCAACTATTGATGGATAATTTCATCATCCTTTCATTTTGACAGGACGGGAAAGGTTAAACCCCTTGGTTCTGTTCAACCTGTCCTTTCCAGCTACACGTTGTTGGTCTCCTACCCCGTTGGAGTGTGACAATCCATATTTTCATAAGTGTCTCTTTCATTGATAAAAAAAAAACAAGCACAGAAAACACAAAATGGAAAGGTGGCCTAATATTACTGTATGCTACACGTCCTTTTGAAATGCGCTACTTTGCTAATGCGGATTTTATCGACTGCTTAGCAATGGCACTGAATTTCACAGACTGCTTAAAGATATACATCAGTGTTTCCCCTACCATTATATTAGGGGGGCACCCCACCACCCCCGCAACGGCACCTCCTGCCCCCCCTTGACGGTCAAGTTAATTTAATTTTATTCTCTGTATACCGCCAGATCACAACAGAAGTCATTTAAGGTTACCTTTCCTATAGAACAGGTCTATACATTGTCCTTTTATTAAACAAACTAAATAGCCTTATGTTATTTATCTTATTTACACAACAGCTTGTCATTTTTGTCTCTACACGGTCACGTGTTTACAATTCTCCTCTGCTCTCTGTATCGCGCATGGCGGAATTTTGCCCCGATTCGCACACACAGACACGTGTGAACACACACAGGTGAGCACACTCCCACCAGCGGACAGACAGCGCACATCAGATCAACCACCTGAAATGCAGACAAAAATATCTGGTGGTGAAGATGGCAACACTTGCTCTCCTGCGAGTACCAGAAGTGTTCTGATGTTCAGTTCAGTATATTTTTATATTGTTCAGTATCAGTTTTTATATTGACTGGTGTCATTAAAAGAAACACATAAACACCATGAATCCCATCTCCCCCTCCCCCCCCAAGGCTGTAAACCTAGGGGAAACACTGTACATTCTTTGCCTAGTTCACTGGTTTCACACTCCAGCAAAATTTGAAATTCATAAAATACTGCTAAATTTTTGTGTCAGGACCAGTGTCCTCTGATCCCTTCTCCTGTGTCCTTTCCCCTTTGCCCCCGTGGGTCATCCTGCCTTTCCCCCTCTCTGTTCTGTATGCTCAGTCCCTGTTTGGCCAGCAGGTGTTGCTGGCCATCCTGTTCCTTCCTCAGTCTTAGTCCTAAATCCCCAATGTGTCTTCCCTGCTCCCTGAACCACTGTTTCGCTCAGTGGGTGACTCAGAGTGTGTGACTCAGAGACTAAACCTGTGGGTTGCAGGTTTGAGACTGGCTTGAAACCACCCTCTCCTGTTTTGTTTGCTTAGTTGTGTTTTTTTTTTTTTTTTGTTTATAGTATGAGTCTTTTGTTCTCAGTTCCTTCACATGGTTTGCCCTCCTTGTGTTTTGGTTTGTGTTTAGTGCCTTTGTAATTTTGTAATTACAGATGCTCCTCTACTTACGAATGAGATACGTTCCAAATGGTTGTTCGTAACTTGAAATGATCGTAAGTCATTATTCAGCATAATTTTTAGGATATACGCAAGTACAAAGAACTAGGATGCTGGGAGTACGCACGCTACGCTGCTACGCGGCGGGAACAGTGGCCAGAAGTCATACTAGGCAGAATTGGCACGCAGAAAAATAAAATGATGCTGCAAACAGGAAACGGGAGCCCAATGAACACAATTTGGAGTTATAGTCCTCTTTGTTCGTGTATCTGAAAGTTCATAAGTTGCTTTTATTTTACTATATAAAATGAAAAATTGGAAATAATATGAACAGAGATATGGAAATGGAAGAACTGAGTTATTTTAATGACTAAAACTGACAAATAGTCATAATTCACCAACTTTTAGGTGCACATTTCAAAACCAGCAACTTAATTTTTTTCCTGAAGCTAATCTCTGATTTTATAATCTAATAATCACCTAATAATCAGCCTTACATTTAAAGCCTACTTTCAGACTACACTTGTATAACAGTCTATGCATAAGAACAAGTCTTGAAGTTTTAAATTAAAATTATCATCCTTAAAAAAAAGGAAACTTAGCTTTAAGCAATTTTTTTCTAGGCATCTCACTGTGAGCTCTATGTGGGTGTATAAAAATGATTTAGAAATATTGGGGAGCTCAGTGCCTATTGGCCGGCACTGTTCCAAACTGAATTGTCATTGGTCTGTTAGAGATGAATCCTCTCTGCAGAACCCAGCCAATGAGCAGGTCCCTTTATCTCTTGCATCACCTGTCCTCTGAGTGCTCATCCTGCTCTAGCTCCTGTAGGATTTCACATGATTAGTTGGACCAGCAGGTTTGCAAATGCAGGGTAATTTTGACTGGATATTGCAGTATGGAGGTGTAAAGAAGCACTTTCTTAGCTGACAACACTGCCAGTGATGTGTAAATATGAAAGAAGAGAGGGTTTATTTCAAAAGGGGCCTGATGTAGAAACTCCTACTTCCCGCCATTAAGTAAAGCAAAGATTTCTCTTATTACTCTGTTAGCTTAGTGGGAAGCATCTCCTCACATCTCCTACGCCCTGAAGTTAAAGCAGCACCTGTTTGTGACCTTCTCAGCCTGCAGACAGGCCCATGTTACTTGGCCACTGCTTTTGCAGGGAGGAGGCCCAAATCACCCCCCCAGCCCCACACTGGGGGGGGGGGGCACCCCTCGTGCCAAGTGAAACAGACCCCAATGCAGAAACCTGAGCAGGACGTGGCGTCTTTGCGACATCGCCTCTGCGCCATCGCAAATATTTTCATATGTGCTTTTGGGCCTAATAGCAAAAATCATTTCCAGAAAAATATTGCTTAATTCCACCGAAGGTTCACTAGCCGCTGTGTCCTGGGAGAGAGAAAGCAAAAGCCTTCTTCATACGCAGACTAAATACACCTGAAGTATGACTGGCCATAAAACAGATAGCATTTAGGGATTATTATTTTTGGACCGTGCCTGGGATCACAAAACAGCCAGCTGCTTATAAATATTTTCTGTGCGGTAATTTCAAACAGCGCCCCAGATGTTTCGAATTATCTGCGGAGTTTCTGGAGGCTTCTTACGATGTATCGCCTCTTTACGGTCGCATCGCCCGTCAACGGTGCCTGTCTCTCAGGCCTCTCTTTTGCTCGCTCCTCCTGCGTTTTTTAAAAGCGAGAACGGCACTCTGCAGCGGGTCAAAAGAAGAATGAAGATTGTTAGAGGAATGACGAGCGCAAGCTAAAACGAGCTGAAAAATGGCCACCACCTCTGGCTCCTATCCATAATTCTTCACTGCAGGGTGCGCGGATGTATCCCGGAAGGTTTGCCTGATTTAGTCTGCCGATTCTTTTTCCACAAAAAGCATTATATATCACATTTATGGCTCCTTTGTCATCTTCAGCCAAGAGGTGAGCGACAGAGAGAGAAAAAAAGAGGTGGTTTGTTCTCACCCCGGAGAGAGCACTGTGGCAGTGATGACGTCATACATCCTCCTGATTCCCATCAGCTCGGAAAGGACAGCGACAATGGAAGCCCCCTGAATCCCCTCCCTTCCTCCGAAGAACCTTTACTGAAGCCTGCAGTAACCAACTGAGAATAAGTCACATTACCTGCAAATTATCCCACATGCTCTTCCCTCGCTCCGCAGGAAAATGCCGGCGTCGATCCCCTGCACCGTGGCTCGTCTCTGCATATTGGTATCTCATTACGACTCCATCATCATCCTTCATTCGCTTGTCAATAAACATTGATGGGCTACAGTTGCCACGTAAGCCTTAACCCTGAAACCTTTATGTGAACCATAACAGCGAGGACACACACAGCCAGCTGAGAGCAATACCATGGTAACCGCGCGGTATTTAGGGAGGGAGGATAGCGCAATGTCTCCCCTGCGGTGCGCAATGGGAATATTTACAGTAACGGCGCAACCACGAGGTTCCGACCAGCGTGTATATTTAGTAAAACGTCCCATCGCCTGTCGCACACCTGCACTCCTGTTACCCGTCAGGGGGAGAGGGGGGGACACAGAGCCAATCTGTGAGTGTTGAGCCTCTCCCACGTCGAGATACGAGCTCACACTCTGCCAGACCAGTCAAAGCAGAAACGTGAAACGGCCCAGAAAATACAGCCCTGACTTTTTTCGTTTTCATAAGAAAAAACTCCCAATTAGAATGCCACAGTTATGCCTGTATTCCCTAATAAGAAACAGTTTGACAAATACCACGCGGACCAACTCCAAGATAACCCCCCACCCGTTTTTTCTGTGTCATATTTGTCACATACGGTCCATTACTGGGGTTCCTGACAACTGCTGAAAAGCCTTGGGAAGGGGTCTCAGCAATGCCTCTCGACATGACAGCCACATCCACAGTGAAGGAACTTTGACGACATCTCAGCAGAGCACGGAGACTGTCTCCCGGGCTCCCTGAACTTCTGGGACGGGTAAATGTCAAACTATAAAATTAGTCCATTATGCAAAGCCACATTAGAAGGCACAGCAAATCAACTGCAAGCAAACACTGCTTCTTAGAGCACAGCTCTGGTGGGCTAAATGCTGCTGGGGATTTTATGGCCTGCGATGGTGTCAGCTCTTCTTCATTCTTTCCTCCTTTATTCCTCTTCCAGCTAAGAGAAAGATATTCTTCGGAGGGTATTTGTGTCAGGGTAGTAAACATCGGGCGGGGCGGGAAGGCGGCTGTGTGGGGTTTCTGGGGCATCTGGAGAGCAGTTGCCGCTATTGCCCCCACATGTGAGCACCGAGCTTCTCTGCAGGATGTACTCTCCTGGGCGTGGGATGTGCCGAGAGCTGTGTGCCTCCTGCCTGCCCATGCTGCGGGGTTTTAATCTGCTTCCCTAACCGCCACGTCACCTGCTGGTCATCTCCCACGATACCCAGGATTTACTCCTAATTTAAACGAGGGCAGAAGCGAGCAGCTTCAGTTTTGTGATGTGCTCAAGGCAATGGGTGCTTTAAGGGGGCAGGGCTGGGAGGGCCATGGGGGGGGGGGGGGGGGGGGGG
>JAODJU010000130.1:9031043-9049276 GCA_026776725.1 Gnathonemus echidnorhynchus
GGGGGGGGGGGGGGGGGGGGGGGGGGTCATGCCATGCCGGCCGCTGGCACACTGTCTGCGTATTGCGTAAGTCACTGGGCGGCTAAAGCCAGAAAACACAGGATGGATTTGTATCACGCTGTAGGATGTGCATCCAGGTGTGATGGAGACCGACTTCTGGCCGGATTCGAGAGGCCTATGCCTGATCTGGCACGCCGTGTGATGGCAGTGACAGGCGAGGATTTTACTCTAGCATTAACATGGAGATCCATGACATACGAGCAGCAATGGAAGACAGCTATTTTACGAGGATAACCGAAATGTGCAAACTGCTGCAGTGCCTCAAAGTACAGCTAGATGAGATGTTCTTGGTAATGCTTCCTTGCCTAATGGTTCCTTGCCTCGAGATCTGGGCTTACTGTTCCTGCATTTCTTTGGCCCTCACGGGTACGGCTGGCGACGACCCGCCGGCGAACGGCAGAGCTGGTAATCTCTGCTGGCCCGTTTTTGCCGGCCCCAGGAGGCAGCGAGCAGTTGGACGCCACGCGGATCCAGCAAATGGCCTGTGGTAGGAGAGCTACAGCCAGGACTCAGGCGACTCTGCTATGTGTCAGCAAACGTGGGATGACATTAGCCCCCGACGCCCCCGTCAGACGGGCCACTGTCCCGAGTGGAGAGAAGCAATGGAACCCGAGAAAACCCGCCATTCAAAAGCCAGCGTATCCACTGCATGGTTCTGAGAGTCAATTAAAACAAATCAAGGCAGGCCTGACGCTCTGAGGTCATAGGTCAAAGGTTACAGGTGAAGCCAACAGAGTGAATCACCCATTAGTCACTAACGCAAAGCTGCCCATATCACACCATCTTTGACTTATAGTCCTGTCTAAGACTTAACTCCTAAGGCCCAGCTTTCAGCACAGCTTTCAGTCCTTTCCCACCAGAGGGATCGCTGCAGCATGCCATCTCTATAGTGACGTTCTAACAATCATGGTTTCCACGGAATAAACATACCAGTTGAAAGCGGAGGTCTGCTCTACATGCACTAGCTTTTCGGCTGCTAATCCTTAGCGTGCCATTCTGCACCATGCGTCAGCTATGGAACCACCCAGTGTGCCTCAGTGACGGGGGATTTCTCTTGATTGAGAAACCTTCACCGAGTTCTGGGGGTGGGTGTGGTCCCCCATCCCGGACACACCAGCGTGTGAGTCAGATGTCAAAGTCTGGAAAAGAAGCGACACTTCCAGAACTCTCCGTCATACCTGGTCTGTGATTCACTATGACACTGCTCTCCTTTCCGGGCAGAACAAAGAGCATTTGGGTCCCTCCTGGCCACAGCCACAGCAGCCACAGAGAGAGTCCCTTTCTGCTTTTCGAAAGACTTACATGTCACGTTCTTGCTGGTCGAGGAAGGATCCGGTCGCGACAGGCTGTTATTGTTGCCGTTCTCCTGGTCGCTGTGTTCCTTGACGAGGCTGGCTGTCTCCACCTGGCCCCGCGGTCTGTCACCCCGCTCCACATCTGCATGCCGCCAGAAGAGGAGGGGTTAGCACACACCTGCTCGACAGAGACTCCGGGGCCCCCAGTCGGATGCCCAGAGCTTAAAAAAAAAATGAGCATGTATTAAAGTTATTATGGGGCAGTGTTCTATGTGGTTACTCTGCTAAGCTCGACCTATAAAAGGGGCATTAAATGGATCCAGAAAAACGCCAGTTAACAAAACTCTGTGGTCGATGCTCTAGCCTCGAGACCAAAAAGGAGCACATTTCCTGACCCACGACACCCGAAGCACGCCTGACCTCATAAAGGCATCTTTCCAGATAAAAAACAAACAAACAGCTGGTTACCATAAACGCCCCCCCCACCCCCAAACGCACGCCTACCTCCACCCGCGGGGCTCAGCTTGGGAGGGCCACGTCACAAAGCCAGCGATTTACGATCCCAAATACCTCCGTTGAAGGCGGGGGGGGGGGGGGGGGGGTTCTGCTACGTGCAGAACTCCGTGAACCGGGGCGACTGACCGGCACTCGCCTCGTGCTTTTTTTAAAAACGCATCCTCTGGAGACGAACGGGCTTATTATGGGCTGGTAATTACATGGGCCTGTCCCAGACGGCCGCACCGCGACTTCAAAGCGGCAGGTTCTGAGCGCCGAGGTCTTCGGTCGCCTTCCTCCCCCAAACGGGAAGCAGCTGCACTCTATTTGCCGTCTGATAAACACACGGCATCGCCGCGCACTCAGGCCTGGCGCCCTTCCCCTCCCCCCTCCTGCCGGGATCGGAGGGGAGCTGAAAAATAGGGAAAAGTTTGAGGTATGGCAGGAGAAGGCAGGCTTGGAGCCTGAGTGTGCGGATCCTGCGTTCACTCTGAGCTCAGGCGGCGGATGCCGGGCCCAGCTAATCGCAGGAAGCCTCGACTGGGCCTTCCAGCTAACTTGTCGGCATGTGTCTGTAGCGGTGCCGACCGGCTCACCCTCAGAGAGGCCCCCGCTCCCAGACGTGCCTGAGCTCCACTTTCTCTGTGCGGTAAACAACTGCATCTCTGCAGCTGTCGGCCATTAGCTAAACCAGCAACTGCACTCCTGCGAGAGAAGCATCTGGGAGAGGACCCAGTCGGAGGACTTTGGGAATCTCTGAATGGGACGACCGGCTCCAGACGTTCAAGTAACTGATTATCTAAAGTAGACAAAAGGGCAGATTTAAGCAGCGTAAGACAAAGAAGGTCATATGTCACAGTCATATGGCTTGAAGACCACTGTCAAATCAAGTACAGCTTATTTGTCATCCCAGCCATATAGACAGTGAAATAACGTTCTTCCTGGGCCCCCATGCAACAGTTATGACAGGACAGACATTACATGGCAAAAGACAGAGTTTTTGGAATAATATACAAAGTGACAAAAAAATCTACACAATTATTAATGATTTAAGGGGTGGGGACTATAATTTACTAACCATAACATAACAAACATTTTACATTAGAGACTGTCACTCTTGTCTGGTCAGGTTGACATATCTTTGCATTCTGACATGTTGAGTAAATTGCTCCCATGTCAAGGAAAGCCATCTCTGACTTCACCAGATCATTTGCCAGCAAGCAAACAGGATCCACCACAAACATAATCACTTTCTGCTCTGATTTCTGACAGTCAAATAGCATTTCAAAATGGAACATTCACCTTGAGGTTTAATCATGAGGTTTAACTCAATCAGGCACAAAAATGTCTGGAGGACAGCAACTGCACTCACAAAATAAATAATCGGATAAAATGATGGGCAAAAAGCACAAGTTGAGATTTTATACCCGACGGAAAAGTGAAGAGAAAGTTTTTAATCTTTGCTGGGGATCCACGTAGACTTGTGATGGGCACAAATGACCCACTTCCCATAATAAGAAGCAGAGCTCAGCAGTCTGGCGTCAAGATCACCCTGAACGCCCAGCTGATTAACCAAACCACACCGGCAGCAGTGCTAACGCTAATGCTAGCACAAACCCAAGATAGAGATCGACAAAACCCATGGAAGGCAGGTCCTGAAAATGAAAACGTCAAAGAGACCCTACAAGTGCCTTCCTCGATTCAGGATGCTTCTGTGCACTTCACTGGCCAAACATTCAAATTCAAGATTCCTCCTTATGCAAACATGCTACGTTAAATCATTTTAGAATTCCGCTATTCCTTAGCTATTCAAATAACTAATATAAACACTTCCACCTCCACCATCATCAGGACAACTGCTTTGGATGTGGATGGGTGGATGGATAGATGAGTAGAAATGCTGCTTAATCATGTTAAGCATAAAGGAATCAAGATTTTTGTGTTTGTAGCACTAATGAGGCCATTCATTTTATTGCTGACAATTGTGTATAAATCTTGTTTGCCACTCTTTGATGTATGCTTATTTAATCTTGTCATACTGGCACTGTAAGTGCATCTTCAGAATTAATGCGTGACAAATACCGGGTATAAAATACTTAAATGTCCAAATGCTAATTCACAGCAATTAAGGAGCTGAAACAGTCATTATTTTGCTGAGTAGCTGGTCTTACTGCTGTGACAAGTCAGCAATAGTCTGGTTTAAAGTCTAAAATTGACATGAAATCTAAAATGAATGAATGAATAAAACACTCACATGTATTGAAAATCCAATTTTACATTCATTCGACAGATGCTTTTATCGAAATTGACTGGCATTTTTGAGAAAGGAGTGTCAGACAATCCCTGAAGAAACTGGGAGTTAAGGGCCTTGCTCAAGGACCCAGTGGCAAAATCACTCTGATTCAGGGATTTCAACAAGCAACCTCCCAGTCACAGACACAGCATCCTGACCCAATGAGCCACATACCCCCCTGTTTTATTTGAGAGTCCCAGTCAAAGGTCATTTGGATCACAGAGGCCACCGGGCACAGATAGCAGGGCCACCTTCTGCAGGAGGGTCATAATGAACTTCGGGGGTCATTAACCGACGAGTCAAGCCTCAGACTATGTGCTCTTCTCCTTAATGGCTTCCTGAGAAGTCTTTAATTCCCCCCTACTGTGAACACTTTGGTTAAGTGTCATGATGAAACACTGTCAGGACACAGGAGTTTGAAAGGGTGAGTGCAGTAGGTAGCGTGCGTGTGGGATAGTGTGTGCGGTTGAAGGAATCTGAGCACAAGCCTCTGTGTCGGGCCCCAGAGTGTGGAGATTCTATATACCTGTCCTGTCGTCGGCCTGGGTGGACATGCCGTCCTCAACGGCAGCCTCAGGAAGCTCAGGGTAGGCTGAACAGAGACCCATTCATCCAGACATACCATCTTTCCCAGAAAGGGCCAAATGAGAGGCCGGGAAACAAGGCCGTGAGCTAGCCCTCAGGGCCTCGCCGAAAAGCAGCACGGAGCCCGGGGAGAGTTTTCAAAGAGGTCTCCAGATGAGCCAGCTGAACATTGCCTCCTGTGGGCCCCCCGCCAGGGAGAGCGTTACGCAGCATTTTATGCACTGGCGCAATCCATTTTCTATTGCATTCTATGGTTTATTCTCGCATTCCTCCTCTGCTATTGGCAGACGCAAGCCGGCAGCTTGTAAAATGCAAAACGCTCTTGGACTCAGTTGAGGAAAAAAACAACAACAAAAAATATGGTAAAATGCTGCGGGTAAACTGTGAGACCCATCCTGGATAGCCGTGTGGGAAGTTCATCACCCTGACTACTAACGAGCACTTCACACCCCTCCGCAGCTCGAATGGCATGCAGCTGTTGTGGAGTCATCATAACCGGTGGCTCAACTGTGACCTGTACTGCTCGATAGAAGCAATGCATTCTGGGGTGGAAGGGGAGTAGAGGAGACAGAGACGTCCCCTCCCCCACTTACCCGTTCCTCCCGACAGCCCCCGGGGGCAGGCCCATGCAAGCTTACCGTCAGCCTGCCCGCCCTGGCATTTTGGCAACTATACTTAGGTTTAGTTTGGGGAAACCGCAGTGTCTGTGGTTCTGGAGCTGGCGGCAGTCAAAATATGTTTTTTTGGGACAGTCAGGGTAGATGTGTGCCTGACTGTGCCTGTCTGTCTGTCCCAGGATGGTATGGCTATATGCCCCCAACTGACTGCGCACCAGGGGCGGGCTCGTCCCCTCCCAAACAGGAATGCGAGTTGGACACATTACAGTTGGGCAAGATGGGAGTGCAATATTGGAACCCCCCCCCAATGCTGAGATAGTCCTGTCCACCAAACCAAAGACACCCCCTCCTGTGTCCCTGATTCCTCCCATATGCTTTATCAAAGTCCTCAGTCCATTAAGCCCGCCAAACACATTTCATCTTTATTACGACGCAGAGACAGAGAAAACGTTTCAGAGAATCGAGCCGTTAGTTAATTACTCAGATCCAGCCATCTCTGCATAACGGCAGGCGCAGCGCGGGGAACAGGTGGCGCCGGAGAGCCGGAACGCCTCGCATGGATTAAAGGTAGCGAGCATGACGCGACTGCTGCGATCCATCAGTCTTCCCCATTGCGTTCCGCGGGGACATCGGCAAAATTCACCGTGCATCGGGGAGATGACCCCTCCGGGTCCAATTACAGCAGAAAGAAAATAATTATGCTTGCAGCTAAATCTACTCGAACGTATTAATAAGTTTTGTAACATCCCCGGCTAAGCTGACGCGCCAAAACAATGGGGACTAATCTCGCTTGTAATGAAGCCAGAAGTGGGTACAGATACCGAGAACAGCTACAAAGCCAGCAAGCCTGGAATTCTTCCAAACACGCAGATTATTCCGCAAAGAATAAAAACAGTGTAAGCTCATTAAGGCAGAAAATATCTGCCGTTTAACGGAGCTTTGAGCAGAATTTAATTGTGTCGGATTTCATGTTTCAGACCGGATTCCTTTACAAAATATGCCTCCTTTTTTCGGGAGCTGGGTGACACTTCTCGTCGTTCTTAATATCTGATGTGATTACAGGGGGGACTTGCAGGAGGCATTAATGGTTTGATGATTCTGGCTCCCTGTTATTTAGAGGTAGAAAAAAGAGTAAAATTAAGTCAAGTTCATTTGAAGAAAAGAATTTAGGCGCACCTCAGCTAACTAAATCCGGTCCCCGACGGTCGGCCTTGAAGGTCACCGGCAATCATAGCGCGACGTCACGGCTGACGGTTCGCAGCGAAACGCACAAAGGCGCCGCGGCCGCATTGTCCGGACGGCAAACCACAAGAACACGTGCTGAAATGCCAGGCGTCAGGACGCGGAGAAAGCGCCAGCACTGCGGTATCTTGTCCTCCGCCTGCTTTCCGATTCCACGTCAAGATAATCTTCTCCGTCTGTCTAAACGCCTGTAGGACACGTCACTCGGGGAGAGTCGGTCCTGCACTGTCAATGCAAGGTCAGCGTTGCCCCAGAATTAGCGTTTTTGAACAACACATTTTTTTTTTTTTTAAAGAAACGCTCCCGTCCCCAAACCTATATCTAGTCTCTAATTGCAGTAACTCCATAAAAGATATTTATGTGTGCAAAATGAGACGTGGAGCTGGGATGGGACCTGTGGGTTATCAATACTCCTCAAATCTGGGGTCACGTGAACACATTTGCGCTGTGTAATTCAAATTAGCTCCGCCGTACTGAGAAAAACAAATCAGAACATAACTGTATCTTATCAGAACTAAACCATAGTTTTTATCGTTTCTTTTTACATCAAAAAGACATAAAAAGGATGGAATAAACAGAGCATAAATTACGTTATAATGGAACTTAAAGATAAGACAAATAAAGATAAGGGGAAAAAACCCGTACACCTGACAGAGTATTTCAGAAGCAGAAAGACGCCGTGAAGCGTGCGTGACCCTAATCAGCGACACAAACTTCCCGAGTCTCTCTGGGACTCTGGATCAGACCAGCGTTTAACAGGAGGATCTCTATTCAAAACGCTCATCAGCATGGATTTCCAGCTCAAACATCCAGCTCTTTGAAAACTTTATTCATTTTATTCGATGTTTACTGATGAAATAAAACGCTGTGTTAAGTATTTTTAATCTATGGACGATAGTTGCGGGTCAGTAGATATAGAAATTAATGAATAAAATAAATCACAATACCAACAAGTAACGTGATGATTTAATTAAATTAAATTGAGGGGTATGTTTGAATTTTTATACTCAAAAAAGGTAACCTGCTAGAATGAGCTAGAAAGACATTTCATCTCTTGTGCCTGTAAATTATTACTGAAAAAAAAAACAAAAAACAAATTATACCATTTTTCCTATTGCAACAGACCCAGACATGTAACATATTTCTAACATAATGTATTTTATAAATCAGGCTTAATAACTTTTTAACAGGCACGAAAAACAAACACAAGTAATTAAAAAATTAAACCTGGCAAACATCACGTAAGCTATGGCTACTTCTTGGAAGACACTGTTAAGGTGTGTCGGAATATGTGTGAACACATGCTAGCTGGAGTCTTGTGCCAGTCGCTCAACGCAGGCGCTAAGGCAGAGGACTGACAAACAGCACGTTGACAGCACGTGTGGTGACCCTCCTTGGAATTGATGCTGAAATCCTCCGGGATAAGAGTAGTTGCCATTCAGAAGATTCTGGAGTATAATCACCACCTGATTCACAAAAACTTCCCACGCACTCTATGATCCGCATGCATTTGGAGACACATTCTCCTTGGATTAAGCAGCATTTTCCTCTGTCTCCTTCCATGCACTTCAAGTACCTGAAGTAACTTGAATCAACTTACTGGTTAACTACCTGGACCAAAAGTTTGGAGGTCCTACTCCCAGGAAGCACCCTCCCATTCATCCAAAGTTTGGGAGAGCAGACATCCTGCATTTTGCAATGGAGCCATGTGACCTTGCATGTGAAAAACTTTGAACTCCCAAAAACTCAAGTTGACCCCAACGACTGGCAACAGATGTGATGAGCCAGACTCTGGGGAGTTGTGTGCTCCATCTGCATGCTACCCATAGGAACAGTATGAACACTGTGGCGTGTAACACTTAAAATGCAGAAAAACCTGCTTTGTGAAAAAAATTAAAAGCTGACAAAATTTGCTTGTCACCTACAGCATATTGTGAGTGTAGTAATTATTTTGTGGAGCTAAAGCCAGACTCACAAAAAAAGTCTATGGCGCCTCAAGTCATATGATAAAAGAGCCCCTTGTGTGAGCACCGAATTTACCGCTAGGAATAATGTGAAATCAGCTGACTTATCACTCAGGCTCAAGGGCAGAATCATAGGCCGAGAGACATGGTACTGAGCATGCTCACTTTCTAGCGGACGACGGGGGAGCCTTCATAAGGTCTACTGCCCTCCTGGCCAATTGGGAAGATGGACCTTTCGATGTAAATCGATAACAAGTTTTGCACCACAGGCTGGCCTTTGAAGGATGCCCAACATTTGTAGAGACCCATAAAAATGGAAATAACATCCATGCATACCTTAGCCAGCTTCCTATATTGCATCCTTCTCTTCGCCCTTTCATCTCTCCCACTCTCCCAAATACGATGCTCTGATGCCCCTCTGTGCATCAAATGAAGCCCCAGAGGCATCTGTGCTGGGTTGTGAAAGTTAACAGGCAGGGCTACTGCAACATAACAAGTCCAGCATAGGCTGAAGTCCCAGTGTGGCTGAGCCTTAAATACCGCCATGCTTTGAGGCACCTAAATCCATTCCTTGGGTGAATCAAAGTGACACCAAAGCTAGCCGAAACAGGAGGGGACCATGCCGCAGTTGTGGTCCAGCTTTCTGTCTCCGCTGATAAAGGGTGTAAGAAGTCTTTCGATACCCCAACTTGCATACCGGTGCCCCCAAAAATGTCTACAGGGCTCCAGGCTGGCTGGCAAGCTCCATAAAGTCGACATTGTCCTTTTTCTGGCATCATTCCCCGCCCCAACCTCTCCCTCTCTATTGGTGGGTCAGACCGTGGGCAATAGAGTGACCTGGGCAGGGTGCCACCAGCTATGAAAGCAGGTCATTGTGATGCCTCAAAGCCATCCTACATGGCCACAAGTGAAGGCTGCCTTTCCAACAACCTTGCTCTTTGAAACATGGGGAACATGCTGAGCAAGACCCCTGATGCAGAAGGATACCTGTAGAGAAGCCCCCCCCCCCCCCCCCACGTACCATACCCACACAAGCCATGTCTTCAGATGGTCCAGGGCTCAAATAACCCCCAAGGAAGCACTATTACCACCAAAAGATGCACATAAATTATTCTCAATGGCCTGCATTCAACTACTAATCCCAAGACATGCTTCTTTGGTCCAAAACAAAGCTGCAGGCAGGCAGGCAGGTACCAGCGTGCTTGGCCACGCGTGCAGATGATAGGCTCTTCCTGGTCTCGATCAGGGCATATACTACGCAGCATTTTGCCAACCACACTGATCCCGCTGGGAATTTGCCATGGCAACAGGGAAGGGCACCCATCACAGATGAAAATGTCCACAAGTGAATCGGCATGCAACAAGCACACTGCCAATGGTGGCCGGATACCTCCATATGTGTCCATCGAGCGCCCTACACTTTGCTGTGACCCTTTGTAGGTACTGTCAACCCCGACCACTAAGCCTCGCTAAGGCGGAAAAAATAGAAAACGTATAACAAATCTGGTCCTCATTATAACTGTATACGCTAAACATTAAACATTTCTTTTCCGTAAGCAAAAAAAAAAAATTGTTTAGGGGTTAGTTCGGCAGCAATCACCGTCTTAGCTTAATTAAGTTCATATGTGACTTATAAGGCTAATTTTCCCATTGTTGGAACATTATTTTCCCCTCGCTAAGCTCGAGGCACTTTCTCATGCCTGAACAGCCACCGGCTCTCATCCCATTCTTACTAAAGCTCATATTTAAACACAGATACATCTGTTGTATAGACACGCCAGAGAAACTGCGCAGTAATCACTCTTAATTACCTCTCCCCACACCATCCAGCTATTCTCCCTGTCCGGTTTGAGCCAGATTCACTAACGGCTTAGTCAAACTCCCACATGTCCTGTTTTTCATGTTAGAAATCCAAAGGATCCCTTTAAAAATGTAGCTGTAGCTCCATACCACAAAATCTACACCAGTGTCTGATTTTGGTTTCACTTCCTGACACGAGTCAGGTGGCCTTGTATAGGTGGGAAATGTCCGGCATGTCGGATGGAGCCTGCTGACGTTTTACAATGTGTGGCCAAAGCCCGTGTCAGGAGTCGGATGATGTGGAGTAAAACGTAAGGACTTCATTTCCGAGTCTGTTGCTACCTGAGCCAGAAGTGCTGGACAGAGTCTGTGACGTGCCAGGGGCCTCATCGGGAAATTCTGGCGAGCTCTCAGTGTGGCGCTCCTCCTCAGACTCCAACATCTGCTCACAGGCTTGGGTAGTGGGGCTGGCGGGGTTAGTGGGGAGAGGGTGGGGGCGTGGGGGGTGGCAGCAGCGAGAATCGTCATGAGACAGAGGGCCAAAAAACACCGAGAATCAACAGCTGCCCAGTTTCCCACTGTTACATCATTCAGTTGTCGTTCCACGATCCGAATTCCATGCATCCGAATGACCAAGAATTTAACAATAAGTCGTAATCACCCAAGACTGTTAAGTGGCACATGTATCGTGACTAAATGTACATGGTAAATATGATTAAAGTTCCAATGGGAGGCATAGCAATAAATTAGCTGGGGCTAGGTTGACTGCATTTCGTAACTAAGCCATCAGGAACGCATTTTGCATTCATTTTTACATGCAAATGGAATCACAGCTGGGGAAAGCTTGCTTGGGAATCATTAATGTCAATTTAAGTTTCTGATTAAACAGTACATGTAGTCTTGCCAATATTCCCGGTATAATGGTTGTAGGTGGTGATCATTTAATTGACATTGATTAGAAAGCCAACTCTACGCAGAAGGACTCCTAAGACATCTGTTCGTTTTCTTCTCACATAAACCAGCAAGCTTTTTGTCCAGCTGTTATTAAATGCTATTCAATCTGGCGGCAATTAACCCAGTAACTTTGGGAATTAATCTCGTTTTAGCAAATGCATTTCTCAGGTCAGCTGGGTGGCTAGCCTGGAGAGACTGCATAACTGCCCAGTTTAAATGTAGGATTTTAACATAAAGACAGTATGTGATTGTTCAAAAATTAACATTTATAATGAATAGTGTTAATTAAAACATGAAATACCCGAGAGTTTGTCCGAATACGTTTTTCCCCTACACATTTCAGTTTTAGATCGGAAGAAACGACTATTATTAGTCATCACAATGGTAAGAAATTGACATAACATACTTGACGTCCAGCGGGTCTATTGGGGCAATTAGATTCACCGAAGGGCGCTCTGTTAGCGCATTCAGAGTCCTAGATCAGGCATTACCGCTGAACGGCAAATAAATAACCGGACATCAAAACAAACTGCATTAAAACTCCCCAAAAGACAACACCATGGCAACACAGGGGGTCGATAAATTGATTTCTACAGGAATATTACATCTCACACCAAAGTTACTTATTTCGACGTTCCACTTCTGTGCGCAAGAATGATTTTGCCTACGTACAGACCAGGTACCAGGCACTGATTTAATAATCGCATATCAGTTTGGAGATGGACACATTTCATCCCAAAAACGGCATCATGTTCACCCTTTACTGCATGCATACTCTGGGTTTTTCCCAACGTGTCCATGCACGCTCACACTCAGGGTGACTGAAACCTTGTTGATCAATTTTAAGATTAAAAAAGTCGATTTACAAATAACGATCAGAAACATAATTAAGAAAACCAAGCAAAATTTCTCAATCAACCCACCTTGGATCTGGAACAATATTCTGTAATATTGCACTAAATCATTCTACTCCTTATAGCCTAACTACTTTTCGTTATTCTTTTCACTTCTTTACTATCCGGTCCCGTGGTGAATAAATCGTTTCTTTCGCTTCAGTTTCTTTACTTTAGTGTTTTGGTGCAGTTCAGGACAATTGATTCGGTTTTCGTGACTCTCACAACTTTAGTTTGGCTTCATCGTCATCATCATTATTATTTTTTGGTTAATCCGCTTCTCCTTCGCTGGCTCACTTAAACAGCGCACTGAAGTCAATCTTTGTCCCGAGTGAAGGCTCCTTCAACTTCTTAAAAGTCCTGACAGCACCCTCCGCAAACTCCGAAACAGTTTATGCAGCATTCTGCAATAACTTCTTTGTGCCGTGTCTTTTTTTTTACTTTGTGTCAAAGTCCAGGATCTGGCTCCATGTGTCCCGTTTTGCACCCGTTTTTTCTGGGTCTCCTCCACCTTCTACTGATACAGTGCTGAAGACAGCTTCAGTCTCCTCAACAGGAAATTGCATTCAAGGCTGATTACTGCGTTTCCTCCAGGCAAAGAAACTTAGAAAGTCGTGCTTAACTACAGTGTAATCTATAATTATGCAAAACCAAAACCAGAGCCAGAAGGAAACGCGGATTTTTCAAGGCTTAAAAATACGACGTGTGCGGCCATGTACGCACAAAACGTTTAACAATGGATTTCAATTATTATTATTATTATTATTATTATTATTATTATTATATACACGCCTGTTTTAAAATAAAATGGCAATAAACTGATATACTCTGCTGGCTGTACACTTGCGATATAGGCAAATCGATTCCTCATAGGGTACAATTTCCAGACAGGTACGTATTTCAGCGTGTCTCCAGGTACATTTAAGTTATTAGGAATTTATGGCCGTAATATACAGTAGGCATACATCAACTGCAATGCACTTTCCAGAATTAATTTTTATCTCCTGAACGGTGTGGTTATCGGCTTTGTTCACATGGATCTACAAAATCACGTGTAGTATTCTTTTTGATGTTGTCATATCTGTTTTTTGACACTTGGACGAGATAAGAAGATATTGAATAAACTTCATCCGCGCCTATGTGGTGGTGTTTTAAACTGATTCAGGGATAGGTACGCGGTATATGCCATTGGCACGATTTCGAAGCGAGAGTACAGTAAATCATCTTTAGTGAGCCTTTTGACATAACAGGTTGTGAAAACAAAACAAGCATACAGTATATACTTGGCAGCGCAGTCAGCATTAATCCGATTTCTATTCATGCGTGTTCATGCACAGCTGCCTGTCTCAAAGCCCTCCAAGATCTATGTAGCCTACAAACTAAGCATTCATTCCCGCCTTCCACCTATAATGATGGATAGATGATGTCTTTATTCACGCTGTAATAGCGCTGTTTTCATTTCCCGCCTGCTAAACACACCCATGCCATATTATTCATATGAATCACAAAATCGATCAGAACTTCTATGTATCAAGCAACATTAATTCGAGGCTTCTAAAGCCATCTGTCTATTAGAAACCAACTTCATGCATTCACCTAGTAGTGGAATTGACATACTCGCGATACCTACTTCAGATGCATTTACAAAGAGCGTGCGGATCACAGGTTATATACACATTTATTTGTCTAGCCTAAATTTTAATCCGCAGTGATCTCGCTTTTTATTCATTTATTCGTCTGGCTATTCAGTAGCATGACTCACGGCGGTGTCACACCGCTTTCACACATTCAAATTTAGCACCTTCTCCCCATGTGTGCTCATGTTTAAAATAAGATCATTAATAAGTGTGCATATCTTAAGGCTAGTGGTCACCAAGACCGCTTTTTAAAATGACCTTACAGTGCTTACAGTTCATCGTTAACTCCAATACGCCAAATGTCAGCAAAATAATACATGCGATTTTCCAGAAGTGCACATCCTGTCTTATAACAAGCAAAACACAGCAAATGTGAAATGTCTCACACTTAAATTAGGATCAGGGCCAGAAACAGGCACAGACAAAGTAGGCAGCTGCTTAGGGACCGATTGGCACAAGGAACAAGAGAACCAGAGGAAGTCATGGGAAAAAAATAATATTATTTTATATATTTATGTGCAGGCAGAAACGTGGCCAGCTTCAGCTATAGGCAGGATAAGTAGTTGCCTAGGGCCCCCAAATGACATAAAATGATCATCAATTTTCTCCCAAGTAAAAATTTGCATAGGACCCCTGAAAAGGTAGATCTAACCCTGAGTATGATACAGTAACTGGCCCTCACATGAAGATTCATGAACGATTCAGGTCTTTTTTTTTATAATCTTCACTGACAGCTATCCTTCTGGACACATGTGGAGGCTCGATTTTCCTTTTAAGGTCAGTTTTATAGTCCAAGCTTGACAATATTTAAACAGCAAAAGCAGCCAGAGGACTCAACTGGGAATTAAGTGCTTCAGTCAGTATTTTTGATGTTATCATCACTAAGATGCAAGGAGGGCTTGCTTTAGGTTAAACGTATGAACCGAAGAGCGGTAAAGGTTGCGCCAGGATGGGGTTAATGCTTCCAGACTGTAGCTAGAAGTTGCCCAAGCTAATGTGACCCAGATCACATCTGGCGGGACCTGGCCCACCTTTACCATCATGCTTTGTGCTCAGGCAAGCTGGCTGAGCGGCAAAATGGCACCCCGCCACTAAGCTTTCAATTCCCCACCACATCCATATCCCGTGGGAGACCTGGGACCTCCACACCCTATAGAAAATTTACACATGACCTTTACTCGGCCGGACTCATGCGTGCGAAAGACATCGGGCCAAGAAAAACCTCGGTAGGGCTACGGACTTTACTCAGGACGAGAGAGCCGAGCAACAACAGTATCGATCTCCAAGAAAACAAGGCTTTTCATCATCTTACAGATGTCGATGGGAAAGAGGTTCACAGGAATGTTTCAGCTGTGGCATGTAACGCACCGTCCACGCTGTGGTTCTTTCAGTGGATGCACAAGAAATATTTTCAATGGAAAACCAAAAGAGAATTAGCTAGCCAGTCCCTCCTGCTCACATTCTCTTAGGGGCCTCATCAGCATGCATCGTTTTAAATGCAGCTGTGAAGTCTTAACTATTCCCTGGTTATTGACCAGGACACACGGCAAAGCCAGAATGCTCTGCTGTGTGCCATTGATATCTGCTGGGAGCTTTCACTATTATTTTAAACTTTTGACGTCGATTGTTTTCAGTGGGTCGGTCGACTTGGCACGGGCCGCGGAGAGTGAAATGTGGTTTCACTCACTCACAAAGATGCTTTTGTTCCACGACACAGGGCGCGTTCTTTGCTTCATGGCTGAAACTGTATTTTTTTCTCAATTTGACTTTTTTTTTTTGACAAAGTTTGATATTTATTTAAGAGGTTACATTGAGTTTTCCCTGTTGAAGGGGGGGGGGGTCCCCCACCCAGATTGCCTGCTCTGGCTCTGCCGAGAGGGGGGGATTTAGAGACAGGTGAAATGGCAGTGAGTTGTGTCTTCATCAGTTGTGCGTCAGAGTGCATCAGAAAATGCAATGGGGGACAGCTTTTCCCAAAAGGGAATCAAACTCTAGCTGCCTGTTGTCCAGCGCCTCCTACTGTCTTTTGCTGGGGTGAAAAACAAACGTGTGTCACGGCATTTTGGCTGATCTCTTATCAGATAAGGTGCTGGCAGACAAAAAAAAAACAGAAATTGGGAAAACAAGGGGGTCTATCATCCGAGAAGGGTTAAAATAACATCCTCTCCGCCGTCCGAGGCTACGCTGCGCCAGGTCCTTCCCAGAGCCCGGGGGCCTTTCGACGTCGGCCTGGTCCAGCTGCATCACTTAGCTGCCTGCTGGATTGACCGGCTGTTTACCCCTCCTGGTGGACAGAGGCTGTAACACAGCAGAGAGCTGCACAGGGAAGCAGGACTGTGACTGCGCTGGTGTTTGACCCTGTGCTAACTCCCTCTGACGGCAGTATGACAACAGTCTGCCATGGGCAGGTCAATACAACTCCCCCAGGATGGCAAATTGAACCGGAGCAAAAGAGGTATATCGATCGAGGCGATTGATTTTGTTGTTTTTACGCTGAGATTAAGCCCATGAACTGTTTTACTCTAAGTAACTTAAGATTGTTATCCGTTTATACATTTAAGCATGTGAGCAGGGCAGTTAAGGTTAAGTAGCTTGTTCAAAGGTACAACAGACTGACTTTAGGTGACGTCCAGCTCTTAATCATTGCATCACCAATACTAATACATAGTTTCAATGTTTTATAAAAAAAAATTGCCCTTTTAAGCACCAAAAACTGAATATGGAATACTGCCCAGCAATAAAAATATGAAATATTCCAAAGAAATTACTGATTAACCTTAAAGATGATGGCTAAATGTTTCGAGATTATAGATGGAAGGCACACATTCCCTGTATCACAATCATCAAAATGTTCTTGAAAATATGGCGAGACGTCAAAATTCAGAAACTAATTAAAAGCTCCTTTTTCCTCGGTGTCAGAGCTTGCTGGTGTGATTAATGATGTCTATGGGAAAGGTAGCGGTGAGAAAATTAAATGATAAAAGATTCATAAAAGAGTCCATTTTTAAACTGCAGCGCTCCTTAATTGTTTTTTTTTTCCATCTTGCCTCCATCAGATGCATTTTTAACTGATAATTCCTTGTGCATCATATCAAAATAGCTGGTAAATGGAACAGCTTCTCTGTAAAAACAATTGCAGTGATCAGAATGGCCCAGTTTAACACGTGTTATGATGAAGCCGTTTAATAAAGATGGTAGAAAAAAATGAGACACGTCTGAAAAGTGGGCTGGTTTAGGAACTAGGCTCATGAACGACTGGGTCAATTTGAAGCCACCTTGCTTCTGGACTGCACTGAAGGCTCACAACCTCAATTACTTTGAGGCAGATATGGTTCTAGTGTTGGTTCATTTTGATTGGTTCCCAGCTTAATGTTAATCAAGTCCTCGTACCCAATGAGCATCCTCCCCTTGATGTAGTTCTGAAAACCCAGAGGCGCAAACTCTAGCAGGGAGCTTCTGTGATAATGCAGAGGAAGGAAGAGGTGTGGCCTCTATAATTACAGGCAGCAACCATCAGGTGGCGCTAATGCTTGAACCGTATGGAATTTGCAGGCGGCCCACAGCTACCCACCCTGACATGGGTTACTTAGCTGTGGCCATAGCAACAAATAAAACAAATGATTCTCCTGTGTCTTAAAAATATTAATATGAAATCATTAGGATGAGAACCCCTCCAGCAATAATCTATCATGAAGCAGTGAGGATAACAGCATGTAGTGGAAGGATCGAAATCACCGTGAGGCTCAGCCAGGTGAAGAAGGACAGTACCTAACAATGACTAAGGAGAGCAGCAGCGCCGAAGCTTTCTGTCCATTTGGAAGCTTGCACCCCTGCCGCCCGCCCCCCGCCAGATAAAGCACTCAACAAAAACAAGTACAGACAGTGTAATAAGTATTTTATTGCATTTTTATAATGCCATTGTCAATAATTAGTACAGATTACATGCAACTAGAACTACTGTACAGTTTTTTTTTATTGTCTGCAGGAACAGACACAAGAAGATTCAGGTTACAAATACACAGATATATGTTTTTTATACAGCATGAAGGATACGGCAGTGACTGATATAAAACGGGCTGCCCAGGCAAACAGCAACAAGCTCAAGTCTGTTGCTTTTCCTTTCTTTTTTTTTTGTTTTTGTTTTTTTTTTTTTTAACTTTTACATTACCTCAAACCACCCACCTCCCACTTCCCTGGGCTTCAAAGAAAAACAAAACAAAACAAACAAAAAAAAAAGGTCAAAAACCAAAGTAGGTACAGGAAGTCACTGCTGAAAATGTACACACATTCATCGGATGGAAAGGAAGGGCTAAAGTGGTAGTTCCGTTTTGTTGGCCGAGAAGTTGATACCAAATCGGTAGAGCTCCGTCACTATTCTCCCCGGCCAACCCCCCCCCC
>JAODJU010000130.1:9057725-9068679 GCA_026776725.1 Gnathonemus echidnorhynchus
CAACAGAGATAGAATTTGTGATTCTTTTCCTTTGACTGCCCCCCCCCCCCCATCCTCAGCAGCACCTCGATGAGCCTGATGTCATAGTAACGCTGGGGGGGGGGAGGTACCTAACGCTGTTCTTTTTGCGCCTGGGAACAGCGAGAAATAGGAGTGTGACACTGTCTCTTTAAAATGGATTTTCTAGGACAGACACTAATTTTATGCTATGACCTTAATTGACAAATACTTGATGCTATAAATCATTTGGGGGTGCTTTTGAGTGGTTGGGGGGGAGGGTCGTCCGGGAACGTGCTAATTACAACAGGAAATTGATATCTGTGCCCTTGTGCATTCGCTCCAATCTGTGTGCGGTGTGTGTCTGTGTGTGTGTGTGTGCGCGCGTGGGGGGGGGGGGTCTCACCTGGTAACTGGCGTTGAGGGATCCGAATCCCAGTCCCGAAATCATATTCTTCACCAGAGTGGGGCTTCTGTAACGTGAAGGAACATAATGAGTGATTGTGTGGCGGCTCCCCCGTCTCAGTTCTTGGGGAGACTCCAGCAGCAGACCCCCACCCCCCTTTTCACTGCTGGCACGAGGCCACGGTGCCTAGAGATGGCCTCAAACAGCAGGCCGCACATGAGCTGGCGGATGGGCCACCTGGCTAAGCAGACAGGGGGAGACGGCCCCCGCTGTCGCTAAAGGGAAGGAGAGGATCGCCAACGCAGCCACTACAGCCGCTGACGTGCGGTAATGCTGAACGTCGGCGTGGCTCGGACAGCGAGGGGGAAGAGGAAACAGGGAGTGCAGATGTGTGGGGGTGGGCAGCGGAGAGAGCACCCTCCTGCCCCCGTCCAGACAGAGGCCCATCACCTACCCGGTCATCTTTGGTGGTCTCCTCTTTTGGTACTCGACTTCATCCACGGTCCAGACAGCGCCTTTCACATTCTCCACCCGCACAAAGCACTTGTGCAGGCTCAGGTTATGGCGGACGGCGTTCTGCGGGAGTCAGACAGAGAGGCCTAGTTATTACTCACAATCCCTCAACCTACCAGCCACCCTCCGTAGTGACGAAGAACCGGGGGGGGAGTGTGATCTCAATGCTTGGGCCAGACAGACCAGTGGGAGGCAGCAGTGGGTCACAGACTGAGTTATCTGCCAAAGCCTGAGAGCAGGAGGTGTCAGGTTGCAAACCCATAACCAGTCGGTTACGAGCTCCCCGCCCCGCTTCCACACCCGACACGTAACAGCTTCATGGAGACTGTCTGGGTGACTGAAAACGATTTGCCAAAACCTAAGCCCCAAGGGCCAGTATAGTAACCTCACTCCGGGAAAAAGGGAACCATTTCCGTCTCCAACCCCAGCAGATGATGCAGGGCCCCACCCACTAAATTTTTACTAATCAGCCACTATCTAGAATAACACCCCCAGGGGAGAGCCGTTCCTTTTCATCTGCTATTTGTAGTTTGTTCATGCCCAATTTCATTACCAATTTTAATTTGTGTATAATTAAATCCTGTGTATTTTTTCCGATACGCTTTTTTAATCCATAAGGGAGAGATGCAGATGCCAGAATCACTCCGAACCGTAATTACAAGCGCCACAATCAGACGAGGCCTCCCTCCTTTGAATAAATTTCCAGCACGCAGGAGTGATGCTGCTTAGTTTTGCAAATTAGTCTGACCCCAATTTCAGACAGGCACCGCGTGAATTTTATTTGCATTCCCATCCGTGATGAAAGACTAATTCTCCCAGTTAAAACATTAGCGGCAATTTGAACAGGGTCAGGCCTGACAGACACAAACAGAACGCCTCGGCCGTGGTGGCTGGGGGGGGAGCTCGAGAGGAGGGAGGATATTAGGGCACCTGACCCCTCCCCCCCCACCACCCAGGCATGGGGACTGTGCTCCCGCTGCGTCTCTGGCAGACGGCGAACCGCATGCCAACGACACCCTTAATTGCGTCCATCCCCCAGCGGGACGCGCTCAGGTACTCCTGACAGACTCCTGCACCGGGCCAAACCAGGCACCCAAATGATCATCATCATTATTATTATTAGGGGCCAAGCACTGTAGGTGCAAGGCATATATTGTATTTGTTACAATTTTTCACTATTATTATTATTGGGGGCACCTATTATAAATTGTTAGAATTTTTCATTGCTTTCATTATTAGGGGCCAAGCACCATAGATGCACGACACATTATATTTGTTAGAATGCTGGATTTTTCACTAGCATTATTATTAGGGGTCAAGCACCGTAGGTGCAGGGCATACATTGTAATCGTTAGAATTTTTCACTATTATTAGGGGTCAAGCAGTGAAGATGCAAGATACCTTTTGTAATTGTTACAATTTTTCACTATTTTCATTATTAGGGGTCAAGCAGTGTACGTGCGAGACACGTATTGTAATCGTTAGAATTTTTCACTATTATACTTGCTGACATGAGAGTCTATTGTGGCTCATAGAACCGCTTGGTAGATTTTTTTTCTTTTAATTTGGCATATTGATAGAGGACAGTCCAATGTATTCAGTCACAAAAGTTGGCATCACTCCATCCCTATAGCACCACCATCAGGCTAAGTTTCTAGGTACATTTTTGCTTATAACTTTTGAACCGTGTGTCTTAGGTTTGAGATCTTTTTTCCCTTGCAACCTTGGATCTTCCCAATTCGAATGTACCCATTGGTCTTTAAGTCTGCCAAATGGATTTTCTGCTATTTTGAATTTTTCTAAAAACCTACTTTTGCAAACTTGTTCTAGGGCATTGATTGTATCACCATCAAATTTGGTATGTATAATCTACAGAGGGAACAAAAGTATTTCAAACCATTATGCATTATTAAGGCAAATATTATGACTACTGTCGTCCAATAAATTTCATGAAAAAGCCACCAAACAAGAAGTGAAGTCATCTCCACAACACTTTGATATTTCAAAACCAAATTTGTGATATGGACTTGGGACCAAATTTTGAGGAACAAAAAAGAGGTCTCATTCCACCACTAGGGGGTGCGGCAATAAACAAAAATGTTTTTTTCTAATAACTGTTGATCGGTTTGCCTTAGAAAAATAACTCTTGTGTCTTCTAATAGCATGGGATGTCCCGAGGCTGATCCATGGGAATTTTCTTGTCTGATGCTGCCGCCATATTGGATTTTATTGAATATTTAAGAATTTTCCCACAGGCCACAAAATTTTGCCCAATCTTCACCAAATTTGTCAGAGATAATCTTTTTACCAAGCCTCACAAGAGATACCAGAAGGATTTTCAATTTTCAAAGACATTCGTCCGTCATTGCAAAATGAGATTATGTGACTATATCTTAGTAATGCTTTGATGTTTTGAGATCAAAATTGGTAATTGGACTCAAGGTCACCTCCTGAAGATCTGCACCAAATTTCATGTCATTTGACCACTGCAATGAGCAAAAATGTTTTACCTAATAGATTTTGATGTATTGGCCTTATGAAAGTGCTGGGGATTGTCAGGATTCGTCTTACCATGTCCCTGTTTTGCCAGCAGATGTCACTGGCCTTCTCATGCTCCGAATGGTTCCCAACCTAGTGTCTCAATAACTCACACCTGTCTCCCATTAATACATCATTACCAATACATATTTGTGTCTGCCCATGCCCTGTTACCCCCTCAGTCATTGTTACAGCTGTGTGTTCATTCCCACTTTCAGTTCTATCGCATCCTATCCTCTTCTAAATTCGGTTGACACTGTTGCCTTTTCTGTTTCTCTGCTAGCTTCTCTCTCGGATGTTACCAAACAATCCTATCTTTCTGAGATTCTCCCTACCTATACCCAGGCTACATCTACTGCTCTTGATGTCCACACTCCCATTAAGCATAGCTCTGTCACCTTCTCCCATTCCTATTATTGGTTTACTCCACACCTTCAGGCCCTGAAGGCAGTTACTACAGTTCCCACTAACAGTAAAGTACCTTCACACATCACTCACCCCCCTCTATAAACTTCACTGGCAATCCTTCACTTTCCATAAACAGTATAAACTCTTTCTGATGACTTTTAATGCCATACATGGTCTTGCTCCCCAGTATAGCACAGAGCACCTCCTCCCTTGTACACCTGCCCATTTCCACAGGTCTGCAGGTACTGGTCTCCTACTGATTCCTCACTCTGCTTGTCTTCTGTGGATGGCAGGGCCTTCAGTTTTTTAGCTCCAAAACTTTGGCTCCCACTACTACAAAGCCTCCATGTCCCTTTTTAGGCAGAATTTAAAAACATTATTTACTAAGTGATTCACTTCCCGTACTTTTTCCTGATCTGTTGGTGTTGCAGTTTTCCTTGAATGTTTCATTCAGCTTATGGTATATGATCTATGCTCATATGTCCCTATGTTCCTGTATTTCCTCTTTCTGAATTTCCTTCCATGCCATCTATGCCATGGTAGTGTGTTTGGCCCCATTATTGCTGCTTGCAGCTATATTTATGTGTTTTTCCCCCGGATTTGCTTATTGCCAACCCTTTGCACTGTGCACATGCCATGCCTGCTGCTACACTCAATACAAAATCAATCCCTGACATGAGCACTGACCACCCCCCCCCACCCCAAATTTAAGGGGAATAATTACTCCTGATTACCAGGGAGCATGCTCTTAGGGGCGTGTCCCTCCATCCACTCCATGGAGGTGTGCAGACGTGGAGATATTTTTTTCCAGAATCCCCTTGGCGAGGGCACCTCAGGCACCCCCCCCACCCCCCCACCATCATCACCATTTTCTCCTTATTTCAAAAGGACCAATAGGTGAGCATCACCAGAACACTACTGCCCCCTTCGCCTTGCCAAGTGCAAATAGAATATATACGGCCATTACTGCCGATGAGAGGATGTCTCCCCTGTTTGGATATTTAACACGGCCTGGAATGACTCACGGGACTTTTGGGAGGGGGGACAAGGAAGCACTGCATCCATTAATTGTTAAATTTCATAAAAGTGAAATGAGTTGTTAAAGATATTCCTGGCATGCCCCCCCCCACCACCACCCCAGACGCGGCGGTTCAGGGCCATTAGACGGGAGCCTAGCCCCCCCCATCCAGCCACACCGGCTCTCCAGAGGGGCTGACATACAAATTAGTGGGAATCTTCCCGGGAAGTGGGTCGGCACCAGCAGGGCCCGTGGGCCCAGCGGGGGGGTGGGGGTGGGGGTGTGAACCTCTAATGAGGGCCGGTGACAGGCAGTGCCATGGCTAAGCAGGTCCCGGGCTGGACACCTTGTCAGGAGCCTGGGGTGCCAGTCCTGCAGCCCACGAACAACACCTCTTCCCCAGCCGGGGGAGGTAAGGGCTCGGGTGGGGGTGGGAGGGCAGTCGCTGCACCTTTAACACGCCGTTGTGCCCTCATAACGATGGCGGGGGGGCGTGAGGCTATCCAGACTTAAAAATGGGGCTTTATCCGCTGTACAGGCAGACAGCGGCCTTAAAGACCAGTAGGCTGGAAGGTAAGATGCCAGTTGTTGCCACCAATGAAGTTTGGGCACCATCAGGACCTTGCTATGAACACATCAGGACTCCTAGATCTGATTGGGTTGACTCTTTCTGGGCCATGTCCCTGCCTTGCCTGGGGGTGGAGGCTTGCAGCACCTGGGAGGCCTTCACTTGCACGGCAAAGCCAATGAAAGGGGCCCACAGCGTATAGTGCAACCTCTGCAGTTCCCCCCGTGCTTCAACAATCAGTTCAACACACAAGGCACTTTGTAGAGCCAACAGGGTGTAGTGCATCCTTCCAGACAGCAGGGGGAGCACTTTGGTTGTGGGGAATTTAAAACACTACATAAGAGACCACAGCTGCCTAAGCGGCGTGACAGAATCCCAGTGGCACACTCACCTTCCACGTCGCCGTGTTTCTCCTGAAGTACGCGAACATCCGCGTGAACCAGTTGTAGATCTCATTGAGTGTCAGCTGCCTGTCTGGGGCTTCCAGAATGGCCTGCAAGAGAAGAGAGCAGCACTGAATTTCTGTGACTTCTACCCAGGACCAGCCTGGAGAGGAACCACTCGCTGGTCCGCACTCACCTGCAGGACCATTAACCCCACCCCTCTGTAAAGGTGAAAGAGGCTCTTACGTGTCGTATGAGCGAGGCGTAGGTGAAGGGGGGCCTGACGTCTGCATTTTTGTAGAACTCGCAATTTTGCGCAAGCTCTGTAGGGACGAGAATGAAAGCAACATCACCCATAAGCTCCCCGAAAAGATGGCATACGGGGGGTTCAGGGCGACACCCCATGACTAGCAGCCGGTGAGTTCCATTCCAAGTAGGACCTCTGAGCAGCAAGATATGCTAGGTGTGATTTTGGGGGCTCAGGAAGCACTCTGTCAGTTCTGTAAGTGGTCTGTCTCAGTGACAGGCGAGTGAGGTCAGTGTGTCTGAGAATAGGGCTCCCTACAAAGGGCTGCTCTATTCTAAGACTGCAAACTGTTTAATTCCACCTGATAGATTACGAGCTTGATTGGACTTCTTGTCCCCTGCCCCAATCACATTGCTGGATTCTCCTCCCCCTCTCCAGCCCTGGGGGGCGCACCTGAGGCGATTGGGGTGCAGAATTTGTCGGAGTTGCGGCGGCGGATGGGCCCGACTCCGTGCAGGCCAGAGGAGCTGATGACGGAGGGGCCTTGGCGCAGCGGCGTAATGGGGGCCGCCGCCGATGTGGGCGGGTGAGGTAAGCCCTCAGGGTAGGCATCGCTCTCACGCTTCAGGATGGAGGCGTTGGAAGCCAGGTTTAGCTGGGGATGGGGGGGAGAGAAGATCAGCTGCGGTGCTGATATATCACGCATGTAACAGAGGCACCATTATTACACACAACTCCGCTGTATAATTACTGAAGTAAACACTGTATTTATTAAAAGGCATAAACTTGCAATTAGCACGATTCAAAACAAACTCAAATTTCAAACAAGTTACTTTCTAATTGCATCATTTAAAATGCACATTTAAATAAAAAGACTTTAGTAAATATGGGATATAAGGGCTTTTTTTTACCCTCTCAGTGAACTTTCTGGAAAACTCCCCCTATCAAAAGCCTCAATAGGAGGCCGACAAAGTGGGTGGGCCTCTGGCAGTGGGAGACCACAGCTGATTGGCCGGATTTCCGGAATGCCACAGATTGAATGTGGGGGAACCCATTCAGCTGGAGGATATCACACCTGGCTCGCTGGGCCCCACCCCCTTCTGTTCCCCGTCACGCTTGACGCTTGTTCCCTTGCTTCGCGGCGCCCCCCCAAAGGGCCAATGACAAGGAGGGGTCTAGGCACAGAGCCAAGTGTGACTACCCCCGGTGTTCATGGACTGGTTCTGCCCAATTAGGAGGCGCTGGCAGGGCTCTGGGATCCAGTCCTCCCAGTCGCACTGGGAGCTTCTTTTCAGGGCCACTTGTTTTGCTCTAATTAAAACCATCACGGGCACGTGCAGAGGGCGGGGGTGGGGCGGGCGGGGCCAGCCCAAAACTAATACAGCGAATTAACTCGGCCAGCCCCCCCACCAGCACCGGAGGAGGGAACCTGGCTCATCGAGTAATTAGGGGGCAAAATTGTTTAACAGGTACTTAATTAACACTGGCATGGTGCCAGTTGCCGTAGCAACTCGGAGCCGTCTTAATTGAGGGCAATCTTTGTTTTTTCCCCGGCTCCTCCCTGATCGCTATCGTGTGCTCCACGCTCATCATGGCGACGCCACAGGCACCATTTGATTTCCCATCAGGCACTGGTGCAGGCTCGTTCACCGGCCGCGTTTACGGAAAACGGTCTTGGCCTAGATTCCCTGCCACTCGCATGCAAATTTATAGCCCCCCTCCCTGAATTAAGACACTCCACTTCTAATTGACAATTAATTTCAACATCTTCATATTTTAATAAGGCTCCTCGTCAATCTTGCGATGAAATATTCATTAGATAGCTAATAATTGCATTGTGCCGACTGCTGGAAGTGCATTTCCATTTAGGAACAGCAAATGCTTTGTAATATCTGAAACGGTGCTGCTGAAATGGAGACCCACCCACACATGTCCTAACCATCTTGTTTTATTTTCTGCGGCTTCTGGCTTTCCTGTGAAACTAAAGCTTGCAATTTGACTTCTCACTGATTGATTAATAGTATTTCAGAGCAATTGCAGGTACCCCCATGATTAAACATTTACTGGGTAACCTAAAGAATAAACAAGGTGAACGTATGAAAATTTAGGAGTAGCGTGATCGTTTGACAATGTACAGCAACCAAAGTTGGTCCTATGGTACAGAATCTGGGGGTGTGTTATACGCCACCGGACAACAGGGGGCAATCTCTATACTTCAATGCACAGTATCTCTCGGGAAGCTACACAGAGCTACTCATTCTCCAGTGGGAGAAACACAAACACAGAAAAAGGAAAAGAAGCTGGAAAAACAAGATGTCAGATAAAACATGGCTTTGAAAACAAGTCAGACACTGGTAGTTTCACACAAACTTGTACTCCTATAAATAAATACGTCTCTGTCATACTCAAATATATGGTTTCACACAGTAACCTACTGAAATACAACAGACACACTGAAACAGACTGTACATTAGACACAGACACCGTTGCATACCAAAACTCTACATTAGACACGACACCGTCAGATACCGATCCTCGACATTAGATACAGACACAGTACCGATGCTCTACATTAGACAGACACATGATACTCTACATGACGCCGACACACCGATACTCTACATTAGACGCAGAAATGCACCAGATACTCTACAATAGACACAGAAACGCACCGATACTCTACATTAGATACAGACACCAATGACACACCGATACTCTGCGTTACACACTGATACTCTACATTAGGCACCCACAGTCACACATTGAGTGTACGTTACACACCGTCACACATCGATACTCTACAATAGACACTAACACTGTCACACACCGATAGTCTACATTAGACACGAACAGTCACGCATCTACAGTCTACATTGGATACTGACAAGTTACACACCGATACTCTACGTTACACAGCGATACTCTACATTAAACACCTACACTGTCGCACACTGATAGTCTACATTAGACACTAACACCATCACAATCCCATACTATACATTAGACACCGTTGCATACCGATACGCTACATTAAGCACAGACAGTCGCATACCGATACTCTACATTAGATGCCGACACACACCAATACTCTACACTAGACACCCACACTGTCACACACTGATAGTCTACATCAGACACTGACACCACTGCATACTGATACTCTAAGACAATGACACTGTCATGCACCGATACACTGCATTAGACACTGACACCGATACCATCACATTGATAGTCTACATTAGACACAGAAACGCACCAATACCCTACATTAGACACCAACACGTCACATACTGATACCCTACGTTACTCACCGTCACACACCGATACTCTATATTAGACATCCACACTGTCTCACACTGATAGTATACATTAGACACTGACACCATCGCACACTGATACTCTACATTAGACACCCACACTGTCACACACTGATAGTCTACATTAAACACTGGCACTGTCGCATACTGATACGCTAAGACAATGGCACTGTCATGCACCAATACACTGCATTAGACACTGACACCATTACCATCACACACCATCTACATTAGACACAGACACCATCACATACCGATACTCTACATTAGACACCATCACATACCGATACCCTACATTAGACACCGTCGCATACCGATTCTCTACATTAGACACCGTTGCATACTGATGCTCTACATTAGACACCGTTGCATATCATACGCTACATTAGACACGATCACATACCGATACTCTACATTAGACACCGTCGCATACCGATACTCTACATTAGACACCGTCACATACCGATACTCTACATTAGACACCGTTGCATACTGATACTCTAAACTAGACACCAACACCGCTGCACACAGATACTCCACATTAGACACTGACACCGTCACATACCGATACTCTACGTTAGACACTGTTGCACTCAGATACTCACCGGCTGGCTAAAAGGCTTTGGCTCCGATGGGCGCATGTGCAGGTGTGTCATCATGGCCTGCAGACGCTCGCTCTCCTTTGCCAGCTGAAGGGGAAGAAGCATTACATGATGTCACCTCTTCAACCACACGAAGTTCACAACAGAGAACTGCGAAGAGACCCAGCTGCAGATTCCACACAGATCCCCGAAAAATACGCATGCCTCTGCGCACCCTCCGACACCCTGCTCATTCTGCACACCCCCTGACACTCTGTAACTTTGCACACCCTCCTGTCACTCTGCTCAGTGAAGACAGTCTGCCCTGGAGGAACCGGGATGACTTGGATCTTTGTTTTTGAATCTGACATAAGAATAAGAGATGAGCAAAGCAGACTAGTTTGTCCATTTCACTCAGTGGCCTGAGATACACCCCACCAGCCTGTCATGTGCCTCATGGGGGGGGATCAGGAATCCTACAAATGGTTACAGTTAGTTGTACTGGTGTCCCAGTGTTTTTTTTTTTTTTTTTTAACATAAAGCAATGTGATAACTGCCCGGTTTCAGGCATGTTTGTGATGCGCCATAATAGGCTGTGTCACTTCTGAGCAGTTCATGGAAACCTGTGGCGGGGGCTAAGGCTGGCACTGCCTGTCCCCCCCCCCTCCATCAGGACTCTCATTAGGGATGACACAGCGTCCATGGCCACGACAGCACCCCCTCCCGACACCACGTCAGCCCTCAGCGGGGGAGGGGGGGTCGGAAACTTTATAATTGGGGGCCACTGATGGCAGCTTCTCCACTGCATTATAAGCTCCAGTAATTTCTATGAGAATATTAACATCTGTATGCATGTGTATCACGTGTGTGTGCGGGTGTGCATGTGCTTGACAAACCGAGGACACACACACACACACACACACACACATACACACACACACACACACACACACACACACACACACACACACACACACA
>JAODJU010000130.1:9080712-9097439 GCA_026776725.1 Gnathonemus echidnorhynchus
CTGATTGGTCAGAGGCTTCACACCTGGCTCACAGGTAAAGGAAGGCTGGAAAACCAGCAGGGCTCGGACCTTGAGGATCGTGATTTGAATAGACAGCGTAAGAGTCCTAAAGGCTCTGGCTTGCTGCGGTGAAGTCTCACCTCTCTCTGGTCGTTATCCAGGTACAGGTGCTCCGCGTGCTGTTTCTGCTTGTCCCGCCTCCTCCACTGAGCTGCGGTACTGCGCTTGGACCACCTGGTGTGCGGCAGACAGCACCGAAGCATCACTGCGATGTCACAACAGTGCCAACGTGCAGCGGCACACACATTCGCACTACAGGCAATTTAAATACGCCAATTACGCCTAATTACATGGTTCTGGGCTGTCAGAGGAGGTGGTAAAACATCGGGGGAACAGAAAATAGTGATATGTGACTCTTCCCCGTTGGGAAATTGCCGTTTCACATATCCCATCTTGCTCACCATGAGATACACAGACACAAATATAGAAGTAAAGAGCAAAACTTGGGGTCTGAGCACAAGCATTTATCCAGCATCTCTGGAGCAATTGAAGGTTAAGGACTTTACTCAGAGGCCCATCAGTCTGCCAGCCCTGGGATTTGAACCAACAACCTTCTGGTGACGGGCACAGCATCCTAACCCGCTGATCCACACATACAATACTTCTGTCACTCGGCTGTCATCGGCTGTCCTACATTATTGTGCTGTTTTGGTCAGAGTGCCATTACCCAGTATTCCCTGCGGCCTGCGTCTTACTTGTTGCTGGTGGGTCCAGCTGAGAGCACGTCGGACTGCAGGCGAGGGAAGAAGCCGGGCTCGTAGCGGCCCTGGCCGATCTTCATGTCCAGCAGGTGGGGGTGAAGTGCCGTGTGGTCGATCTTGGTCACCCTCGCCTCGATGGCCTTCTCTGTGGGCGGGATGCGGGAAACGGAGATAATGTGAGTCACACGGCCATCTCTGGGCTTCACTGGCGCTCCGGGGCATCTTAAATTACCACCCAGAATGAGCAGGAGACTCACAGCTGCGTTTCGAACTCCCCTTTAAGAATGTATGGCTCCCCCTACCTGCACACCTAAAAATGACAGCCTAGTAGATTGCCGTCGCATTTCAGACTCATGTAGAATGCAGTGAGGATTTTCTAACCCTTATCCCAAGGGCCCAACAGTAAACAGCGACTGTTCCCACTGCTATTGTCATGCAGGTGTTACTGCAGTACGAGGGCCTGAATCAGCAGTACGGATTCTACTTCCAGACCATCAGACTGCTGAACTCTGATCAATGAAGCCATTCTATTATCCCGAATCCACCACATCTTTACTCTTAATCATATGACCATTCATTGTATTATGTTATGTTATTTATTTGCCTCAAATTTGCACGCTATTTATTATCGCTATGCTGCAGTAATTTATACTTCCTATTTGCACTATTCATTTCTATTTGCACTCCCGTCACTGTGATTTGATCTGATATGATTATGCTGCCAGCTACAGGGTATGAACCCATGACCTTCCAGATGTGGGCACAGATCCCAAAGCCACCAAGCCGCGCGTACCTGACTCTTCGGCGTTGGTGCACTTCTGGTACATGGACGTCCTCAGCGTGGGCGTCCGCACGTTGAGCATGCGCACCTTCTCCACGCGGGCGTCGAACACCCGCAGCGCGTGCTCCTTGTCCTCGTCGTCGTGGCAAAGGATCTTGCTGTCGACGAAGGAGGCGAACGTCTGCGTCTCCAGGAAGCGCGACAGGAAGGGCAGGTAGGGCTCGGGCTGGTCCGACAGGAAGGAGGCCTAGGGGGCGACATGGAGCACTTGATTATAAAATAGTGTGGAAGTATTGAGTGACCTAGTGGTGCTTCATCCCTGATAATACAAATTGGACTTCGGTTTCAGAACCCGCTGACTGACCAAGCATCCTGTTAAAGCCTTTCCCAAATCCCGATTCCTCATTGCTTCCCTGATGCTGGCTTTTGTTTCCATTTTGTTAAACCCACCTCCCCCCTGAATATAATCCCCGTCCCTTTCTCCCATCGCATGCTCACCTATCTGCCCACCCCCTGTACTGTACTTCATGCTGTGGTTAATATTCTACTTTTGCACTATAGCAGTACTATAATACTTTTGTGATTACTTGTACATCCTTGGGACGGAGTGGTGGCTCTGAAGCCAGGGATCTGTATGGGTAACTGGAAGGTTGCTGGTTCAAATCCCGTGAATGCCCAAAGTAATTCTAGGTTGGGCCCTTGAGTGAGGCCCTTAACCCGCAGTTGCTTTGTCCTGAGTATGATGTTAATCTACATCCAGGCCTATGAGGAGGTCCTCTCACTTACAAGGGAAAAACTTGGGGGTTGGTGGCAGGATTAGCTCTCCAGCCACTGGGAAAAAAACTCACACTGGGCATTATTTCGGACTGCTGAGGTATCACCTGCCACATGGCTGCACTCAGGTTCTCATCCCTGAGGAGGTTCGTCATGTGGTGGGTGCAGTAACGCACTGTATCAGTGCACGCTCCTTACTGCATATCCCCATTAATTATCTATTGTTCACTGTCTTTCATCTTGGACTGTCTTGTCCTTTTCTGCAGTGCTGTTTATCCCCCCATGCATCTGCCATCATCCAGCAACTGGTATAAGAATTTCACAGTGTCCCTCTAAACAGACATAACAATAGAATTTGAAACTTGAAAACCTAGCTTTTTTTAAGGTATGAGCTGCTTATTTAAATTTCAGATGAATTAATTTCAGTTTACCCCCCTCCCTCTGACCTGGCATGACATGACAGAGTGGTTATCCCCCAGTGATGCAGTGCGGCTGTGTCTAGACGGGCACTTGCCTTGTCAAAGTTCTGCATCTGGTCACGGGTGCTGAACCATGACTCTTTGTCCTGGCTGGACTGGATGACGAAGACCTCGTAGTCAGCGAACATCTGCGTGAAGCGGTTGGCGAAGACCTCGCGCACGCGGATGTTGAGCAGGTGCGTCCGCAGCTCGTCGTCGCCACACTGCACCCTGGGATCGCCGATGGTGCCGGAGATCTCCATCCCATCCAGCTGGAAAAGCCGGAGGGAGCAAGGGAGAGAGAGGAAAAGAGAGAGAGTCAATGAGACGCTAAGCAGAAGAATAAGCCAACACTTTTCTAATTTTTATTTTTACTTATTGCATTTGAAGCATGTTTATTGTCATTCATTACACTTCAATACATTTAAAAACTTATTTGGCAATTTGAGCCAAATGAAACAATTATCTTGGTAATGTCTGAAATGAAATGAGAGCTGGAGAGAAAGAATAGAGATGCAAGGAAAGAGCGATGTATAACAAGGTCGTAAGAACGGTACAAATATGGTAAACAAAAAGAATTAGTCGCTTGAAGGGAAACAGCTGGGCCCATAAAGCTGCCCATTCCTGTAAGGAGGCAGGTGCCAGTCATCAGGGATACTTTTCATTCATCCCTCTGCAGTCCATCAATGGTACTGAACAGGGCTATGAACAGATGAGGACTCGTTCACATTAAGGTCACTCAGATTAACTCAGCCAATACCCAGTGACTCAAGCTGCCCTCAACCCCGACCGGTTAGAAGCGGTTAGAAGATGGATGGGTACAGCTGTTTTCCTGTCATTTCTGCATTTTGGAAATTTACTATTAATACAGCTATATTGGAAAGTGTTTTTTGCACATCCTATCTTGCTCTACTTTGTGAAACACATAGGTGAGAGCAAAGCTTGGGGACAGAGCCCAGGGTCAGTCATCCATCCAGAGAGTATGGAGTATGTTTAAGGGCCCAAAGGAGATGTGGCTACTCTGCCAAACATGGGAGTTGAACCAGCAACCTTCTGATCACAGGCACAGAGGCCTAACCCATGTAGCCTCCACGAAAGAGCAAACCACAACAGTCCATGGGAGAGAGAGAGAGAGAGAAAGGGGAGGGAGCTGTGGCAGCACAGAGACGAACAGCAGCATCTTAAAGCCTCCCCCCCCATTTCTCCCCCAGAGACATGGTTCAAGTTCTTTAACACATTGTGTCTGCGCTCTGTTTACATTAGATTCAGTTGAGTGGCTAAAGCTAGCGCAGTAACAGGCCTGTCAGCTTGATTTATGAGCACATCAAACAGAGTTTCGGCCGCCGCCGCGGACTGACAGCGGTACTTCATTAATCTGACTCCAGGGCGACTCGCCGCCTCAGCCGTCAGGCCCGAACTCTAAACGCCGCTGCCACTCCCTAAAAAGCGGGGGGCGGTGCGGAGGTACCCAATCGCTAGCCGGTCCACGGGCTTCCTTCCTTTAAGGATATATATCGTGCAGCCGCATACCCCCCCTCCTCCCCACCCCAGTGCTGTGTGTGTTTTTTTTTTTTTTTTTTTTAAACACTTCTCTGCTGACTAACAGCAATGTGGACAGCAATTAAAGTAACCTTTACTTCACACTTTAAAACTTCAGGAAACTCCTCCGAGTTCAAACCGAAGGCTTCACATTTTACAGAGGAAGCAGACAAGGCTTTGGACTGGAGGGGGGGGGGGTTTGGGGGAGCCAGAATGAGATGAGGGGGTCCATCTAATTTTTCCCTCGCTGCCAACTCTCTGGGCAAAGCACAGCCGCCTCGGAAATCAGAGCAGCACAAACTATTTTTAAGCCGTGCCGGTGTTTCGCTCTCAGGACGGGAGGCGGATTCGCTGTGGCTTACGGCGCCGCCCGCCAGCCCCGGAGCGTGTCCAGGGAGATGGGGACAGGTCACCAGGACTGGGCTGGAGATAAGCTCTTGGTGGCACGGTTCCTGCAGGTGACGTCAAGCGTCCCCGGTCGAGGGACGGCCACGCGGCTCCGCTTTAGTTTCCCCAGCGGGCCCGTCGTGAAATTTCGCGCTTGCCTGCCTTTCGTTTAGTCGGCCGCCGGAGCTCGTGGCCTCGCGAGGAGCCGGCCGCCACGAGGAGCCGCCCGCCGCGAGGAGCCGCCCGCCAAGCTGAAACGCGCACACAGGTGCACATTTATGAGGGGGCACCGCACACATACAGAGGCACAAACAGAATCCGATACGTCAAAATAAAAAAAAAAAAAAAACAGCCTTTTATTTCCAGCCTGATAGATTTTAAATACAGAATGTGAGGCCTGAAGGCCCATCCAATCTGTCCTGCACAAAAAGAAGCCTCAGGGTTGACCGGGTTGGTGTACTGGGACCTATAAAGGCAGCGGCTACACTTCCACATTCTTACCAGTAGATGGCAGCTAGACCGGTACAGAAAGAGTCCAGGAAAATCCCTTTTGACGGTTCTTGATCTGTGCTCCTCAAACGTGCATGGGGAGTCCTTCCTCTCAGCGCCGGTGGCGCTCTGGGGACCCAGCCTCCATCGCGAACGGCACAGACATGGCGCATTCTCGAGCACTGCATTCCTCTCTGGGAGAAATGCTGGTACAGACGAAGCCCGCAAAGCTCACTCAGGCGAGACTGGCGCTCTCCGAGAGGCCTGAGCCCCAGCCTGGGCAAGGCAGCGTAAACAACTGCCCCCCCTGACATTAATTTCATCTGGCACCCTGCTCTTTAAAAGCCTGCTTCGTCCCTGCACCAATATTTAATAAGGGAAAATGTCTCAAAAACTCCAGAGGCCAAGAAAACAGCAAGACATGTGCCCCCCCCTTCCATTTTATCACCTTCTATCCCTAACCCATTACACTGTGCCATTCTATGCAAATGTCAGACTGCAGGTCTTACTTGGGACCATAACGTGTGTGTGTGTGTGTGTGTGTGTTGTCCTCCTGGTGTGTCGTATCCCGTTTACTGTGCATTTGTCCCACTGGCACAGTGGCCTCCCAGGGTCTGGCTAATGAGCCTTAATCCCCCTACCTACCTTTTCAAGAGTGGGGGATTCCTCAGACCCAACAAAATCCCTTTGACCACCCCCCCCCCCCTCCCTTTGTACCCAAGCTGATTTTACCTTCCTGCCCCCCCCACGTCAGCCCTTTCAGAAGCGACACGGCCCAAACTACTTGGAAACCATCGGATAAGACGTCACGTGACGTACAACATCGGGGGCCTCACACTCTGACAAGACGGGAATGACAGAATGAAGGAAACGTAAGCTGGGCCCGATTCCGAACTCATGCCAGACGTGCCGTGAGACTCTGCCGGCGTATCTTTCTACACGCTCATTAATATTGTCGGCATACCTCCTGGGAATCCACTGACACCTGAGGAAAAAGCCCCAAATTGTAATTATTAAATGTTTAAACCGCAGTGATGCACACCAGCCAAAAACAAAGCCGTCATGTCAGGATGAAGCGGGTCAGGAAAGGGACAGAAAGCCGGCCCGGGTGCTGCCCCGTCAGTCATCAAGCGACACACTCCTACCCCCTGGCCAGGGTGGGGGCCAAGCAGCCTCCAGGGAGCAGTAACGCTATGATCCTCCTCTGCCAAGGTCTGGCAAACTGCCCCCCCCAGCCTCAGGTAGTAGCTCCATCACGGGCGGGCTGCTCTCCACAAAAGCAGAGAACTCGCTCGAGAGAAACAAGGAACAAGTACTTACAACATCCATGTGTGTCTGAACCATCACGCCAATTTCATGCGTCTCCGTCACGAAGAAAACGACCGCAGCAAGCCAGACGTGACACCCATGCAGGTACAAGTAGTATCAAACTGGAGAACTCCAGTCACCTGTTTGCAGGTAACATCTAATAGCCAGTGTTAATTTCCACAAAGCACTGACAGAAAATACCCCCAACATCGGTCCAGAATACCCAATGCCAATCAAAACAAGACCGAGCTCTTAAAACAATGTGCCATTCTGTTTACACGTTTACACGTCGCTCTAATTAAATCCTATTCATCACTCAAATTTTGTTAATATGGTAAGAACGTCAGCTATTGTGCCGCCCTTCAGCTGGGTTTTGTTTTGTTTTGATTTCTGGGTGGTGTTTACCTTCCTTTCCATGAGAAAATGTCAGCCCTGCAAGTTATGCACATCAGCGTGGCGCCTGGGGGCCATTGAGCAACACTGTAAACTAACAGACTTGTGCTGGCTCCACCAAGCCAGACCAACAGGACACCTTCACCTCAAGAGGTTTTTGTGGGAATGTGCAGGATCAAACCGCACCTAAACGTGTCAGACATCTCGGGACGCAAGCATGGCGCCACGAGTCATTATAGATTAGCCCGATGCTACCTGAGGCAGAATTAAATGCTGGTTTTTAACGGGCGAGTTGGTGCTTGGGAATCCAATGTCTGAGTAGCGTTGAGTCAAATAATAATAATAAAATAATAATAATAATAATCTACAGAGCAGGAACAAGCCAAATACAGTCGACAGCGGCCAGAAAAAATGTCCATTCAAAACCAGGATGCTAAGAGGTCAAAGCCTTGAGTTAATCTTGTCCTAAGACTCATGAACCAGTCTCTTTCCCATAATGCCCAGCCATGCAATTAGGGCCTTCCTTTGTAGTCTTGTAGAGTTATCCCCCATGATCCAGCAGGATTCCTGTTCATCTTCATTACTGAAGACACCCTGTCTGTGTGCACTGCTCTAATTGACAATTAAAGGAAAAGCTACGATTCACCCACAAAGGCATAAATAGGGATTTTCGCGCTGGCTTAGCTGTGGAGACTTGTAAATTAATACTTAATAAGTATTAACACGGCACCCGTAGTGATTTTGTGTGTATATTAAATGAAAAATGAAAATCCATATTCCTTCATTGACTTAATCCATGTTTCTAATCATACAGTGTAGCGTAAAGCAAAGGCAGTTTTCAGCAGGGGCGTGTGAGGGTAGCAGATGCCATAGATATAGTGATCTCTGCGGGGGATAGACACGGGTCAAATAAACACGCACAGCAGCAAACTCACAGACAGCGCTCACAGAAAGTTGGATGACTTCCAACACAAACCGAGAAAGGACATTTTTAATGGAGAGGACGAGTGAATCCAAGTAAGATGGGATGCATTGGAACAGAACCACCAAACGATATCAGAAAAACCTGTGATTGATGTTTATCTCCAGCTCAAAAAAGGCTTTGTGTATTCCACAAAAGAACAGTTTCTGCTAAACTCACTTGTTAATCACATTCTTCAAAGAACCCTAAGATATAAGAAAGCCTTATACAGGACAGCATGCCTCTCTGCCTGTGGCTGTGCTGCTGAACTCAGAATCCGATCTGAGGCTGGATGTACGACAAGGTGATGCGTCCCAAAAGATACCGATCAAAAAGGAACCTAAAGGTCATGTGTCCCAAACGATACCTACTGGAAGGGAATCTAAAGGCGCTGTGTCCCAAAAGGCACCTGCCGGAAGGAAACCTAAAGACAAGGACTCCCAAACAGCACCAACTGAAAGGGAACCTAAAGGCGAAGTGTCCAAAATGGCACCTACAGGAAGGGAACCTAAAGGTGAGGTGTCCCAAAGGGCACCAACTGAAAGGGAACCTAAAGGCGAAGTGTCCCAAACGGCACCTACCAAAAGGGAACCTAAAGGCGAAGTGTCCCAAACTGCACCTACCGAAAGGGAACCTAAAGGCGAAGTGTCCCACATGGCATCTACAGGAAGGGAACCTAAGAGCATTGCATCCCATATAGCACCTACCAGAAGATAACCTAAAGGTCGTGATTCCCAAACAGTACCAAGCAGAATGTCACTTACCAGAAGGAAACCTTAGGGTGTGTTGTGTGAGCACCACTCACCTCTTTGGCCTGCTTTCCTGCTTGCTGTTGCTGTGTAAGAAGCTGGAGGTGCAGCTGCTCCTGTTGCTTCTTGTAGTACTCCTGCAGCTGGGCAATAAAGACAACACCGCGGTGGTCATTTACAGGCTCATCGCCATCCGTTTCATACAAACAGGTCAATGAAACTTGCAAATGGGTCACACGCACAGCTGGATATCCCACTGAAGTGAATTCGGGTTAAGTTTCACAACTGAGGGTGTGAAGGGTTACTCTTCAGCCCTCGGGCGGCATCAGCACAGGCTCTCCTGGGGAGGAGTCTAGCACTAATAATCGACCCGCCGCCGTTGGGAACGCAGCTGACGGCAGCCGCGCTGTTGAGCACATGCGACCCATTAAACCCGTACAGAGGTACACGTGTGTTATTTTTACCTTGCTATTGCACAGAATGGAAGTGTGAAAGCATGTAACTGACAGCAGCTAAATGCTGAACCCAATCACTGCAGACACTGTACGATCTTATGGGCCGTTTGCAAGCCGGGGGAACGCTTGGGAACCGGGCTAATCTCCGGTAGCACAAACATCCGCCGTTTGAATCCGTGCCCCCACCCCACCTGAAAGCCTGCCCGGGAACTCATTAGCTACGGGGGGATTAAGCTACCCCTCAAAGTGGGCATCTTCTGTGCAACGGAACGTATGCTGAGGTGAGAGAAACCTCTGGGAAACACTTGTGAGGAACAACTAAACGAAGCGAAATCTTTTCAAGTTGGATCGAATCGGGGGGCAGCAGAGAAAAACAAAGACTTGGCATGACACAACAAGCCTGCTCTCCCTTTGGGGAGGAGGGGGGGGGTGTTTTCAGAGCGGAGAATGCTTGCCATTCCCCTTCGCTTCAACACAAACACCTGTGGAGGATCCGCTGAGATGGCTCGGTAAATCTGTTGCCCCCAGGCCCCCCAGTCCTGCACGGTTCGCCCCGAGCTGCTGGGGTAACTCAAGGCTCCAAGCTTGCAGGCTAAAAAACTTACGGATTTCCTGACTTGCCCCGGGGGTGGCTATTGCTGGGGATGGGGGGAGATTTCCACAGAATACAGAAATTTGACCCCCCTCCCCCAGTTTTCTCTCCATGGTCAGAGTACTAACCGTCCCACCTCCTGCTCAGGACACTGCCTGGCCTTTTCTTGTGCAACCTTTAAAAGGCATACTGAGCCGGAGAGGGTGGGGGTGTCTGTTCTGACAAACCCAGCTGCTGTTTACTCTTTGGTTACTCAGTGTCGGAGCAGAATGGGATATTAACTCTGCGCAGATAAACACTGCTCAGCTTGTGCCCTCGGCCTGCCACACCTCGGCAGACGTGCACTTCTTACGCTGCCTCCATCCCTAATTATCTTAAAAGAAAACCGTCAAAGGTGTGCGGCTGGTATTCAGGCAGAAGTTGACAGGGCGTGCGATAAGCATGCTAAGTGGCGGGTCTGCAAGCCCCTCCATGAGAAACGCTCCGAGGTGGAACTGCACCTCAGCGCTGAGCAAACACGGACGTCTACAGCCATCACCGCGGCAACCTCAGAGTGCCGAAAAATGACAGCCCAATCCGTCTGGGCTGCCAAAGTTCTGCAGAGGCCCTCTGAGGCTCAAAGGTTAGCATTGATGCCTAGAATGACCACAAAGAAGGGGGAAATTAATTTTTTTTTTTCATTTTTCCTGCCAAGGAAACTCTAAAAAGTAGAACTATTTTAAAAGAGGGGGTTCTAAAGATCTGCGAGCTCGTAGATGTTTGCTTTGCACTTCACGCCACCTTGACCCTGGCTGGCTGCAGACCAGCTAAACTGTCATTACACATTTCACACGGCACGGCTAAGCTAACCGCAGGAGCCACTTCGAGTTCAGTCTGTTTGTTTTACTTTCACATGATTAATTTATCCAGGAAGTCCCATTAAGATCGGCATCTCCTGCCGAGCGAGTGACCTGTCCGACGGGAATGTGCGAAATGCGGCCACCCACCCACACGCAAAGTACAGCTTCTCTTAGCCACAAAAAATACGTTAACAACCAGAAAATTACAGGTCCTCCTTATCGCCGCTGGCGACTTACATCTCAGAAGACATGTTCGCTTCCCACAGTTGCATAAGAGGCATAAGTTTCGCTCCTCAGCAGAGTCCGGACGGTATAAGCTGAAGGAGAACTCATACGTACAAACCTAAGGAGCGCCAGGGTTGTTCTGCGCTCAAACAGGCCGGTCCACCCAGCCCACACCAATACCTGGTGGTTGCAGCTGGCCGGCGTATGCAGACAGCGCTGACATCAGGAGCGCAGCTGTTAAGAACGATCCAGTCAGCCGAAGCCTGAGGTTCCCAATCGGTTTTTCATCAGCAAAATGTACAAAATGAGTGCTGATTATTACAACCCATGGAAGTCAGTTTAAATAATATTACTGAATTTAAAAAATTTAAAACAAACAGCAAGAAACAGGGAGGCAGGCTATGCAGGGACAGCAGTTTCCCTCGACACCTAGGGTTCGCGTTCGGCTAAAGTAAGCTTCCGATTCAACAGATAGGGTCCAGCACCAACCTTCTGATCGCAGCCCGCTTCAGTCCCTAGGTTGCCCCCAGCGGGCCATTACCAAACCCGGGTCACGTCCGAGCCGTCCGCGAAAACCCCATTTAATGCGCGGCCAGTCCCCGCCGCCGCCCACCAACCCGTTCCAGTACACTTCCCTCGGCTGGGCCCACCCCAGCCTTAGAGGGGCGCTGTGTCCACTCATTACCCCCATAATTCATGTGGTTACAAAGCGGGAAAGCTGGGCGAATAATGAAAGGGATAATTAAAGGTTTTTTTTCCTTTTTAATAATTTGATTCAATGATTCCGTGCACATGGAGGAGCATTCACCTTAGATTCCCATTACGATGACCTTGGGCTGTATTCCACAAAAAAAAAAAAAAAAAAAAAGATGGAGGGAAATAACAGGCGATCAGCTGTGGGGTAATTAAAGGTTAGGAGAGGCGTAAAGAGTGACCCCACACCCCAACACCCCCGGCTGTTAGCGGACTCGCCCAGAGCACAGGGGGAGGGGGGGAGATTGAGCGATAAACGTGGGCCTAGACGAAGGGCCCCCCCCAGTACGACGTAAGCTTTTTTGTTCCGATAACTTTCCACGAGAAACAGATTCTTAAACGTCTGCATTTTTAACGGCAGGAGAAGCTGAGTATTTTCACAGTGATTAATTTTGTCAGATCTCGTTCGCACGAGCTCCTCTGCGTCCGATTAAGGCTGCAGGGCAGCTGCCAGCGCGCCGCGCCGTGTTTATATACTGGGCCCGTGACGCAGCCGCAGCCGCATGCCACATACACGCGTGCTCATTCAGCGTGCGCACGCGGGTGACTGTTTAATAACGCGTTTAAAGAAAATGGGAGGACTTGGGGGGGAAGTCTGGAAGGCTGGGGTGGGTAGTTGTGGGGGCAAGGAGAGTAAAATATTTGCAAGGCACTTTGGGTGGCGTGACATCACAGAAGTGGGCCAAAACGCATCATTGGTGCATCAAGGAAATGTGCTTCTCTGTCAATAAACAGCTTCTCTGCCTCCCTCCCATCACCTTTCCATCCCTGGGGGGACTTTTGGGGGGGAGGGGGTCTGCTCTTACCTTGGTGTTTACAAAAACCGGAAAAGTTAAACACAGTTAAATGTTGCAATTAAAATTGATTCGAATGCGAATGAGCAATTGACTGATGTGCGCTACACTGAATCCTGCTGACCATGTCCTACCTCCTGCTGAGGAAATGGTCAGGACACACGCTGGTCCACACTTGGCTAAATGCACGTCACTTAGAATAAAAAACACCAGCTGAATAAATGAAAATGTAAAAATGAAAATAAAAATGAAAGTGTCAAAAATGCGTGTCTTAAGACCCGTCCACTCCGGGGCTGACGGGGACAGTCGGTGTGAAGTTGAAGGTCACAGAGGTCAGAGGTCACGGAGGTGGGAGGTCAGCTTACCTGCTGGAGCATGAGAGCCTGCTGCTGCTGGAGCAGGGCTTGCAGCTGCGGGGGGGACAGGATCTGCTGCATCTGCTGGGGCGTGATCATCTGGGGGGTCATCATTGCCATGGAGACGGGCACCTGCCGGGGTGTGTGGGAAGCACGTTAGTGGATGAGGGTGAGGGGAAGATGGACAGACCCCAATACGGACGTTATGGCACTTTTTTTACCCCCCACCCCCCCATTTTAATTCTTGTAACTGTAATGTGTCGGTGCACTGCTACTGGAACTAAATTTCCCGGAGGAACCTTCCCGAGGGATTAATAAAGCACTATCTATCTATCTTAGACAGAACACAAGCACCCATCATCATCTACATCACCACCACCGTCATCATCATCATGGTCACGTCACTCTGACTTTCTCCACTTCAGTCATGCCCAGACTTGCCCAAGGCTTCCACCTGAAGGCATCTCAACAGGTTCCTTTGGTTCAGATAAATTTGCTGGGGCACTGGTGACTAGCTGCTTCTAACAGGAGGTCGATCTCTAATTTAACCTCGACTAGCTTGCCTGCTCACAGCACTCGAGGGGACCCCACCCCCCACAGACCCGGCGAGAAGGGATGCCCCCTCACACCTGCCCAGAATGAGCGCATGGCTCTTGCGCAGCGCATGCTACAGGAGCGGCCCGCTGCTGACACCTCTTTGCCCGGATGCAACAACCATTGCGAAATCCCACCACTGCTTATTTGTTCCCCGGCAACATAAAGGCTTATCTGGAAATAATGTCAACAAACGCGCAATGACGACTCCATATCATTAAATAAAATCACAAACAGCGGCCGCGGGGGACGAACGCGGAGCCGATAAGATAGTTATCTGAGGAAACATGTGGCGAGAGTGTGGAATGCAAAGCAGAGTTTGGAAAAGGGCAGCAAAGCGCGAAGCCTGGCAGCGGCCAGAGGTGGTAGGCGTGCTGAATAAAAACGTTCCATAAACAAAAAAAAGATAAGAGGCCTCGCTGTGACATCCTGTGAGTCAGTGAAAACCCTCGCAATGCAGTCCACAATGTGCTGTGGAGAACCATTCCTGTGTCCCTTCTCCAGGAAAGCCAAACTGAAATGGAGCCCAACTGAAAACCAACCACGGACCGACCCAGTGTGACCCTTTGCCTCTGAAACACATGAGAACCATATTAAATTGTTCTGATTATGACCATCGTGATGCTTTTTAATCCATGCGGAATTCCAAGAAACACGCTTTGCAATGGCGCATTTTCTTGTAAATACAGAAAATAAGAGAAAATCAAATATTGTAAACTGTAAAAAGTCAAAATTAAGCATTTAAGTGTAAATTCCAATTCTGATCACTCAAACTCAGCCCCATCTACATACAGGCACTCAGTTGAACTTGATGGATAAATTCAAAAATTTACCTCACGAGTGAGGTGCTACGAAAGTATGAACACCCCATCTCTGTACAGGAAGCTCAGCATCCCAGAAGACGGGAACTGAATTCTGCAGGAATGCTGTGGTTTATCTACCACCCAGGGTTTGGAGTTATTTTTTTGTTTTGACTGGCCTGTGCTCACGCAGCCCTGTGCAGTGTCAGCAACATCCACACAGCTGGACAAACAGAGACATCAAGCCGACGCTAATGACAGTAAACGCAGACTCCTGAAGGGAGAAGGGACACCTGCTGAGGAGGCCCTCGAGGGACAGGGCCCACGCTGGGGCCGCTTGCCAGGAGAGGGGGCCCGCATCGAACAACAGAACATCATCATTAAGGTCAGTCCCTCATTTCCTCTAATGAAACACTGTTTAATCTGGAAATGTATTCATTCTTTTCTTTTCTGATGTTCCCATATTCTCTCCAGGAGAGTCACACGCATCCCATAAATTATAGCAGTGGAGGAGAGGAGCCGGTGATGATGTCACGCATCTCGCAAAAACATGAGAAGGATTAGTCTACAGATTGTTTCTTTTGAATTTTTTGTTTTGCGTGTGCACACAGCAGCGTTACTGCTGCTGGGCTGGGGCTGGGGGGGGGAGAGCTCATTTGCATGATCCATTTAGAGACTTGAGGCCTAGCACTCTGAAAAGCGGCCGTACAAAACAACGAAGATGTACCTGAATTACCCAGAATTACCTGGGAGAGTGGGCCAATGTTCCGGTCGAGATGCCAGCATTTAGCATGGGGGGGGGGGAGTGAATAAGTTAACACAAGGTTAAAATAAAAAGGAATGAAATAAAGGAGGGGCCACGATGAGGAGGAAGAGGCGACGGGCATGTGTGGTGGGTGGCGGCCGTGGGGGAGGGGGGTTACCGGAATCAGGCTCTACACCATGCCTTGGCACAGTCGCCTGTCATGCGCCGCTCGGAAATGAAAACCTGTAATTAATTGCTCTTCTGCATCCCATTCTTCGAGTGACAACCCATACATTTTATTTTATACACACGTCCATTGACATTTTCAAGTTGCAGGCGTAATAATTACCGGAGTTATAGCACCTTCTGTCGGCAAGGCCGGCAGATTGACGAGCCGCCTGAATGCCGAGTTGTTAAGGTTTGACGCCATTAATTGCCCCTATAATCTAATATCACAAAGGCGGGCGATTACATACCCCGAGCGGAGCATGCAATTCGACACTAGGGTTTCAGGACGGCACGCGAAAACAAAGGAGCCGCCATTAGCGGCTTGACGGATGCTAACAAAAGCGGCTCACAATACCGAATTATATTTTCATTCCGCTTTGTCTCTGGGAATAAATGACTTTTTCCTTTCATTTGGATGTGAATAGAATGGCTTCTAGAAGGGCCTGGAAACCCCAACGATTTTAAGTCAGGCGTATATTAAATGCACCCCCCCTCCTTTTTTTTTGTCAACGCACGATAATTTATAATAAAAAGAAAGGGGAGAAAAGGAGAGACCGATTAGCGGAGGAGAGACCAGCGTAATGGCATGGGGGGGGGGGGGCAGGGGGTGAAGCCAAACGGGGCGTTTTTAATTATTTTTATTTTTATTGTAAGTAACGGCAAGCGGCAGGCCTTAGTGGAGTGTGGGCCTCGGACCCACGGGGCGCCGGGACCCTGGGGGCGGTGCGGCCGCCGAAGTGGGAGCTACTCATGGTGCGGACCGGGGAATTTAGAGCGTTGGAGATTTTTTGGGGGGGGGGTGGGTGGGTGGCATGAAGTAGAACGGGGACCTGACTTCTTCCTGCCCGACATGGCTTGCAACACACAAAGGCATTTTCTTTCCAACCCCCCCGGGATAGTATTTGGATCTGTGAGCCCACAGTGGCCCACGAGGGTCACCGGGAACTGAGGTCCAAATGGACCAGCGGGCACCAGCTCGGAATCTGCTCTGGAGAGGTGTGGACCGGCATTTCGGGATAACCGTGGAATCGGCCGGGTGCAGCTGGCAAACGGCTCCGAATTTCAGCCCTTCGTGGAAAACAAGGGCCCGTCAGAACCGACCAGCAAACGTGCGAGGCATGTGGGCTTTCAGTACAGAGCGAGGGAGCCTGAGAGTGAGACGGGGGGGGGCTGGGGAGGGGGCTGAAGGCAGCACTGGAGCAGCCATGGGCACCGCAGAGTGGGTTCTAATGAGGCGGCGTGAGGGGGACACGCCACCCCCCTGTCATTAAGATGCAAGAGCGCGGGCCGAAGCACGGATTGGGGGGGGCTCAGTAACTGACAGGGGTCAACGGCAATACAGGGGAGGAGGGAGGAGGAGGAGAGCCGGGAAGGAGGCGCAGCGGGCGAGCAGAGGAGAGGTAATTAGAGGAGCTGTTTGAGGAGCGAGTTTAACTGATTAACAAAGGGGGGGGGGGGCAGAGACGAGATGAGAGCGGCATGGAGGAGAGCGACTGCCATCCCAGGGGCCAAAGGGGAGCACAGCCATGCCGCGCATGCCAATGAGCCCCAATCGAGGGCTAACCCCGGTAATTTTAAGACATTTGGGGTGGGGGGGGGTGTTTCTACCATTGGGTAACGGAAAAATAACGAGAATGTGGGCCTACAAAAGGTACACAGCAACATGGGGACAATGAAGGTGTAGGCCCACATCTTTATTTTTTGGGAGGGGGGGGATCAGCTGATTTTAGCTTGGAATGATGGGGA
>JAODJU010000130.1:9097539-9114128 GCA_026776725.1 Gnathonemus echidnorhynchus
TGCTTGATTCTGTAATACTGTTGCAAATTTACTGGTTTCATAACAAAAGTCCATTGATAAGCAGTGTTTATCTGCACCTGCTCATCACTGTTGTAATGGCCACCCACCTTGAACCCTCCCCCCGCAGAGGTAACTCTCTGTGGCGAAGGAGAAAAGGTGGGAAGGCGGGACCAGTGCATGCTGGAACATGTAGTCGTGAAAATTGGGTGGGGCGGAGCAAGCAGGAGCTTTGGCAGCAGGAGGAAAATCATTTCTCCAACCCCCTATGAGAAGGGGGGTCTGTTTGTGATGAGAGGGAAGTGTGATGGGTGGTGGAGGGGGGTCACATGTGCAGGATGACAGAGATAGAAAGGGAATGTCTTGGATTCCTGCCTGGCCTGCCCCCTCACTACCTGCCTAGGCTGTGCATGTGACTGAATAATCACAGCCAGGGAGGAGTCAGATGTCTATGGGAGAAAATCCCCCCCCCAGCAGCTCCCTCTTATTTTTAATTACCCCTGTGCCCATACGTGCGTGACATCCTTGTAGAATGTTCCCTGTACATCTCCCCATGCCTGTGACCTGGTGAAGTTTACGTTAATGGTTTTTATACAGTGAAGTTAATGTTAACGTTTTTTTAGAACGGGGTGGGGGGGGGTCCTCACTGGGGGTGTGCACTCCTCCTTACTGAGGTGCTCCCAGGGTCTCCACCTCAGAGGCGTACCTGAATTTCAATCTGCTGAGAGAAGGTTGGGGCGGAGGCAGAGGGGGCATGGCTGCCTTGCTGTAGGTAATTTCTTTGTTTTTTTGCAGCCAATCAGCTAGTGAAGGTAGCCAGGGTGCTCCAGAGGTGTGATTGGGTGGATACCGTTGGTTAATCAGTGTCGTAGGTAGAAACGTGCTTCAGAAACTCACCTTGGACAGCCGGTCACTAGAAGCGTTTGTCTCCGGTGAGGGAAAAGAAACTTGTTTAATTAGACACCTGCAGTGAACCTCTATAATAAGCCGTTTGAGCGATTAAGATATTATTTTGTTGTTGTCAACTCAGTGTGAACCAGGACAACTTTCCAGCTAACAGGAAGTACAGGTATGTCCTGTGTATCCCTGTGCCGTAGCCATAGGTGGATATTTCAGGTCCAGGAAGTAAAAATCCAGACCAAGATTTTTTTTTCAACCAATCAGTTGAGCCTAAAAAGTCACAGGGTGCATTTGACTTCATGCAGCCACTTGCAGCACTGGCTTAAAGCAATGCATTCTGGTCCTGACGCAATGCATCATGATTAGAATTTTTTGTCCGACTTAAGCCGGCACTGCAAAACGTCACCACGCATCACCATGTCACATGGTACAAAAACCTCGCGAGAGCAAGACGACTTAAGACGTATTATGCAGCCACCTCTCAGCCGGCTGCACAAACTGGAACCGACAAACAACTTTGCCCTTATTGGCTGAAGATTTTAGTCACGCGCATGCCGTTTGTATCCCAGGAAGTTCCGATGCGTAATCTGCTATTTCTCCTAAAAAGCATGTAAAGAAGGATAACTGAGTGCTAAGTAATTCTCACTCAGGGGTGACAGCGTTGAAGCAACAGTAACCCCGAATGTTTCTGCCTTGTGCAGCACGGCCACTCTAAAGCCTGTGCGTTCAGGAGGTCGATGTTCATGTCTGTGTCTGTACCACCAGGTGCTGATATGTGCTCAAGATGAGCGGCCTGGGGGACAACTCCTTAGAGCAGCTGTGCTCTGACCGGAAACGCAAGCTCTCCACCTGCGAGACGCCTGGCCTGGGGTGAGTCTTCCTACAGCCCAAAGGGGGCACTATTCTTCTCTCAGGGATTGACCTTCTGACTAGAAGATTATACAGCAAGTAATTTGCTCAACAGTGTTTTGATGACTGTTGAATGTGAGAGTGTTTAACCAAGGTGGTCTAGTGGCTGGATGGGAAGTACTGGGTGAATCTCAATATGCGTACTTGTGTTCTTGCGTATCTGTTTCACGTCACCTTCCATTGCCAAAGACCAGTTCCAGAGAATGGAAAAAAAATCCCCTTATGGCGTTCTTGCCCCGCCCCAGATATCAGGGGTGCATCGATTGTATCCTCCCCAAATGAGACCAATCTTATGATTCATTATGTGTAGGGCTGCCGTGGTTAGTCGACATAGTTGTTCACATTGAAGCTGAAAATGCATTGACACGAATATTTTAAATCAACACGTGGTTTTTTGAAATTATTGTAATAAAATTACGTTTTTGATCTCTAAAATGTTTCAATTCATTATAATAAAAGTTTTCCTTCAATATCACTATGTAATAATGGGAGTAGTTCAGATTATCACTAAACAGAAAGGTGGTTTGTACACTGCAAAGTTTCGAAAACGTACCACAGCGGCACTATGGCTATGCAGGATCACCTGAAGGGAAAACACACAGGAGCTATTCTGGATGATGGACGGCCAGAATAGACAAAACCCACCCTAACTGTTGTCTATGTTTATTAAATTACCATCAATACGGAGAGCTTCTTAGTATGTTTTGTCCTTGCAGTTGCTAAATACACTCATTACTAAAGCCATGAAGTTTTCAGCTTCCTGCCTTAGAATCTCCATTAAATATGTATTTGAGAAAACATTTAGGCTACAATCTGGACTTATTCTATGTTGATTGACGGTGCCAGTGTATGTGTATGTGCGCACTGGGGATGTTGGGGCCAGTGTTGTCATAAACTAAAACTGAAACGAACACGGATACTAAGTTTAAAAAAAATCGTGAACTGAAATAAAAAATTAAAACTATATTTACCGAAAAACCCACCAAAATCTCTTAACCTTGTTTATCCACAACATCGCCTCATCTGAAAGATGTTGTGGTTGCTGAACTGTCTCTTTCTTGACGTCAGTGCTTATCGCTTCCATGATTTACCAAAACAGTCACATGTGCCGTGCTCTGCTAACTGAATTCAATAAACTTAAGGATACACCGAATTAATACAGATTACTAACTTTTGGGTATCACAATACGCCTCTCATTAATATTTCAGGCATATTACTAAACTCCTTATCAAAATGTGGGCGTAGGTAAGGCATGTATAGAGCTGAAAAGTCGGCGTCCATTATTTAAAGCCCTGCAATGACATAGTTTGTTCTTGCAAAAATGAAATCCACTTATTTTCAGGAAGAAAACTAATCATTTAGATTAAGCAATGAATCTATAAAATTGTCAATAGATTAATTGATAGAAAAATAGTTATTTATTGGCAGCCCTAATTGTGTCAAGTTTCTTCCTGGAACGCAGGTTAGCAAGAGTACGATCTTTGCGCTCTTGGCATTGAGAATGCGCTGTGTCCTCCATGGCTCAGGGTTCAAATCCTGCCACTGCTCTCTAAATTTAGTTTGTGACCCTGCACTGGATAAGTGGTATGGATGGATGGATGGACGGACTTTTGTTTTCAAGAAAAATCTTTAACCACTTGAATGAAGGTGTTGAGGCCTTTTTAAGCAGAATTCTTCCCGAACTCCCAGAACGCTTTCATAACTGAGATGGTCTTTAATTAGCGCATAAGCCCTCACATAACCCCCCCCCCCCCACCCCGCCGCATGCAAATGCGACAAGCGCCGGAGGGAGCAGGAGAGCAAGTACATCGAGGAACTGGCCGAGCTGATCTCAGCCAACCTCGGTGACATCGACAGCTTCAACGTGAAACCGGACAAGTGCGCCATCCTCAGGGAAACAGTGCGACAGATCCGGCAGATCAAAGAACAAGGTGGGGCGCCTCTGCACCCCAGCAAGATGTTGTTGGTCTGCAGGTTGGGACTCCAGCTCGTGTGAAGATCAGGCGGCGAGCTGAATCAGTGACCTAGAGAGAATGCCTGTGACCTGCTAAATGATCCGAGTTCATGTTTAAAGTCATAAGTCTTGTCACGGTGGCGGTTTCCGTATTCTGTATAGGAGCTTCAAAACAAAAAGGGTGTATCTTGAAAGGCTCGTCTTGTACAGTGATTTAACCATGATGAAATCTCAGGTACTGCAAAGGCTAAATGACCTGAAATGCTTCTGCGAAGGGAAGAAATGTTTGTTTTATTTGTCTGAAGTGTACTTGGCCACAGTGTTCCTCCTCCGCTAAATATCGATAAGAGCTGCCTGTCTCAACTCAGTGCTGGTTAGTGTCTGTGCTTTAGAAAAGTCTGATAAGCTCATTTGGAAAAAATACCTCTTTCACAGAAAGTACAAATGTTTTTCTTAGAAGTAAATAGAATTTGCAGATCTTTATATTTTTTCCATGTGTCCTTTAATGTGAGCATTTTTTAATACAAGAACCACATTTTACACTTGTGATTTTCATCTATTTATTATTCATTCCCGATTCTGAAACTTGTTTATGCAACTGGTGCTGGATCAGCTGGTGACACCAGCCAGGAAGTGATGTCACTTCTCAGAACATTCACCTTCTCAACAGGAAGTGGGTGGGGCCACACCTAGCTTTGACATTCTCTTTCGGGAAGTGAAAATTGAAACCACTCTCTTGCCCTTTTATTCACATTGAAACATTTGAAAAAACACATGTCATTCTGGCCAATTATTTGTTTCCACTTGCGGTTCCCTTTGTCAGAAACAAATGACAGCACTGCATGTCATCCTGTAAGTGTGCTGTCTGTCCTCCTCAGCAAGGTGCTAGAAGAGCCCCCCCCTCCTCCTCAAGCGCTGCTGTTCTGCAGGGGTCAATGTCCTGTGCCTATTTAGATCACTGCACAGCTCTCAGCATTACTGAGCTACGTGATGCTGCCTCCTGGTGGCCATGAGCCTCAGTACACCTTGCTTTTGTTCCCATCGAACCTATAGAAAGTAAAGCTTTGGAAGTTACTAAATCAGACATTTTGGCGAAAGAGGCTGTAATAGTGCAATAATAGCAATTGTCTTACTATTAAAACAAGGTGATGAATGGTGAATATCTGAGAACTGAGGGGATGATACAGGTACCAAGCTATGATCGGGCTTCAGACACAGTTTGGGCACTGTACGTATGGTGACTCGTTCCTCATCCACTCCCAGGGAAAACCTGCTCTAGCGATGACGACGTCCAGAAGGCCGACGTCTCCTCCACAGGCCAGGGAGTCATCGACAAGGACCACCTGGGGCCGCTTCTGCTGCAGGTGAGTATGGTAGTCGCACCATCAAGGCACGGCACTTCATGGAGTGAAGGGAGGGGACACAGAAGTGTAAGCTGTAGGATGTGACTGAGCACAGCGTGGCACCAGCTGCCCAATCATTACCTCATCAGCAGGGGTTCAGTGGGTTAGGATGCTGTGATCAGAGGGTCACCAATTCAGATCCCTTGGGTTGAAAAGTCATGTCACCTTTGGACCCTTGAGCAAGGTCCTTAACCAAGGCTCTTAACTCCCAATTGCTCCAAGGACTGGCTGACCCTGCACTTTCAGTTGTACGTCACTTTGTGTAAGGGTCTGCCAGGCAAGTAAAAAGAAAGCTGCAGAATTGCTGGAATTGTACCACAAGTAGATGCATTGGCAGTGATTTCTGGGAAAAAACTCTTGTTAATTGTGCAGGTATCGTACCTGCTGTCTACTAATTTGGCAGCCCTGAATGAACTGTGCATGCAAATTGTTAAATTTCCATTTTTCTTTGTAGATGTGAAGATGTAAGCTTTGTTTAGCTTTTAATACAAGTAGCTACCTTGGTGCTGTGGCACTAAGTAGTTGCATTTACGTTTGGACAATCGTGTCTGCTAAACAAATTGACATTCAAATGAAGGAGATGGTACATGACAAGCATACAGCTGTCAAGGAGCCAACTTTTGCTAGGCTGAGCTTCCAAAGAGTGCAAGATAGATATGGGAACAGGAGCTGCACAAAACACCATTTGAACTTGATATATGAAAAGCTATTCACGTAACACCAAGGTGGTCCATTCTGAGCACAGAATACAGTTGTGTACCTACTAGTTAAGGAACCTGCTGCATTATTCCAGGAAGGTCTGCTTAGGCAGCCTAGCACTGGCTGTGATGTGGACCAGCCCATGTTTGGTCTGACTGTGGCGCGCCCTATCTTTCTGTCTTCCATGCAGGCTTTGGATGGCTTCCTTTTCGTGGTCAACCGGGAGGGGAGTGTAGTGTTTGTGTCAGACAATGTGACTCAGTACCTGCAGTTCAAGCAGGAGGAGCTGATTGGCACCACCGTCTACAACATCCTCCACCAGGAGGACCGTGAGGAATTCCACAAAAACCTTCCCAAGTCCAATGGTAGGTGTCCTTTGCAGTATGACCTGGTGACTTTTAACCTTTCACATTTTGGAACCCTAATAAGACAGCTGTGCTCACATACCCAATATGGGCAGTCTGACTACTTGAACTACTTGAAGATCGCTTTGGAACAAATGCAACTGTCCACACAAAATTGAAACTGTTTACAATGGGCGTTGGCCTTTGTCAAGGATGATTCTAGTCTCTTCTCCTGTTTATGATTTTAATCGACAGTCTGGTGTGGGGGCTAGAAATGAAATCCTGATTTTTTTCAGATATTATGCTTTTGGCCTCATCTGACCAGGACCTCCAGGATGTTCTTGAGTGATTCGGTGCTGAGTGAAAATGAGGCCATGGTGCTCTCACAGAAAAGTGGACGGCTCCTTTGATCCAGATCACCCTGGGATCACGTTTATGAACGTTAGATTGACAGGCAGATTGATTGAGCGACTGAAGGGATCTATGATGGTGGGGGTGGGGGGGGGGGGGTCAGCCAAGGCTTGCGGTTTATCTCCGTTCCCCTCTCAAACGGTCATGAGCTGTGGCTAGTAACTGAAAGGATAAGGTAGCATGTACAGGTGGCTGAAATAAGGTGTCTCCGCGGGGTTGCTGGGCTCACTCTCCGTGACGGGGTGAGATATCTGGCAGGACCTCGAAATTGAGCTAATGCTAATGCTTTTTCATGTCAGAAGGAGTCAGCTGTGGTGATTTCCAGCATCTTCCCACCTGATTGACCCCCAGGGCAGCTGTTCCGGGCTTGTCCACAGGGTGGAAGCCCCTTGCTTGACTAAGGACACACTGTAGGGATTATATCTCCCAGGTCTCTTGAACATCTGGCTAACCCCCATAATTAGTTAGTGTCTGGTGTGACCTGCTCAGCCTGCTGCTGCAGTCACCCCATGGCAATCAGGAGACGCGGCAAGAAGATGAGGTCACAGCTGCCAAATTTCTGCCTAAAAGATGAAGCTACGGACTTAAATCTTAAAACTTTGGTGGACTTTTTCCTCCATGGTCACATTTCAGAATTGAAAAATTTCTAAACTGTGCCATTGCTGAAAACATTGCTGTGTGTGACCTTTGTTGACCAAATGACTTGGCATTTAAACCAATTGTAGCATGCCACATCAGATAAGGTCGCTTTAAGGGCAGACTGTGCTCATGATTACTTCCTGTGCTGGGCGCCATCTGGCTGTTACTGTCACACAAAACATGGCGGGGGAAACACAGTGAAAAAAATGAGAGCAGGGCGAGCTTATCATAACCTTGAGCAAAGCCTTCATCCCAGGAAGATATAGAAACATATCGATTAAAAATATTTTGTAAGTATCATAGATGCAGAAAACATAATTGTCAGCTGACTGACATGGTGGTGATGGGGGGGGGCTGGATGTAGGTGTGATGGGAGCTTGCTGCTCCTTAATTACACAAAAAGGGGGGAGGATGTCAGACTCCCTGGGATAAGCATGGTGTTCCTGTCAGACGCCAGACAGGCTGTCGCAAAGATTTTCAGCGATGGGGTGTGTCAGAGATTCTGCCTTTTCTGCAGCCGTGGGAGGCCTAATGGCCTGCCTTGTGTGTGTGTGTGTGTGTGTGTCCACACATGCGTGCATATATACACATGACTTCTCGCTCCCCTGACAGCGAACGGCGTGTCCTGGGCGGGTGAAGCTCCCCGGCAGAAAAGCCACACCTTCAACTGCCGCATGCTGGTGAAATATAGTCACGGCCCCCCCGAGCAGGGCCCCGAGAGTCCCCCCCGGTACGAGACCATGCAGTGCTTTGCCCTCAGTCAGCCCCGTGCCATGATGGAGGAGGGGGAAGGTAAGGGCACCCAACTCGGGGGAGGTGTTTATGTCTGGTGTCACGGGAGCTGTGGGATCTGACCTGTTATGCATTGTGCCGCCTGCAGACCTGCAGTCCTGCATGATCTGCGTTGCGCGCCGCATCACTGCTGTGGAGCGTTCAGACACCTTCGAGACCCGGCATGAACTTTCAGGTATAAGTTGCCACCCACTGCCACCGCTCCCCAGGCCTCTGGCGTCCCCTAGAGACTTTGACTTTCTACTTCTGTCATGCAGGCAATCTGGTCCATATTTCCCCTGGCACTCTGCGGACCTCGATGCGACCTGGCTGGGACGACGTTCTGCGCCAGTGCCTCCAGCTGTTCCTGTACCACAGCGAAGGCCAGCCGTGGTCCCACAAGCGCCACTATCATGAAGGTAGCTGTGCCCCGCCCAGCGCTGCCCCTCAGCGGCCTCTGCACTGCTCGTTCACTCAGCTGCTGCTTCGCCGTGACTCTTTGGCTTGGCAAACTTAACACAGCAGGTTCTGATTCCAGGAGAACTGTGATTGTAAAGGTGTTTCATATGTAACTTCATCATTCATCTTCAAACCTACTGTCCTGAGTAGTATTACCAGGGGCCTGGAGTTTATTTCAAGTAGCCAGTTCATCACAGGACACGCGTACTATTGAAAATACAGAAATACCAGTTAGCTTCATTGCCGCTTATGTTTGCATTGGGTCCTCCCACAATCTAGAAACATGCAAACACGTAAACTCCTTCATCTATTATTGTACATTGCACATTGAAGCTAATTGCAATGCTTTTCACTTGTGTCCTCAGCATACATGCAGGGTCAGGCAGAGACCCCAACGTACCGCTTCACCTTGGCTGATGGTACCATGGTAGCAGCGCGAACCAAGAGTGTTTTATGTCGCAATCAGATGACCAATGAGCCTCAAGGCTTCATCTCTACCCACATGCTGCACCGGTAGGTTGCGGGTTCCCTCACTCCAGTCCAAAGCATATAGTATTTATCATGATTCTATGAATCAGAACCCAGCAGTCATTCACATTATACTAGCTCAGCTAATGAAGTGTTTCTCTGACAGTAGGCAAAATAAGTTCTGAGGCCGTATCATTGGTGGTTGCCAGCCTATTCTTTGAGTCATCAAACGGATCTCCATGAATAGGTCACCAATATTGTTACTAAAAAGTAACATTAGTCCACTCCGAACCATTGGCTGATGGGTATTCCGAACGTGATGTTGAAGGAAAATGAGGCGGTTCATCGGCGCTAATGTTTTCTTCTCTGTCACAGGGAGCAGAATGGCTACCGCTCTGGACAGACTGCCATGAGGCCACAGGGCATGGGAAATGCCAACACAGAGACCCAGATGAACATGCCTCCTGTAGGCGCCCCTGGCATGAGTATGAACCGGGGCTACGGCATGAACGAGGGCCAGATGGGCGGAGTCATGTACGGCAGTGGTGGAAACCGGATGATGCAGATGAATCAGATGAATCAAATGTCGCAGATGAATCAGATGCCCCAGATGAACCAGATGCCCCAGATGAACCAGATGAATCAAATGAACCAGGTGAATCAAATGAACCAGATGAATCAAATGAATCAAATGAACTCAATGAGTCAGATGAATCACATGAATCACATGAGCCAGATGAACTCAATGAATCCCATGAACACCATGAACCAGATGAACTCGGTGAACCCAGCCAATCAGATGAATCTGATGAATCAGATGAATCCGATGAGTAAGATGAACCAAGCCGGCATGTCACAGCATCAGCTGCCCCCCTTTCCGGGTGGGGGGTATGGCTTAGGCATGAACAGCCCCTCCCAAAGCAGCCCTAGTATGAGTGCTCCCCAGCCCAGCCTGATGATGTCCCCAAGAATGCGTGGAAGCCCCAAAACTGGAGCCAGCCAGTTTTCACCAGGAGGTACGTCGGCCGAGCTGATATACCAGCTTTTAACCTGTGGTGTCTGGTGTCTAGTTCTGTTTGGTGAGATGGACATGCAGCTAGATAAACATGATTCACATAATACATATGAAAATCCCCCCCCCCCCCCCAATTCTCCCTCTGTTTAGTGCTCCGTGAAGGTGACGTTCATCAGCATACAACTAATAAAAACATCTTTCAAAATGTTACAGCCACAGGATGGCTACTGCTAGTGACATATTTTTATGAAAGTAATCACTGGTGATATCAGCAATGAGCAATGGACAAGCATGTTTATGTTGCTATGGTAGCAGTTTTTCCAAATTTAGCCTGCGTTAGCTGCCAAAGGACTGTGATGATAGATGGTACAAGTGCGAGCAATATAGCAATTTTCCCCAAGTAGTGCAGGATGATTTTGTCTCATGTATGCGGGCGGTCATGCGTGTGGGCACTCGCGTGTGCACTGAGACACGTGTGTGCCTGCTCAGGTCTACACTCCCCCTTAGGCCCGGGCAGCACTGGTGGTTCAGGTGGCTTCTCCAGCAGCTCCCTCAACGCCCTCCAGGCCATCAGCGAGGGGGTGGGCAGCTCATCACTGACCCCACCCACCCACAGGCCCGATGGTTCACCTGGCACCAGCGCCTCCCCTCCGCAGCAGAGCCGGGCTTCCAGGAGCCCCGAACCACACCCCAGTGCCCCAACGCCCCCTCCAGGGCCCGACGGCCAGGCGGCCCAGCACCGGGAGGCCAGTGAGGCAGCAGCAGCCAGTGCTGAAGCTCCAGCCAGGCGGCTGCCGGACAGCAAGGGCCATCGAAAACTGTTGCAGCTTCTCACCTCACCTACTGAGGATCTCACCGTGACAGGAGCTGCAAGCCCCCCCTCTGCCTCAGTGTCCTCCTCTTCAGCTGGGGCTGGGCCGCCGGGTCAAGGTGGCGCCTCCTCTTCCTCCTCTGCCGCCACCACTGGCCCTTCTGCCCACTTTAACCACCCCCTGCAGGAGAAGCATAAAATTCTCCACAAGCTGCTCCAAAATGGGAACACCCCTGATGAGGTGGCCAGGATCACCGCAGAGGCCACGGGAAAGGCCATGGGTGTGCAAGAGCCGGGGGGAGCGGAGTCGGGGCAGGGGGGCGTGGGTGGGGTGGGAGGTGTGAAACAGCAGGAGCAGCACAGCCCTAAGAAGGAGAAGCCCCATGTGCTGCTGCACTACCTCCTCAAGGACGACTCCAAAAAGACCGAGCCCAAGCCCAAGATGGAGGAGCTGGAGAACAAGGCCGGCCCGGAGGGCCAGGAGGGCAAGATCAAGGCTGAACCTCCTGATGAGGTAACGCAGAACCACTCCCCCGACCAGCTGACACATGACCCCCCCATCACCCCCATGTTTTGTGACTAATGTGGTGTCCTCTGTATGACCCTCCAGTTGGAGTCGATCCTGGGGGGCCTTGGAGGGTCCGGCTCTGGCTTCTTCCCAGAGACCTCTGGAGGAGGGAGTGAAGGAGGGGGCAAGCAGGCCAGCTGCACAGACAACAGCCACGGTAAGTTGGGTTTAGGAGGTGAATGTAGGGCAGCCGAAAATGAGACGTGCTACATTTCAAAGCAGAACTTTAAACTTAAACCAAGGGTTCCCAATGTGGGGGTCACACCATGATTTCCAGATATAACCATAATCTCAACCAGTCAAGTGTGATAAATCTAAATTTAAAACTCTACCAAGGGGGGCAAAATGGGAGTCATGGGCTAAAAAGTTTGGGAAGGTGAGACCAGGGATCATCACTAAAAAAATAAAAATAATCAGTTACCCCTTTTTGTAGAATAATATGTTCTTTAGGTAATAAAAAAATCTAACTGAAGAAGCCTTTTAAATTACCCCTGAGTTGCAAGTGGTAAAGGCCACTGTCACAAAACCTGAAGGTTACTGATTTAATTTCTGTAGCGTCCTGAATTCTGCTGCTGTATCAGTGGTGGAAAGCCTACGTCTTATTGGATGATTGTGTGCCCAAGCAAAATGAGCGTAATTAAGAATGCTGAGCATACTTTGAGTTCAACTTCGGTCCTGAGGCTCTTCTCTGCTTCCAGATGCCAGGAGTCCGAGTATGGTCTCAGGGTCTCGAGCTCCGTTCCAGAGAGCCCTGTCTATGGACGCAAAGCCCGCCACAGGCGCAGGTCTGCCGGGTCGCCGTAGCGCCCCCTGTCCCGGACCCATCAAGCAGGAGAGTGCAGATGGTGTGGGCTCGATGGGCGGGGCTGATGGTTTCCCTGGTAATGCAGGTGGGTGTCTCCGGCTGACGACAATAGGGGCACCAGGACTAATATCCCTTAAAAGGTTTGATAACGTATTGCTGGGTCTAGCATTAGTGTTTTTGTCCCGTGACTCTGGATCCTAACATTTGTCCTAAATTAGAAACAACTGCACAGATGCTGCAGCTTAGAACATTCTGGAAGTTCTTAACCTTTAAACTCCCAAAGTGTCAGCAGGCTACATTTCCCGTAGTTGCTGTGGTCAAGCAGTAGGTGGTCCCTGAGACTGGTCTTATTTCTCCGTACAGGACTTATGAACAGGGGGATGGGGGGTCCCCAGCGATCACCCATGGGATCCTCAGTGGACTGGGGCATGCCGCCATCTAGTGGCAGTCCAGTGGGTTCTGCTGGTCATCCATCAATGCAACGACCTGGCATGGATTACACCCCCAAGGGCATGATGGGAGGAGGGCCCCTGGTCGGACGGTCCAACAGTGTTCCTGCCACCCGCTCAATGCTGCAGCAGCAGCTGATGGACATTGGTACGTGGTCTGGGTCCGTGTGTCTGTGTCTGTCACTGCAATCCTACCACTAGTCGACCTGATTGTTCTGTCGGTCCAGGTGATGGCAACATGGGCTTGAGTCCCTTTGGACCACAGGGTGGCCCCAGTCCCTCCCCTTCCTGGCCAGATGGATCAATGGGAATGGAGCATGGTGCGCAGGGCAACCGGGGAAGGTCAGTCCATGGCGGAATGATCCACAAGGGGGCGCCGTAGTGTTCTTCAGCATTAAATGGGGAGAACAGAAGGACATCATCGAGTAAGTGTTGTCCATGAGGATCTGCTAGTATGCGAGTGTGACCTTCTTCACCTGTGTTTCAGGCGTCAGTTTGGCAGCCCCCTGGATGACCTCCTAGTGCCCCCTAGCAGCGGTGAGGGCCAGAGTGATGAACGAGCTCTTCTGGACCAGTTGGACTGTCTCCTGAATAACACGGATGTGATGGCGCTGGAGGAGATTGACCGAGCGCTGGGCATCCCCGACCTCGTCAGCCAGGTCCGAGGACGTGGGCCACTGGTTTTTGTGTTTGTGTGCGTGTGCGTGTGCGTGTGTGTGTGTGTGTGGGGGTATTGTTATGTATATATTACGTTAGATTAGGCATGTATATATTACATTGTCCAGACCGAATGTGATAAGAACTTATTTTGAACAGCACTGTTGCTGTTTACTGTTTTCTGTTATTAGTGTGTCTACAGTTCACCGTATAATGAATGAATGGATGGATTTACATGGCAGAAAAGACTATTTGGACATTAGTAGAAAATAACAATAAACAAAAATAGGTATGCAGCAGCTCTTGCTACTTGGACCCATAACAAATGACAATAGCCAGTAACAGTACAAAGAATGTCAGGGAAAGTATTACATGGGATTCCGTAGTAAACAGTGATAATTGGCATCGCATGGTGGGTTGTACAGTGAAAGAGTCAGTGTCCTGATCTGTAGAATGAATGTTTTGATACTCACCCGTGACAGAACCTCATTTTCATCTATAAGAGATAACAATGTTAACTTGCACCCACCCCCCCACAATCAAGGGTCAAGGGTCAGAACAGCCACTGGAGCCCTTCCCTGGCCAGGAGTTAAGCCCCCTGGAGCCTCGAGGGTCCCGTGACAGAGGGGACACATCACCAAAGACTCTCCCCCCACTGCCCCTCCCCGATTCCGCGGTGCAATCCTCCAACCAATCAGGTTCCATAATTTTTTTTTTGCACATAGGACTGGCCAGTTAACTATCTCTTTCTCTTATCCACTCTTGCACTATTTGCTTTACATTTACATTGCACTACATGTTACATTGCATAGTGCCTACATATTTATCATTATAATTGCAAATACATTTATTGTGTTACTGTATGCACCTTGATTTGTACATGCGATCTGTGTTTTGTGTTTAATTCATGTTTACTGGAAGGGTATGCAGAGTAAGATTTTTGCACATTGCATAGTGGAACTGACTGTTCACTGTGCATATGACAAATAAATTCTTCAATCTTGAATCTGAGCCTTTTCTGAAAAAGAAGCTTTATTTGCCATCTGTACAAGTAAGAGAACAGAATGTGTTGGTTGTCACATATCCCATCATGCTCTGCTTTTAAAGACACACACACACATATATAGAGGTGAGAATGATGCTTGGGGTCTGAGCACAGGGTCAGCTGTCCATCCAGCAACACTGGGGCATTTCCAGGGGGGTTAAGGGCCCGGTGGAGACATGGCTTGTCTGCCAACCATGGGATTCAAGCCAGCAATCTTCTGATTATGGCCACAGAGGCCTAATCCACCAATCCACACACCACTTGCCCTGCAGGCTGACCTATCCCTGCTCTGAGCTTCACTGGGACCTGGGAGTCGCAGGGGAGCTGGGAATGTAGGGGTAGAGTCACTGAAATAGCCATGATTCATATTGGTGTGAAAACCCAGCAGTGCATCAGATGCTTCAAAAACTAAATAAATAGCTAACAAGTAGCTAGCTGGTTAGCGGAACATGGTGCTTCAGCATCTCCTATATAAGTGTTTCCCTACCTGGTCCTTGGGGACCCCCAGACAGTCCATGTTTTTGCTCCCTCTGACCTTCCTGCCAGACAGTCTATGTTTTTGCTCCCTCTGAGCTTCCTGCCAGACAGTCCATGTTTTTGCTCCCTCTGAGCTTCCTGCCGGACAGTCCGTGTTTTTGCTCCCTCTTAGCCTCCTACCAGACAGCCCACATTGTTGCATAGACTATCAGGCCCCCCGACCTCCCCCCGTGCGTTTATTTAATATTTAGTGTAGTATCTGATTATGGCCAAAGGGGAGCCCCAGAAAAACACGTGGCCGGACTGGTGGTAAACACTGCCTCAGGGTAGAGTGGCTGCCACCTTAATCAAGTACATCACCAGCGGAAACCAGCGGAGGGAGACTTACTGACGTTAGGATGGAGCTGTCAAGGATGAGGTCAAAGGGCGCCCCCTTATGGAGTTGGCGGGGACCTGCCCAGCCAGACCACTGACTAGAGAGGGCTCCAGGAGTCAGGGTGGTGCTCCAGGGGTTGGACCCGGGGTTTCCTGGTGCTGCACAGCAGAACCCACAGGAACATGATACTTTCACGGGAAGTGGCCCCTGGGAACCACGGGGCCCCCTGGCTCTGTTTGCGCGTTAATGTTCTCCTCCTGCTTTCTAAAGGGCTTCCCGTGTCTTCCTGGAACATCTGTTTCTGCGGCACTGAAGGCCCAGCCAGCCTCAGACACGCGTATCTGATGGAAACGATGAAGGAGCACATTAGCGGGAGAGAGCAGCCTTTGGTTCTGTAAATGTTAACTTCAAAGGTTATCTGCTCGCTCGTTCTTACGTGCCGGCCTGATTGCCACGATTGTAACTTTAATCACAGCCCTTTTCATTCCGGCATAATGAAATTAGCTATTTGTTACCTAACTCTGGTCCTTTCTGAATACAGATGAGTGGTCGGGTTGCGACCCAGCGACCGAATGTAACTAACCCACAGCTGGCTGCCCTCTGGATTTTCACCAGGTGTGAGGTCATCCGTAAATCTCAAAAATAACGTTCACAAAGGAAAAACCCATCTCAAGCTGTTGGAATTGCCTAGATGGTTAGCTAGCTGGCTGCAGTGGGCTTTTTACATTTCTGAACCTCTTCAATTTTGGAATCAATTTCATCATTTCTGATGCTATTCGGAATGTGATTACAGTTTCAAAGCACGGCCAGCAGAGAGGGGGCCGTGCACTGTCCTCCATCAAGTTGCTACAGCGCAGATGTAAGGGTGTGTTCCTAGATGCGCAATGTCTGACCGCTCCCCTAGGAGGTGCTCATGCACCCTCAAGCAGAAACATCCAGCCAAGCTCAGCCACTCCGGTGTGGACCCCAGGAACTGCTGCTGTGAGGTCCACCAAGCTTCACGGCGCCAGGTAAATGTGAGAACATCAAACCAGGTGGGACAATGAGCAAAGAGCCAAACTTTGGGAACCAATCCTGAATTGCACAACAAATCTTTAATACTAAATACCATATTATATTAATTTAGCAGACACTTTTATTTGAAGCAGAGAAACCAGGGTTGCCCAGTTCCACAGCTAACCCACAGAGCCACACGCTGCCCCCCTTAATGATGATGTCATTTTAACATATTTTAACAAATTATCTTGCTCTGCGGGTGACAGCCCACCTGACTGAGACTGCAGAGGGTGTCTGTGTCTGAGCAGAAAAGCAGGGGTCACTAATCAAGCAGGCCAGTTCATTATCCTGAATACTCCCTCCTGGGATAAGGGGACACCATGCCCTCCCCCCCCTCGTAGCCCCCTACCCCCCCCCCCCCCACCAGGCCTTGTC
>JAODJU010000130.1:9114228-9127639 GCA_026776725.1 Gnathonemus echidnorhynchus
AGGGTTTCGGGCCGGGCATGGGCGGCATGGCAGGGCAGGGCGGCTTCCCCGGGGCAGGCGTGCACCCCCGTGCTGGCATGATACGGCCTCGCATGATGAGTGCCACAAAGCCACTGCGCCTGCAGCTGCAGCAGAGACTCCAGGGACAGCAGGTGACTCCCCTCGCACACAAACACACTCGTTTACATTTATAGCGGGATGGCGATGGTGTGCAGGGGTGCTGGCAGTGGGCCGGCGGCTGGGCAGTTAGCAGCGACCGTATGTTTATCATGTGCTGCTGCTGCTCCCACTGTCACAGTTCATGAACCAGACCCGACAAGGCCTGGCCATGAAGATGGAGGGCCCCACCACAGGAGGCCCTGGGCTCCGGGCCGGCATCCAGCCTGGCATGGGCGGCCAGGTGAGTGCTGCCCGCGCCGCACGCATCTAAGCACCTCATGCCAAACGCCACACCGTGTGGTTTTTATCGAATTCTGTTCAGCTGTGAGCTCTCCTTTGCATCCATGGAGAGCCTTTGAACTGAGTCTCATGGCCACGTTCTGTGAATTGGTCAAGGATATAGACAGGGCCGCAGCTAGTGCGGGATGTGTGACACATGCGTGTGGTGATGGATCTGCCAGTGAGCCACTGCGTGTGTCACTGGGATGTGTGACGAGCAAGCTGGCAGCCGTCAGGGGGGCCGTGTGCTGACCCACAGCTTCCTGTTCAATAACCATATGCATCTAACGCAGCCATTCTCAACCCATGGGGCGCGACGGGTTATTAAAACCAGCAAGCTCCTACGCTGATCCACGATCAGATTTCCCGGCCCCAGTCCTAGAATTAACCTATATAAATGGGTCTTGGGTCTGCAAATGCTTTGCGCAAGACTACCGAACACTCAAGCAAACCTCAGATGCTTAATTTAAAATTCACTGGCACATCCAATCAGATTTGTGCGATAGGCTTTGATTGGCACTGTGTGCTTGCTCAGCATTAATTTAAACCTATATCTGATATAGGGTCGCGACTGAGCTCACATGGTAAAAATTGTTTCATGGAGCAAAAAACGTTGAGACGATGGCTTTTTCCTCCACTGAGATCACAGTGTGAGCATTGCAGTGTTTTGTCAGCTTGTGCCCCCAGCAGCCTTTGTTACGTGACCAAACTGGTTGGTGTTAAACCTGTTTTCTCACCAGACACTGTCATTAACTTAGACCAAACACACTATTACCTCTGAATAGACCATTCTGACTGTGAACAGCATTGGTATAAGACAGGGCCCATCAGTACAGGCAGCCGCCTAAAACCCCACCCCTCCACTGCTCACCCCACCCCTCTCTGGCAGGCCGGCTTCCTGAATGCGCAGATGGTGGCGCAGAGGAACAGGGAGATGTTAAACATGCAGCTGCGCAGACAGAGGATGATGATGCTCATGCAGCAACAGCAGCAACAACAGCAGCAGGCCGCGGTCGCAGGGGGGTTCAGCCCCCCACCCAACGTCACAGCCCCCCCAGGGATGGACCACCCCATGGCGGGGCCCCCTATGAATCAACCAGGGCAGCAGCAGCAACAGCCACCCTACCCATATGGAGGAAACTATGGTGAGATCCACTGGCAGCACAAAACAGCGCTGACTGCCTGGCAGTCAGGGGCGGAGCCGGCTGACTGCCAGACTGCCAGACTGCCTGGCCCAATCCCAATGTCCACACCCTCGGGGTCTTAGGGCTGTCCCACTGTCAGATCGTCAAGTGCATGAAGGCACCCTCACAAACATTTTGAGTCCTTTATGCACACTTTCCATAAGTCTGCATTCCTGCAGACTGTGTTTGAGGAAATTTCCACAGTTCATAGTGTTGTGACAAACACTGGGTTATCAGGGGAGGCCCAGAAGCATGGATGGTAAATAAACCATTTCTTTTAGTTTTTGCTGAATGATGCTGTTTTGACAAAAAATTGTAAATTGACAATTTCCAATTTACATTTGACAATTACTGGAGCCTAGAACACGTTCAGATTAGGCAGTCTGTCCAGTAAATGTCCTGGCCGTGAAGAAGGTGCAAATCTTGAAATGAGTCCCAAACCCATGATGATAAGGAATATGTTTTGCCGTTGTCAAGGTAACATCGCAGTGGGCTGTCGCATTCCGTTTTATTCCATTTCGAGTCCGTGCAGCCTCTCTTCCCGAATCATTTACCAGGTGAAGTCAGTTAAGTGTGTGAGAGTTCAGGATTGGGATTGGGCCACAGGCAGGGGTGGAGCCAGCGCTGACTGATGGGCAGGGACAGGATCAGGCCATGGGGCCCATAGTGTGTGTGTGGATTAGGTTTAAACCTGTTCTTTGATGTTGTGGGGTTCCTGCAAAGATCTATCAATGCAATCAAAAGAGTAAAAATACCAAAAGTCTTGTATTTTGTTTGGTTACTTATGGTTAAGGTTAGGGCTGGGTGGGGTTAAAGTCGGTTAAAGTCGTCATGTTGTGATGAGTTTTCCCCATAGAAATGAATGGAGAGTCCCCACAAAGATATAATTAAAAACTGTGTGTGTGTGTGTTGTAATGGCACTGCAACTCTTACCACTGTTTTTATGAGCTTGCTGACTGATAGAAATGGAGAGTGAAAAGTTGTCCATCACCGTCAGTGTTTAATTATTATTAACAGTTTGCTTTATCACATTCGTAGGTATGAGCCAGCAGGGGGAGCCGTCGTTCGCCCAGTCGGCAGGCAGCCCACCTGGGAACATGATGCCTGGCCACATGGGCCCTGGGCAGAACCCCATGATGCAGCAGCACCCCCAGGGAGGCTCCATATACCAGGCTGCTGACATGAAAGGCTGGCCACCACAGGGGGGCATGGTCCGCAGCAAGTAGGTATCACGGCTTTAAGGTCCTGCCAAAGAAGAAACCTCACTTGGGGCAAAGTCCCCTTTTGTTCCACATGCTCTGTTACATATCTTGGGCTCAGTGTTTATACAGCAGCAGTTCAGTTACCTTTGTGGTACGTGGGGAATAGTGTGTGTCTGTGTGTATTTACCCATATACCTCCCATTAATTTTTAAAATTTATATTCATTAATTTCCTTAATATCCTTTCCTGGTTGTCCATCATGTGCTGTGTACTTTTTAAATTTTAAATTTTTTTTAAAGTACACTGTGTGTACTTTGTGTCTTTGCACTTTGTCTTGTTCTGCATGCCATGTCTGTTTCTCTGCACTTTAAGTGCCTCGCTGCTGTTTGTGCCAGAAGTACCAGGACCAGTATTCCTCACCCACACGGGGCCTAATCTGCACAATGATTCCTCCCGTTGCAGCTCCTACCCTCAGCAGCAGTTTGGCCAGCAGGGGAACATGTCGCCCTATGGTGGCATGATGATGAACGGCTCCATGCCCAGCGGCGGGGGCGCCGGCGCTGCCAACATGGGCCAGATGCCGGGCCAGATGGGCGTGAACCCTATGGTCATGGGCAGGATGCAGATGGGTCCCGAACAAGTAGGCATCCCCTTTAGAACCCCCCCCCCCCCCCCCCCCCACCCCGTCAAGGCACATTCTCTGGATCATTAAAATCATTAAGGGAGGGGATGCGTGTCCCCAGGGAAATCTGGCCTTATTGTTGTCATGAAGTGACAATAAGGACAGTAGGTGGCCTTTACCATTATGAGCTTTTCTCCTCACATGAATCTTGCTAATCAGGGCTCTGAACCCAGGTCTTCCTCCCTCTTTTACAGAAGTACTGTTGATGCCCCCAGCACGCATTGGAGGAAACCTCACTGTGAACCCAGCAAAGACCCCAGTGGTGTCTGGGTGCTTCACAAGGCCTGGTTGTGGGCGGGGCTACATCTGTATGCCGCCTCTTTGCAGCCGGGACAGCCCCCCTCACCCTCAGCACATCGGCTGCTGAGCGAAAGCTTCTGTAAATGGGACAGACTGTGTGGTGCAAATGCTTTTAGCCTTTGATCCTCAAGATCTATTTATTTACCTGTCGGTGGGTGTTCTGGAGGAGCAGGAAGCTCGCTCTTCTGCAGGACGGAGGTGGTTCCTCTGCCTGCAGTGTGTAGAACACGTCTTGATCCTGCGATGAAGAGGCTCTGTTTCACATGTACAAAAGTGTAGCAGTCATGCAGTGTGTAGTCTTCACTGTGCAGAAACGCTCTTTGCTTCGGCCCCCAATGGGCCACGGTACAAACAAAAAAGAATTAACGTTTTAGTGGTGATTGCACTTTACAGAAAGGCTAATGTTGAAAGGATTGTTGCAATATTTCTTAGTCATTATAGCCTTATTCAAGAATCTTTTTAAACAGGACTTTAATAAAAAAAAAAAAAAGTAATGGCAAGTAAGCACAGATATTCCTTTTATTATGCAGTTTTAAGCAATAAACTTTCCTTCTATGCTTGTAGACTGATAGAAATGGAGAATCATCAATTCAGAGCAAAGGTACTGCAGTATTAGATGTGATGTCAAATCTGGAATTTTCCTGTCTGTGAATATAGATTGTAAATACGCTTGAAATGTATATCTGCTTTTGTAGGTAACATACTGTTTTTGCACAAATTGTAATGCTTAATATTTAAAGTATACTTTTCTTATTCTGTTTCTTTTAGGTCAATTCAGCTTTTATTTGTTATTTTTATTTTTTTGCTTGGGAGAAAGTGAGGGGGGGTGTATTATTCCTATTTTGATATTTGACTTGTTTCTCAGCGGTAAATCAGCCATCTTTTTTGAGAACTGCACTTTTATTTCTAAACTCTTTCCCCCATTTCTAACAAAACAGCCTTGATTTGAAAAGTGGTGCTTCTTATTATATTTTGATTTTTAAATTGTTCAGTTTTAAAAACAAAGATTCTAAACACAGCAGCATGAAAAGGGAGACAGTCCCGCCTGATGATCTCTGAAAGTGCTCTACTGCACAGTTACAAACTCTCTCACGCTGTTCTGTTTAAATGTTATTTACTTTGTGTTATGTGGGCACAGCCCTGAGGTAAAATCCATCGTCCCTGTACAGCTTCATCGAGCTGGAAAACAACGGTCCTGAAAGAAATGTGGGAGTTGGGGGTGTTAGGGGAACAGCCGGGGCTCCGCCAGACCAAGGAGAACTTAGTCCTCTCACTCATCTTGTTTGTGATTATGGAACAACCTAAAACTGCAGCAGAGTCTAGGACCAGCTTTGGGGCTGCAGCTGTCTGTTTATGGGTAAGAACCCGGAGGCAAAGGCAGAACTGGGGCAGTACATAAGAGGGAATATAAGGGGCGCTGGCCAACTGTTCCCCATTCATTTTTTGGTAAGATCTGCACAATCCAAAGACTCCCCAGATATATTCTGGCTCACCCTGTAGTCACATGTTGATATGCACCTGGAGAGATGTGTATCACACACAAACACATTTTGTATTGTGTAATATTTACAGGAAAACACCAGGTTGTGATCTGCAGTGTTTATTTTAATCTCTTTAACAGCTGATGGCCAGTGGGTAACTTTTTTGTAGCATCACAGGGAAATTGTAATTTTTCCAGACTATTTGATAAAGGTGTCAATGTGGATACAAGTACAATTAAACTGACTAGGAGAATCATCCAAATTATATGTTTTAGACAAATCTGTCTTTGTGTAAGTTGATGTTTTCCAGAAGGGAAACTTTTTTTTTTTTTAGTTGACTGATGGTAAGGATCTACAAATTCTTTAATTACTTCATGAAATTGTCTAGATTTTTGTCTTGGTGAAGTGAAAAAAGGATATATCCAGCACAACATTAGTCTGTGCTAATGCCTTTGATTCTTGAGATTTGAAAAAGCCAAGTTTTCATTTGGCGTTGTCTTGGTTAAATAAAAAAGCAATTGAATATGTTGTCATAATACCAGGATGTAAATTACAATTGCGTTTGTTCTCTTGTTCCTTGATGTTAATATTGATGTAAATACAAATTTCTATTTAAATGTTTTGGGCTTCATGTGCCTCATTTGTGTGTGTTTATTTCTATGCTCAGATGACACACCAGCACGCATAATGCCTAACGCTGAGTCCATCACTGAACATGCTGCCTCTTCATTTTTTGTATAAAATCACAGGCCACGCACACACTTTTCACATTAAAACGTTAAGCTAAAAATGTCCCTTATACTATGTGTGCTTACCTTAACTCACCTGTGGAAATAATTTCCAAATATGGAATGGAGGCGCCTCAGGTAAACCTTTAACTGAACGTTCAGGTAAGAAGTTTACACGATGAGTACAGTCGCGGACAAAAGTTTTGAGAATGACAAGTACAGGTTTTCGCAAAGTTTGCTGTTTCAGTGTTTGTAGAACGGTTTTGTCAGATGTTTCTATGGTATACTGAAGTATAATTACTAGGGGTATTACAGGGCAGCGATCCGACGGCAAACGATCCAATGCATCGACGTTACCGCATAAATGTCGATGCAAGCGTTTTTTTCTCGCCGGGTCCAGTATTGTTTTCAAGATCCACTCCGACGTATACATGGTCTACACCAGGGGTGCCCAATACGTCGATCGCGATCTACTGGTCGATCGCAAAGGTAGTGTGGGTAGATCGCATGACATAAAAAACAGATGATGGATGAAGCGTTCAACGGCGCCAGCTGCTGCAAAACGCCAACAAGCGGCCGAGTCGCCTAGTTAGCCTCCAATTTATTTCTACTAAACTTAAGAAAGGATATAAAAATGAATGGGGGAGCTGGACTAAGTAAGAAGCCAAAAACCTACCACTTCCATACGTGTAATGGGAGGAGGACTGTTTTTTCCCCCGTGTCATATTCAAAGTGCGTTTGCCTCATCTGTCGGTCTACCATTGCTATTCCGAAGAAGGGAAATGTGGAGCGGCATTTTCGGACTGTTCATAAAAAACTACGACATTAACTTCCCTCCGAAAACCGAGCTGAGAAATAGAAAGGTGAAGGAACTAAAATCCCAGTTCAATTCAAAAATACTTTATTATCTCAAAGGGAAATTAATAATAATAATAAAGAATGCTCAATATTTTTTATACATAAATATATGTTTTGCATTTTTATAGTAGGTATATCATTCTAACTTGGTCATTTATAAGTAGCTCGCAAGCTAGCGTACCTTCAGAGCGTATATGTTTAGTATATACGGCAGGTGACATGGGACGCTACGCTCAGAGCACACAATCTCTTGATCACGTTGACCATTTAATTTTTCTTAAAAAAAAAAAAAAAACTCTCAAAGAAGATTACTGACATACTTGTTTCACCGCAGAAGTCAGTCATGGTAATCTTCTTCATTCTACATGTCTGCCCATGCAGTGTTTCTTATTTTCACCATTTTGTACTTTATTGTGCTTGTTTTATGGGACATACTTGACTGCACTAGATTTTGTTTACAGTTCTCAATAAAATATGATAAAATGCTAATCACATTTGCCCTTTTTAATTCATTGAAGTTTAAAGGATTGTGTGAAATTTCATCATTTCGGCTACTAACCCCAGTATCGAGCTGAACCGAATCATATTGCATTGTCGGAATTTCTGAGGTATGAAAAAAAATCAAACCGTTGGCTCAAGGAATCGATATTGTACCGTATCACGAAGAAAACTGTGATTTACACCCCTAATAATTACAAGTATTTCATAAGTGTCAAAAGCTTTTATTGACAATTACATTAAGTTTATGCAAAGAGTCAATATTTGCAGTGTTGGCCCTTATTTTTCAAGACCTCTGCAATTAGCCCTGGCATGCTATCAATCAACTTCTGGGCCAAATCCTGTCCATTCTTGCATAATCAATGCTTGGAGTTTGTCAGAATTTATTGGTTTTTAATTGTCTACCTTGGTTTTGAATTGACCATAAGTTCTCAATGGGATTAAGGTCTGGCGAGTTTCCTGACCATGGACCCAAAATTTTGATGTTTTGTTCCCCAAGCCACTTGGTTATTACTTTTGCCTTATGGCACGGAGCTCCATCATGCTGGAAAAGGAATTGTTCGTCACCAAACTGTTCTTGGATGGTTGGGAGAAGTTGCTCTCAGAGAGGATGTTTTGGTACCATTCTTTATTCATGGCTGTGTTCTTAGGCAAAATTGTGAGTGAGCCCACACATGAATGGTCTCAGGATGCTTTACTGTTGGCATGACACAGGACTGATGGTAGCGCTCACCTTTTCTTTTCTGGACAATCGGAAAGGGGATTCATCAGAGAAAACGACTTGACCCCAGTCCTCAGCAGTCCAATCCCTGTACCTTTTGCAGAATATCAGTCTGTCCCTGATGTTTTTCTTGGAGACAAGTGGCTTCTTTGCCGCCCTTCTTGACACCAGGCCAAAAGTCTTTGCCTCTCTGTGTGTGCAGATGCACTCACACCTGCCTGCTGCCATTCCTGAGCAAGCTCTGCACTGGTGGTTCCCCGATGCCACAGCTGAATCAACTTTAGGAGACGGCCCTGGAACTTGCTGGACTTTCTTGGGTGCCCTGAAGCGTTCTTCACAACAACTGAACCTCTTCTTTGAAGTTCTTGATGATCTGATAAATGGTATATTTAGGTGCAATCTTACTATAGCACAAAAATATCCTTGCCTCTGAAGCCCTTTTTGTGCAGAGCAATGATGACTGCACGTTTCCTTGCAGGTAACCATGGCTAACAGAGAAAGAAAAATGATTTCAAGCACCACCCTCCTTTTAAAGCATCCAGTCTGCTATTCTAACTCAACCAGCCATGGCAGAGTGATCTCCAGCCTTGTCTTCATCAACACTCTCTCCTGTGTTAACAAGAATCACTGAAATCATGTCAGCAGGTCCTTTTGTGGTGAGGTTGAAATGCAGCGGAAATGGGTTTTTTGGGATTAAGATCATTTTCATGGCAAAGAAGGACTTTGCAATTAATCTGATCACTATTCATAACATTCTGGAGTATTTGCAAATTGGAGTCATAAAAACTGAGACAGCAGACTTTGTGAAAATTAATATTTGTCATTCTCAAAACTATTAGCCACAACTATATGGCTTGCAAATAAACGCAAAATTCGTCGCAATTAATGTGCACCACGGTCGAAACCTTAGCGTCACTTCCTTTCCTGCTGGCTCGGGCAGGCAGAGAAATATGAGCCTAGTGATGCCGGGTTCCAGCTGAGAGTTAGGAAATGCGGCATTGGCTTGTAGCGAATGTTAAAAGGCAGGTGCACCCGCTAAATACGTTTGACACTCGGCTCACTGGAAATATTTTTCTTCAATTGATTAGCGAACCTGCGGCTCTACGATGGCCGATGCCGGTTGTTATGGATACCGCTACGTCACTACCTTTCCGCTAGTTCGTGCGGTAAGGAAAAGCCGGCAGTGACGTCAGTTCCAGGTGGGCGTTAAGAAATGTGGCCTTAGATTGTAGTGAACGGGAAGAGACCGAGGTAGCTGCTAAATACGTTTGAAGCTCGGCTCACCAATTTAGCTTCACCTGTTTCTGTCACATTTCTCATCTGCGAATATGGCCGATGTCGAGCAGGGACCGGCGCTGCCGCTGGATGGTCTCAACGCCACAGTTTCCAACGGCACCGACGCCGTGAACGCCACGGCAGCCAAGTTCGTATCGTCTCCGGAGGGCCCTGCGCTAGCGTACGGTAGCCTGGTTTTCATGGCGCTGCTTCCCATCTTCTTCGGCGCTCTGCGGTCCATTAGCTGCGCCAAAAGCAAGGTACAAAACCGGGGAAAGCTCCTGCTGCGAACTCCGGCGGGCATGATCCGGGACGGCTAAGATTAGCTGGCTTGCTAGCATTAGTAGTGCTGTAATACGCGCTTATTCGGGCTGCTGCTTTTGGATATTCACCTGGGCAGTGAGCTTATTTAGACGAGGGTAAAAATGATGATGCATGACAAGAATGTTGCTCTCTCTGTAACAGTGTTTCACGGTTGCCAACACACGCATCTGGCGTGACACTCATGCTTTCAGATTCTCGCGCTCACGCAAGAAATCTCACGGCAAATCTATATTATTCCATTACAAAACATAAAAAATGAACTGCAGCAAAGGCGTTCGATGTTTGCAAATCCCACAAACTATTTTCAAGGTAATAAAACTGTTCCATATATATATGAATGCGTGTGCAGACTTGTCTCGAATTGAAAATCTCTCTCCAGTCAGCTGATCAAAGTTGTCAACTCCGGTGTTTTCGGGAGGGAAAGAACATGCAGGGACGTCCCTGTGTCCTGTTGGTTATGTTTGGTACTAAATGGACTATTGTGTACACGTGAATAGTTTTGATTGCATGAACGTAGAGCAAAGCCATGCGAGGTGCATACATGTTTGGAATATAGGGATTTTGGAGATATTCCGCTAATGCGCATCCTAAATCCTCTTTATATTTAACTCTTTCATATGGGCGACCGTTTTGCACTTCTATGCAGATGGCAGTGAGGTCGGGGCCTCTTATTGCAGTTAACTTCTGGGTCCTAGAACCTCCTCTTTTACAAATGAGCCTAAGCTGCTGTTGTCCCAGTTTGCGCTCCTCGATTTTCTCTCTAAATTCTCCATTTTCAAAGTGCGTCGTGGGTATGTTTACCGCTGCCTGTGTGTGGGACGGTTTTGGGGATGAATCTGACCAACGCTGTTTAATGTCTGCTGGCATAACCTGAAACCAGCGCCTTCCCTCTGTCATTCAATTCTTTTTGCAGATTTGGGGGGACAGTGGCCAGTGTGCATTTCGTTAATAGTTCATGTAGTGTAACCTACAACATTTGATGTGTGCTTGGTGTCTGGGAGACATGTAAATGGGGTTAGGGGCATGCAAGCTTTTATTTTTCATTTCAGGTGACGAGGTGGAGAGGCATGACTGACTGTGGCTGTGACTCCGATTGCCACGTAGGACCTCTGTCAGATACTCTAATGTTTGTCTGGGGGGGGGGCATGTATGGTTACTGGCTCTTTCTAGTCTCTCTTTGTGAAAGTCTGGCCCATTTAAGGAATGAGCTGCTAATTATGAATCCCTGCCGCCAGGGATTCGCTGTGGCGTAAATTGAAAGGTGATGTTTCAGTTTGCTGCTGGGAGCACATCACTCTGTCCGCCCTGACATGTAAGAACTGGGAAATGGGGTCATGTTTTATTCACCAGTGACTTCAGTAACCTGGTCTGATTTGGAGGGGTGTGGGGAAATCATCATGGGAATTTAAAGGTCCAAGAGATTGTGCCTGGAAGAGCTGTGGTGCAGGAGCACATGGACATGGGGCTGGCTCCCTCCTTATGTGATCTCGCTCGGCTGGTCTGCGGTACTCTGCATTCTGCAGTCTTATCCATTTTAAGTCCATTTGATTCATCACTAATTTCTTATTTTTTTTAGTGCATAAAGATGAGCACCTTCCTCAGCCAGGCAGTGTCGGTTACCTGGGGTTTGAACTAACACGCTGTCTGTTGTGCTTTGCGGGTTAGACCCTCCATCCTGTTCTCCCTGATGCCGCTCTCCTTTTTTGCAGAATTCCGCAGACATGCCGGAGACCATCACTAGCCGTGATGCGGCACGCTTCCCCATCATCGCCAGCTGCACGCTCTTTGGATTATATCTCTTCTTCAAGGTGAGCCCCCCCCCGCCCCCCCAGCTCACCTGGCTACTCCACGGTGCCACCACCACCGCTTAAATCAGTCTCTCTCTGTAGGTTTTCTCCCAAGAATACATCAACCTGCTACTCTCCATGTACTTCTTCGTGCTGGGCATTTTGGCGCTGTCTCACACCATGAGGTCAGTCTGTCTCCTGGTCTTCCTGTTTTTGGTCCTTGCCTGCTGTCGGCCCTGCGAGCCCCCGGACCACCCCGCCTAATCCCCCACCTCCCGTCTCTCCCCCTGTAGTCCTTTCATGAGCCGTGTATTTCCAGCCAACCTGCCGAACAGACAGTACCAGCTGCTCTTCACGCAGGGATCAGGGGAGGGCAGGGAGGGTAAGTGTTGTTGACACTCATGTCTCAGGCAGTCTGGGCTGCCCAAGGCTCTGAGGTCAGTCTGTTTGAAACATCCCCCATTATGCACTTTGCCTGGTCCTCCTGAACTTCATCCTGCAGTTAGTTTAATTACAGGGCTGCCTCCTTCCTGTCTGATGTTGGATGTGTTTGTTTTGGTGCTGTGCTGATGGGCATGATGACCCCATCGGGCGGAGGGGGTGTTTAATGCTCTTGTCCTTTTCTCCCCAGAAATCGTCAATTACGAGTTTGACACGAAAGACTTGGTGTGTCTGTGCATCAGCACGGTGGTGGGAATCTGGTATGTCCTCACGAAGGTAAATGAGTCAGGTGTAACCTATGTGTAACCTGTGATGGGTGTCTGGTGTATCAGTCAGGAGTTTGTGGCTGTGGACTGAGTTGGTCAGTGAATGTTTAGGTCAATGTGCAGGATCCTGGATTCATGGACGCCGACTGAGAAACATGGAAGCCAGCTGTGCCTTCGCTGAAACTGGCTCTCTGTACTTTGGTTTCAGCTGGTGCTCATTGTGTTTGAGAATCTTTATTAATCCCTGGCAAAATACCTTACTGCTGTATGCACCAGAACTTAAAGTGCAGAGAAACAAACATAGTGTAAATAATTTAACATGATGTCATATGATATTTCCCACAATGCATTGCAGGAAAGTTGGAACTAGTAGAAGCAATAGTGTGTTCTGTTCTTCATGTCTGGTACAGTTTTGCTGAATTTCAGGAATGAGCAGCCTTGCAGATGGGCTGCAGGTGTTCTTGTGTGCCCCGTGTGGTCCTGTGCTGCCTGACTTCTGTCTCCCTGCAGCACTGGGTGGCCAACAACCTGTTTGGGCTGGCGTTCGCGCTGAACGGCGTGGAGCTGCTGCACCTCAACAACGTGAGCACAGGCTGCATCCTACTAGGCGGCCTCTTCATCTATGACGTGTTCTGGGTGAGCATACCAGGATCTGGGCACAAACGTGGGGCGCTAACTGTTAGCGTGCTGGCCGGGTGTTGGCACGTGTCTCAGGCTAACTTTGGGCGTGAGTGGTGTGGGTCTCTCAGGGTTCTAGCTGATGGACTGGTGATCAGCATACTGATTCTGACTTAAATAATCCAGCCATTTAAAATTAATAAGGTAATTAAAGCTGCACCTTGACAATGATAACCAATGGTGTTAGCGTATTAGGTGTGACTGTATGTATTTGTTAAAAGGTGGTGTTGTAATTGTTTCCTGTATAGGTTTTCGGGACCAACGTTATGGTAACAGTGGCCAAGTCATTTGAGGCGCCGATAAAGTGTGAGTGAGACCGACGTCTTTCTGAGCCACCCACCCCCCAACAGTCCAGCCCCTGCAGACACAAACAGCTGAGCCTCCTTCGATTACTCCTGAGGAAGCAAGCAGCTGCTTTTGTTGTCAGTGTTCAGCAGATGTGGGTCTCCAGGAGTAAAGCAGAGCGTACTTCAGGAGTAAAGCAGAGCGTACTTCAGGAGTAAAGCAGAGCGTACTTCAGGAGTAAAGCAGAGCGTACTTCAGGAGTA
>JAODJU010000130.1:9129017-9141797 GCA_026776725.1 Gnathonemus echidnorhynchus
TAATTAAAAAAAATAAGTGACGCGTCGATTAAAGATATTGATGTCGACATTTTTTTTGCGTCGACATCGTCGACTATGTCGACTAATCGCGGCAGCTCTAGTATGGATCGGCTGGGGTGGGGCGGTGACCCTTATTTGTATTGGCTGACATTATAATTTTAAGTGTATCTGTGTACAGCTCCCATGCTGTCTGGGAGTGGTTTATGTGCCGGTAAGGTTTCATAGCTGCCAAACCTACATGCACAGCACGCATGGGCCGTTTGTCTGTCCTCCTCCATATCTGCACTTTTTCCCTTTTATCAGCTGGGGGGGGGGTTGGGGTGTGGTTTTGGTTGCCTAGGGTGCAGCTTGGCAGGGAGGCCCTTGGTTATTCGCTCACATGGCACATGCCTTTATCCAGGGCAACTTGCTGATTTTACCCATCTGATCTGCTAGACCTTTAACAGGTTAAGCGCTCACTTCAAGATCACAAACCTGCCTCGGCTACCATTATACCCACTGCTTCCAGTCACCCCTATTCTCTGGTTTTATCCATCTGAACATCCCTCCCTTAATCGCCTTAATTCACACCTGTGTCTTGGAGCTGATGCTGTCTGCTGTTTGAGAGTCTGGCCCCAATCCCAGTCTGTCAGAGCTGCCCCACTTTTCCTCCGCTCCACATTTGCCTGCTGAAGGATTTCCCTTTCTTAGCTCATCTTAAAGCACTCTCTCCTCTTGAACGCGCTGTTTGTCTATCTCTTCACCCCACTAGTGCTGCCCTATGCTGGCCAGCCTGTAGGGGCTAGTGTCTCCTCAGTAAGGAACTCTCCCTCAGTGCCACGTTGCTTTTTTGGCTGTGTCTCAGAACTTTCCCAACCATTTGGATCATACAGGTTCACTTCTGCACAGCTATCCTCCGCCACAGTAGAGGGTGCCCTACTCCCTATTCCTGCATTTCCAGTCTATCAGTTTAAACCATCATCCATGTTACAAGCAATACAACTCCACAATAAAACCAGTTACTGTTTACTGGGAGCTTTTCTGATCTTTTACCATCCCTTTGTGCTGAGGCAGCTGTTCTTATGTCAGTGTTATGATTTTTAACAATTCAGAATTTAAAGGATGTTTTCTTTTATGTAAAGCAAGGGGGCAGGTTTCATGCTGCTCTTCAGTCTGTGTTACTTTTCAGACAACAAGCTGTCGTGTCGCTGCAGTTTAGCACAGTGTGGGAAACACGTGTTGAGTTCTTACGATTCTTTCAGCACATTATTGTCTGTATTTTCCCCCACATTAATATCCATTCTGGCCTTGCCTTGTCCCCCCTTCAGGTACGAAGAATCCCTGTCAGAGGCAGATCCTGCCGCCAAGGATGAGGCAGAGGCAGAGAAGAAGGAACAGTAACCAGCAGGTCCCCCCCTCCCCCAATACCCAATCCCCACCTCTGCATTTCACGCACGCACCACAGGGTGGTGCTGTCCACACCTTCGTCCATGGAACTGGCTGATGTATTAAATGATGACTGTACGACATTGGATATCCTGTAGCGTTTAAGTGGTTTGTTCAGTGTGGCAGTGACCCGGTGCCTGTCCGTCCTGCCCCCAGATCTCTCCGGGCCACTCACCCCCACGTGCCGTCTATCAGCGTCCTAAAAGCCAGAATGTTAAATTTGTTCAAGGAGTGGAATCTGTTGAGGAAGAGTAGTCGGTGTGGAGGGTCCGGCGTCTGACGGGGATGTGCGGAAATGTTTGGCCTTTCATGGCAGGCACAAAAACATTTGGCCAGAATTAGTGTTTCTTTTTTCTTTCCAGAAGCTGGTTTGCTAAGCAATCATGGAGAGAAACAGAAATCTATCATGTATTTTTTTTCTTCTATACAATTGTCTCATGCACTTGGACACGTTTTTACTATGCAGATTTTATATGGATCTTGCAGATGTACGTTTAATCTTGTTTTTAAACTGGCACTCTCTTTTTAACCCTCTGGGGACTAGGGGTAGGGAACACACTTTCACTGCCTGGGGCATGGTCACACATTACATTCAATATCATAATTTATTTGCCATAAATTATGTTTATTTGTCACTATTTGTCACTATTTCTGGCCTCCAATTGAATATGTAGCAACCTTTATGTGTATGCATGAGCCATTGACACCTGGCCACATCCCCCCCCCCCTTTATGGCGCTGATGGGGATGTATCTGGATCGCGTTTCACCACTGCGTTGTTCATCAAATTACCATGCAAATGCGATCTGAATACGCGCTAATGTGGCTGTTTAGAATGTAAATAGTGATCTTTGGGTGACCGTGATACTACACGCCCCCGATGCAGGTAAAACAAAGTAAGGTGACATGGTTTACTTTTTTGCCGATTTAACCTAATTTTTAAAAAAAATTCTTTAAAAAAGACAGATTACAGATTTAGTCATCCTTTTTTCATGTTTCTACAATAAGATTTCAGCGAGTTATGAACTGAAATGCACTAGAAAGATACGTGGCATCGCTGACGATGCCCTCGTCCCCAGAGGGTTAAATGAAGGTAGGTGTGCAATTCGGTAAACTATGAAGGAGCTGCAGATGTTAATTTGGGGACTTGCTCATTGATATTTCTCGACCTTGCAGATGAACACATGTAGCATTGTAGCCTCTGCATCTTTTAGTTTTCAGCTGAGTTCTCAGTTTCTCTAGTTACCTGGGCTGCTGTTGCTGTGGTTACCTGGGCTGCTGTTGCTGTGGTTACCTGGGCTGGCTGGGCCCACTTGTTTGAAATCAGAGACCTGAAGAACAAGTCTTGCTTTCCGTTTAAACTCCCTTGGTTGTGTCTGCTTTCTGCCCTCCTGGCGTGGCGTGGATCACCGTGGCACTAACCCTAGCTGACTGCTTGGAGTCGGTGTGATGATCGTGCCGCTTGCCAGGTCGAGTGCCAGCAGCGCTGTAAGCGTGTGACACTGTTCTGTGTGGACTAGATCGTGATGGTGTCGTCTGTCAGGTGATGTGTGGACTTTGCCGACGACTTCTGCTACCCTCACCTGCAACGTCAGCGAAAACCATCCATACCTCAGTGTCCAGTGGCCGCTTTTCTGATGAGGGTTCGTCCAGAAGCTGTTCCAGGAAGCATAAGGATTAACAAGGGTTGCACTGTGCCATGGGTCCCTGCGATGGGTTTCCAACTTTCGCTAATGACCTCTAAGGCTTATGGTGATGATCTGTCTGTGGTGAACTAACATCCATCCCAATTGAGGGTGACCTACTAAGCTTGTAGCTGCCCCACAGCTATCAGTACAGATGATGATGGATCCAATGTCCTTCCTGCAATAGTGGGTCGGCCTCTCTAACAACAAGCAATGCATTGCCAGTTGTGGAGGTGTCTTCCTTGATTGTTTTGTAGTAAGAATTATCATTCTGACATTTTAAGATTCTGGCCTTTTAGCGGATGGAGTTGGGCACCTTGTGGTTTTTTTTCTGCTGGGTGAGTGGCTTCAAAGGGATGGATGTAACGGACACGTTTATGTTGTGATCTCCCAAGGGCACCATGTCCATGCTTCTTCTCCGCGTACGGTGAGTTATCCTGTCTTTCTGCTTATGTTTTTCTCCTGATGTATCAATGCAAGTGGAGGGCAGCTTCCTTGGTTGAAAAGCAGGTCCTTTTCTTGTAGTAAAGTGTGGTGGTGCCACTCTGAGGATGCAGCCTGTCTCTGTGTCTTTTTTGTCTTTTTTTTTTTTTTGTCATATCAAACTCGGACTACTGCTGCAATCACTGGGATGAAGATCATAGTCCTATACACAGATCTACACCCCTGGTCCCTGTTGGTGCTCTGCTGCCTTTGCACCATTTCAAAAGGTGATCAAAGAACACGTGGAGCCTGTTTCTGTAACTGTCACTTTGGCTTTTATCCTTTTAGCTGGTGCTTGTATCTAAAGCAACGTCAGGGCAGTTGGGCCTTGCTTCAGGAGCCCAATGGTGACATCACTCTGCTGACGCTGGGATTTGAACCAGCGACCTTCTGATCGCATGTACCCACTGTGCCACACACCACCCTGAAAAAAAGCCCACTTTAACATTAGAACATATGAAAATTAACTAACACAAACAAGAATTTCTGTCTTCCTCCAAAAACCAACTGATGTTTGAATTGTTAGGTGACCACTGCTTTGGTTTTCAAAATCTCTCCTCAGGCGCAACTCACCCATTCTGTGTTTAAATTCCTTCACCAGTTCAGTTAATTACTTAAACGACTTGAAAAGGTATTGATTAGGTAAACTAGGTGAGTCAGTAAACACATGGATGTATTGGATGGTTGCTGTAAATACTGGGGTGGTTTTAGGAGAGATGTTATAATGGTTAAGCTGACACCCTCCGACAGACATCATAGTTGTACACCAACATGAAGCTCATTTAAACATAATTGCCCCCCCTTCCCTGGAGGTGTGTGGTTCCATCTCTCTGAACTCCCACGTGCTGCTGGTGCTGCTTCTGGGTAAACTCATAAAATGACAGTAAATGTTGCCAAAGCATGAAGCTGAAATTCGATTCGTTCACCTGAACGTTTTGGTTACACTTCAGTTAATTTGCTGTTCTATACTTTTTATTTGATTCGATCAAACTTTTTCTATTATCTTGGACCGACATGACCTGACACACCTTTATAGACAATGCTTTTTCAATTCTGAGAAAATAAAAAAACAAAATATTTATCACCCCTTTCTGGATATTTTCTTTGCTTTTTGGTTGCATTATGGACACCTTGAAGCCTAATGTCATCCTCTTTTTTCTTTTTTTATATATAAAGGCCTGTCCTGTCAAGTCAAACCGGGACTAAATAACTTTCTTATATCCAGTGACGTAACTTTGACTATGTCATGTCTGAGACCCCCCTTGCTGGGCCCCATCACATGGAGTGCTTTGACTAAGATGGATGTGGAGGTGAGTGCTGAGACCCCACAACCCCACACACCTGTGACATACGGTCAGCAGCTGATCGTCATCCCTAGAAACTTCTGTGCCGTCAGATCTCGGGCCTGGCTGCCTCTGAAGCATGACCACCCTGCGATGTCCGCTGGGGAAACTCTTTCCCAATATTACGGTAATAGCACTCAGATGGACGTAAAAATGGCTGTAGCAACTTTGGGTCGTCTTGGCCTCAGGACATATGAAAGTATGGCGGCATCCCCCCCCCCCCAGAATTCCCAGCTGGCTTCACATGAAAACACCTGTGTGAAAGAAGTTTTTTTTCTTTTTTAAAGATAAATGTCACTGACTTCACAAGGGCTCTGGGGCCGTGGGACGGCTGTTTCTTGCATGTGGGGCTGAGCGAGCCACTTCCTGCACCCTTGGTGTGGAACCCGAGGGAACAGTCTTATGGCCTGTCTTTTATTTTAGCTGGTTGTACACGTGGTGGAGTGAGGTTAACAGACCCTCCTTTAATAAAATTTTTTTAAATACATAGTTCGATTATATTTTTTAATTGGAAGTACATTTCAAATCAAAGCCAAAAAGTGAAGTCTTTGGTAGTATGCTGTACCAGTGAGATACCCAGAAGGAACTTGCCAAAGCTTGGGAGGCAGAGCCCACACCCACAGTGAAGGAGCCGGAGTGGCACATTTACGGACCATGAGGACCTTGACAAGTGGCATGTACCTGTGGCTGGACACAGACTCACACCTGCAGCACAGCCAGGCACAATAAATTAGAAATTCAATCAGAAAAAATGACTGGCTACATTGCAACACTGCCATCCAGTGGTCATAGAAGGGAGCTGTCACTCTTACCCATAGTGATCACACCCCAGCCTTGGTCCCTGGGACACATGACCCTGACCAGGACATGCAGTTGGAAGCTGATTGGGTGAAAGGATGGATGGAAGAACATATTGTTTGATGTTTTTACCTTGCAAATTTACATATTTGCATCTTCACGAGGTTCAAGTTCAATATGGAAGGACCCAGAACTCCAGATCCTAAATCTGCTTGTTAGCCAATTAGTTCCTGCTACATCTGCCATCATCCAGGAGAAAAGAGATCTTAGACCTGCAGACCCTTCTGCTGTAACTGATGCCCTGAAATCAGGCTCCAAGTCAGCACTGGTCTGTCTCCCATCTTCATTCACGTAGGGAATCTCTCATCAAGTGCTGGTGGAAGTTTTCCTTAATAGTAGGTCTTTGTGGCCCCAGCAGATTTTTGTAGCGCTAGCTTTTACCTTGAGAATCCACACATGACTCTGCCCTGGGCTGCCTATTGGTGGAGCTGCAGGATGCACTGTACTGCCTTTGCAGATGTCTGACAGGTCAGCTGTGAACCATAGTGCCACACAATGAGTCTCTAATCCACCCTCAGCCTACTGGGCCACTTAAGAGGCCTGACATGAACATAAACATGGAGGTTTTCAATGAACAGTTCAACAAAAGGGCAGCTATTTAACATTAATATTTCCAAAGTGATGTACTTTTTTTTGGAGAAATCAGAGGCAGTCAGTGCTTGTAGCAGTGGGGCTGAAGAGCCTTGCTCAAGAGCCCAATGGTGAAATCACTTTGCTGAGTGAGATTTGAACCCATAACCTTCTGTTCATTGACAGGGTATCCAGAATCACCGAGCCACACATCACCCTACTAATGATCTTAGAGATGTGGCAAGTAATATAGCCTGAGTTTTAGCAGATGTATAGCAGGTCAATCTCCTATTGTGGGCAGACTGTGGCAAGCTGTAGTCAGCAGGCTTGTTTTCACCATCCCTGATTTGTATGGAAACCAAACCAGCCAGAAGTCAGGAGTCCAGAAGTGTGTAAGCGCTTCTCTTTATAATATCTGCACCTATCTGCTGGGTTGTGGCTGCAGTTATTTTCCACACACAAAAGATGCAGAGAGATATCAGCATTAGCATGGTCACAGGCTCCTGCTGAGCCTGGGTGAGCCTGTGCATTAGTTACTCCATTTCCACCAATGCAGTGCCGGTGCCAGGCTTTTTCCCAATACGGAACTGGTTCTGTGTGTTTCCACCGCAAAAAAACAGCTCTACAAAAAAAGCTGGTCTCAGATCTCAGAACTGTAACATCAGCGGACGTGGGACTGACTATCATGTCCAAATAAACAAAATGTAATAGTACTGCCACATAAACCACACTAATAAAAGTATTTGTACAAGCATTGTATGAAGGATCATTGTGGCTAATGCTAATTATGTTACATCTTTGTCAAATCAATGGCTTAAAAACATCAAAAACCTTACATACCAGTCATCTTCAGAGCATTCGCAGTGAATGCTGCCTGATGTTGTTATTGAAAGCAAATCTGCATGCGCAAATTGTTTTTTTTTTTTCTCATTATGAAGTTGGAATATGCAGAAAATTTGGCCTCATAAAAGAGATACAATATTCCATAGAGAGCAAGATACAATATTGAAGAACAGGGTGACAGGTCACCTCAGTACTTATATGTTCTGTTCTTTGATGAAACTAGTGGAAAAGCAGGCCTGTTCTCACAAAGCACCAAGTGAGAACCAGCACTGGCACCACATTGGTGTAAATGAGGTAACAGTGGCCCTGGGCTTCAGTCTGGGTGAGCCCGTGGAGTACAGTGCCCCTGGGCTTCAGCCCGGGTGAGCCCGTGGAGTACAGTGGCCCTGGGTTTCAGCACTGGTGAGCCTGTGTATTAAGCACCCCTAGGCTTTAACCCCGTTGATCCTGTGCATTACAGTACCCCTGAGTTTCAGCAGAGGTGAGCACATGCATTTCGCGCCCCTGCTTTTCATCCTGGGTGATCCTGTGCATGACACGCCCCTGGGCTTCATCCTGGGTGAGCCCGTGCATTAAGCGCCCCTGGGCTTCATCCTGGGTGAGCCCGTGCATTAAGCGCCCCTGCCTGTGAAGGCAGCACTGTGCCTCCCACCCAGGCCCACCATGGAAGGCACTAGCGACATAGGGCTCATTCTGGGGGGATTTTCATCAATGGAAAAAGGGCCAGGGGGGTGGAGGTCCTGCCTACTCCAGGGGCAGGGCAGCGGCGCCTAGCTGGCGCCCGCAAACACAACCTCTCTCCAGCGGGCGGCGCAAAGGGCTGCTTTCACACACTCCAGTCAGTTTTACTGCACAGAGAGAAAGAGAAAAAACATATAAACGAGTCCTGTGTTCACATTTTCCACCCCCAGCGAGGGCAACAGCCAGCCATTGTGTCTCCGGCGCACATCCTGATAGACAGACGTGTCTCCCTCCTAGCTGCGGGGGGGGGGGGGGGGGGGGGGGGGGGGGAGGGTGCCATAACCGCTGCAAGCTGGCACCCCTGCCTGCAAAAACATCACGTGACCCTGTGCCTTTGTTTGGTTGGTTGCAAACCCCTAATTAAGTGAAATCTGCAAAAATTTGGTTAAGCGTTGCTCTGAGATGTGTTTCTGTGTTCAGTTTGTAATGGTCCAATCAGGAATGCTGTTTTCCTCCCAGCTGGATCAATGCGCTGCTTCATTCTGCCACCGGCTTAACTGTGGTGGGGTGTCCCAGCTGCGGCTTCAGCTTCTTTGTGTACAAGTAATGAGTAACGACCCTCTCGCAGTGTGACTGTGACTGTAGCAGGAGCTACGGCCTCACGGAGTGTGGCTGCCAAGCTGGGATAGGCGTTCTGGCTCATAACGGCTAACATCAGCAAGGAAGTCGTGGGCAGAGCATCGACCAGGCAGCTCATCGGTGTTATATCATGCAGACAGACGCAGAAAGGCACCATTTAGCAAACTGAAAAATGGATGCAGGATTCATGGCTGCAAGTCAAGTTTATAGCACACCACAAAAACAAGAATAATACAGAGTTTTCTGGCAGCCTGAGGCTGGGCTGTGAGGCCCAGGAGGTCCTGTTCTTTCTGCGAGTCTTTGCATTTTTCACGGCCAGTGCCTCTTAGTAGCAAAGCTGGGGGTGGGGGGGGGGGGGGGTTCGGCTTCCAGGCTGTAGCTGGGATCAGAGCGTGTTACTGGTCACATGCCAGTTTAGCCTAATTCCACTCGTGATTCCAGTGACTGACAATGCACTGAAATCTTGACTGACTGCACCATACCGTTTTCATCATTACATCTGAAGGATTTTTTTGGGGTGCTGGTGTGGCTCATTTGGGTTAAACATTTCTGCTTGTGGTCAGAAGGTTGCTTGTTCAACCCCTTGTCGGTAAAACAGTCACAAGGCCTTTAACCTCCAGCTCCAGTGGGGCTGCACACTGGCTGACTGCACTCTCTCCTCTATGTGTGTCTCATGGAGAACAAAAATGAGGTGAGTCAAAGGACAATTTACTCATGGGGATTAATAAAGTATCCCTGTTGTATTTGGCTGCCACTATCATTTTGGCTTTTTTGAAGGAGCCCCTTTCTGGCTTGTACCTGCACAGTCCTTTGGGATTTGAAGCTATGACCTTCTGTGTCTGTCTCCAGCTCCCTGGGGTTATGATATGTGTTCTACCTCAGGCATTGGGTCACCCTCTGCTTACTACCTCAGGCACTGCTCCAGCTCACAGACACCCCAGTGTTTCTGCTCAGTCTTCTGCTGGTATTTGGCTATATTCATGTTATTTTTTCCTTTCTGTGTAGAGGTGAGCCCTTGGATTTCAGTGACAGTGACCACAGGGGGTGCCAGTGAGTGCTGAGGGTCCAGACAGTGAGTCCACACAAGCTGCGCTGCCCCTATCACGAGCCTCTGGATATATTGTAAGCAGATGTCTTCACTCTGACTATAAGTCATGATAGTGTGAGTGGGGGCGGTGCGGGGGGGGGGGGGGTGATCTTAGAACAGGAGTGGGCTATGAAATGGCCCCCTTATCCTGACACAGGCGTGAGTGCCCTGGATGTAAGCTGCCAGACAGCTGCTTATCCACAGGGGACAGCAGCTCCAGACAGGGGGCCCTCTCCACTGGACCTTCAAGCTGTGCAGCCTTGTGCGTGTGTGTGTGTGTGTGTGTACTTGCCCTCCACGCAGCACCCCTCGATGCCTAGTTCATGCCTGCCAGTCCATCACGGTGCCGATTTTAATTCACTTACAAAGATTGTTCCCAATATGCGTGCATGCCTGCTGCACCGTCGAGCTCCAGTAGGGGGCGACTTCATACCTGCAGCTTTCCTCCATCTCCCTCCGCAAGGCTCAGGCGTCACAGCAGCTGAGGCTGTGTGGACTTGTGGCTGTAGGTTCAAATCCCCAGAGAAGAGCCACTGCTGCTCCAGTGAGGAAAATCATGATCTGCTGTCCTTTATTAAGCATTAAAACATGCAGCTGTGGAATAAATCAATATATCAGACGTGAGAATCACCTTGGACAAAAGAGTCAGCTAAGCAACTTATTACAAACTCCTTTGGACGCCAGTTTTATGTTAAATATCAATCTGTCCTTGTATGAAGGGTTATTCATCTCAGTGATCTGCTCCTATTACTGCACTTAATAACAAAATTAAAGCCCTGAGATGTTAGAATGAACCTGGCCATTTAGACTAAGCCTTATGAGCATGTGCTCGCCGATGCAGTGGCTCTGTCCCGTAGCCCTGGTGTGTGTCCAGCTGTGTAAACCAAAGGCGTGTAAAAGCCACACTGTCGCTGAATAGACGCACGGTGCTCAGCTTCCGCAGGACCACGGGTGGGGGCACTGTGTGATCAGGTGGGGCTGCTGTTTGTGCACCCCTCTCACTCACATGAACCCCCACCCCCAGGCACGCTGAGAGCCGCAAGCGATCATCCCCTTCCTGCGCAGTGAGCACGCAGTCAGTATTGGCCCATAAGCCTCCTGTCTGTTTGGGCCCACAGGTAACTGACTCTCCTCCTCTGGACAAGCTAATGCGCTAATGCGCTAGCGCCTCGACAGACCAATGGCCCCCTCAGATCCAAACATATCATACTTCACATCAGCAGATGCTTGAGTCTAAAGTGACATACAGGTGAGGATCAGAGAGCCAGGCAAAGGCCCAGTGGTGACATCACTCCGTCTGCCCATGGGATCCAAACCAGCAACCTTCAGTTCACAAGTCAAGTCAAAGTCTTTATTATCAATTCCGCCATATGTACAGAACACACAGAGGATTGAAATTACGTTACTCTTAGACCCCACAGTGACAAGCAAGGCAAACACACAAGACAGATACAGGTATTTAAGTATATACATGTATACAAAAATAAAATTAAACTGAATTAAATACTTTGTGCAAAAAGACATAAGGTAGTGCAATATTTCAGCAGGAGAGTCCTGACCTGTAGACACACACTGCCCCAGAATACCGCTCTATTCGGGTGCCCAGGGCAGACGATTCGCTGCCATTTTCTTCATTTTTTACATTAAATACAATTTACTTTCTTGTTACCATATCTCTAAATTTACACTTTGATGCATATTCATGAACTTTAAATACTTTGCAAGAACTTGCACTGTTACATGTTAAGTTAAAGGCTTCAGGGCAAATGTGTCTAAATGAACTTCATTAATCTGAAACCGAATATCCAGATATCCCCAAATTGTATTTAAACTGTGCGCAGCTAAAACCTCAGTCATGTGATGTATAAATCTATGTGTGTGCTCACAGTGTGCAGACACTGGCCACATGTACCCACAATGCACTATGATAGTACACAGACCCATCTGCAATGCATTTGAATCGAAGTCACCCACATTAGAACATTCCAGCAGCAAACTGCTCTAAACTAATAACAAGGAGCATTTAAATGGCTCCTTTGTAATCCCAGGATCCTAGCTGATGCAGTCGTGAAGGAAGTGCTCTTGAAATCCATCTCGGCGTCCTTCTCGCTGAGGTTTCTCTGGAATGCGCACAAACAGCGGCCAGCTTGAGGCTCTCAGTCTGCCGCCCGCTTTCCAGAACGTTGTGCATGTTGATCAGGGAGGTCCTCGATACCCCGTGGACGGGGCCCCCGCTCCTGTCTGCTTTGCTGATGGCCCCGGAAGCCTCCCGCGGCTACGTCTCACATGCGAGCAGCCTGTCAGTCTGCATAGCCCAAGCTGCTGTCACCTTATTCTCTGTTACTGTCAACTCCAAAACAATTCCTGTAGTTTGCACTACAGATTCGCCACAATAACACACAGCCCAGAAGTGCATTGTTAAAGCATAAGCAGGCTTTGTTTTCGAAAGAGGCTCTTCTCTCAGTGCTACCACAATGAAACCTTTCCAATCTGTTGTTCCTCTTTTTTTTTTTTTTTTTTTAAAATCTCTTGCCCTCTCCCAACGCTGGGGGCTTCCAGAGAGGGCAATGCAACCAGCTGGGACACAGCACACAGGATGTCTGTGCTGTCATTGCTCACCCCACCACTAGGGGGCATCAGAACACTCCCAGCTGCTCCTCGGCAGTAAGGTGGCTCTGGTAGCCGGAGCAGGGCAGTGGCATGCCGCGTACTTCACGGGAACACGGTGTTCCAAACGACACGTTTGCTGGTAATTACTAAACACTCCAACGCAAATGCGCCTGAAGTCAGATTTTTAAAGCCTCTGCTGCTGTTCTGCTCCTTACAGCTTTTTCCAGCTGTTTTGACTAAATGAAAGTTCTTTAAGTGTAACATGGACATTTATGCATTTTTGATCCACAGTAAAGAAGGCAGCATGCTTCCTGTGCCTGTTGGGCTACCGATGGGTGCAGGACGGACAGAAACCCTTCCCCCCCCCCCCCCCATGCAGTGTTGACACAGCCTCTGCGCAATAGCTGCCCCCCCCGCCCAGACGGCCCCCTGCACCTGGGCCTGTTTGCGGGGGAAGGCCAGGGGGCCTGACGCCTGGCTCCACGATGTCTGGCCAGCTGTGTGGCGGGAGGGGCGGGGAGGCGGGGAGGGGGGCCCTCGCTGTGGGGGCTGCGCAG
>JAODJU010000130.1:9162654-9180403 GCA_026776725.1 Gnathonemus echidnorhynchus
CTCTGAGCTATTAGTTAAGTTCTCCCCAAACGAGCTTGATGGGCCAAATGGCCTCCTCTCCTTTGTAAATTTCTTATATTCTAATCATTCTGTCATCAGACCCTTAACAACATGTTCCAGCTGAACTAGTTTTAGCCTGAACATTGAGGAAACTAGGGGATTCTGCTGCTGCTCCTGTACTTCAGAGATGGGTACCCCACATAACAGAACACATCAATCTTCATAATGCCATGAAATTGTACTTTCCCTACATTGTTGCATCTTCCAGCACAGCAAAGTCCCTGATCTGAAATGCGTTTCCACATAACGGTCAATGTGAAATTCCCACATTAAGTACATTTTGGCTTAATGACTATAGATCTGGACAATCACTTTGGACAACAGCCTCAGCCAAGTTAACAAAATGTACATAAATTAAGGCAAATAGCGTCACATGCAGTGTCGGAACTGGACATGTATTTAATAGTAATAACAGGCAGACAGACGTTACCTTCCTTCACCTCTTGAATAATTTCCTCTGGAAGAACAAAACACTTTTCGGAGTTCGGAAATGGCAATATTTCTGATTCATCCTGGGGTGGATACGAACAATGGGGAAAGTAATGAGGAATATTCACGTTTGACCCATAGCCTATATAAAGTCCAAATAATGGCTTAAATAAAAAGACGTATTTAACAAAGCTGGTCCATTTTCTCACCAGGGCCTGCATGTCATACATAGTCCCCAGATGGTCCCAGATCACCTTAGAGGACACCTGCCGACCGATGTTCTGGCTGAATTTCTCTCTGATGCAAATCATGTGGAAGTGACGATTCACTCCTAAAATGAGGAGGAATACCCTCAGTGAGGCAGTCAAACGGCACCAGGGCCAGGCAAAGTCAGTCAGAGATGAAACCACGGATTTAAGGTGCGAAACCGACTCCAAGCCCGAAAGTCATGGACCGAACCGACTTTTAATGCTGGGGCATTTGTCAGCAGACCTATACACAGGCCTAACTCTGATTTATTACTCCCATTTTGATTTTCAATAATAATAAGTACACCCACAATGCGAACATAATGACTTGTTTATCCCGCGAAACGTTTGCTAATTTGCCCCAGTAACGATAACAAGGGGAAGATCAACTTGATAGCTGGCGATGTTACAACTACCGAAAGCACACAACCAAAAGCTAATCATTCGTATTAATACGAATTATTAACCACTATAAAACTTAAAATGCATATTTTGCAACATAATCATACATGTTTAAAAGCAGGTTATCTTAGTCACGTGATTAATTTACTAGCTAGCCGGCTATGTAGAAGTAGCTCCTCGGAACTAAACAGCTCCTCGGAAAGATTCTTCAGAAATTACCTTTCGTATGTCCCTGATCAGTCAATAAATTGGTTTCGCCTAACATTTGGGACTAGTTAGCTAAGACGCTGCTGCTAGTTAGCGCATTAGCCTGTTAGCCGGCCGGCTAACCGACTCGTCACCGTCGCGCTCCGCCGCCACGCGCCCGCGGATGGCCGACATGTCGCGCGGCGCGGCGCGCTCACCCACGGGCTTGTGTCCCAGCATGGCGTGAAACAGGCACACCTCCACCTCCTGGCTCCATATTACAGATTCGTCGGTGGGGAGAACCCCCAGATCCACCTGCTTCTCGTCCACCAGAGCCGCTTCTGCTTCGCCCATTTCTTCCGTTGGTGTTGCGATGGACGCGCAGGTCGAGGGGAAAGTTTATACTGAAAACAACAAACGGGGAAACAGCGCCCCCATGCTCAAACTGAATAACTACCTCTGGTGAAGCGACCGTTTATCTTAAAGCACGGGGACGTTATTCACTTGTGTGCTCCCCAGCAACCTGCCTATCCAGAATCGGGCCGCATCTAGCAGCAAGGTGGGGGACACCACACACGGGATGGCAATTTAGTGTAAGACATACACAGAGACACTCACACAATTACACATTATGGGCAATCTGTAGAGCTCAATTCACCTAACTGAATACATTGTGATTGCAGGAGGAACTGGGAGTACTGGAAGAAAATCCTCCAATTTCGCACACACGTATACACGCACACACACACACACACACAGTCCATGTCTTCATATCTTTATGGGGGCTCTCCATTAATTTCTATGGCAATAACCCTAAATGCCAACTATGACAGCCCAGGCCTAACCTTAACTCTAAGTAACCAAGCAAAATGCAAGACTTTCGACTATTAACTTCAATGATAAAATTATCTCAAATTGAGGTTATCCTTGTGGGGAACAAAAAATATCCCTAAAAGGTAAAAAGTTATAGGTTTTCATCATCCAGCTATGTAGGGACACTGTATTAGTTCCTCTTAGGCATGACATTTGTTTTCTGAATTACTTGTACAATTTTTCATTCATTTTACCTTGAGCTTATTATAATGCAAAAAGTGTCAATGCATTTTCCATAATCTTTTATTCCCAGTGCTTGTGAAGATTATCCTCAGAAGCACTGGCAGAAGAGAATGTTCTCTCCAACAGGAGGTGCCAGGCTGTCACATGACACAGACACCAATTCCAACCCCCCAGGCTTCTACTCAGCCATCCTAGTCATAACACATCATTTCAAAAGCAAATTATAGCCATTTATTTTGGCATGGCATAGCCAATTCATCAGTATGTATGACAGAGATGGCGTAGAAATTAATATGCGCGTTCTCTATTTATTGATGGTTAGATCTCTCTTTTTCTGGACAATCAGTAATTTTATAGCTGTCCTGTGGGAAAAAAAGCCATTGTCAGCTGCTTAATCATTATATTGCAATTCAGCAGTTACAAAAGTTGTGTGGCATGTGTGTTATATTTGCTGATGCTTGAAAATCTGAATTTAACTTTTTTGCATTTGTAGTGAAAAAGGACCCCAAAAAAGTGTACTATTTTTAAATAGTAAAAAAAACTTTAAAAATGAAAAGTATTTGGTATTAAGTACTATACTGTGATGTATGTAATGGCCTGGGTGGGGTTTGGGCAATTCCTCATCTTCCCTTATCGGCAGCCTTGTGCCCAAAGGTCACTCGGTTAGTGAGCCCAGGTGGCACCTCTCTTAGGGGTTAAATGCTGCCAGCTGGGTGCATTTGCACTGGCGGGGGGCAGCCTAAGGGCCATCCCTGGCTGACAGCTGGCGTGCCCAAGCTGTGCGATGGTCAGTTTTAAGGGTTCACCATCTATAGTTGTCGCGACCATGATCTTCTTTTTGTATTTTTGTATTTTTTTTTTTATCAAACTCTGCTGTCTTCGTGTCTCTTTCTGTAACTAAACCCCAATGCGCCGCCAGCCAAGCACACAACTTCTGGCAAGTCTGATCATTTTTTATCTGTGCTCTGTGAGTCATGAGTCAGATCGATATCAGTGTAGGCAATATGCTGCCTGCATCAGTCTGACTCATTGCATCCATCCATTTTCTGCCATCATGCCTGGCCATGGGCACAGACACTATGTCAAGATGAGGTATTTTCATTTTAAACCACCTGTGAATATTCCATCTGCTGCTGTCCAACATTTTATTCACCACATCTTCAGGGTGTGGGGGGCATAACCACTGAGAATGTAGCTATGTGAAGATGTACTGTAACCATTCATTAATCTCTCAATATGACAGGATAGATTTCTTTTTGGCATACTCTGGAGGTATTATCTGCATTCTCGTGTCCTTTAATTCTCGGTGTGTTTATCTGTGCCATGTTGTCTCAGTTCTTACCTGTCTCTCTGCCTTTGCCTTATTTTAAAGAATTCTGAATTTTAATGTGTGGGGTGCACACAGTGTGGGACAGACAGACGGACCTAAAGGGAACCGCAGTGGTCCATTAGGCAGGTGATGCCGAATAATTTTGTTTTGTTGTTTTCTTCCCATGGGACACAGAGGGCCTGGATGTGACACTTTATGAGGTTTTGCTTCCCATCAGCTCTCAGTGCCCTTGGGGCGTTCCTACACTTAGCCACCCTATTATCACTGTCTGTTGAGTCTTACTGCTCCATCATCTTTGTCCACAGGAGAACCCAGCCAGCTCCTGCCTGCCTGACTCACGCCCAGCCGGGCTGTAAACCCACCAGGCCTCTTTCACTGACTTATCAAAAGAGAGGCCAGCATGATGGTAAGATCAGGGCTTTTTGGAGACCCAGCGCTCAAAAAGAACAAGCAGAGGGCCTCTTTCCTAAGGGCTTTTGTAGCCTAAATCTGAACTTAAGAAAGAAGAAATTGGACAGCATACAGACATTTTATTCCCCTTAAGCTGTTACTTGGAGGCGTGTGAAGAAAATCTCCAGGTTTCAAGACAGCATCGAGGTAGACGTGAAGCGAGCAGTGCCAGAATCCTTAGGCTAAGCCCTGTCAATCAAAACCCCCAAGGATTATAGGACAAGAACCTTTATTTAAACTTATTCCTAAACATATATACAAATAATAAACATATAAACAGGGATTGACAAAATGCTTTTAAAATAAATAGGCCTACGCATTTTTAACTCACCTGTGCACCAGTTGTGTCAATCCCTGGGTATAAACCATGTCAGTCAAGTCTGCAAGGACGCCCTGGAAGAGAACTGCATTTCTTCATAGGCCTTACAAAGGGCTATTTTCTGTTTTAAAACAATCTGTAGCTTCTGAATGATAAGAACTTTTCAGGTACTGTACATCTTTTTGTAATTTTGAATGGCTTTCTGAGCTGATTGAATCTAGGTTTGATGTCTTAGGGATGGCTTTATTGCAGACTTAATAATAATAATATATCTATGTGGGCCTGGGAGTAGAGTAGAATGGGCCCATATGATAGAGATGCACAGTCTGTGGCTGTTCGAGTGACAGAAGCTATCATTAGTGTTTCCAGCTTTAACGACAGCACTTTCAGCACAGTACTGAAGGTGAAAGGTAGTACAACTGATTCTCTGTGTCCTGGGTGCTAAAAAGGCATCTTTGATGGTCAGTGCAGTTGGTCTGGAAGCTGCAGGTTTTCTATACAGCAGTACTGAGAGTATTGCGCAGTGCATAACTGAGTATGCATATCAAATTAGCATGCGAATTAGAGTCGTATTCCACATCATAATGAGGCTGCGATTTGGAGGGGGCTCATCAATAACCATCTGAGACTTACAAAACCAGCTTTATGGTTTTTTGACCCATTTTATGAGATAGTTACATGGAACACAACCAATCGGCCAGCCATTCAACCCAATTTATTTCTCTTTATTTGCTACAGAATTCAGTATAATACTTTCCGTGAGATTCCTGCATTCTTACTGTTTATTGCCATTTATTATGTATTGCTATTGTTTACTACCATCTAAATATCTTTTTTTTTTCCTGGCCAATTGTGTGTATCGTGTTACGGTAAACCTGAAATTTTCTTCAGGATTAATAAAGCGCTTATCTATATCTATCTATCTATCTATCTATCTATCTATCTATCTATCTATCTATCTATCTATCTATCTATCTATCTATCTTAAATTGATCATTGAAATATACTGAATAAATATATGGAAGAAATCACTGACATTAATATTAAATTGGAGTAATACTCATTCTCTCTACATCATCCAGCTGCATAAATGTATGCAGGTGCTGGTTTGCTACACAGATATATAATAGTGTATAACGACTCCATCCACAAGGGGGCGCCCCTGTCACAGAGAGGCAGCCTTCAGACCTCCATCCCTTTGAAGTGAGTTACCCTCACATTGCACTTGAAAGGGTAACCTGAACTAAGACCGAATCTCCACTTTCAGAGCAGAATTAATGGGGGTGCTTCTGTTTCCTTTATCTGGAACAGCCCAAGGTTAGCTTATCACAAAACAGAATTAAAATTATATCCATCCACTCCATTCATCTTCCACCCACTTGGTCCTGGTTAGGCTGACAGGCTGCAGAACTAATTCATCCATTCAGGCCCTTAGCCAGAAATAAATTTAATGGGATGTTCGGCTACTGTACCGATAGGTTCCAAACCCGTAAGTTCAATTCATTTCCCAGTATCTTACGTGGTCTGGTTATAAGGCAGCAAGCTTACACAGACGCATATATTCCTGAATATACGCCCTCAGGGATCGGCAGGGTAGGGCGCAACATATGGGCATTCACGCTGATAGTGATGGGGTGCGGGGTCGTGTTTATTAAACTCAGGTACGCCTTGAGAAAAAGCTCTGATCTGCCACACAAGTTTCCCCCTCGAAGCTCTACAACCTCAGGACACGTTTTAACGAGATCCATCTTCATGCAGAAGCGGGAGTGCGGGCAGTGAAGATTGCTGCCCCGTGAAGCTCGCATGATCATCGCTCTCTCGCTTCCTAAGTGATAGAATCAGGGGTGACAGTGACTTTTTCCATGTCCGGCGATGGTGGAGCCTGATACCCATTCCGGCGGCGGAGGAAACTGCCTTATTATTCCTCGCTAAATTCATCAGACACCCGATGGCCGTGGGGAGGAGAACAGAGAAGAAATTAATGGATAATTCATTAAAAATGGAGGACAAATTAAAAATTAATAACAGAAACAAGGCAGAGAGGAGAAAATATATTTCTAGAGAATATTCTTGCAGAAAATAGACCTGAAAAGAGGCAAAACAGGGAAATCAAATGAATCGGCAAATTTAATAGACCAATCAGCCAATGAATTAAATTCAGTGATAGAATACACTGGACAGCATACATCAGATGGGGCGAATTTTAAAAGGAAACGGAATACTTAAACGGGCTGCAGAGTGTTCTTGTGGAGGTGTAAACGATGATAAAGCGGAAACAACGGGATGCCGTCCGGTAACCATGCTGGTCTATGCAATCAGACGGAAAGATTGCGCCTTCTTGCCGTGACGGGTAACGGGGCACACAGGGCGACCGTGTCTAATCCTCTTGAATGGTGCCCACACAGCCGAGCGGCGAGTTATACAGCTATAAACCACTAGCAAGGTATGGTTTACTGTACATGGAGGGCTAGTCCTCGGAGAGATGAGGTGTGCGGGTTTTGATCAGTGCCAAATTGGATAAACAGGATACAAGATACTAAATGTCCACCTCCACCGGCATGTTAATTAATCTGTTAGTAGATAGCTAATTGCCGTTGGCTGGCAGGCGGGATGGAGTTAAGCTGCTTAGCGGGTTGCTCGAGCCGTGAGGTGCCTGTCAGACCAGCTCGGGTCTAGGGCAGAGTTTGTCTTTAACATCCCGTTTTCTCGTGACGATTTTTTGGTTATTAATGTTTGCTCTGAGACTCCCGTGATTATCCAAAGCAGACATCTATGCTAATAACATTATTATTATTAATGTCACACTGTTAATGATATTCACAAAAAGAACCCAGAGGAGCAAGGTGTTGGACTAATAATCAAACCACCAGTGACAAAGATGAGTGCTGAGGGTACAGAAGAGCCAAGCTGGTCTTGCCTGTTCCTACCATCTGCTTTCCAAGTGCTTATTGAGTACAGTGTCACAGTGATCCTGGATCCAGTCCCAGAATGCACAGGGCAGAAGGCAGGGGACACCCCGGATGGGATGCCAGTGTAGCCCAGGGCACTTACAGTATGGCTATGTCCCATTTAACCCACTTAGTCCATACTTACATAGCGCATGCATTCAAGGGTGTCTCGTCCCTCAAATAAGTCAACTGCTCTTAATGTGCACTTTATCCACACTTTGGCAAATGCCACATAGAAGTGGTCTTTGGCTAAGTATGCAGACCACAATGCACCACATCAGTGACTACTAATATTTACACGGAACATGAAGAAGTCGGGCCGGCTAATCAGAGGTCAACATGCCTTTGAAGAACTTTCAGTTTAAGTGCGCAAAGAAGTTTAATGTATGTATGTTAAACTTTACATAGCCTAGGCTACAATGAAGGACAACATCAAAGACAGCCAACACAAATGACAGCATACTTGTGTTGTGTCTCTTGTTTACCTGTTCAGATATCAAGTGTGTCCCATTGCTTTCAAAAAATCCCAGTGCCCTCAGGCTCTTCATATACACTTGCGCACTTTGTGTCTTCTGTCAAAACTGTGTGTAGTAAGTCAGTGCTTTTGGCTTTAAGTGGGGTAAATGGAACAAACCCTATGTCCTTGTTTTGGAGTAGGAAGCCCATGATAAGCAGTGTGGCAGTGCTAACATGGAAACTTCACACACCTAGATCAGGGTAGGGGGCAGCGTTCCACCATGTGACAGTGTGGGGCAGTGTGTACCTAGTGGGCTGGGCTCCTGTGCCTGAGGTCGCTGGTTTGTATCCCAGCCTGGGCCCTTAACTCCTGGGGTGCTAAATAAATAGCTGACGATGCACTCAGACCCCAATCTTTGCTCTCACCTGTATGTCTGTGTAAGGAGATCAAGTAGGGATCAGGGGCAGATCTTAGGGATGGCCGTGGCCACCCCAGGAATTACGTGGCAACTCCAGTTTCTACTCCTCAGCAAAAAATAAAAAACAAAATCTACAGTATTTATTTCTGCAAACCAGAGCTGCCCAACCCGTCAATCACGGCATGTCGCCAAATCAGTTGAGTGACAATTAATGGATAATGCAAAATGTACCAAGGGCAACTCCCCCCATCAGCAAAATGTACTGAGCCCCCCCTCAGTTGACGAAATATTGCCCCATTGTCACCCCTGTAAAATCACTGGGTCTAGTCTGGCCACTCCAGGGTCTGGTTTTGCCCCAGGATGTGATACCCACATATTCCTTTTTCAGACACTGTGCTGTTAATCATCCAATATGGTTGTCCAGAGCACAGCTCTCCTGAGTGGATCCCAAGTACAGATCTCCCACTCCCCAGAGAGCTGCAGATGCAGGTGATCATCCTGGGTGGATCTTTAGCTGCTGGCTCAGCCAACAAGCAGGATGTCCCCACATGACTCAACAAGCTGAGAGTCTGCTGTCCACCTGAGAGAGGACTCCCACCCTCCACCAAAAAATCCCGCTGCAGATCTCAGACTCACTCCCCCCACCCCTGGCGAAGTGTTTCACAAAAGCATGTCTATGACCGTTTAATTACTGGAGGGCAGCTTCCCCGCAACATGATTCAACAGAAGAGGAACCCCCCGGAATGTGGTGCACCGGCTTGTTGTCATCCTTCAAACTGATGGGGACAAGGGGGGGGTGGATCTGCAGGAGGCACACTGCCAGACTCATGCCAGATCGGCGCTCTTTTGTCCACGACGCTCTGTCACCTCTGCGCCTGTCACCTCCTTGCAGGTCCGACTGTGTTGTTTTGGGGTCCCACCCGAAAAGTCACTTCAGATGTTTCAAAAACTATACAAACAGCTGGTGAGTAGAGTCAGAAGATCGTAGCTAGGTAGCTAAACCTGCTGCTTCAGTATCTCCCAAATAAGGAACATGTTTGTTTAGTATGTAGTCTAGTGATCGTTTGTGGCCAACAGGTGGCCCCATGAAATGATTGGTGTGTGTGGTGGTGAACACCACTGTTGTCTTCATGGAAATCTCTGGTGTGTTTCACTCTGCCATGCCCTATGCTGTTACCCTTGGCTACTGGGAGCACTATCTGCTTGCTCGTAGACACATCAAGTACAGAGAAAATGTTTCCACAAACACACTCAGACACACATGCAGGCTTCATGTGTCTTCACTGCTGGGGGAGATTCTTCGATTGGGGGGGGGGGTCATTGCTCTTTGTGCCATCATTCTGATGGGACCCCCCTGTTACCGCGGCTCCAAGCTACATCACGGTCTCCATTCTCTCTGAGCCCAAACCCTTCCTATTCATTGGCAAATCAGAGCGATAAACTGCACCGCACTGGAATAATGGCCATTTCCACTTTCCCCCTCTGTCCTCTCGCTCGGCTTTCCAGCGCCACCCATGGGGCAGTGGTGCTTGGACTTGGGGGGGGGGCGGTATAATTGACCCCCCCTCTCCCTGTCCCCATCACCTCAGCTGCTATAATTATGAGCGTCTGCAAGGGAATCCTGTTTCATGGCCTCATTATCGTCCTGCCCTGCCTGGGCCTTCAGGAGCCATGGCCTAGGTCACAGCGCCCCCTGTGGAGAAACAGAGACATAGTCTTCTAATCTACACACCAAGCGCATTGTCAAACTGACAGGCTGCCAAAAAATTAGACAAAGGGTCTTGTGTATCAAATGGAACACAACTTCCTGGATTTAATTAACTGCTTAGCAGACGCCTGAGATCAGAAGCATTTGCCAATTAATGCGGCCCTCTGTAAACCACCTCCAGGTCTCAACAGCAGGATACCCCCCCCCCCCCCCCCCCCCCTCGCCCCCAATTTAAAGCCGTCACCTTTTGGTGATCCCGGTTCCAGGTTGAGCAGAAGACAAGCAGACTGGGAGATAATTGGGCTGTTTTGACAGCAGGAAAGCTAGCAAGAGCAAAGGTAATGTACATAAACAGAGAAATCATCACCCCACAGAGAAAAGTAACTTCAGCTATGTGAAGGTGAAGAATTGGAATCATTTCAGAGAGTAGACTGACTAGGCAAGGTCCACCTGAGTACCTGATTAATGTTGTTTTTGACCACAAAAGGGTTAATCATGCAGAGCACAAATAGAGCATGGGTGGGTATTACCTCACATCCCAGTACTGGGGACTTTGGAGTACACTTCTGGGTAGGTCAATGCAGACTCAGACTTCATTAAGGCAACACCCGCCTGTCTGTAGTTGATAAAGTCTTTGAATTAAGTTACTACCAGATAAATATCTGATCTCCTGTTGAGTCGGAAGAGCTTACTGGCCGGTTTTGTTTGAGTTTTTTCCCAAATTATATGAATTTCAGCACCACGCTGTGTGAGGACGGAGCCCAAAGGAATTTTAACTCCCTGTAGGTCCCAGTTTCTCCTCTCAGTTTCTGTTGGTTCCTCCTTTTGGGCTCATCATAGGAATTACTCAGTGTCTAATTATATTAAGCAGTTACCAGTGCAACACGAGGCCTTACTGATGCGGACAGGAGCACAAGGGCGAAAGCGCCCGGTGTCGGCCCGGACAGAGAGGAGCAGACCCCACCAGGAGGAATCCGGGTCAGGAGGAAAGCTGCTCTGGAGAGCAGAGATCCCGCTATCGACAGCCGCGGGCAGCATCGTTCTGTCACCATCAGCTCCTAAGCTGTCATACGCCAAGGACCAGGCCCATTCTCCACTTGCCGGAACATTCTGGCAGCCCCCCAGGTCCCAGCTTCACTCCTGCCTTGTAGCTACAGGTGGCGCTTCAGGCTTCTGCTGATTGGCAGAGGAGTGCTGAAGGCCGACAGCCATGGAAATCTGTCCAAAAATGATATATCCTACATCATATTTACACACATATGCCCAATGTACAGTCAGACAAAAATCAGCTGATAAAAATCTAAAAACGCCCTAAATAAAGTTTGGAAACAGGACGCCAGTAATCACAGCAAGACTTGCCTGGCTCTGTAATTAAGTATATCATCCCAGAGTCGAATCGACCCACAAAAAAGCTCATTTCCGACTCGATCCCAGAATTTATCGCTGGCTCACAGTTGAATGATGGACTGGAAATTAGAAAAGTAATTTATCTCCCTCATATAATTTGCATGTCATGGGAGGCAGTTAATTGAGGAAACAGCCCCCCAGTGCCTGTGTTGTAATGCCTACCTATTTTATTAAGGCTCTGGTAGCACGTAAGCCACCTGTGCTGTCTGTGAGCGGGATGCCGGGTGACTCACTCTCTGGGGATGCGGCTTAATCCAAACACACTGAGCGCTGTTATTCATTCCAAGCGGGATCTATATTTAGAGGATTGTGGAGAGCTGATTAAAATGAACAGTTTGGTATTCTGTTGAAAATCTGCACAGGGAGCTGGACTCGGCCTCAGCAGATGTGGGAACGATTAAACATGGCAGAGTGCTGAGCAGTCACCTGTGACCTCACGTATCGAGATCTTCCACAGGAGCTGCAGGTTCCACACGTGAGGAGAATAACATGGCCTCTCGGGGGGGGCGGGGGGGCAGACCTCAGTGAATGGCAGCACATGACCGTGTAATTGTGCATCTCGCTATTTCAGCTACATGCAGGTCGAATTAATTAATTAAATTCCAGAGATAATGTTGCCAATGTCTCCATAGATGGATGGATGGATAGATGGATGGATGGATGGATGGATGGATGGATCGATGGACTGACGGATGGATGTTGCATTCCACAGAAAGGTGCCCAGACTACTGTATTTATTTTTATAGTAACACTGTAGTTTAAGATATGCTCCTTAGCTATCAATAAAGTATTACGGCTCAGGTATAATTATGTTTACTAATGTGTTGTTTTTTTAGTTGCAAGTGATTTACAAGCTCATTAATAAAAACCTTATGAAACAGAAACAAGGTATCTTGGCAATACAGTTCAGATTTGATTTTGAGTCTTTATTTACCAAAATATGCTTATTACCAAATGATTAATAATGGTTTATTAATAGTTAAGGAGCAGACTTTAAAGTGTTACCATTTTTATTTGTAAAAACATTTGCAAGACTGAACTTGGGAACTAAATGCCAAAGCACAATAACCAGCTTTAACAACTGAAACATTTTAAATGGAGACATTAGCTGAGAAGGAAGCAGGCACTCAGGCTGGGCGTGTCCCGCAGCAGGCTGGGCGTGTCCCGCAGCAGGGTGGGCGTGTCCCGCAGCAGGGTGGGCGTGTCCCGCAGCAGGGTGGGCGTGTCCCGCAGTAGGCTGGGCGTGTCCCGCAGCAGGGTGGGCGTGTCCCACAGTAGGCTGGGCGTGTCCCGCAGCAGGCTGGGCGTGTCCCGCAGCAGGCTGGGCGTGTCCCGCAGCAGGCTGGGCGTGTCCCACAGTAGGCTGGGCGTGTCCCGCAACAGGCTTTCCAAAGGTAAATAAGAACAAAAAAGGAGAAAATCACATTTGCAGTAACAATTACCATTAGCATTAACATTTAATGAAGATGCACCCCTGACACCTTCATACTGTCAGACAAATTTAACTCATTTATATTATTATATCTGCTATATGATATTTTGAATTAAACAGTTCAACAGCACGGTGCCTTGTGTGTGACTTTAAACTGACTGTCCTGATGGAGTTTTTACTCAAAGCTGGATATTTTTCTAGAGCAATAGTAAAGTGGCCTTGTAATATTACACAGGGACAGACTGAGGATGCATGAACAGGAATCGAGGGATCGGGAGAATATGATGTTTAATACTGAAAACACACCACATTACATAAAACAACGTCAATGCCCAGACTGGGGAAAACATACATAATGCAGACTTAAATACATAGGAGTAATGACAAGAATAAGAAACAGCTGGTAAACACGGGGAATCCACATGAGGTAGAAGACGGGGCGTGGCACATGGGAGGAGCGGACGATCGGATCATGACCTCCTGAAGGTCTGGTGTCACCATTAATCTCGTCATCAGAACCCCGTCAGTAGCTGAGTGTAATTATTGTTTCTGCAAGTGGCAATATAAGCAGATTAGTATGAAATATTGTTCTGTTACAGCGGACCTTAAATATGATATTGTAGCCAACTCATTTCATAAATCAGGTGTTCTGCAAAGCAGGGAACTCAGCTTGTCTGACAGAGACAATGAGGATGTCTACATTCCCTCAAGTGGGCAGCCATAACTGCAGGACTCACTCAGTTCCTTTTACTGTGACATGAGATTTACACATGAAGAAGCACAAATGTTGAACACGCACATGCAGACACAGGGAACACACAAGGTCACGCCAAGCCACATGCCAAGCTTCAGCCTCACAGAAGCTGGAACTGATTTCTCACGCGCCAAAAAGATACTGTCAGGGTTGCATGTCTAGCCCTGTCTGCTGTGTCTTTTCCCTGTTTGGCCAGCAGTCCCTGCTGACCACCCCATTTGGTGTTCCCCTAGTGCAGGGGTGGCCAACTCCAGTCCTGGGGGGCCGGAGCCCTGTGTAGCTTAGTTCATTCCCTGTTCCACCACAAATGATTCAGCTCAAGAGCTGTGTGGTAATTAGCACAAGGAAGAGCAAGGAGTTAATTCAGGTGTGTTATATGAGGGGAAACCCAAAAATGTGTAGGACTCTGGCCCCCCAGGACTGGAGTTTGACACCCCTGCCCTATTGTGTTTCCCTACTCCCCAGGTTGCCACTTAGCTCAATGGGTTGCGCATACAGCTTAGAGGCTGGTACCTCTCTTGTCATGAGTTTGAGACTGGCCTGACATCTGCCCCACCTTTATGTTATATTTTGGTTTTATTTTATCCCCTGGTATCTGTATGGTTAATTTATGTCTTGCTTATGGTTACCCTACCCGTGCCTTGTCTATGTTCTGTTTTACTTGTGTTCCGTGAGTTCTCCTACTGTGTCTCTAGTGTCTGTTAATTATAAATGACCCTCCGTGTTCCTTGTTGCCCCGTGCCTTTAATGATTGGTTGATTTTGTTATGGTTCTCACCTGTCCTGCTGTGTGTCTTGTTAGAACAGTATTTAAGTGCCTGTTCTTGGTCTGTTCCCTGGTGGTTCATTGTGGCTGTTCGCTGTGTTGCTGTTTGGTTCTTAGTTGTTGTTATCCCATATTAGCTATTGTAGTTCCCTGTGTTCCTACCTACCCCTGGTATTCTTGTTCCTGGTGTTGCTCCCTGCCTTAGTTTAGTTTCTGACCCCTCATGGTCCCTTTGTTTTCTGTTTCTCCATTTGTGTTCTGTTTTGTTATTAAAGCCCTGGTTAGTTGGCACTGCTACATGGATCTTCTTCCGTCATGTCCCACCATAACAGATACAGCGTGTAGAATTATGGGAGATAAAAACCAGGGGAGAAAAGTGATCAGTCATTTTGTAATTAGTTTGCTCAAGGCCCAGCTGGTATAAATATCAAAGGATCAGGCAGATTGTTGATGGTTTGATTTGCAGGATTAACTTCAGCTGAAGCTTTAATGAATAAGTGAAAGCGGATGTATTTTTGATTCTTGATAAAGGTCATTATTTGGCTGCCTAGCAGACAGAGATGAAATATGTGGTGACATGAAGAGATTCAGGTAGGGACATGGTACAAAGTGAAGGGCATGCACTGTCCTCAGAGTCGTCATTAACCCCATAAACGCTGATTCCCAAAATATGCTGTTTTTACTATTAAACTGCTCCCATCTGAAGGATTCCTGCTGTATGCAATCCATTCATTTTATAACACCTGCTTATAAATTTCATATGAGCTATTTGGAGGGTGACTGGGAATTGGCCTGGGGCACAAAGAGTGAGCAGAGGTGAGATTGGTTGAGTTGAGGGACTGGCCATATGCTTTTGGGAAACATAAAAGCCTGTCTGAACAAAGGCGTAACGGCAGCGTGGAAGCACAGCACAGAGCTCAGCAGATAAGTCAAATTGGAAATCGGTTCGTCATACACAACACCAAGAGGCACATTAACACGGTCAGAGGCTCCTCAGCAGTTTGAGTTGTCAGAAGCCCCCCTACTATTTTTTACAATGGTGTAGTTGTCTACCATGCGGGGAGGGGGTGGATTTTTTCAGCAGAGCAATGCATTGGCTCTGGAAACTAAGCAGGGTTAATGACATACATGGTTGGTTTATACATGAGTTTGTTGCTTTATTTGTTGATGGTATTCCAGCAAGAGGAAAAGGTGGGATGTATGGTGGCCCTGAAGTGCCACACACAGCACATTAGGAAAAACAAAACCATTTAAAAAGCACAAAACAGTGAACAATATGCAAAAGATTAAGAAAATGCCAAAACACAGAGAATACAACTCTTTAATTAATGTTTATTAATGTTAATTGATTGTGCTTTTTGAAATACAGTACTATGATATGTTGTGGTTTCCATGTTACGGCGATCGTAGGGATATAATCTTGGCCTTTGTACAGCAGGTCCAATCACTTGGGGGGCACTTCATGAGCAAAGAAACACCCATAACAATATAAAGGAAAACAAGACAGTTGTGGGGGGGGGGGGGTTGATAGAATCCAAACAGGAAACAGAAAAGTAATTAGCGACCCCACAGTGCTCGAATACCGCTCATGCCATTCAGCCTCTGTAGGTAAAGCCATTAACCTGATTATAATGACAATGATGGCACATTTTGAAAAGTGTCATCTGCAGCTGTATCTTAAACACCCTTTTGCTAACCCACAATCGTAACCATGACAACCGGAAGGGGGGTGGCGATGGAATGGGACTTCCTTTGTCAGAAACATAGTGGCAAGATGACAAGGACAGCCTTCTACTAGGAGTTCTGGAGTAAAAGGAGGCCAGCCAGACGTAGGTACTGGGGGGTGCTGGGGGGGTGCTGGGGGGTGCTGTGCCACTAACATGGGGGAGGAAGGCACATGGTGCCCAGCACATCAGTCACACAGGTAATCAGAATGCCCAGTGCAGCGATGGAGAGACAAGTCATGGTTCCTCTGGGTCTAGCATTGGCTACCCTGGACCCTTTACTCCACATAACCACTGGGAGAAAGTACATAGCTTCTCTGTGTGGGTGTCCCATGGTGAGAAGGTGTTTGAGGTCTACCCTGAATTTGGTCCTGTGTTTCCAGAATTAGCTACTGGACCACTTTAACGAGGGTTGCCGAAAATCAGGTACTCGAGTGATGAATTTTTGTGGCAACTCGAACTCGAACACTGCAGTCTCCTGGATATCTCTGAATGCACCGCTGAGGCTGCGTTTGGTATTCAGCATACAACATGCATAAGTAATACAACATTTTACAGCAGTTTTTGGTTGGACTTGTATGGGTGTAGATATTTTTTTTAATTAACTGCTAAATTGATGACCTTGAGGATGGTTTTGAAAGAAAACCATCAAGCACGAGGACTTCCTGGAAATGTTGATTTTGCAGAAAACCGTTTCATTCAGCAAGCCGTGGTAACTCAGGTCAGTCAGAAGGCATTTGCTCTGGATCAGGCAAAGTCACGTGACAAGGGTGCTCAACACAGCACTGTATGCAGACGCACGACATGGAATCTACAAGAATCATGAGTTCACAGCACATTCTCATGCACTGCTGAATATATACATAGCGTAACCTACATTTTACCACTTTGTAGCAGGAAACCATATGTCAACCATGCTTGAAATGAGGATAATTCTGTTGCTGTTGTGTAGTTGCTATATATCTTTTAAGTAATCACTGTATATCTCCATGTGCTTGCCCTCCCCAAAACCAGGACAGTCCTCCGTAGCTGGAAGCTGTAGTAAGAAAGTGAAGATCCCTGGGGAAATGCTTAAGGGGTTCATCTGAAACACACACATCGGAAAGCTGCCACGCCCTTTTTGCTGATTGTTGCAGCGACAGAAGTGTTTCCTTGCTGTGCAAAGAGATTTCCTTTCAGGCCCTGAAGCCTAAATTTAAATAGTTAATTTCCTACAGTTCTACTCAACCAATTTTGTGGTTATTCCGCGTCAAGTTTCTTGTTTTGTGGTTTTAGTTAAATGGGGTTTGTTTTCTGTTTCATGGTCTTGGTTTGCAAGTGTTCATTTCCAGTTTTGTGGTCTTTCTTAGTGACCTGCCCAGGGTGTACCCTGCCTCTCACCTGAAGATGCTGGGATTGGCTCCAGCTTCCCCGCGACCCAGATGGATAAAGCGGTATAGTTAATGGATGGATGGATGGATGGATGGATGGTCTTTCTTAGCTGAGATTTGTTTCCTGTTTTGTGATCTTGGTTATCTAGGGTTTGATTCCTGTTTCACGGTCTTGGTTAGTTAGGGTTTGTTTTCCATATTGTGGTCTTGGTTAGTTAGGGTTTGTTTTCCATATTGTGGTCTTGGTTAGTTAGGGTTTGTTTTCCATATTGTGGTCTCGATTAGC
>JAODJU010000130.1:9210938-9239648 GCA_026776725.1 Gnathonemus echidnorhynchus
GCCATCCTGGGCTGGTCAGGAGGGAAATCAGAGAAGGGAGAGCAGCTGCAGATAAGAGTGGGAGCGAGTGAAAGAGAGAGAGTGGAAGGAAGAAAAGGGAGAGTGGGAGAGCAAGAGCAGGGGGGAGAGAGCGAGAGAAGGAGGGCAGGAGAGAGAGCGGTGAAAGTGAGGACAAGAAAAGGAGGGAGCGAGAGAAACAGGAGGGACACTAAGTGAGGGAGGAGAAGAGAGGAATGAGTGATCGAGAGGTGAAGATGATAAAGAAACAGACAGAGGGAGAAAGAGAGTGATACAGAGAGAGAAACAGACAGAGGGAGAAAGAGAGTGACAAAGAGCGAGAGACAGAGAGAGAGGAAGGTAGAGGGAGAAAGGCAGCCGGCACGTGTGTGGGGGAAGAGGGGACGGGCAAGAAATCAGAGCACAGACAGGTTGCCCCCGTGTCACTGGTCAGGGGGGCTGCAGCCTGGCTCCCAGCCCCCCATGGAGGTGGTGCAGCCTGGCATGGGGAAGACTGTCCGAGAGAAGACAGGAGCAGCAGGCAGAGCTGCAGGAGCACCAGAGGTATGTGCCGGAGGTCTGCATACACACGCGCGTATGTGTGTGTGTGTGTGTGTGTGTGTGTGTGTGGGCGGGGGGGTCACAGTGGGGGCGGCAGCTCTGTGGCTTCACTGCCCATCACCCCAAGACATGCACATGGTCAGTACCCCAGCTGTTCTGCACTGAGTGCCTGTGGTATTCCTTTGAATATCAAAGTGCATGCGGTCTGCAGCTGTGAGTCTGGCTGCGTGTGTGTGTATCCGTGTGTGAGGGCGTATGTGTATCTGTGTGTGTGCGTGTGTGTGTGTGTGCGTGTGTGTGTGGGTAACATTTATATTACCTGATCAATTGGCCCCCGCAATGTGATAAAAACCTGTTTTCTTGACATTGTGGGGACCATTTTTCAGGTCCCCAAAAAGATCTGTGAATGCAATCAAAAAACTGAAAATGTCAAAATTTTGTTTGTTTACTTACGGTTAAGGTTAGGGCTGGGTGGGGGCTAAGGTTGTCATGTTGGGATTAAAGTTTTCCCCATAAAAAATGAATGGAGAGTCCCCTCAAAGATATAATTACAAACCTGTGTGTGTGTGTGTGTGTGTGTGAGAGAGAGAGAGAGAGGGCGTGCTGGCCAGGTTGCTGAGCGATTGTTTTTGTCCTCTTTCGTTTGCTGAAATTTAGTAACACTGCGAAATGGGACATGCAGGAATAATCCCAGAAGGCAAAGCGATTCTGGCAGAAGCACTTTCAGCTGCAATGGGGCCGTAAAAGAAAGAAACTTGTTGGTAAATAAAGAAACAAATAATGATTATTTGTGAAATTTAATCCAAAAATCAATGTCATATTTAGCAAACCTGTGAAACGTCTAAGATACTTATATAAAGGACTGCCAAAATATATAACATTTCATCCACAAAGCAACATCAGTGTGTGATTTAAATCTTATAGCCTAATGTCGTTTTGGGTTCAAATAACAGAATTTGTGGTTTGTCTGAATTTGTGTGCAGGATGTGCATTCGCTTGCATCTGTTTATGTGTAAGCATCTGTGAGAGAGACAGAGAGAAGGATGGAGATTCAGAGGGATGGAGAGAGATGGAGAGAGAAATGGAGAGGGAAGGGAGGCGAAGCAAAGCTGGATCGATACCTTGCTGGAATCGTCCGTCTCAGTAGGGCATTGATTTCCCTGAGCTGTATGCAATCCTTCAAATAATCCAGATTTTATGCTGAGATCCAGCTCATTGTATCCAGCCACTGGATCAGTTTTTATTTTGTGCCCATCCTGTTGTTATTGACAGTTTCTGATCACACATAGATGACCGCCGCTTCATATGGCGTAGATCATGTGTGATCATTTTGATAAAGATGAAAAGTGACTTAATAGGTTTGCACCGTTGAAGAAACAGGAAAGGTGGCATTTCCATGTTCATATGGGGCTCATATCTTATCCGTGTTGGAATGTTTTCAGTATCGGTGGTGCTACAGTCCTAAATAGTTCACTTGCGCATCAGTTTACTTATTTTCTAACGATGGAAATATGCCAGCCTGTGAATCCTGGGGACATGTTTACGGGATCTTCCTCCAATAGTATCACTCACTTGAAACCCGTCTGGCAGCTTGGTAGTCGACACCAGCAGACAAACGAACATTGTATGTTCCTCTGGTGAATGTTCTTGTCTGTCATCAGCACCAGCCATTAAATAGTGTCTCAGATCTGCTCATGTCTCGCGCCACCTGTGCTGCTCATAACTGGTAATGTGAATCACAGTGTTACAATTCTATAAATCCAGTTGTTTAAATATTTATTGGGGCAGTGTGGTGGACTGACACGTCCTGGGCCGGGGGTTGTGGAACCACTACTCTGTGTGTGTGGAGTTTGCATGTTCATTCCATGTAGTGTAGATTTCCTCGAATAAGATGCATTTAGGTGACTGTATTTTTTAATCAGCTTGTGAAAGTGGTCCATAGTGTGTGTATATGCCCTGCGATGGATTGGAGCCCCATCCTGGGTGTCCCCCGCCTTGTGGTCTGTGATGGACTGGCGTCCCATCCTGGGTGTCCCCCGCCTTGTGACCTGTGATGGACTGGTGTCCCATCCTGGGTGTCCCCTACCTTGTGGTCTGTGCTTTCTGGGACATCCATGCAGACACCCTAACTCAGAGCTGGATAAGTGGCTGGAGCGTGGATAGATGTTCCATTTATCTTTCTCAGACATGTTCCATTTTATAGTTTTACTCCTTATTATTTCAGTCTGGTTTCCCTCTGGTTTTGTAGACAGTGTAGCATCTTCTCCCAAAGTCACATTGTTTTTAATACAGGCAGCAGGTGGACATTAAGGAAACTTGTTGACCTTTCAGAAGTTTACATACATAATGGGTGACTGTTTGTGACATAAATGAGTCATTTAATTTTTAAATTTCTCCCTGACACACACAGCTGAGCCGTGTGGGCATGGGTGACTCTCTGAGCTCGCTTTGAAGGTGTGAACAGCATCCACATTGCCCTTTTTCCCTGCTTAAATATTTCTTTCCCATCAGTCTGGCGCCCCCTGCTGTCATGACACCATAAGTGCAGCTGCCTCACAGCTGTGTGTTTCAGGCGTTTCAGGACAGTGCAGTAGTTAGCTGCAGGTTGGACATCTGTTAGCTGTGTGCCTTACAGGTTGGGGTTAGAGTGTTGGGTTTGGATGTTGGGTTAGGATGTTGGATTAGGGTGTGTGGAACTAAATGCACTCATTGTGTTCACAGGAACAGTGAGAGGTTTTCCACAGACGAGACAGCGTGAGCCAGAGACCAGGGCCTGGCCACACGATGGCGCCGCAGGGCCTCTTCCTGTTCCTGGGCCTCCTCTGTCTTGCCCACATCTCCACCCAGCAGCCTGGCCCCCGTACCCCCACCCGCCCCCCTGGGGAGCACCGCCAAAGCACCCAGCCCAACATCATCCTCATCCTCACCGATGACCAGGACGTGGAGCTGGGTGAGCGGCCAGCCACCGTGTGTCTAACGGCGCCCCCTGCTGTATCAGCCAGCTGCTGCACCGGGCTCTCATTCATGTAAATGGCTTCGAACCGCAGAGTGGGCCATTTGAATAAATTAACTTCAGAGCAGTGAAATACCCCAGAATGCTGCAAGGCATCGGAAAAACCTGAGCAGATGTGATGTATGTGATATCAGTGTCTGTCGTTGTGTTTATTATTTATTGTGTCATATTAGACTAAAGGCATTTGTAGGGCAGCAGTTTAACAAATACAGACCCTCCTCTACTTACGAACTTTCAACTTACGAACTTTCAGACATACGAATGAAGAGGACTGTAAGTCCACATTGTGTTCATTGGGCTCCCGTTTCCTGTCCGCAACATCAATATTTTTTTCTGCGCGCCATTTCCGACTTCTAGCCGCTAATCCCGCCGCGCAGCAGCATAGCGTAGCGTGCGTAATCCCAGCATCATAGTTCTTTGTACTTGCATATACCCTTAAAATGATGTTGAACAATGACTTATGAATATTTCAAGTGTCTCTCATTCGTAAGTAGAGGAGCGTCTGTACTTTCATTTATTTTGCAAACATTGTGATCGGGACCAGCTTAATATTATTGTGAAACATGAAGGTGTACTCCAGTGTCCATAGGGAGGGGCCCCCTCCCTCTTTGTGGTCGCTGTGACTTGGTCACGCGGTTTCCTGTATTTCCCGTCGCCGAAATGCGTCATCGCTCAGTGTCACTCCCGTTGCCCCATTGCCATGGGGTGCGGTGAATGACCTCAGATGTAATGTTGAGGTAGGGGTCCCCCTAGTGGCCAAAAGGCATGATGTGGCAGTACGCATCCCTTAGGACCTGTCTTGCTTTCACCTGGATGGATGGTTCACATCTCGATCCTGTTGCTCCCGAATCACCGATGCAGATCACTGCACTAAACCATTTATCACATGATGCATTACGAGAGAGAGTAAGAGGATCTTTCAGTCTGTCCAGCTCAAACCGGTTTGACTGCGCTGCTGCTATTGTGAGCCACCTGCGGTGTGATAGGGCAAGAGGAGACGCTCTGAAGTGCGTGTTGGTCAGAGCTTCCCGTGCCGGTCACACCCAGAACGCAGAAACGCCATGGCATCAATCCCCCATAAGGCTCTAATTGCATTCTGTGACTAAGCAGACACTTCATATCTGTTATGCTGCACATGCCATTAATCACACAAAAAGTCCCGGTGATGGAGGACTGTGTGATGGACTGGGGCGAGCTGACAGCTTTTCCTGCCCGGAGCCAGACGGTTTCTCACACGACTCTCAGCCAGGGGGCGGGGCATTTCGGTCACACCTAACCTGCATGGCCGGCATGCGTGACTGTGTCCAGACAGCAGTGCCCTGAGCACAGGGAAGGAGGCGGGGCGACAGTCAGGGCACTGGGTCAGACTCTGTGCTTTTCATTCCTAAAAAAGCAGGAGGACTTTCTGAAAAGTTTCAACACAGTCGTTAAATAGTTTAGCCCAGTTCTGTACCCTCTACCTGCCCCCCTCTGCTCCCCTCCCCAAACCTGACCAGCATAAGCAGACAGCAGCAGATGCTCGGGGCTGGCTATGGCCCAATGCCCCACCCTGTATTTTCTGACCTCCCTGTGCTCCCCCCCCCCAGGATCCATGCAGGCCATGAACAAGACAAGGCGACTGATGGGTGGGGCTGGCATGAGCTTCTCCAACGCCTTCGTCACCACGCCCATGTGCTGCCCCTCACGCTCCTCACTGCTGACGGGGAAGTACGCGCACAACCACGACACCCACACCAACAATGAGAACTGCTCCTCGCCCGCCTGGCAGGCCCACCACGAGCCTCACACCTTCGCCACGCACCTCCGTGCCGCAGGATACAGGACGGGTGGGTGTCCCGCCGACCCACCTGCTGCTCTGCCTGCCGCCCCCCGGGGTCATGGCTGGCCGTTCCTCCGCCAGGAGGGAAGCAGACTGTAGAGTTAACCCACATTTTATATCTGATCAGTTTCACTCTTTACTTTTCTGGTACATTACACTTCATTTGACTGGGTTTCATTTTTGGCAGAATGAATGTACCTTTCTTCAAAAAGCAGGGTTAGTTGGTCCCTGGAGCTTTTGGGGTTGAGGACCTTGGTCAGGGAACCAAGCTGAGCCTGGGATTTAAATCAGCAACCTTCTGATCACAGGCACAGCCTTTGTCTATGCAGCTGCTTAAGGTTTACGTTCAATGTTGAAAATGAGTCTGGTAAATATCTTTATGTTATGTTCCTTCAGGACAAAAAGCTGTTTTATAATACTTTCTCATGCTAATTTAACTTATGCAATCACACAACCAACAGTGTGTGATTGCATAAAACAAATATTTGTTGTTTTTCACAGTTAAACGCCCACACCCTCTATCTGCATTCCATTCTCCCCCCCCCGTCAAAAAACCAAAACCATAAATATTTGCATTGGACATGAAACAATTTTTTGACCATAGGGAAGGTATCTCTGAATATTTTCATTTTATCCCCCCACCCCGGGTCACCCTTCATGGGCGACCCTGCACATGGAGGCGTTTCCTGTACCATGTGACCAACTCGGCAGGCTTCTGCAGGACCCGAATCGGCTCGCCCTTTTTGAGGGGGTGGGGGGGTGGTCTCCACTGTGCCCCCGGGTATACGGCTCCGTTTGTTGCCCAATACACACAGTGGGACTTGTACCAAAAATACACACACTGAGGAAATCTTAGGGTGAAATCTGAAGTGTGTAATTTCACCTATTCAGTTTAACCTGCTGATCCCAGATGAAAGTAATGGACTCGCCCCCACTCAACACACATCTGTTTTGTTTTTTTGCAGCCTTCTTCGGGAAGTACCTCAATGAGTACAATGGCTCATACGTACCGCCCGGCTGGGGCCACTGGGTGGCCTTGGTGAAGAACTCCCGTTTTTACAACTACACGCTGTGCAGGAACGGCATGCGCGAGAAGCACGGCGGACACTACCCCACGGTCTGGCCCCTCCGACTACTAATCAGGCTCCTGGGTCACTGACGTCCCAGGGCTCAAAGCTTAAATTGTCACAGTAAACAGTGGTTATGAGGTCATGAGCCCAGTAAGCAGCCGTGACATGGTGGTGCAAGTAGCTGAGGACTTACGGGGCGGGGGGATGGGGCAGGACTGGCAGTTAATAGGTGCAACCTAGGTACCACTGTAATAGCCAAATTACATGCTTATCTGCTTTCTTGTAGCACCCTGTGCAATGAACATTTTCTTGTAAACCAGGACTACCTTACAGACATTATTACCAACGACAGCATCAGCTACTTCCGTACATCGAAGAAGACGTACCCTCAGCGGCCTGTGATGATGGTGCTGAGCCACGCTGCCCCCCATGGCCCGGAGGACTCGGCGCCGCAGTACAGCGATGCATTCCCCAATGCCTCCCAGCACATGTGGGTGCAGCGCGTGCACACGTGGAGTCTAATGTGATGTGACCAGCTAATCCTCTAAAAAATACAGACAGTGATGTTGCATAATGTATTACCTACTAATGGAGTTTATTTTGAGCTCAACAATGCAAAGCTCTAGAAAGATGATACCATTTAGACAGAGATGTTAGGGCTTAAAATGAGCTGTGCCTCCAGCATACTAACACTGAGCCCCGGATAATGCAAACAAGTGGGCTGGGGCTCAGTTTCCTTCCGTGGCCAGCTGGACGGCAGCAGGTAGCCTGCGCTGGTGCCCCCTGATAGCGAGGGTGTTGAGGAATAGGGTGGTGTCTCAGTCAGCCTGCTCTCCGCGGCTCACGCCAGCTGCATTGGAGACCCTCATGACCTCCGACCACCTGCACAGCTTTTGCTGGACATGTGCGGAAACCATGGGCATGCACTGACACATGACACACATGATAACATGCAGGTATGCTAATTGGCTCCGCTTAATTGTCCACAGTGTGTGGTTGTGTATGTGTGTGCCCTGTGATGGACTGGCATTCCATCCAGGGTGCCCCCCATGCTTGTGCCCTGTGCCACCCGGGATTCGCTCCAGGCTCCCTGTGACAGTGATCAGGATAACCGGCTGGAAGATGGTTTATTCCGAGAGTACCTGATGTAAAATGTCTCCTGTTCACTCAGCACCCCCAGCTACAACCGAGCTCCAAACCCTGATAAACACTGGATCCTGCGTTACACACGACCCATGCAGCCACTGCACATGCAGTTCACCAACATGCTGCAGAGGAGGAGGCTGCAGACACTGCTGTCTGTGGACGACTGCGTGGAGAAGGTGAGCATGCCACACTTTAAAGACCAGATGGCTGAGATGGCGCATGGATGAGCCTGCTAGTTTAGCTTCTGTTATGTCCTGAGGCAGGTGTGTGTTGTTTGGTATCTGAGGAAAGGTTTACACTGTTTGGTACCTTATTCAGGTATGTACTGTTTGGTATCTGAGGCAGGAATATGCTGTTTGGTACCTGAGAGAGGTGTGTGCTATTTGGTTTCTCGGGCAGGCGTGCGCTGTTTGATATCTGAGACAGGTGTGCTGTCAGGGTTCAGAGACAGGTGCATGGTGTTTGGTATCTGAGGCAGGTGAATGCTGTTTGGTATCTGAGGCAGGCACATGCTGTTTTGTATCTGAGGCAGGCGCATGCTGTTTGGTGTCTGAGGCAGGCGCATGCTGTTTTGTATCTGAGGCAGGCGCATGCTGTTTGGTATCTGAGGCAGGCACATGCTGTTTGGTATCTGAAGCAGGCGCATGCTGTTTGGTGTCTGAGGCAGGCGCATGCTGTTTGGTATCTGAGGCAGGCGCATGCTGTTTGGTATCTGAGGCAGGTGCATGCTGTTTGGTGTCTGAGGAAGGCGCATGCTGTTTGGTATCTGAGGCAGGCGCATGCTGTTTGGTGTCTGAGGCAGGCGCATGCTGTTTGGTATCTGAGGTAGGCGCATGCTGTTTGGTATCTGAGGCAGGCGCATGCTGTTTGGTATCTGAGGCAGGTGTGTTGTTAGGGTTCTGAGGCAGTTGATCAACTTGTTATGTGTGCCACATGGCTCTTCATCTTCTCCTGTGTACCAGTGTGTGAGTGATCTGACTTCTCTGTTTCTCAGGTATACAAGATGTTGGTGGACACAGACGAACTAGAAAACACATATGTGATCTACACGGCTGATCATGGGTACCACATCGGCCAATTTGGCCTGGTCAAGGGCAAGTCCATGCCATACGAATTCGACATCCGTGTGCCGTTCTATGTGCGCGGGCCCGGCGTGGAGCGAGGCGCTGTGTGAGTGCCCTTCCAGTGACTAGCTGTACCATGTATTATAATACCCTTTGTTCTTAAGTAACTCAGTGTCTTAGGACAAGCATGAAATGCAATACAGTGTAATATAGGACGATCTCAGTATAAAAAGATGCACCTTTTATTGAATTACTTGTTAATGAAGAACATATATGTGCGCAGATTCTGACTGATTTTGACTGATTTCTATCATTACTGCAACACCTTCTGGAATCTACAACCTAATATTTTTCATATTTCACTGAAACTTGATATATTTTTTAAATAATGTGGCAAACCTGAAGGAACATAACATATAGATTCTACACATATTTTTTGATTTATTAAATTAACATTAAATGGACACCTTTGCAGTAATGATACAGAGGTTTCGGAAATGAGCTTGATGGCTTCATGAAAATCACCTTTTAATGCTTTTTAAATCTGGTGTCAATCCACATCAATGCATTATAGCGACAGAATTGTGGAAATGCGCCTGCATGTTTGTGTGTGACCGAGTTGTGGAAGGCGAGACGCTGGGCTCTTTGTCTGCGGGAGGTTCTCCCGGTCACCCTGAAGCCTGTTGGGGGTGCTCCTTTGTCTCTTTCTCTTTCTCGCTCTACCTGGAAACCCTGGTCACCTGATTGGCAGCTGCAGACAACTGTGTCCGCTGGCTCCCTGACAGCTGCGCGCTGTGTGCCTGCTGGATAAGTAAATGCAAATGTGAATGTCTGAGGAAAAGGAGGGACAGGGACAGACTGAGAGGACCTCAAACCTACAGCGACAGAGCAACTGACTCCGTTTTCACCTCCCCTTCTCTCTCACAGCAATCCACACATCGTGCTGAACATCGACCTGGCCCCCACCATCCTGGACATTGCCGGGGTCAACGTGCCCCCAGACATGGACGGCAGGTCCATACGGAAACTTCTGGGCCTTGGTAAACCTGCAAACAGGTATGGCACCTGGCTGTGGGGTGGTACAGACCCACTGGCCCTTAGGTGATGCACACCTCCCTGCCACCTCAACGTGACCCTTCCCTGTCACCCAAGGTTCCAAGTCCCCGGCGAAGTGGAAGCATGGAGGGACTCCTTCCTGGTGGAGAGAGGGTAGGTCTGTGTGACGACAAAGGCTGCTTTGTACAGTATGAGTGCACAGGTGGAGCGCAAGCGGCTGCACACAGGGCCTCTCACTGCCACCCACAGAAAGCCGCTACACAGGAGGGATTATGGGAAGGAGACGCAGCAGGAAGATAACTTCCTACCAGGCCAGCAGCGGGAGGGGGACCTGTGTCAGCCGATCGAGCACCAGGCCCCCTGCGAGCAAAGAGGGCAGGTACGTATGTCAGGCTGCGTGTTCCCCTAACCCTAACCCCTTAAACATAACCCCCCTGCATGCAGTCAGGCAAAATACACAGTCCTATTTTGTGTGTGTGTCTGTGTATGTTTGCATAGATCACATTTGGGGACCAAAGCATCCCCAATATGTGGTAAAACCTGAAACTTCCTTACTTTTAGGGGACATTTTTCAGGTCCCCACTTGGATTACCTCAATTTTCAAAAAATCTGTGACTGCAATCAAAAAAACTAAAAATGCCGGAAGTCTTGTATTTTGTTTGGTTACCTATGGTTAAGGTTAGGGCTGGGTAGGTTATGGTTGTCATTGCTGGGATTAGGGTTGTGCCCGTAGAAATGAATGGACAGTCCCCACAAAGATATGAGTATACAGGTCTGTGTGTGTGCGTGTGTGTGTGTGTCTATGATATAAGCCAAACCCCTCCCCCCCAGCAGTGGCAATGCACAGAGGACCCCTGGGGGACGCTGCGCCTCTCCAAATGCCCCCCTGCCCATCCTGCTCTTTTGGATCAGCAGTATCCCGCCCCCTACAGAGGTCCAGGGAGGTGCAGATGTGACTCCCTCAGCCCCCCAGCGAGGTCTTTCAGGCCGGAGGAGCCGCCATCTAATGAGGGTGAGCCCCCCCCCCCCCCCCCCCCGATGAGATCGCGGTCTCTGCACCCCTACAGCGCGTCTCGTTATCTGAGCCGCATGACGTGTTTTAACAAGCAGCTCAGCCTGTGAAACGCACCGTGTCACTGCAGGTCACGGATTCCTCTCCACCTCTCAAAGACTTCTTGAATTTGGTCGTCTGAAAGAACTTATTTAGTTATAAAGAGACCTTTGCTGACATCTAGTGGTTTGTCTGGGGACATACAGAGAATAGGGGGGGTAGTATAGTCAGATCAGCGCAAGCACAGACACCTTGAGAAACGAGCAAAGCATGAAAAGAGAAGGACTTACAGGAATACAGTAACAGACAGAGCTGAGCACAGACTCATGTAGTAGCTGCGTGTCTGATGCTTAACGATAGATTTGTAGTTTAAGAATTACAAGAGGTTGACAGGCACTTGAAAATAAAACAGAGCAAAGCTGAATTTGCTGTTTGTACAAGTATGAGTACAGGTACATTGAAATGTGTTAGCTTACATACATCTCATCTCATCTTTAAGACACACACACAGAAGTGAGAGTGAAGCCATTCATCCAGTACCCTGGAAGGGCAGAAAGAAACACGGCTACCCTGCCAAGCATGGGATTTGAACCAGCACCCTTCTGCTCACAGGCATAGACGCCTAGCCCACTCAGCCACTCACTGTCCTCAGAATGATGACAAAATGATTCATATCATACAAAGCAGACAGGGTTTGAACCCCAATGACAATCGTCACGCAGTGTCCTGCATCCTGGGCACCGGCTGGTCTTGTGTGAGTGGCTCGGTCACACAGTGGGGTCGTGGGGATTTTTTGGAGGAGTTTATGGGAACGTGAGCCAGCCTCCTTACAGGAACCCCCACTCAGCACCTCCACCACCATCCACACTGCTCTCCTCTTTGCCTGGCAGACACAAAGACCCGGAGGGTCTATTTCCAGAACCTTCCGGGCCGCTCCGCACATCCTGCCCGCTGGAACCACAGCTGGGCTGAGGACCGGTTGTGGTGGCGGGGGCGCAGGGGGGTGGAATGGCAGGACAAATCCCGGGGACCAGACCTAAAGCCCTCAGCCGGCAGCTACCTGAAGGGGCGATCTCCACTGAAAGTCACTTACAGGTGGGTCACAGTGTGCCTGTGTGTGTGTGTGTGTGTGGTTTGACAGGATCACTCTGTGTGTCTCTGCGCATATTTTTACTTGTATATATTGTATATATGTGTGTATGAGTACATATGTATAGCGCGTGTATGCGTGCGTGTTCAGAAGGCGTGAAACACGCCAGCCAGCACACAGCCAGCCCGTATTCCTGCAGGTGCTCCCTCCTGACCAATAGCAGCGTGCGCTGTGACGGCCAGCTCTACCGCTCACTGAGGGCTTGGAAGGACCACAAGCTCCATGTCGACCACGAGGTGAGAGAGTCCCAGCCCCCCCCCCCCCCCCACTCTGACACTTAGCTGGGTCAGCTGCCCACTCAAGCTTTAAGGACGGTTACCAGCCATGTGCTCTGGGGTATTTTTTACACTATGCTGCATGTCTCTCTGCAATCATCGACACCCCCACCCCCGCTCCGCTTGTCATATGCAGATAGAGACACTGCAGACCAGGATAAAGAACCTGCAAGAGGTCAAAGGTCACCTGAAGCATGCCCGACCTGTGGAGTGCAACTGCCCCCTGTGAGTTTTGATAACGGTCCTGTTTGCTGAGTCAGTCAGCTCAGGCGACACGGAGAAACTGTACAATGGTCAGGGCACGCGGACATCTGATCATGTGACAGGAAGAAAAGGTGCGACTGTCAGGGCATGCAGGGGTCTGGTCATGTGACAGGAAGGAACAGTACTACTGTCAGGGCGTGCAGGGGTCTGGTCATGTGACAGGAAGGAACAGTACTACTGTCAGGGCGTGCAGGGGTCTGGTCATGTGACAGGAAGGAACAGTACTACTGTCATGGCATGCAGCTGGCCTGTGGAAAACATTTGAGTATTTTTTGCCAGCAGGATAGTGAATCATGCTCAGCAATGCAAAGCTGTGTGCAACAAACATTTTAGTTGGAGTTTCTGTGCCCAAACACAAGTACAATAAAATGTTTTTTCCAAAATGTTTCACAAATGCCACTGTCACATGACCAATTAACTGTTCCCTTACCAACAATCCCTAGCAAGCCACTGTCTTTTTTGGGCTTCAGATACAAGCACAAAGTGGAGCTGAATCATCAAAGAGGCCACATGCATCTGCTGAGGTGATGAGGGGACCTCAGCCGGCTCCCATTCATATGCCATCTCTGGGTCTGTGCTTAACGTCACCTTCTGTGCCCAAGCAGGAAGTCGCAGCTTGAGGACAGGAAGCAGCGGCTTCTGAAGGAGCAGAAACGCAAGAAGAAGCTGCGCAAACTGCTGAAGCGACTGCGCAACAATGACACCTGCAGCATGCCCGGCCTCACCTGCTTCACGCATGACAACCAGCACTGGCAGACTGCCCCCTTCTGGACAAGTAAGGGACTGCAACTTTCAAAACCTACACGCGAATCCCGTTCCAGATCTCTGGAAAGTCCCACAGTTCTGAAGTTTCCCCTTCTACTGTAGCTCTGTGGAGAGGTTTTCTGTAGGTCTGCAGTGAAATCTCAAAAGGTCAGCCATGTTAAACAGCTTGCCAAAAAGAAGGGGTGAAACAAACAGTGAGTCACTGTTGACCTTTAAGGATGAAATGTTAAGCGGCTTATGGTGGCAACCCTATCTGGCCCCCTCTCTGCCCTTCCAGTGGGGCCGTTCTGCGCCTGTACCAGCGCCAACAATAACACCTACTGGTGTGTGAGGACCATCAACAGCACACACAACTTCTTGTTCTGTGAGTTTGCCACCGGCTTCCTGGAGTATTTCGACCTCAACACTGACCCCTACCAGGTATCCTGTGTCCTACACTCTCCTCCTTATATTCTTCAGCCCTTTTCCTTAACCAAGCATTCCTTGCTTTCTGTGTCTGTAGCTGGTGAATGCCGTCAGCTCTCTGCCCCGCAATGTCCTCAACCAGCTGCACGTCCAGCTCACGGAGCTGCGCTCCTGCAAAGGTCATGAGCAGTGCAGCCTGGAGACGGGTGAGTGGGACACGCTGGCATCACTGCGACAGCTCACTGCGTGTCACTGCTTGTGACCTCCCTGCTGCCCTTAGGCTGATCTGATGGACACTCTTTTCTCCCCAGGGAGTAAAACTCAGAGGAGCCTTGAGGAGCACAGGTACCATACTCTCTAAGCACACTTTCCCCAGCCCGCACGGCCTGCCATTCCCATCCTCTGTGGGGGGCTTCCCCAAGGCAGGCTCCACCCCCAAACACCCCAAACCCAGATCCCATCAAAGGCAACCAAACCAGGGTTGGGGCCATTCACTGGAGTTGGAATATAAATCTCCCTGGAATTCAAATTCAATTCCAATTCTGTTCCCCATAGTTTTTTTTTCCAATCTCAACTCCAGTTCCATTTCCTGATCTGGACTGGAATTCATGAATGCATTCCGGAATGACCCCAATCCCGAGCCAGACATCAGCTGCATGGTTCACACATCTGTACTGAGATTGGAATTTCCAGTCCACTGCTGCTCTGTGTATCTGCAGGGTCAGGGCTCTACTAGTTTTGTCTCAGGTGGGGCGAGGGGGTTAAACTGTAAGTTATTTGCCTGTGATCTTGTGTAAAGGTCTCTGCCGCCTCCGCCTCCCTGGTGATGTGTCATGACTGAGCGTATCAGTCCTGCCTCTGTGTCTGTTTGGCAGGCAGAGTCACCGGCAGCGGAGGCTGAGCTTGAAAAGAGCCACCTTGGGATCGCTGTGAGTGGACTGTGCCGGCCTGCGTCACCCCCCCCCCGGCATGTTTCCTGTCCAGCATCCTGCTGCCTCTCCCTCCATCACTCTCTGGAAGGGGGGGGGGGGGGGGGGGGGGCAGCGCTGCTTCTGACCTATAGACGCGTATCCCATCCAGAGACCTAAAAATAACATCGTCTGGGACTTTTCCAAATCTGACCCCATTTAATGTGCAGGGTTTGGTTTTGGTTATTATATAACAGTCGGTGAGGAAACAGCTGAACAGCTGCTGCCATTTTCTTGGGATAAAACTTAAATAATAACTCAAATAAAGTCATAACAGAACATCATATTGTTATACATTAGGCTCAGATCACCAATCGTCAAATCTTAGAGGAGCTAAAGCGTGATACTAACACACATTTTCGGGTCTCCCTCTTACCAGTGAACAGATTTAGTGCTGGACCGGAGGACTGCACATTGTAGCCCGTCCGTTCGGACCTCCTGAGGGCTGGATCTGACATCACGGACCTCAAACTGACGTTCGCCTCTAGTGTCAGGGGTGGGGTTATGAGTGGGAGGGGTTTAGCCTCCAGAAGCCCCCCTGCTTATGGTCAGCCTGATGTGGCTGTAGACACGTCCCAGTCAGCCAAAGGTTGGACTGAAGGCCCTCATGGGCGTGGTCTGTCCCCGCCCCCCACCCCGACTTTTACTTAGGGGTGTCCGTCCTTTTGAAACTCTTGTCACATTCTTAGGCTTCACTGGATCTGGGTGAAAGTCCTTCCATATCATGGAATAAATGCATACGAGGAGATACAAGCCTCCATGAACATATATATTTATATTGTGACGTACGATGTTTGTTCATTTAAAAAGGGAAAGACGTGAAATGTCATTTGTTTGTTTCTGCTAACTGGTCGCAGTGCGCTATTTTGCCTTTTCATTAATGGGTGAGGTACGCTATTTTCCCTTGGTTGCTGGATGCTGAGATAGCTGTGTGAAGGGGAGGCCATCGACCAAGTCGACCCGGAAGGGGACAGGAGGTGGCAGATGTCTGACCTGGAACTGCTGTTCCCTGGTCAAATCGGGCTGACATCTCAGAACAGATTACAGTACCACACTGTAAGACTGTAGTAACCAATCCAGGACTACAGTACTACTCAAAGGCAGTACTCCTTTGTAGGCAGTACTAATGTAATACAGCAGTACTCTATAACTATCTATAACTACAATACCACTTTGCAATTCAGCAGTACCCAGTCCAAAATTACAATACCACACAGCAGCCCAGCAATACATATTGAGAACTACAGTACCACATTGCAATTCAGCAGTACTCAGTGCAGACCTACAGTACCACCCTGCAACATAGCAATACTCAGTTCAGAACTGCTGTACCAAAAACTAGAATATGAAATGATACTATATACAGTGGAAACTGCTTATAGTGATCATGTCTGTCTGGGGGAAATTGATCACTATAAGCGGATGATCATTATAACTGATTTTTTCTTCTTCATTATGTCTCAGGCAGATTACCAACTAATTATCACTTATATATTTATTACATGAATATAAGGTAATAAAACAGACGTCACCATTTAATTTTATTGACAATTTCAAACACAGTACAGCGGCTTCAAACACTTCAAATTACAGTACTTTGCAAATTAAATTACTGAACTATGTATGATTCATTTACACTATAATACAGTACGATATTGTACATAAATATTCAATTCAATTTTATTGATACAGCACACTTTCACAATGGTACATTGTCTCAAAGCGCTTATTGTAGTATTGCTGCTGCATCTCAGTGGCTCGTTTTCGGTGGTTTATCATAAGCTTTCTATATTTGTCATCGAGAGAAAATGACTTCCTTTTTTCCGTCTGTTTTCTGTGCATGCCAGATTAGCCTTAGGAAGCTTGCCAGAAGGTGAAAAATAATGACCGCACACAATGCAACAGCAGTACACAGCACAGAAGTACAGTATCATTCAAAAACAAACCACTACTCAAATCAGATGTGCAGTATCAGAACTTTACATAAATCAGTAGTACTCACTTCAAATCAACTCCTCCAACCTTCAAAGTTCATCTGCAAGTTTGATTCATTCCCTGTTTTTGCATTGTGCTGGTATTTATCCAAGCGGTTCCATTCCGTTCTATTTTCGCCATGTTTCCTGGATTCTTTAGACTTTGAACCCCACCCTCACTGTCTGAGCTGAGTATGCTGGTTTAGACCTCATTTCTACTGGCTGATGGTTACACAGATAAAATTCACAGCCCTTCCCACTGAATGGTCCTCTTCAGATGGACATCCAGCATTAAAAGTGCTAGGAATGGTTTTTATCTCTGCTGTGTCTGTTTTAAGCTTGCCACGTTATTCCCTGTTATGGACCTTGTTAATAATCCCCCACATATTAAATCCTATTGTGCCGAAATGAGTTTTTATCAACTGAAAGTTTTTATTAACTGACTGAAAGTTTCACTATGAAGATTTCGAGGTCTGTGTAAAGGTAAGTGGAAAATACCTGGATTGTCATGGAAAGGTTTCATTACACTTTATGTTCTTGCACTCTTAAGTGCATCATTACACAACATCACTGGTGTCAGAACTTCTCAGAGTCATGTCTAGCTTCTTATGTCCGGCTTCTTAAAACTACATACACAGCCCTTCAGACACATATGTGTTTCCTTGGGACAAGTCCTTATATTTTGGCTGGTTACTAATGGTAATAAATACTGGTTATTACTGTAACTGGTCATAAATAACTGCTTATTAACAAATGACCAAGCAAACATGCCCCATTGGGGTCCATGTAGTGCCACTATGGGCAGCCCACTGTGGGCCCCGTTACTGGCGTGATGTGCAGGCATGTGGGCCCTACGTGGAGCCCCAGAGGGCTGCCCACACTAAGCAGAGTGGCCCCCCAGCATGCCCACACTTTGGGCTGGGTCTGGGCTGTCACATGGGGACCCCAAAGGGGTTTGCTTCCTGGGTTTGGCTTGATGGATTCCTCCCTGTGGGCAGCTCCAAAGCACTGTGGAAATACTGTGGGATTAAGCGCACTGTCGCCATACTCTAGGCACACTGGGCACATTGAGCACACAGTGGCCATACTCTGGGGAGCATACTGCATTATGAGCATACTGTAGGCACACTGGGGCAAAACAACAACAAATTTATTTTTGTATAGCGCGTTTTCACAACATTACATCGTCTCAAAGCGTTTTACAGCATCCCCACCCAAAGCCCCCAGTGAGTAAGCCATAGGCGACATTGGCAAGGGAAAAGTCCCGAGAAGGAAGAAACCTTGGGAGGGACCAGACTCAAAGGGGGAGCCCATCCTCCAGGGGCCGGCAGGGAGAGTCAAATCGGAGAGATGGCTAAGTGGCAGGTCACACAGTCTAAGTCATAAAATATGAGCCACAACCGGGGAGCAGGGAGGTGATGACAAGCCGGTGACGACGCTCCTTCAGATCGACGGGCAACCAGTAGTATAGAGCCGGGCATCCGTGGTGGACGACACAGGCAGAAGGGCGAGCTGGACGGAAGGACGTCATGACTAGAGGAGACGTCACATGTAGCAGGGTGTGCAGGATATCTTGATAATTTGGGGTCTCCAGGCAACACAGCCCAGGAGAAGTAGGGGAAATAAAATGTGCAATTAGTTAAAGTAGGGGAGATTATAGGCAGTGCTAACAGTTAGGTGAGTGCAATATGAAGTGCAATGTGTAAACTCCGGCAGATATGGCTATGGCAGCATAAGTAGGAGGGAGAGGCGAATGGGAATGCAGGCATGGGGAGTCCCTGAAATGTCAGCACTTCAATTCCACAAGGGAGTGTGAAGCTAGAGTAACAGCACTGACAGTTCAGTTTATCCAAAGCCAATGGCACCAATCCCCACCCAGCTCTACACCTCACACTACAGGTCTAACTGGGGGTGAACAATTAATTATAGGCTAGACTGAACAAGTGTGTTTTTAGTCTAGACTTGAATATTGAGAGTGAGCCTGAATCCCGCACATCCAGTGGAAGACCATTCCACAGCTGAGGAGCTCTATAGGAGAAAGCTCTGCAGGCTGCTGTAGCTCTTTCTACTCTAGGTACTAACAGATATCCTGCGCCTTGGGAATGAAGCAAGCGCGGGGGTTGTATGAGGTCAGCAGATCACTAATGTATTCTGGTGCAAGGCCATTCAGTGCTTTATAAGTCAATAGCAGTATTTTATAGTCAATCCAAGACTCACCTGGAAGCCAGTGAAGGGAGGATAAGACAGGGCTAATGTGATCAGTTTTTTTAGTGTTTGTGAGAACGCTACTGCATTCTATACCAGCTGAAGTTTATGTAAGGATCTAGATGGGCAATCTGAAAGGAAGGCATTACGGTAGTCCAGTCTGGAAGTTAAAAAGGCATGTATTAATTTCCCTGCATCATGAGGGGCGAGCATCTTCCGAAGCTTGGCTATGTTCCGTAGATGATAAAACGCAGTTCTGATACTTCTTATGTGAGCATTGAAACATAGATCTGAATCAACTAGAAGACCAAGATTTCTGACCACTGTTACGTTGTGTAGGAAAGCCACTGTCACGTCCTATGTTAGATGAGCAGGCAGGACGGGGCGAAGGACGAATCGGACATGCGGAGATCCAAAAGACGGGGTTTTATTCAGGCAGGCAGACAACCACCAAGGACAAAACATCAATGACAGACTGGGGGAAACTAACCGAGACGCGGACTAAATACACAAGACAAGCAGGAAAGAACAGGTAACAGGTGATCACAATCGGGAATTAACACGAGGTAATGAGGGGGGCATGGCACACACGAGGAGCGGACGGAGCTGGGCGTGACAGCCACCAATGTTGAGGTGGTGAAACTTATTTTAAAAGTTTTATTATTAAATTATATATTAATGTAGCATTTTTTTAAACTCGTACAACATTATGGGTATTTATAGTTGACTATGTAACATATAATAATTAATTACAATCACTACACAGCTTTTCCCCCATGCAAAAATCATCCTCCCAATTAAACATTAACTGATAACAGCACATTTGAGTTAGCCTAACATTTCAGTTGCAATCCCAGCATCTTAATTAGACAGAAATGCTATAATGTTGGACAAACAAATAAATTCAAATTGACCCAACTAAAATGAACTAATATTGCTAACAGCAATTAATTGTTGTAATATAAATTACAGTTCTCAACATTGTGTTTATTTGTCATAGCAAATGATAGATTTATTGGCTGAATTAAAAACTTATTAAGCAAACACAAAAGCCACAATGCAATCAGTTAAGAAACTTTAATATGTATGGCAAAAAAATCCATTTTATTACAAAAACAAGGCATTCATGTTGATTTTTTTAACCCAAAAACACATTTTAATGCCAGTGATGAAATGTCACAAATAATGTGTCAATATTGGCCTTACAAAAATCAAGTTTGTGACCCTGACATTGTGGACTGACTGTTAAACAAAGCACTCATTAAAATACCATTACGTGCATAGAAATATAAAAGAAAAATTTAAATTTACTTAATTAAAATTCTTGGGTCTCAATCAAAAGGTAATTCTAATAATAATAATGATAATAATAATACAAAAATAATGGCCAGGCATAGGGTACAAAAACAATATTCATTAAAATGCACCTCCCATATTAACAATTTCTTAACTTTAATTTAAACATCAAGTCCTGTTACATAACCATTTTGAATATCAGATTTTTTAAAAAACATTTGGTTTCCCTTTTACTCAAAAAAACTGCTCACGTTAAAGTTACCATGTTCTCTCCCTACTGAACTCACACACAATTAATAATAAATTACACTTACCGGCAACCTCATTTTTCCTTTTTAACAAATCTGGAGCCATTGAGTGGTCAAGCACCTGTCAGCCACTGTCAAAATGGAGGACTAAGTTGGTAGAAATTGGGAATAGAAAATGTTCCGGCGCATGCACAAACAAAGAAAATATTCATTAAATAGTTGGCCCTAGAGCAGGGCTGCTCGTTCCTGCTCCTGGAGATCTGCCACCCTGCAGAGCTTAGGTACAGCCCTAATTTGACATGCCTGGTAGAGATAATCAGGTCCTATGTTAACATAGCTGGCTACGATACTGAGATGTTACTGAAGGGCCTGATTATCTGTATCAGGTGTATCAAATTAGGGATGTACCTAAACTCTGCACGGTGGTAGATCTCCAGAAGCAGGAATGAACGGCCCTGTCATAAATCATCAATAATCATGAAATGACAGTTTAAAGGGCAAAATTGTTGTGGGCCCCACGTGCGCTAACCCACAGGGGCCCTGTGTAGGATTAGTGTGGGTTTGCCCTGCCTACAATTTCCCCTGGTAGGCCCACACGGTCATGTTTGCTGGGGAAGTCCCTCCCCATACCTGAACCAGATCAAGATAAGCTATTGCACAAAGGATAGGTGACCATTAGCATGTGTACCAATTAGCATATGTAACAAATGCTGTATAAATATATTTTAAGCAACCAACAGCATACGAATGGCGTCTAATGGAGTGATGTACTGTATTGGATTCCACAAAAAAGAAACTTCTCTTTTTAACTATAGTCAAAAGATCTTTAATCGATAAACTTATACAGTTGATTCCCAAAACCTGCTTTTAGGTGTGAGAGTGTGTATTTGTTTGTCTACCTGTATGTGTGGCAGTGTGTGTGTGTGTGTGTTTGTGGTCAAAGGCCTATACATTGTCCTCTATCTCATTCGAGCCCCTAATTACTCAAACTGCAGGCTTCCCCTTCCCTAGGTTTGATGCCCATCTTAAATAAAATGCCATGGGGGAGGCAGGAGGAAGAGGGAAACAGCATAGAATACATACGTCTAACAATACTGTATGTGTGTGTGTTTCAAATGGAGAACAAGAGAATGTGTGAAAAGTAGCATTGCAATGTACCTGTGCAAATAGTAAATAAAGAAGAATTTCATTTCATTTCACGTGGCCTTTTAATAAAGAATTTTTGAAGAGGTAATATTTTCAGTTTACTGTGGATTTTTCATTCTGTGGGAATGAAATTGTGGGAATTTCAAGTAAGTTTATAATGCCTGTTTGCCGCTGGTGTACATGGGAGATCTGGGCTTCTGACATTCCTGAAGTCAGCAATACAAAAAGGCTACAATTCAATATCCAGATAGTAATTAACTAGCTTATTATTGTTATGCTTATTCAGCTGCCTAAATAATCTAGATAATAACCACTGTCCGGAGTGGACAGAATGAAAACCTAAATATATATTTGTGTAATATTTTTATAGGACTTACGATTTAAGACTAACTTTAAGATTTACAGTGGAATTTAATTATAAACGAAACGTATATCATTATGCTTGTGTGGACCAATTCAGAACTTCTGCTAATAGACCTAAGTTATGTTTCCTAAATGCACAGTTGCTAACAACGTTAACAACTAACATAGTTCATGCAACTGAACGTTTCCAGCTATATGTTGCTAACGGGAGTATTTGGCAAACGTACCGTTAATCTTTTATACACGTGATCAAGAACTAATTGCAGTCATGCACACAACTCATAAAAGTCTCTTAATGTGTAAAGTGAGGGGTATCTAGCCGTGGCAACTATATAAACGGCATTTCTCCAGAATGTTCTGTCTTAAATCTAGATCTTCAGGCTTACATCAAAACACAAGAATTTTACAAACGAGAGGAGGCCATTTGGCCCATCAAGCTCGTTTGGGGAGAATTTAACTAATAGCTCGGAGTTGTACAAATCTTATCTAGCTCTGATTTAAAGGAACCCAGGGTTTTAGCTTGCACTACACTAACAGGAAGACTATTCCATACTCTAACTACATGTTGTGTAAAGAAGTGCTTTCTTTACTCATAAGTGCTCGTTGTGATTAATGAGTCCATCAACCTTGTTACTGATCGGCCTTTTCCTCCTTTACCTTAAACGTCTCAAAACATTAAAATATTCTCATTTAAGGCTTAATCTGATCAATAAAGCGCTTGTTTAATTAGCAGCAATATCTTAAACTATGAAAGACGTGTATGAAAAGCAGGTACAGAAAATTAATGGATAGACGGCATTTCTATTAGACCGCTTCGACCGACACAACCAGCAAGTGGCGCTGCGGGACTTTCTATCTCCCTAAATCTCGGAGGAAGAAAGTTTTAGAAACGGATTTATAGGAATCCAAACGTATGATAATTAATTGCCGTCCATCGTCCATCCATCTTCCAACCGCTTTCAGGGCAGCATAGGTAACAAGGTAGGGGAACGTCCTGTACAGGATGCCAGTCCACTGCAGGAAATTTATTACATGTTTTATGAAGTAAACTAGTTATCGGAACATTCCCCGAGAGGAACGTAGCTTTAATGGCTCTGTGATATTTGTATAGCAATGCCCCTCACAAGGTGACATAATCAGGCGTCAATGCAAACGTATCCTGCAATATCCCGGGAATTGATCACTGAAATCCCGCATGCTTACCCTGCTGCCCAATGCGTTTCTCACCCTGTATCCCGGTTTGTGAGCGTCATTCAGGGCACTGGCGGACTCTTTGTCGCACATTATAATGTGAATTGTTAAACATGCATACACATGTAGGCTAATAATGATTATAATGTTTTTTTTTATAATGTTTACGTTATTCTTTCAACAGATCTATCCTCTCTCAGAGCCATGCAAGACATAATGCACCAGTAGGTTGTGCGCCAATAAACGCGCTCTGGGAAAAGCGGAGTCACAGACTGCCGAGAACAGCGTGTCTTTGGATAACGTGAAAAACGGGAACACCCAGGGGGAGCCCAGGCAAGGAGACGGGCAGCGGCAAGGCTCTGGGTGCTGCTCTCACACTCCGCTGCGAGTCAGTAACACTGCAAGCCCCATTTCTACATATCTTTACATATAATGAATTTTTGATCTCGTCGATACATTTAGGAGTGCATCTTAAAATTCACGCATCTGATATTGAATGTTTGAAATTTGTTTTAATGGGGGCATTCCTGGCTTGTCTTCGGCGTGTCCCGTCAGCAGCATTCTGCGGGTCGGAGATGCGCTCGGTAGCCTGACTGACCGAGCCGCTTCAGGGGCGGAGATACAGCGAGAGACACGCAGTGCGGGAAGAACCTCACAGCTTCGTCCCGAGTGGCGCTTCGGACGATGTGAGCACGATGGCCGAGACAAGGTAAGCTGTTAAACTTAAGCAGGGATAATGGACGCTCACTCGTGAAACTGGCGCTTTGATGGCAGTAAATCACCTTGTTTGCCTGTGGTCGTGGTGCGAAGAGTAATCCGATAAAAGTTTAAAGGTTGCGTTAAAAGTTGGAGTATTTCCTTTTCTTTGCTTGCCGATCCTGTGTTGCATGTTTTATTAATGGGCGACTGTGTGCGGTGACCCACAAAAGGCACCTTGCTTCGGGTTTTTGCGATGCAAAGCAAATTGGCGTTTGAGCCATTAAGTGTAGAGGTATTGGGCTGGGGGGGACACGCTCGCCATGCTAGGGTTATTGCGCACACATTTGCTGTTTTACATCCCCAAAGCGGGACACCGTGCAGTTTGATCCAGACCGGCGTGTTTGCGGCGGACGCACTTTACACCTGATCGCTGTCTATCATTCTCCAGTGGTGGAAAGGCGGTAGTCATTAAATGGCCATATGAAAACTCCAGGATCAGCCTCGTTGGAGTCCGTAGTTCGACAAACCAGGGGCGCATTTTTAAAAAGCTGCTCGATGTTTCAAAGTTTCTCTGAAGTCCTACACTTTAATTGAATCGCCGTGCGGGGTTGATTCGGGGAAATACAGCATTGCTGTGTGCCATGTGAAACGGGAATCTAAACAACGTTTATATTTATAATAAACTAGAACAGAATAAAACATGGTGCTAAATTTAAGTGTTTTCCGTTATGAAATATCGTTTCCTTCATATATCGTCTGTAATCTGGGAGACAATTTGTTTTGTTTTTACTTGAGCAAAGTTATATTTGATCACTTTCCCTGTGGCTTCCCTTAATTGCACGTTTCCTATTTTGAATAATCTTAAATGGGTTTATTTAACATCAGACAAATGAGAAAAGATGAGAGCGTATCTTAAATACATTTTTTAAATACCCCTTTCGCTCTGTGCTTTTAGATTTTTTTCTCTCTTATTTGATTCACTTTTGTGTGAACAGACCTATACTCTAACATTGCTGCTTTCTCATTATTGTCCCGCAAAGTAGTTGAAACTGCTTGGGAAATGTTCCTGCTCCATCTAAATATTACATTTGTGTGATTTGGATTTATGTCTCTCCTGTTTCCGTACTTAAGAGTAAACATTGTGCCTCTATAGCTGGGGCGTTAATGTGTCGGGGTTCTTTTGTATTTTTTTTTCTTGCCGTACCCTGAAAGCTTTGCTAAATTTAGACTCTGGGATATGTGTCTGTGTCTGATCTTCTGTGGCTTGATCCTCAGGAAGCTGAGTGAGCACGTCATCTCCAGCTCGGCTTATAAACAGACGGTCGGCTCCTCAGACCCCAGGGTGGCGTTTTCTGTCGTACCCAGGGGCACGGGGACCCTGGCAGATTTAGAGGCTGCAGCAGAAACGTGCTGTTGCCCCCCCCCCCCCCACACACCTGGCAAAATATGCTGGGGTTGGGGTTAGTCAAAATCTAGCTAGGGGGAGCCAAGGTGCCATTTTGCCGGGTGGCTCAGAATTTCTAGCCATGCTCTTGTGCCCATGAGGATCGAGGTATTTCTTTGGTAGGCACCTGGCTGTACAGAAGACAGGTAACATGCAAACTGGGAGCTTGAAAAATCTCTCTGGAAAGAAGATTGTTAATGTAAATAGCCCAGAAACCTCTCGCCAGTTGTATAGTGTGGGTGGAGATCACTGGTGCAGTCGCGGATGTTTCTGTTAAATGGACTTCCCAGACTCCTTTGCATCACCCCAAATATGGAAAATGTGGGTGGAGCCTTAGGCATGCAGGCACACCTGATCCAGTGGTTAACCCCTTTCCTTAGGCCTTCATTTTGCATGGCTTCAGGACAATTCATTGCAAGAGGAGGGAGCCCTGGTTCTCCTTGCCTGTAAGACTTCAGTATGTCTCCATTCTGAAAAACCCCCAGATCTTGGGGCTTCTGCTTCTCAGATGACATGGTGATTGTAGACCAGGCCCATGGTTCCCCCGAACTGGAGCGGGTGTTCCATGCTCTGTGGCACGTGAGCCACTTCCAGTCCTCGAGTGACAATGGCCTGTGCCTCGCTCTCTCTTTATGGTGAAGCCTAGTCAACTTCCTGTGCAGGTGACAGGAAGTGGCCCTCTGACACATTGTGAATGTGGCTGAGATGTGTCACATGACATCATGCCCCTCTTGTACCATCAAGGGTTCTCTTTGTTTGGAGGACAACAGCTAGGCCTAGCCCTCCAATAGCAGCCTCCCACGCGGCCTTTGCCGGGGCGGCTGCATTGCACCCGTGACCAGGCGGCTGGCCCCGCTGGTATGCCAGCCTGATGACATTACTGGGCCACGTCACTTGTGGGCCAGTTTGACTCGGATATGTGATGGCTGGTAATCCCACTCTGGAATGCAACAAAAAATGTTACATTAATGCTTCCAAATGAAAGTGAGCACAGATAATTAAACAAGAAGTGCTTTCAAGTCTCTTCAGGGCATGTTGCAAAAACAGGAACTGGCATCACGCACGCTTCTTAACCAATGAGGTGATATCTTTAGAGGTCAAAGTGCAAATGTCAGAGGGCCTGGAATGATTTATGGGCTTGAGGTTTGAACCCGGCATTTAGAGTCCACCTAGTCGCTGTGAGTTTTTCTGTTTAAGTACCTCAGTCCCTCGTCTAACTTAACTTACAGCCGGTTAGTGATCCGTCCGCTTGTTAACCACTAGGCAACTGCTTTTAGCCTGTTTAGTGTATTGACAGAAAGCAGAGGTGTGCTTGTTGCCCCCATCCTCCCTGGGCCTGGTCAGTGACGTCCCCGGGCTGGTCGCCCCTCCCAGCCAAGCCCGATCTCTGTAGGGGGGTGTTCCTGCATTTGCCAGGTTGCTGCAGCTGTGTGTTATGTAGTGTGTGTGCCCTGCTGGTGGTCTGGCGCTGTGGAGACCCCCACCTCTCTGCTGTACTCTTCTGCCTGCTTCACTTTCTCTTCCTCTCTCTGGGGTAAGCAATTGACACATCTGAAAAATCACCACTGCTCCTCGCATGTTGCAATCCTGCATGTTTTTTTGTTCCAAGACTTGTGAGATGTGGAAAACCCCCCCCCCCACCTCAGTAATTCACTGGTCTTCCAAAGGCCTACTTTTCAGCTACTTTGCAGTCTGGTTTCAGTTCTTCTTTCTGAAGCCACTCCCTCCCGTTGCCAGGTCTGGCTGCAGTGTAGGGCTTGGACGATTAATCGACGATGTCGATCATAAAAATGCGTCGACGTGGAATTTTAATGTTGATGCGTTGTGTAAAACGTAAATGTTTTGTAACTGCAATGCACTACATCATAAGCTAAACGTGTTGTAAGGGAAAGTACTTTATCCCCTCGGGAGCACATTAACGCTGTCCTTTTAATAATCGCGCAATAAAACAGTCTAATAACTGAACTTTACTGTCTATCTGATGATCTCTTTGCCACTCAAGAGCTACTACATTTTATTTATTGGGCCTGCAGCATGGTTTTCATTTACGATACAAAGTATTTCGCTAATAAGCTATAAACTATATCAGTTATAGACTGAGTTCCGATATAGATTTGTCTAATATTGCCGGTGCCAGCAGTGCCACATTATTTTGTAAGGCATGCACTGACCAATCATGTAGCACTTCTCTCATAAATATTAATGAGACACCTGCAAAAAGGAAATTTGCCTCCCACCCCACTCTGCCCCCCCGGGCACGAGGCAATATGTCTGCGTCTACCAGCAGAGCTCCAGACCCTTTGGAAGAACACGCAGCAAAAAAGGCTCCCACACGGTCTGAACTGAGCACCTCTTTTCGGCAACTGGAAACACTGTCACAAAAAAAGAGCAAGCAAAACTGCAGATCATGTAGATATGCTTACATTCCTTCACTGTAATGCCTGTCTCTTATTGTTATTTGTTATTGTGACTTTTTCTTATTTTTTGGTTCATGTACTTATATCTTAGATTTTTTGTTAATGCTCTAATGTTTAAGAAATGTTTTAATAAATTGAAATGTTAATGAGAATTTCAAATTTGTGTGTGTGTGTGTGGGAGGGGGTGAATTGTATTAAATGGCGAGTGGGAGGGGGTGAAATTTAATATTAAACTTAAATTTATTGATAAGTAATTTTCATCTGATCAATCGAAAAATTAGTTGTTAGATTACCCAAATAATCGAAAAAATAATCGCTAGATTAATCGTTTAAAGAATAATCGGTTGGGACAGCACTACTGCAATATGCCCTGTACGCCGTCTGCACAGCATTTGTCCAGTAGCATATGTGTACGAATCCCCTCCGTAGTGCCCCTATGAGTCTATAATTAGACAGGTTGTGAGTCGCGCCCACCTGTTTATCTTCCTCCAGTGTATCTGTGTACCACTGTACCTGTGTGTGTGTGTGAGTGAGTGAGAGAAAGAGAGAGAGATTTGTAGTTTATTTGGATTTTTTTCCTGTGTGGCATCTTCGCAATCGCACAGACGCACCATGAGGAAGCTCCGCCCCCGCCCCTGACTCCGCCCGCACCCGCAGGTCACCTTTGAGCACCACGTCACAGGTCACGTTCTCATCTCTTCAGTCCTGCACCTTCAGGCTGATCCATCCACTCTAACATCCGACTTCCTGCCACCCCGGCGGCCTCTCATCCAGGTAGTGCATTACTCACGCTGGGTTGAGCCCCTTTCCGGTATCGGGGGGCCAGATGGCCGTTGCGGGGGCGTATGGCAGGCCTGGCTAACCGTGTGATAAGCGTGACGTGCTTGAAATTGCTGCCCCCTTCATCTGGACCAGGTGAGGTGTTCGTGTCTCGCATAAGTCCTGCTCTTCAGGGACACGTTGCTGGGTGGGGGGGCTCAGTCAGCTTTTATTTTTAGAACTTTACAGTAAGAGGTTCAACGAGTGACTGAAAGCTGATCATTGGCATCTCCCACAGGTAGCCCTGGCATTATGATGGCGTGGACGTATGAGAGAGAGCGGAGCAAATCGTGGATGAGGGGGTG
>JAODJU010000130.1:9250177-9265675 GCA_026776725.1 Gnathonemus echidnorhynchus
GAATTAGGCAATTGTTTCGCAGGTGGGTGTTTTTACATCGCAAACTGCGATGCGATACCGGCTATTTCGAACCCTGGTGTGGGTTTTCGCTGCAACTCCCTAATTAGATTACTAATTAGACGACTGATTGGCTGAAGAGTCCTCACACCTGGGTTTGAACAGCTGACCTACAGGTTATCCCAAAAACCTGAATACACACCAGATAAGATTGGCCACCGCTGATTTAGGGTGTTATGGATGGGATAGACTTTTAAACAGTCCTGCTTTCAGTGGATGGACTTTATACCGGTATTTTTTTATTGATGTGGTTCCTATTTAAGCAAACATACTGTGAAACAGTGGTGAGGAGCTCAAACACTGTATAAAAGAAACTTGGCGATGAAGGCGTACTGTGTGTCATATGGATAGCAAATTCTTAAAGTACTTATGACGCATTAATTATTTGGGGGTCAAAGTGCTGGTGTATTGAGTTGGGTCGCTTGCAGCGAGAGCCGAGCCGAGCTGAGTGTGAGGGATGTTCTCCTGCATCTCCTGCAGCCGTGTTCCGCCTCAGTCTGCCTCTCCCTTCTGTTTGATGTCGTACTGCCTTTGCATTTCCCCCATTTGTACACTAAATTCTTGTCGTCATTAAACTAATTTAGAACCGTAACACAGTTTAATATCTAGGGCAGCAATTCTGGCCACGGCGGCCTTAATTTATATGGGTTTTAAGGTTGCCATACAGCGTGTGTAGGGCTGGCTGCTGAGGGTGCAAGAGCAGCATGCGCAGACGAGCGCACAGACAGGGCTTTCAAGTTTTCATACAGCAGGTATGGGGATGGCTGCTGAGGACACAGGCAGGCGTGTGCTGGTGCAGTGTGAGCAGACAGGCTGCCTGCAGTCTCTATGCACAGATAAGGGTGCATGCAAACACGGTATGGATAGACAGGGCATGTGGTGTGTGCAGACACCGTACAGACAGTTGGCCCTGAATGACCTGCGATCAAAAGATTCTCCGTTCCATTTGTGCTCCTGAGGGATGGACTCTTTAAATACTTTTGTCCGGCCTGTTTGTTTTGGTCACATGTCCAGCAGTGTGGGCCTCCCCAGGGCCTGTGTGGCATTCTACAGGTCCGATGGCTGTTTTTGCTAGAACACCACGCTTTCCCCACCCTGAGGCGCGATGAGCTGTTCAGTTTGCAGTGTCTACAGTGGTGTTCAGTTTCCCAGTGTGTGTCAGAGCATCAGCATTAATGTGCAGACACAAACCACGTCCTGCAAACGGCAGTGTTGAAATGCAAGCGGGGGATGCAATTAGACGACATGCGCCGAGTGAGATAAAGGGGCACTGAATACTGAGTCCATCCAGGAAAAGCAGCTGGGTAATTCAGCGTTTAGCTGTAGCTGTCTGTCAGCCTACACAGGACTACGCAGGACTGAGAAGGAAGGAGGAGGACTAAGGATGTCAGTGTGTAAAGTGCAGAAAATCACTGAGGGTGGAGAGATGAGGAACTGAGACCAAGGGCAATAATGTACGTAGTGCAGAATCGCTAATGCTAACTGTGAGGAGCATGGAAGAGTCCCAGATTAGAGGATAGAACAGTGCAGCTTCATATTTCTATACATCCATCTTCAAATCATTTGTCATGGTCAGTCTAGGAGTGACTAGGAGTCTGTCCCAAGCAGCACAGGGCACAAAGCTGGGCTTTCTGGATGCGATGCCAGCCCATCGCAGGGCACACAGAACCATACAATAGGGGAAATTCAGAGCTGTAGTCAGACTGGGGGAGGAAACCCCTGCGCTACAGGGAGAGCAGCCCCACGCACAGTTGAATGTCAGTCCCTGAGGGCATCATGAATGTGACATATGAGGTCACTTCCTGTGGCCGAACTCTTGCCAAATCTTGTGGTATTTGGCATGTAGACGCTGGCTCCCACGCAGCTGGCTAGTTCTGTCTGCCATTTGGGTTTACCCAGCCTCCCTGTGGGTACTGCACTAGCAGACTTAATTTTTATTTGTAATTTAGCTTTTTCCCCCTTTTTTATTGTAATGGATGTAGGTCAGTGTTTTTAAATTACCAATACCCCGTCTCCTCCCACCCTTCTCCCCCCACCCCCTCAGAGAGGCGTCCCAGCGTTGGCATCCCACCCCTGGCTCCAAGGCCACCATGCTGGTAAAGGTACACAGCATGGGCCCCACCCGGCTTTCCAGTCACCCCAGTGCCCCCGCACTGCACCAGCGCCGCAGCAGCAGCAGTGTTGCAGTTGGCTCCATTGGCGGCCCCTTGGCTCTGCCCTACCCCGTGGCCCCGGCCGGCAGGGCCCCCTCGCCCGCCGACGCCCGCCAGGCCCTGCGGTTCCTCACAGTGGATGGCGGATCCAGCCTCCGCCCACCGACACCCGGCCTCAGCACCAGCTCTCCGGCCAGCCCCAGCCTCCAGATCCCCCTGCCGCCCTCTCCGCGTCCCGGGGCCGAGGCCCCGCCCTCATACGACGACCCCCCGGAGGACTTGCCCGTCTATGATGAGCCGCCAGCCGACATGGAGGTGGAGGGAGCCACGCCCTCATTCCTGGGAACCTCATCAAAGGCTGGCACTGGGCACCGTGCCAAGAGCCCCTCCACTGCCGACTACAGCCCTGCCGGGAGGGCCTGCATCCGGCACATGGTCAATGTGGAGCTGGCCGGCCCCCGCCAGAGCTCGCTGCCCCGAGGCCCGTCTGTCAGGGGCTCCGCCCCGCCACCCGTACCAGGCCCGACGGGGTCCAGGGGAGCTTCCTCGGAGGGACCACAGTCCTGGAAGGCAGGGCCCCCCAGGAGTACCGAGGGCCGGCACAACCGGCAAGGCAGCCTGGCCTTGCAGGAGCGCCCCCCTGGGGTGGGCCTGAGCTACCAGGACTCTGGTTACTCTACGGGGCCCTCTCCTGGCCAGCGGAGGAAGAGCCGACGGCGGCCACCGACGGGGCAGGGCTGGGGGGGCTCGATGAGTGGAGGGGACCTCGGCGCCCTCAACGACAGACTGGTGGCAGAGATGCGAGCACGTTCGAGCTGTCTGGGCCCTGTGGCCCCCGTGGTGCCCCCCCCACCACGCTCCCCACCCCGTTCCCTGCACGGGCTCACCGCGGGCCCCTCTCCAGAGGATGGCACTGTCGGCCCTCCAAGCTCACTGGCTCGTCGTCACTGCGATGTGTCCCCCACCACCACTGCCACTGCAGATGGTGCGGGTGGGCACAAACGCACGTATGAGAAGGTGGACACGCTGGAGAAGGGCACCAACAGCCAGAGCAGCCTGTGCTCGCCGGAGAGCCCCAGCGGGCCGACCCAGGTGCGTGTGCTCATCTGCATATATGTGTATGCATGTGTGTGTGTGTGTGCGCTCGTCTGCACATACGTGTGTGTGCTCGTCTGCGTATACGCTATGCACTATGCACAAGCACCTGAAGAGGAAACGCACAGACACTATTCTGGATGATGGGGCCCCAGAAAAAGCAAAACCACCTTAAATGCTATATTTTCATGCTTATTAAATCACCATTAGCATGGGGAGCTTTTAAACATCCTTTGTTCTGAGAGTTGCTAAATACATGCGTCATTAAAGCCATGAAGTCGTTTGCCTGCTACCTTAGAATCTCCATAGCGTGAGTGTTTGAGAAGACGTTTAGGCTAGAATCTGGCCTTATTCTACCTTGATTGACGGTGCCAGTGTGACTGTTGGGCCCAGTGTTATCGTAAGCAGAAACTGAAACAATTATGAACACTAAACAAAAGAAAATAATTTGTGAACTGAAATAAAAATTAAAACTGTATTTACCTTGAAAAAAAGTGTCAGACTTTAATCTGCAGGAAGTACCGCTACACCACAGTCTTTTTTTTTTTATCCAAAATATCTCCTTTTAAAAAATTATGTGGCAGCTGAGACGTCCTTTTCTTGACCGCGACTTCAGTGCTTATCGCTTCCATGTGCTGTGCTGTGCTCTGCTAACCGAGTTTGAGTATAAGGATACACCAAATTTCTAGAAATTAACGTATGAGCATCACGATATCTGTCCATAAAATTATAGTTTTATCAAATTGCGGGCATAAGTAAATGTCCGTGTAGTGCCTAAAATCCGGCATCCATAATCTAAAGCCTTAATATCACTTACAGTATGTTGTTGTCAAAATAAAATTACAGTAACTTAAATGAGATGGTCAGTTTGATTTTCTGGGGGGAGAATAGTTGTTTAGATCAATCAGACCATCACTAAAATAGTTGAATCTATGGAAAAATAGTTGATAATGGCAGCCATAATGTGTGCGTGTGCAGGCATAACTCTCCAAAAGCTTTCTTGTGCTTAGCTCATCGACAAAGAAGCTCCACATTTTCCAGACTGTTACTGGTGATCTTTAGCTAACAAGTCCTAGTTCACAGTCCCTGCTTTTGTCATGTTTTTTCTCTGAAAAAATGTTAATTTGTAGTTTGTTTTTATTGTTAAACTAATTCCACAATATTACCCAAAGGGATAATGGATAATGTGAATCACTTAAATATATGTAGTGTAGCTGATGTTATGTTAGGCTAATGACCATCACAGTGATTAGTTGACAACTAATCGTCACGGGTTAGCTCGCCGCATTTTAGCCGTCACGGGTTAGCTCGCCGCATTTTAGCCGTCACGGGTTAGCTAGCCTCACTTTCGTTACAGTATTGTACTTTCATGTTAGCTGTAATGGGTGAGCAAGCATTGTTTTACCTCCTAATATGTCCTTTTAGTTTTTTGTTGGGATCATGCTAAGAGGTTCTCTGAACCACTGTGATGTTGCCGTCAGCACGGCCCCAATTTGCCAGGCTGTGGTGACGGCACCATTACGAAACAACCCAGGCTCATGATTCCCTGACTACGGCGGCCTCAATGAGCCTCATTGTGAGCCTGTTCAGAGAAAATGACTAAGGGAACATTTCTGAATTTTGAATATGGTCGTGTCAGGCAGAAGCGTAGGAGGAACAGCGACTGGCTTGCATGGCCTGTGACTGTGAGAAAGGCAGCCCACAGAGCAAACGAATAAATCGGCCGTACGGAGAGGACATATTTCAGGAGGCAGAGTGAAGGAGCTTCAGGTCTCCCAGGGCTGGGCTGAGGAGGGCGGCCAAGCCTCCCACCGCATGAACAGGCTGCCGCAAACGTGCCTGAGGAGACGCCTTTGGGCCGCGAGCCTGGGCACCAGGCTGCAGCCAAGCTGTGGAATGTGGAGACCGCTGGGCAGGAAGACGGGGCACTGGGACCCATATGGCATGGGCATGGGCTTGGGGCTAGAAGCTGGGGGCGTGGCTGGGGGGGGCGTGGGTGCAGTGGCAGTTAAGGAGCTGTGTTAGTGACCGAGACACTGCTGGTTCACATTCAGCAGGAGATCCGTTATCTTGAGCAAGGCACTCGGACCAAACTGGGTGGGTGAAGAATCCTGATGCGGAAATCCTGATAATCTATTCACCGGAATTGTATTTGTATGTTTGTTGAGATGGGTACAGTCGCACTGCAGAGTGTGGAATGGTATTAATAACCATTATCGTACATAAAAATGGTGTGTTTACATTAGATACGTGTAATGGCACACGCACATCCAGCCATAATCTTTTATTTTTTTAAGCAGTACCTGTAACAACAGTCAGAGTAACCTGAGTTCAGGACAGATTTACTGGTAACAGATCACTGGTTACTGTCTGGTCCCTGGAATCATGGTCATGCATGTTGGGAATTAGGATAGTCATTTTTGCTTGGAGTAAGGCACAGGGACTAATCCCCCCCCCCCCCCCCCCCCCCGGCTGTCTAGGCTGCTGTGGAGTCTCCAGGACCCTTGGAGACGTCAGGAAGGGCAGGAGCGAGCTCCAGCAGGACAGAGCCCCTAAAAAATGGCCGGCGGGGAGGGGCAAGTGCTGGCCCGGGGACGTACCCCCCAGCCTGTCCTGCTGTGCCCCCGCCCCCCGACCCTAGCATGACCGACTGGGCCACCAAGCACCTGAACATGCAGAAGCGTGGGCTGTTCCGGAGGCGTGTCTCCCTGGGCAGCCTGCTGTCCTGGAGCGGGGCCCCTCTGCGAGCCCCCATGCTCATCACCAGCGACCGCGCCGTCAAGCGCGAGGCCTGCGAGATCTTCCGCCTGGTACAGGCCTACATGGGTGACCGGCCCGCCCGCCTGGACCGCCGTCATGCCGCCCTGCTGGTGGTCTCCAAGTGCTGGGCGCTGCCCGGCCTGCGGGACGAGCTCTACGTGCAGCTGGTGCGGCAGACCACCCACAACCAGCGGCCGAACAGCCTGGCGGCGGGCTGGGAGCTCATGGCCATCAGCCTGGGCTTCTTCGCACCCTCGCCCAAGTTCCGCCGCTACCTGGAGGGCTACATCCAGCGCCACCTAGAGCCCGAATCGGAGGGTGCGTTGCCGTGATACACGCGTCTGCCTGTTCGTTTGTGGCTTAGGGACCTGTGAGGAGTTACGGTATTTACTTAGGATATGTATGTATACAGATCTCACCCCCCACAAGTAAAACGCCCATGGTTACACCCATAGCCACCACACTGCCCCTGTGTGACACCCCAGAGTAGCATCAGTGTAAATGGGGTCCAGCCTTCTCCTGCTGGGTATCTCCTGTAAAGCATATTCTGCTCATGCAAGTTATAAAATTAGTTCTGCTGAACCAACCATTCAGACGAGACGCTGTCATGTTTTGCCAGATGTATATTGCGGTTTCCAGCATTAAATGGAATAAAAGCAGGACCGTGTATCCTGTGCGAATGACACCTGTGTCCATCCTCGTCCTTTAGGAGGCGCCGATTACGCAGTCGAGCAGCAGGACATGAAAAACAAAAAGAATTCAAAGTCCAGGAAGAAGAGGAGACAGAATGTAGAAGAGGGGGAGGAGAGTAAGTGTGCCCCCCCCCCGTAAGGGGGTATTCCTTTCCATTCCATTGTTACTCCTCCCATAGGGTCACTGATCATACAGCATATCCCACTCAGATTAACTGACATCAATCAGCAGACGCCAAAACTCCTATTTTCTTACTAAATTCTTAGGAGCTGAACCCGGGCCCTTTAGGGGCTGGGGAGGGGGGCCTGCGAGGACTGGGGAGGGGGGCAGGCCTGGGGCTTCGGCTGGCGTGTCGACGAGTTCCTCATGGGGGTGCTGGAGGGAAGAGCTCCGGCCCCTGATGGTTTGAGCAGAGCAGCACCCAAACACCGTAATTTTGCTGAGCACAGGACTGTTCTTAACCTTCTGGTGGAGCCAAGATGAAGTCACAGTACTGTCCCCGGTGCCCGGGCAGGGAATCCAGGCCAAGTGCCACGCTGAGAGCAGCTCTCTGATCCCGGATCAGTCATGCATGGGCACTGCCCCTGAATCGCTACACTCAGTGGAGCTGGCAGTCTGCTGCTGATCACGGCTTTGGCAAGATGGAGACCCATAGCAGTGGCCGGTGTGGAGTACAGGAATGAGGAGTGTGTGTGTGTGTGTGTGAGAGTGTGTGTCTGTCCATCCATGTGTATTTGTGTAGGCGTGCGTGCGAGCTCACACATACAGGCTGTCGTGTGACCGGCCCAGTCCCTGCTCTGTTCTGACCATGAGGCACGTTGACCTCCAGTGACAGCAGACACTGCTCGTTTATGTGGGCCATCGTCGTCATTGCCCGGCCCCCACATGCCTGCTTGCCTCACCCCGATGTGCTGGGGACGCTCTGACCAGACTCGCAGTCTCAGCACGCACGTAGGGCAGTCTGCACGGAGGCCTGGCCTGAATTCACGGCGGGTTTGCGTGTTACCGCCACAACCCACAGTCTGGCTCCCTCTCACATCCCCTTTTGGATCTGCCCTGCGCCGGTACCTCATTCTGTCGAGTCACATCAAGGGGAGGGTCGCTCGGATGCATTCTTGCCATCCTGATATGAGGTGTAATTTCTTGTCATTAATGCTGGAGATTGAAACCTCATAGCAGTCTGGAACGTTCTGCCCACATTGGCCAAACGCAGTCAGAATCCTCTAGTCTTCCTGACTGATTGGTCATGCCTAATCTCCAGCGAGCGTGTCATTAACGAGGCTCTGTGGCCTCTCTGCCATCACCAGTTAGATGTCAGTCTTTGGGCTTTGCTCTGAGAACCTTCCAGAACAGAGCTGCCCTCTAAGTTCTGCACAGGGGACTGTGGCTGAACTCATCCATTTAATAATGATGCAGTATCAGCAGTGCAGGGAGCACAGAGCTTGAGATTGATATCGAAGAATGAAGATGCAAATGCAACTAGATTTATTACTGTCAACTCCTGTGTCAGCTTGGACATTTTAAATCCTAATAATACTTCTGTAAAGACATTAACAAGTAAATAACGCAGTAAAAGCCTGCCAAGATGGAAGTGTGTGCTTGCAGTGCGTGTAAGTATCATTGTTCTGCTGTTGGGAATTAGTTTTTACGTGCTGTCCAGTCCCAGGATGTCCTCCCTGACACGGGATCAAAGGTCACCTTCTCTCACTGTATAAATTAGAAATGTCTCATTACAAAGATGTTTGACTAGAAGGATCAGTGATTTAGAGCTTGAATGGTGAGTATTAATCAGGGAGGCTGCAGTGGTCTCTGTTCACACTGACCACGTGGGATTTGGTTTTAGTCCCAGACTGTATAGGATGTGCCAGTAAATTTGGTTCATTACACAGACAGTTTTGACTTGTGCATAAGTACAAATAGCTGTAAGAAACTGCAAAACTGCTCCATGAATTGCTTGTTTTTATTAATCTGCTGCACCCAGGTTGAGACAGGATGTCTTATTGGTCAGTCTCAAGTTACCGTGTTGCAGTCTCCTGTTCTGAGATCAGCAGGTGACTGTGTGTCTCCTCCCCCACTTCCCCCTCCCCCACTGCAGGCCTGCCCATCAGCACATATGCAAAGTATTGTTACCGCAAGCTACAGAAAGTCGTCATCACTGGGGGCAAAAAGGTAAGAGCAAACAAACAGCGGCCATTGTGTACAGAGGTCTGCACATCCGGGTGCTGGGGGCTCAAATATTTTCAAAGATCCCAAAATGGTCAGACAAAACCCCCATTCCCAGTTAGTCTGCAGATGTGACAGAGGTCTTGGATTTGTTCCAGTCCATTGTTAGTGCGTGAGCCATAGTTACCCTCTGAGGTGACAGGCCAGTGCAGTGCATGTGTGTGGTGGGAAGTGGGTGACGAGCCAGTGTCCTCCAGAGATGTTCAGTCAAGTCTGACGTCTCTGTTGTGGTTCCAATTTGACAATTGGTCTCTCAGCTCCTGGGTGTGAAAGCCAATAAATGATTAGGCAAGTAACACTGCGAACTTCAGGCTAAAATGTTTAATGAATGTGTGCAGTCGTGCTGCTCTTTTAATTACAGGAGTGTGGTCAGTGATATTACTGTTCAATCAAATTATTTGCTGGCGTTATGTTTTTAATTGATTAAAAAACGTTCAATTTGAATCCGTGATTGAAATCTGAATAATTTAAGATACTACACGCCATACGCGGGGTACAATGAAAAGGTGTGGGCACGTTTTAAGTTGAAAGAAAATACCCTTCCAAGTCAAGCTGTATGTCAGAAATGTTTTTGGGATATACCTGCTGAAATATGCTTTTCGGGCTTACCTGCTAAATTATCAGATTCATGACGGTCTATGTCGATCTGTGTCACGGTATAAAAACACAATGTAGGCTATCTATAATTTGACACAGGTTAAGCAATGCCTATTTATGAGTGGTGCCTTCTAATGTAAAGTGAAACTCGGAATAACACTCAGTCGGGTCCACAATTTGAAACAGTGGCAAAACAGAAAAAGCGTTAGAGATTGTTGATATAGCCTGACGTCACGCTTCTCCGGCTCCGGGTCCTATGCTCAGTCCACAGCCACACATCGTGATGTGTTTAACGCCTTTACGGTTTGGGGAGAGTTGTACACTCTGCTTCACATGTGTAGAAATTTTATCAGAGCCTAAAAGACTCATTGTTAACGAGTCACTATCAACGAGTCAGACTCAAGTCCGAGTGAAAAAATGAGTTAAGTCTAGTTGGAAGTCAGTTTAAGAGCGACTCGAGTCCAAGTCGCAAACTCGACTCCCCATCACTGGTGTCCTTGCACTACCCCCCGCAGGGTCTGCGTAAGCCCACGCTGGAGGAGATCGAGCACAGCAGGAAGGCCATCGTGACGCCCTCGCTGTTCGGCAGCTCCCTGGAGGAGGTCATGGAGCGCCAGCGAGAGCTCTTCCCTGACCGGCGGCTGCCCTGGGTGCAGGTGCAGCTCTCCCAGTACGTGCTGGCACTGGGGGGCACTCACACGGAGGGCATCTTCAGGTGGGTGTGGCGAAAGGGTGAGAGAGTGGTGTGGGGCATCGGGGTAGGAGGGGAGGGTACTGGGGGTGTACTCGGCCACGATGACCTGAGCTCTGACCCCAGGCTACTCCCTGTGTGCATATTAGGTCTAGGAAAAAAAGGCATTAAGATTTTTGTGACAGAATTTTCATTTGATGAAATTGAAGTATTAATTGTACAATTATATTATACATTGGACTTTTAAGATTAAGATTGTTCGACAGATTCATTTTTAGATTAGCTGACTAACCGGAAAAATAATCATTAGATTAATGAACACTGTCATAACATTCTTCTCGTGATTCACAGATAATTTCACTGGTTTCTTGCTACTTTCAGCCGTTCTGGCCAGCTGAATTAAATTTCAGGAAGTCTGCCCCTAGTGGCAGGTCAAGTAATGAGCCATTCGGCAAAACCAAAATGAGGAAGTGTGTGTTAGATGACTAACAGTAACCTACATAAATTTAAGAAAATTTGAACATGTTTTTTTGCCATTATGTAAATTTTTTAATAAAATCTGAATTAAAAAAATAGCATACTTCAACCTCCCATGTGTTAAAGGAGATCAAAATTGTATATTCAAAAACTGGCACATTGCAATACAGCAATGGTAAATAAAGCTTTATTTTCAGTTCCCTGTCTGGGGCTGTCGGTCTCAGCTTCTGTTTTTCTTACCGGGGTAGATTAGTTTCCCTGATGACACATTCAGAGGTGGCAGTCATGGTTGACGCATAGGCTACAGGCCATATTGTTTTTGCCATGCAGGTTGAGCGATTTCAGCTTTTTGGGAGTGATTTGCAGCTGCATAAACCTATAGCAAAGTGCCCATTAATGAAAAATGCTTATGTAAACCTCATAAAAGTCACTTGAGAATTTGTGGTGTAAAGCGCTTTGGCGGGGGCTGTCTCTAAAGGTAGTATTCTCCCCATCTGGGGTCATCCGTGACCCCGAGTGTGCTGGTCGGTCGACAGACGCAGGGAGACCTGCTTTGAGCATCTGACAGCTGTCCGCAGGGGCTGGAAACTCCTTGAACTCACATCCTTCTCCACCACACTATTTACCTGGATGCCTCCTGAGGTGGTTTTTAAATAAGTGCCATCCTCTGACACTACAGTGTTTAACAAGCAGTGGCTCCATGGTTAAACCGCTGTGCCTGTGATCTGAAGGTTGCTGGATTGAGTCCCATCCTCTGCAGGATAGACACATGTCTGTCGGTCCTTGAGCAGGGCCCTTAGCCCCCTGAAATGTTCCGGTGGCACTAGATAAATGGCCTGATACTGTACCTGGTCCCCAAGTTTCTGTCGTGTGTGTGTGTGTGTGTGTGGTGTATTATTGTATAAGGATGTAATTGTGGAATCCTGTGTGATGTAACATTTTGTTTGCCTGTTTAGGAGACATGTATTCTCTATGTGCAGCAGGGTAGACTGCAGATTATTAACTAGAGAAACTCAGGTTAAGGGTATACCAGGTGCTGATCTGGAATTTGAGCCTTCATCCTTCAGGTGCACTCCTTAACCAGTACGCCACCTGCTGGCTGACCAGTGCTTGGGCCCCATTTTTTGTACCAGGATCCCTGGAGACATTGATGAGGTGAACGCCCTGAAGATCCAGGTGGACCAGTGGAGGACACCAGAAAACCTCTCAGACCCCAATGTCCCAGGTAGAGATGTCCACCTTGATAACCACAAGTGTGTGACAGCACACAAGCGGGAAGTTTGGCGGGGGGGTATGGCTAGATGAATGTTGTAGAAGAAACAGGCAACTACTAATAACCACATGGAGACAGCCTGTGCAGTGTGTTGGTGCCCTCTTGAGGGTAGAGTTGGTAGTGCAAGGCACCACACTCCGTTACACCATGGTGACACCAGTCCCCAGCTCAGTACTGCAGCTCATTAGTGGGTCTTCCCTAATTTGCGTTCCCACAGTGGTGGGCCCGTGTCCTCTTGTTCCGCTGTGTGACAGCACCTCTTCCCCTCCTCTGGCCCACACGTAGCCTCCCTGCTGAAGCTGTGGTACCGCGAGTTGGAGGAGCCGCTCATCCCCCCCGCCTTCTACCGGCAGTGCGTCTGTAACTGCGAGAACGCCGAAGTGGCCGTCGGCGTGGTGCAGGCGCTGCCTGAGCTCAACCGCCTGGTTCTCTGCTACTTCATCCACTTCCTGCAGGTGGGTGATGGCCTCCAGTACACCCTAAGGCTTCTGGGATACATCGCAGAGCCAGCACTGATAGCGGCCTTAGGGACACACATGGTGATACGCTGGGATATGACGCTGTGGGGCATATACCTGACGGGACCTCTGGGTGGTGTGTCTGTGTACCTGACGGGGGCGCTGTTTATACACACTGTATGGACAAAAGTATTGGGACACACCACTCAAACATTTAATTTAGGATTCATTCAGACCCACTGCCACTGGTATGTAAAATCAAGCACATAGCCCTGCAAGGAGCCAGGCCTTCACATCCAACATTAGTGACTGACCTCACAGGTGCTCTTCTGGATGACTGGGCAAAAAGTCCCACAGACACACTCCATAAAGCCTTGTGGACACTCCCAGAAGAGTGGCAGCTGTTATGGCTGTAATTTCTCCATATTGATGCCTGTAGATTTAGAATGGGATGACAAAAGTTCCTATAAGTGTAATGGCCAGGTGACCCAATACTTCTGTCCATATAGTTTACCTGACAGGACCTCTAGGCAGTGTGTGTATGTGTGTGTACCTGACGGGACCTTAGTGGTTTATCTATAGTTATTGGAATGTAACCATAAGGAAGAAAAAAATGTCAAACTAGTGCTAATATGCATGTTTCATAATGACTAAACATTTATCTACTTGATTGTGTGAGTGATGCTCCCAGTGGACGGGCTGCACCCCCTTGTCCTTTATTGATTCCTTCTCCCGACCCCCCAGCCTGTGTTCTGAACACCATACTTGCACTCCAGTGCGATGGGATCATCTTCCCGCTCACCTTTCTCCACGTCCCCTTCTCCAGATTTTTGCCCAGCCAGCCAATGTGAGCAAGACCAAAATGGACGTGAACAACCTGGCCATGGTGATGGCGCCCAACTGTCTGAGGTGTCAGTCCGAGGACCCGCGGGTCATCTTCGAGAACACGCGCAAGGAGATGGCCTTTCTGAGGCTGCTTATTGTCCACCTGGACACCAGCTTCATCAAGGGGATGGTGTGACCGGGGGGAGGCCTGCTCCTGTCTCCCGTTGCCGTGACACCCCTTCTCCCAATCAGAATGAGCTATAAGCAAAGTATATCTTCAGCACCACGCAAACGGTTCAGCAATTAGTGCTGAAGATCCGGTGGGTCTCAGAGGGGCATCTCTGCCGCTCCAGGGTGGGCTGGAGAGCCGCGCCCCTTTTCCAGAATGTTCTTATGTTTGTTACTTCAGAACTCAATAGATATCCATACATATGTAAAAGTGGCATTATACAATATCTTGCATATTAATTTCTATATGGGGAAAAGTCTTTGTTGAATTCACGTTTTGAAATGTATATTAAACGCAAGTCTACTGCAATGAGAGCCTCTTACCACGTCTGTGTCATGCTTCTCAACCAGATTACATTTCTTAATTAGCTTGTTTTCCTATCTAAGATAATGTCTGTCTGAAGTTTTAACTGAGAAAGTACTTAAATACAGCATCGGACAAAACAAAAACGAGTCGAAGTGATAACCATTTTAGTACAATCTAACGTATTCCAAAGAAAAAAAAATCGTAAACCAAATTTCTCGCCTGCTAATTATCCCATATTTTCCGGTTTGGACATTTCACATTACAGAACTTGTATTTCACATGAATGGTTGTGAATGTGTTTAGATTTTGGGTTTTGCTACCCAAGCCCATATTGTTAACATGGTAAATATTCAATATAATAAGTACAAATTATACTTGTCGAGGGTACTTTTATGTGTGAAGATATTGGAACGGACCTCTCCGCCGGTCTTGTACTGAAACCAACCCCCCTCAAAAAATTGCGACGCGGCTTTCAAATATATTTTTAAGCTGCATGTGAACCTGGTTTTTAAAGACCTCTCACTCCACAATCATCTCCTGACAGACATGTTAACCATCTTTATCTCCATAAGAGGCATGCTAATATTTTACCCAAAAAGCAGCTGGTGTGAACGTATCGAGTCCCTTAGGTGTCATGGTAGGAAAAATATCTCGTAGTAATTTGTGTTCTCGAATCTAATTCGTGCGCTTGAGTTAATGATTGATGATTGTTGCTCTTCGATTGGTGATTAATTCGAGGGAACGAATTGTGAACCCGAGAGCACGAGAAAATTTTTTTTTTTTCTACCATGACACCTAAGGGGCGTCGTAGGAATGAATATTTTGCTGAAAAGTCGGGAGCGGTCATGCTGACATGGATTCCCACTGGTGAAAAGTTTCACAGACGTGGTGTGTCTTCTCGTCTTTCTCTTATTTTAATGTAATTGTTACAAAAAGGATGTAATCACTCTTTTGTACTTGTCGTGCTTGTATGAAATGGCTGTTTATAATGTTTAATCGGAATGAACCAGCACCGCCTGCTCTGTAAATGCGCCGCTTAGGTGTCCGCTGGGTATGTGAGGAACTCGACACGCATGTAAAAGTCAATCGCTATTTCGGTGCACCCTGTTCCCTACAGTTTCATAAAAGTTGAAAGAATAAACCTTTGAAACTGATTGATGGAATTATGGTAAAAGGTTGTTTTCGGGAGGTGGCGAGTCATTTTTTCTTTCAGGTGTGTATTTTTAGGTAAGTACATAGGACTTTTGACATTCTTGGTTCGATTGACTGAATTCCTTAAATTACAAAGTTAGGACGGCTAGGACAAAATGTTTTCTGGGCGAAAACCGTATTTCTAATCTCATTTTAGAACCGCTTATCCTGGTCTGGGTTGCAGGGGGATCTATCTGCCTAGCGTAGCACATGGTATAAGGCAGGATACACCCGGGACGGGATGCCAGTCAATCGCAGGGTACATGTACAGCAATTTACCCTATTTACTGCCTAACCTTTCGATTACAGGATAAAGCCGCGCAACACGGCGAAAACATGCGAACTCCAAACACACGAGAAATGTCCAATTGCAGCGCCGCACCACCGCACTTTTAGGCCACCAGTTCAAGGCCACCAGCTTCAGGACGGAAGTTTATGGGCGGGGACAAACCATCTTTATCTTGGATATA
>JAODJU010000130.1:9266755-9279095 GCA_026776725.1 Gnathonemus echidnorhynchus
CTGCTCTGTATTCTCCAACCTTATAAAATGTTATAGGAGAAGACTCAGTGCTGTTATACTGGCAAAGGGAGGTTGTATAGAGTATTAAAAGCAGGGGTGCCAATTATCATGGCACATATGTTTTTGGTAAAAATATTTCTTGATGGATATTTTTATTGGAATAATTTTATTTCAACGAAAGGTTGGATTTTTCTCATTTTTTTCAGTGTGACATGAAGCTGCTTCACCGAGAGGTGGATTTTTTCTAACCCTTTTTACAAATCTTTACAAGGGGTGCCAATAATTGTGGAGGGCACTGTATGTATCAATCTCGTTACTTCACTAGCTAGGACAATGAGGTCCGCTTACACAAACTCTGAAGCTTGCTGTTCAGTACCGCAGGCATACTAAAACTTTGTTTCACCGCTAATACTTGTACATGTATAAAACGTCACTTCGAAGTACAACATTCTTAAATGAACGAAATTAGCCATCGTAGTGATAAAATTAGTCCTCATTTCAGTCTTTACTGCCATCTGGAGGTTCACATGAAAGTAGTCGTTCACTGACAAGTTTAATTTTGCTTACATACACATATAGCCTACGGTACCTGCAGTGATTGCGGCGTTGAGAAAGATGAAGCGTTTCAGTAAGGTGAGATGTTTATGAAAGGTTATAGATTCTTTACAATAATCATATTAAAATCTGTGAAATTATGATTTTACTTTGATCAGTTGTCTCGTTTGTCGTACACTTATACTCAGATATTCTAGTGCTTCAAAGGTGTCCCATTCCTGATACAAAATTATTGCACTTGTCTGTATGTCATCATATTTCTTCAATGTCTGAATCGTTTTAGGCAGTTAAAAGTAAAAAATCAACGCAGCACCAAAAACGCTAAAGATGCAGCGCTATCAATTGTGAGAAATGACGAAAATACAAATGTAGAAAATATTCTATCGTAATGTTGACGCTAGAGTTTGTGGTTAAAGAAAGGAAAGCAGGTTTCCTGCCAGGTTTAAGGGCATCACGACGGGGGTGCCTGTAAGCGGGCGCATGCGCGGATGGGAGCCGTTTCCTGACACCGGCGCTATTCTCCGCGAACAGCCTGGGAAAATAAAAGTGCGTGGGCTCCGGAGCCGGAGAAAGGGCTGCCGCACACCGCACGGTGGGAGCAGCGCCGTGCATCCCGGTGCGAGCGTGGTGTACGGACAGTGCAGGTAATCGACTTTAAAACAGCTTCTCTAGGAATGCACCACCTATATTCGTGTCTGCCTGGGCGTTTCGCTCGGAACATGAATTTCCAAGCATGTGAGATAAAGATGGGGGCGATGGCGATGATGCATCAGTAATGCCAGAAATGAAAGTTACCGCATGTGTTTCTCGCCGACGCGATCCTTTTCAGAGTGCCTTTCTCTATCTGATTTACTTATTTGGGGTCAGAAGCATTATATGCGCTGCTGCGCACACACTCTCGAATTATAGCGGCCTCCGGCAATTTTCGGGAGTTTTGTGAGGAAGTTGAAGGGCTCGCATTTTCGTTCCGTAACAAAACGATGGGCCGCTTTTATGTGTATAGGCCGGGAAAAGGCCCCGGCTAAATCTGTTTGACAGCCCAGCTAACCAATAAGACGCCTCGAATTCGATTTAGCCAGCGCGTCGGGCCAATCAGCGTGTTAGAAATCATCGTTCATTTGTATTGCGAATCACTGTGTCTGATGTGTAGTATCAGTAAAGCAGCTCCCTGGGGTACAGACAGTGGTATTGAAGCAGATTGCGCGCCATTTGCGTCATTTGCAGTCCAGACGCCGCATTATCCTACTGTAGCACTTTAAATATTGTTGTTTCTATTAGAAACCGTCGATGCATTATAGACTTGTATACGGGGTACGTGAACAGGCGGATTATTGCGATTTGGTGGGACACTTAACTATTGTGCGGCGAATAGTGAAAACACGTGGCCGGTCGCCCTTAGCAGGAAAGACGGGACAATGCGGATTCCAGTACGTCTGCGCCAATGATCGTTTATACTGAAGTGAAATCACTGATCTGCTAGCGTGGCCTTTTTTAAGGAGCCCGTTTGTGTTTATGCACACAAATATTCATTCGGAATGTCCTCTCCTTTATTATTCGACATGACTGTCACTGGGAGCTGCCGGTATATACCTTTTTCATATGGATGCAATCGGTTACGAATGCTTATCGTGTTACTTCTGTTTAAAATTAAAGTGAAAATTGTTTGGCACCTGCACAGGAATTGCGCGAGTTTCCGAGGATCAGGCATATGCAGTTACCCGCTGCGGACGATGTGTGCCCTGCCCTGACCGGCCTGCTTTCGCTCCGGGACGCTTTAAGCATCCTGACCGCATGTCCAAAGCCGTCCGGCCGCTTGTTTACGCGGTGCAATCTGAACGATCTGGTTTCTTCCTGTTCACGATGGGCCGGAAACTCCGCTCTCCTGTCTCAATATAACTTAAGACTTACTGGGCTTAACTGGATATGTGGTCAGAAATAATGGCTGACATTGGCTGTCTGTCATTAATTCTGAGAATCCTAAATTAATTCTTGTTTAAAAGTCAGTTAATTCATGTGATAAGTTTGAAGTCGGTGGTAAAGTATTAAACAAGTGCATATTTAATTTTGAGATCTTAGCCGTGAATAACGTAAAAACCATTAGTTCCCACATTAATTAAAACTGCATGTCATGCTCATGCAGACTTCACTACCACAAGACTAACATAGTCTTAATACATGTTATTTTTCTTTCATGCGCCGTCTTTTAGCAAACACTGATCTCAGAATATTCTTATTGCCGCTCTAATTTTTTTTTTGCTCGTTTCTAACTTGTCGTAATCACCACTGGGGGAAAATATTGCCGCTGTACTCAGTGTAACATGACCTTTGTGTTTGCTTCCAGTCATAGCACGATATTTTATCTTTAAGACGAGAGAGAACACGGTGGAGTTCTTAATGGATGTTGTTAAATATCCCTGGCTGACCTTCACTGGCATTTCAACACGCGGGTGACTAAAGTGTTCTGAAAGCGCGCTTTCTCTGCTACGGGGCAGCTGCGTATTCATTAGTCTAATTGATGCATCTGTTCTGCTAAAGCCATTCTAAAGGACACGCATCCGCTAGATCTGTACTCATAGTCAGCCCCTTTAAAGGCCAATTCATACTTCAGTTTTACTCGTGCGCTTTCGGTTGTGGACGAGGGGACATGACGTGAATTTCGTCATCGGGGGTTTTCTGCTGTCGGTGCGCGTGTAGGCCAGATTTTTTATGTCTAGCGGAAACTGTGTACGTCCATGCGCTTTGACCGTGCACGTGCAAGATAATTAATTAGGCATTTCCAGTAGGTGGCAACGTGGACTTTAATATATCATCTGTCAACGACGAAAGAGTAGAGCAAGAATAGTTATTGTTCTTGTTGTTTTAATAATTATGATGAGCAGTTGTGTGATGAGGGTCAGAGTTACCTGCATATCTAACTTTTCATACTGTCCAGATATACCGAGGTATACGGTATTTTAAAAAGCAGCACTCCTGTTAATTTTGTCGTAAGGATTTCATTATACCTCAGTATGCCATATTACTGTAGTATTGCCCGATTTTAGACTAATAACTTTAAAACTGTTAAAATTTATTATTATTATTATTTGTGGGCACCTTTCTAAAACCCAAGGTCACCTTACATAGCACATATAAACAAACAATAAAAAATAATTAAATTAAGGAATTAATATACATATTGTTGTATTTGTGTTTGTTGAAATACATCTGGCCTCTCCTGGTCTGGTGGAACATTACTGCTTTATGCATGCATGGACAAGCCTATCCGCAAATGTAGTATGAACACAAGCCACCGTATAGATGACCGTCTGCAACCCAAAAGTGCACCCGGAAAAGTGAAGTATGAACTGCCGTTAAGACTGACCATAACCTTTTCCGTTTATCTCATTAATGGCCTGGGGTCCAGAGCCTCTCTGGAGTGGGGGCTGGTTTTATACCCTTCAGTGTGGTGTATGGACTTTTTACAGACACTTGTGACATTTGTTATTTATAAGGTCGGCTTGCACCTGTACATGTGTGTTTTTGACACATTAATCAAAGGTGCAACTATCTTGTTACCTAGCAGAGTCTGAAATACTGAGTTATGTGTGGTTAATATACTGGTCTGGATGCAGTCGTAAACTGAACAGCTACGCAGTTTGGTTCGTGGTCATGTGATCACTTTGTCATGTGACTTGGTGCGAAACTTCCTGACTTTTGCCCTCTGATTAGTTGTGCATTTCTATGGCGTGGTTTCTCAGAGTGATCCATGACCCCCCCCCCCTCCCCCCCTAGGTCCAGAAGCGCGGCACTGGGTGGATCCTGTGCGTGAACATCCCTCGCAGGCCGTGAATGCGGGCACCATGAGCAGGACTCCCCCCAACCGGCGAGGGATAACATTTGAGGTGGGAGCGCAGCTGGAGGCTCGGGACAGCTTGAAGAACTGGTGAGAGGCCGCCCCCCACCACAACCCCCCCACCAGCTCCCTCCTCAGCCAGTGATGACCCTCTCCCCATCCTCCAACCGCTCCCCAGGTACGCGGCCAACATCGAGAAGATCGACTACGAGGACGAGAAGGTCCTGATCCATTACCGCCAGTGGAGCCACCGCTACGACGAGTGGTTCGACTGGGCCAGCCCGTACCTCCGGCCCGTGGAGCGGATTCAACTGCGTAGGGAAGGCCTTCAGGACGACTGCCCCATCCCCGTGAGTCGTGTGCGCCCCCTACAGTGTGGTGCCCGCCACTGCGTGTAGTCACACTTCCTCTATTGTCGCGCAGCGTGTGGATGCGATACCCATCATGCAGTGGTGCTGCGTTAATGTGCCACGTTTGGCTGTGAGCCGGACTCACAGCAGCCTCACAAAGCCGCTTCTCTTGTTCTGCTCCATTTATATAAACCTGCATTCATGTTTGTCTCTGTCCGGCTGCCTTCTTCCTACAGGGCTTTCATGTAAACGATAAGGTTCTAGCCAGCTGGTCCGATTGCCGCTTCTACCCTGCCAAGGTTATAGCCGTCAACAGAGATGGTGCGTTTCCTCCTCCTTCCTGAAAGCCAGGTTTATTTTTTTTTATCCGTGGTTAAACGGTGCCCCTGCCCCCCTCCTCAGTTTTATAGCAGTGCATTCCATGCTTGGTAGATGTATTTATCAATCTGGCGTTTGCCGCGGTGAAATGGTCACCTTCGAGCTGGCTGATGGTGCTGATGATGGTGATGGAGCCTCATCTCCTCATCTCCCTGCAGCTTCCTACACTGTGAAGTTCTACGACGGCGTCATCCAGACGGTTAAAGGGATTCACGTCAAGCCGTTCATCAGAGAGGTGAGACCTTGCGCTCCGGCTCTCTGCACGGTGGCAGGAACACACACTTCTGTGTGGCATAATGGGCTTTAAGGGTGTGGGCGATGCAGAGGGGCTTTCATGGATATTACGGTTCGGGAGATGGAGCCCGGTGACAGAGAGACACACTGCATGGAGACTGAGATGTTTCTGCCTGTCCCACAGAGGAAGGGGGGGAGGTCGAGGGCCAGTGACAAGAGCCAGGAGAAGCCGCCCGGGCGGAGGGCAGTGGGGTGTCGTCAGGGGAAACCGGTAGAGAACGGCCAGAACCAGAGGGGGCAGCCCAGCAGCTCGGATCAGGACCAGGAGAGTGAGAGTGAGGAGGACGAAGAAGAGGAGGACGGCGACGACGGACGGGAGAGGAGCGAGGATCAGCCCCGGGGTGACGAGGCGGCGGGCAGACGGGAGAGAGGCATGAAGCGGCGAACCTCCGAGGGGGAGAGCCGGGGGGAGCAGAGAAAGAGGAGGACCGCAGAGAGGAAGAGGCCGGCGGAGAGGAGCCGGGAGCTGGAGTCAGAGGGAGTCGCCCTGAGTAAGGAAGAGAGTGCCGTCTCAGAGAGGAGGCCCGTGGGGGAGGTGCAAGGAGGCGGGAGCTCAGGGGAGTGGTTGGGAGAGAACTCCTGTACAGAAAGCAAGGAGGCGAGCGAAGAGGTGAACATGTCAATGGGGATACAAGCCTGTGAGGAAGGAGGAGTGCAGGGCACCACTGGGGAGGACATGCATCAGGAGGCAGTGACCAAGGTGGAGGGTGAGAGAGGGGATGGCAAGGAAGAGGAAAAGGAGGCTGCAGTGGCACAGTGCCACCCGCTGGGCAGGAGGACCCGACACCGCCTCTCCACAGGTAAGCACTTGGTACGGCTCAGTCCTCATTCAGAAAGGCGCGAGGCTGGACAAGGGCATGCCAACACTGCTGGCGGCTCTCTCTGCAGCGAGGTGGGCGGAGAATGCAGATGGTGGTGTCCTGGAGCTCCGGAAGAGGCGGATCTCCCTTGGACAGTCCACACCCTCGAAGAGAAGCAAGTCGGACGCTGCCGCAGGTGAGAGCCGCTGAGGCAGTGCGCTCTGTTAGGCCGTACGGCAACCTTTGCCTTCCCTGTGAGATGCTCCTGTCTCCTACCATCCCACCAAACAGTGGCCTATGTCCCCCCCACAACCCCCCACCTGAATTAGACACTCAGATGCTGTATCATTTAGCTGACCAGGAGAGCACTGTCTGGGTTCAGAGTGTATCTGTGTCAAAACTGCAATTAATCGATATATATGATTCAATTTGTTACAATGTTTCATTAATATTTTGAACCATTGATTTATTGCAGTACAGTTTAATACCAGCAGATGGCGAATGTTTTATTTTGATAATATTTTCTTGATATTTGCTGATGAAAAATATGTTATTTATGAGGTCCATGCTAAGGGTATGTAGTGCTAAGGATACAATGGTAATATTCTGATGCATTGAATCGTGACACTGGTATTATGGGCTAGTTGGCAATGCCCAGTCCTAGTTTATGAAGACACTTTGCAGATGACTGTCATTGTCGTTCTGTCCCCCCCAGACAAGGACAGTACCACAGAACCAAAACCCACTGAGCCCCCAAGTAAGGGGATGTCTGAGTCAGGACCTGACCCTGCCCCTCCATCCTCTGCATCAACCACAGACAGCAAGGAGGTGTCTGGAGACACTGGCCAGTGGGGGGAACCCAGTCACCCGGGAGATGGGGAGGCACCAGCACCCCCTGCCAAAGGTACGGCCCGTTTGCTGCCTCGATACTTTGCTGGGAGTAGCCAGGCTGATGACTGCTGTGTTTGGCTCTAGTATGGCTATGGGTTGCCATGTGACCTCCCACCTAAAGGTGGCACTGTGATAAACGGAATTTGTGTTTGTGATTTCTCCTTTGCAGTACCTGTGAGACGGCAGGCTAATAACCCTAACAGGTTCAGCCGGGAGCCACGTGAGTGTCACCTCCCCTGCTGTGTTCCACCCATTCGTCAGTCTGTCCATCTTGCTGGGAACTGCCATAAGCCATGCAAAGCCCACTGCTGGTGTCTGATGACTTTTTCTCTCTGTCAACCCCCCCCCCCTCCAGTGTACAGAGTCATCAAAAACCAGCCCCCACCCGTTCTCTTCATCAACCTCGACCACAACCCCTTCAAATGTGAGGTTCCCAACTGCCTCAAGTCCTTCCGTAAGGCTAAGCTGCTTCACTACCACATGAAGTACTACCACAGCGGCGACGCCGTCCAGGAGGGGGCGCTGAGCCCTGGGTGTGGTATTAATACTCGAGCGTCTGACAAGCAGAGTGCTGGTGCGTTGCCCAAGAGCCCCAAGAGGAGGCGGACTGTCTCTGCGTCCATGCGTAAGTCCCACTGTGTGTCCCTCCATTTGTCCCTCCCTGCCTGCCTTCTCCACCCGATGACAGCTTGCCATGTCGCCCCCCCCCCAGACTCCTCCATGCACAGCCCTCATCGCAACCCCCAGTCCCCCCGCGGTGGCGGCAAGGCGAGTATCAGGCCAGTGGAGAAGCGCCGCACGTCAGCACCCCCTGCTGTCCACATGCAGAATACCCAGAGAACGTTGCTCCGGGAGAAGATCAAAGAGAATCACGTGGAGAAGGCTGGCCGCAGGCTGCAGGAAAGGGACAGGGGCGACATAGAGACGGGTCCGTAGCAATGGGGTGGCTGTCCATCAGGGGTAGTGTCAGTTCGGTTTTGATGAAAGTGACTCGCTCATTCCTGGCTTGAGTGTAACATCTGCTCTGGTGAACTAGCTGCCTTAACGGCCCTGTGACCTCTGACCCCGCAGCTCTCCTCAAACCTCGGGAGGACGGCAGGGAAAAGAAGCACGATTTCCTCCGAATCAAGCTGAAAAAGAAGAAGAAAAAGAAGAAGAAGTCCAAGTCTGGTGAGGGACACCCCCCACTCCCCCGAGATGCCCAGATATGGTGTGCATGCTGTGCATTTGGCTAGTGTACTGTGGCGCCCTCTTGTGGGGTGGATGACCTTTAGCGTAATGGCTAACGGTCCCTTACCCACTTGCGCTCCTGTGTTTCTGTGCATGCTGTTCCATTCCATTCTCGCCTCCATCTTCAGGTGCCACGTTTAACCGAGCAGCTTTGCTAAACGTGTGTAATAAACTACTAAATCCATGCCAGGGACTAAGGGGGTCTTTTGGGTGGGGAGTCGTTCATCTCCCTCGCAGGGAGCCCCGCTCACGCGGCGGTGCCAGGCCCGTTTGCCGAGCTGCCGTGAGCCGCACCCGTGTGTCCGGGCAGGAAGCCGGCAGGGTGGGGGGGTCGGGCACACGGCCTCTGGGCCGCCCTGGGGACGTGTTGTAACTGTCTTCTTGCCTGTGCTTCCCTCCTGACAGCGTACACGGGTAGTGAGGAGAACATTGACATCTCGCTATTTGGCTTCCCGCCCAAACTGAGCTTGTCGCATAAATTGCCCCCCCCACACAAACACAAGTTTGAGTCGCACGGCTGCGGCACAGGGCAGCTCAGCAAAGGGCTGATCCGCGTGGACGGTGGGTATCGCACACCCCTGCTATTCTCTCACACGCACACGCACACACACACACACACACACACACACACACACACACACACACGCCTCTGTCACTGCCGCTTCTTTCACAGTCCTATTCTCCCGCTTGCTCTTGCTCGCTCACTCTCTCTGTCTCCGTCTCTCGCTCTCTCTCACACTCACCGCCCCACCCTCCTGGCCTCTGTTTCCCAGCACGCATGCTTCTGCTCACCTCCATGTTGATGCCTGTTTATTCCCGTTGCCCCCGCACCCCTGACATTTAACCTGCTACCTGTGGGTACCACAGCCCACGGCTGGTGATGGGGGATGGGGTGGGGGGGCTACACTTGTATGCCTTTGTTAGTGACTCACCCCTTTTTAGACAAATGAGATGCTTTTGGGGTGGCAGAAACACAAGATTGGCCCCTCTGACAGTCTCTCCCCCCCCCCCCGGCTGTAGTAGATGAAGCCAGCGGCAGCGACTGGTCATCTGACAGCCTCGGCTGGAGTGAGGATGAGGTGGAGCTGGATGTGACCACGCCCTCTCAGGACCTTGCCATCTCCATGGCGATGGAGGACTCTGACATCGTGCGGTGTGTCTGTGAGGTGGAGGAGGAAAATGACTTTATGGTGCAGGTGAGGCAAGGCCGTACCCCTCTCCAAGATGCTGGACCAGCAGCCTTTTTGAAATTGCACCAAAGTAGTAGTGATGCGTTTCCCGTTTCCTGCGCTAGTGCGAGGACTGTCTGTGCTGGCAGCATGGTGTCTGCATGGGGCTTCTGGAGGAGAGCGTGCCTGGGAAATACGCCTGCTACATCTGCAGGGATCCGCCAGGTAAGAGTCAGCCACTACGCTGCCCCCTACTGGAGACGCATTGAAATGACATCTGTAAAATACAATGGTCGGTGGTGCTGCACAAATGTCCGCTTTCTTGTCATGCGGTCAGGCCAACGGCAGAGCCAGCGGTACTGGTGCGACCGGGATTGGCTGAGCAGCGGTCACATGTACGGCCTGCCCTTCCTGGAGGAGAACTACTCGCATCAGAACGCCAAGAAGATCGCTGCCACGCACCAGCTACTGGGGGACGTGCACCGAGTGGCCGAGGTGCTCAGTGGGCTGCAGCTGAAGATGAGCGTCCTGCAGTGAGTGCCAGCAGGGGACGGGAGGAGAAGGCCACGCCTCTCTGTACCCTGCACGTCACAGTGATGATGAGCATGGGCGCAGTAGTAGATATTAGCGCGTTTGGTTGCTTTAAGATGAGGCAGTTTTTTTTAGAACTTAACTACAGACATAGTGTATGCTTTTCTGGGGCTGGGGGCGTGTCCTCTGCGTGTGTGACCTATAAGCTCCGCCCCCCTCAACAGGAGTCAGACCAGCCCCGACCTGAAGATGTGGCGGCAGCCCTGGAGGCAGGCAGAGAAGCCCAAGAGGAGGAGCGTGGCCGGGGGCGTGGCCACATGGTCCCCACTGCCGAGCGACGTCGAGGAGAAGGGCGGGGCGGCCCCAGAGGCCACAGCGACAGACAAAGTGCCACCACGCCCCCTGCAGGCCTCTTACATCAGCAGCGAGCACTGCTACCAGAAGCCGTGCGCGTACTACCCAGCAGGAGAGCGCCGGCTGGTGGTGGAGACGTGGGGTGGGTCTCCCAGCACGGAGCTGGAGCGCGGCCTGCTCAGTACTGAGGAACCACTGGAGCGTGAGTGCGGCACGGCCCACGGAGCCCCAGATCGAGCCAGACACGGCACGGTGAGTCTCACACCACAGCGCCTTTTATTGTTACACATGAAGATCTGCCTCACGTGTCTCTGCATCCCAACTCAGGAGGAGGACGGCCGCAGGTGGATGCTGGCGGCGTGGGCACGTGAGGAGAGCGTGCTGGGCGCCGGGGAGCCAGCAGGGGGTGCTGGCTGCCTGCCACGCCAATGGCAGAACAACCTGCTGGATCACATCGAGGCCGTGCAGGACGAGGTCACCAACCGCATGGATTTCATCGAGAGGGAGCTGGATGGTGAGGCACTCTGGCGCCGCCCCTGTGGCACATTTCATATTACTTTTATCTATATCGCATGTATTTTTGTCCAAAGCGACACACAAGTGAGGCAGACAGTACAACACAAGCACACAGCTGACAAGGAGCTAGCTTAGGCATAAGTGTAGCTAGGCTGAACTTCCAGAGAGAGCAGTTATGTGTGCCAGCTAGCATAGCGATAGTCGGAGAGTATGTGTAACCAGCATTTATACTGCTAAATTGGACACACCGGTTTCGTTTAGTCGTCAGTTTGTCATTTTAGCCATATACACAGTACACAGTGAAATGAAACATTGTTCCTTCAGGATCATGGTGCAACACAAAGAACAAAAACAGAAACAACACAAGACTACACAAGTGCCAGCAGGACAGAACTATGCAAAGTGCAAGATAAACACAAGAGCAACAATACAATATTATAGGACGAGACAACATACAGTGCAGTTCACAAAAACAGTAACAGTACTAGTCTGACTGAATATAGTATTATGACAGGTACTGTATTCTAGCAGCAGAAGTGTGCAAATAATGCAAGATTGAGGTACTTGGCAATAAATAACTAATTGTGCAATCAACAGCAGCAGAACAGAGAATGTGCAGAATATAATACAGGGTTATACGAACCCAGACCTGGGGGTGGCTGGCCTGCTGACTGATCACTCAGAGCCTGTGTTAACCTGTCATGACTCCTCCTCTTCCTTCTCCACAGTCCTGGAGAGCTGGCTTGACTACACGGGCGAGCTGGAGCCCCCCGAGCCTCTGGCCCGCCTGCCCCAGCTGAAGCGCCGCATAAAACAGCTGCTCTGTGAGCTGACCAAAGTGCAGCAGATCGCTCACTGCTGTTCCACATGAGGGCGCCGTTGAGCCTCCACCCTCCCCCACGCCCACAATCTGAAACTTTCACAGTCAAAACCATCATGTCTGCATACAGAGCAGGGGATTTGCATCCAGACTGGTTATTTCCGGTGCCCTACAGGTACAAAAACCTGACTTTGGAGATGGGGGCTGGGTGGTGGTTGAGGGGTGGGGTTGGGTCTCTTGGGCAGGGCAAGGATTTTGGGGGGCCAGGATGTGGAAGGCAAGATGTCCAGGAAAAGAGCCAGAGACTCTCTAGAGGAGCGTACCTTACAGTGCTCAAAAAAATGGAAAACAACCCTTATGAAGCAGCTGGAGTCTTTTGGTCCTTGAAGGTCCCCGGTTTAAAAAAAAAAAAACTTCAAGCGTCATTTTAATTACACGTAAGGCAATTTTAATGTATCACTGTACTTATAACCAGTGTACGTTAAACTGTCTTCCTTAAAAGAATAGCCAGTCCTTATTATAGGTGTCGCTAGACAGCTCCAAATGCCTCCCCTCACTTCTGGGCCCCCCCCCCCCCCCCCCCCCCCCCCCCCCCCCCCCCACCCCCCCCCCCCCCCCCC
>JAODJU010000130.1:9279195-9290636 GCA_026776725.1 Gnathonemus echidnorhynchus
GACCTTGCTGAAGGAGACTCGCCGAGGCTGCGGGCCCCGGCCAAAGTCACCTTTCCATCCCAGCATGCTCGTCAGGTACGCCCTCCAGCAGTCGTGAGGGACAAGCTTTCTTCTTTGTTCATGTATCAGAAAAATGACCAAGCCGCCTTTAGCGCGTCCAAACAAACTTTATTGCTGGGAATCATCTTTCAAAGTCCTGTATTTCAAACGGCCTTACCATTATTTACAGCACCAGCTGTACTGTAATGAGTTCTGCTTGTTCTCCACTAAAGAGCCATTGGGTGCCATTTTTACAAAATGGTAGCAAATGTAAGAGGTCACATGGTAGGTCACATGCTACAGTGGCCATTCCATGTCCTGGCAGGGAGAAGAAAAAATTAGTAACGATACGTGTTACTTTGTGTTTTTGGTACCTTTTGATTAAAATATTTCTAAAACGGCTGGTTGGCTGAATGTCTTGTAGGGTTTATATCAAAAGATGCTTTGCAATACTCAATTGTTTAATCAAAATACTATAAACAAGTAAATGTTACCTTTATATTATAAAGGTAGCAGAATTTCTCAGAACTGAGTTTTTGAATGGTGAGGATGTGTGCTTTCTCAAAAATAAATTCCAATATTTATTGTTTAAATAGGGTGTTTAGCCAAGACCATCTCTGTCCACGTTGTATGAAATGCCTTCACCTGCTGACCTTGGTGTCACTGTTTTCTATGGAAAGTCGTACGATCGGGTGAGTTTACATTATACATGTTAGTGGGATTTCTGTCGTATCATACTTCTATTCCGCAGTGTCAGTGTTTTTACAGTTATTTTCAATGCCTTCCGATTGTACATAATTTTTTTTTTTTTACTGTGGTTTGCTTTGTTCTCTAAACGTTTTATTTATTGCGGATCAAAAAGTTAATTTATTTGATTCCCCCACCCCCCCTTTTTGGACGCAATGCTGTGTTAGGGTGTGGGTTGTCTTGAGCTTGATTCGACAGCTGTCCTGTTAGGAAAAAGAAATAGCATTTTTACGTTATCTTTACCTGTTTTGTAGTAGGTCATTTAGAGGTAAAAGGAGATGCAAAGCATTTTTTTTTCGCACAGCGTTTCACAGTGTCCGTTACCGTCTAACGGGAGTTCTGTCGGCTGGTGGGGTAACCATGTGCCTGGCTGGGACACTGGCGGACATTTCCCTCGCTCCATTCCTCATCGTGTCTTCTGTGGTAGTGCTGATGTCCGTTCTGTTAAGCTGCTGTCGATAGATTCAACTTAGAGTTTGTGTAGATATTTTTGTTCACTCTGCAGAGGAAGGGGAGTACACCACACCGCCTTCTTGAAATTCACTACTGTAGACTTACACGGATGTCAAGCCATAGAAAAAAAATGCATTTTGTTTAGCATTATTTTCTGTGTACCCCCGTTTGAACTCATTGACATTATGAAGCAGTATGTTCTTTTGACTGAAAATCTGGGTTTTTTTCTGAGGTGATTGCGAGAAATTCTACTGGACTTGATGTTTGTACAGCTGGATTCATTACTGGCAGTAATATTTTGACAAAACTGTTGCAACGTCCTCGACTAATCCAAGAAAATAAACAGTCTTTTCCAAAAAGTTCTCTGGAATGTGGTTCGCCTTGGCGTGGCTTTTTTTATTGGGATCCAGAAGGGGGGGGGGGATGCATTATGTATCAGCTTGATCTTTACACCACATGCTGAGAAACCGCCGAATGGAGGAATCCCCCTCTCATGACGGCAGGAGATGGCGGCAGTCATACTTCCGTTATTGCTGCCTGTTTGCATAGCTCATGTTTATGGGCGTCCATTGGTTACAGACTTAAAATCAGCCTAACATCACGTTTAAACTCATAATCGTGTTAACGGTAGGAAACGCAGCACTGACGGTGAAATACCTCTGCAGTGTTGATTGAAATAATTTAGAAATGTTCTTATATTTGAAATATGCTTGGTATAATGGACCGAAACACAAAAAGTACCTACTATATATGAAAACGACATTAAATTCTCTCTCTACTTATAACTAAAATTATATAAATAGAAGGTTTTCTTTATAAATAAGGTAGTATAAGGAAAAGATTCTCAGTATAAACATGATTCTCTGTGTAAGGAGTGTGATGCCGTATAAGTAAGATTACACAAGAACAACCTTAATGAAGAGCAGAATGCACTCCACAGTCGCCCGTGGTCGCTGACACGCCACCTGCTCAGCCTCTAGGTGGCGCTCCCCCCTCCGCGGCCGCCGCTCTTTCGCTGTCTCCCGACGTGCAGAGTAGTTCCGCCCCGCTAGTGACGTCAGCGCTCTGGCTATCGGCAGGCAGGGAAACGTGCTGCGAAAGGCCGTGTGTGAGCCCAGCTTCACCTCTGTCCAGTTACTCGCTTCCGCGACCCGTACAAGACGCAGAGAGGGGCCGTGTCGCCGCTCGCCCGGTGAGTACCGCCCGCTCCGGCTTACTCCGGTTCCGGCTGCTAAGCGGCTAACTGCTAATCGCTCCAGAGCGCTTCGATGTCCGCTTGGCCGCTCCGTGCGGAGCTCTCGCGCCGGGTTTGTTTTTCGCACGGCGGTGCTGAGCGACGTTATTAGGGACACCGGCTATCTTAACTGGATTAGTCGGTGTCGGGGCTGAAACGGTTGGCTTTGAGACGGTACAGTCAGATGCAAATAATAAAAGAAGAAGCAGTTTTACGTCAAAATTAACAGACACCAATAAAGCCTCTTCTCCTTGCCGTTTGTACGACCCTCCAGGTGACACTTTGATTCAACAGAGCAGCAGAACGCAAACGCTTCCTACTTAACTAATTTACCTTCATCAAGTTTTTATCGTATTATTTATATTATTGTTTATTATTATTATTATTATTATTGTTGTTGTTGTTGTTGCTTGTTTTCTCGGTTGCTGTTAATGTTTTGCGTCATGCGTGATCGGCAATATCCAGTCGTGCATGGAATCCCTCGCCTCTTCCAGGTACCTTTTCCTGGTGGATGCCCCCTGTTAATTAAAAGTAACCCCCCCCCCCATCTCTGCTGATACTCTTCCCGGGTTCCCGCGTGGTTGCGCAGTTTAATACGGTGCCCGATTGAAGCGGCGGGGTGCAGGCGGGAGGCAGGGGTCCGCTGTGACCGGCACTTCATGCCGGCCTGGGCCATCCTGGTAAGGTGCGGTGTTAAGGTGGGCAGCCTCGGTCTGCTGGCAAGACTGTTTTGGGCTTATAAACAAAGGGCAAGTTAGTGTTTCTCTAGTTAATTTTTTTTTCTTCAAAATATTTGACCCACCTGAAAGCATCTGGTGTTTCACTCCCTCTGCTATGCTAACGCAATTAATTTCTGTATTTTTTAATCCACTGTGTTGGCTTTGAAGCCTACTTGCCTGTGTTTTTTTTTTTCCCAGTGTGCCCTTTAAACGTGTCTTAATCTATGTCGACTGTGTCTTCTGCTCCAGACAAATCCTGGTGGCCGAAAACACAGGCAAGCGGATTAGGGTCTAGCAGTGTGCTGTTGCGGTGTTCCATGCTGGACGCTGCTGTCGATCGCTTGTTTTCCAGCTGCCCCAAAATATGGGACCGGCTCAGGACTGACAGAGAGGATGGGAAGCGTAGGAAAGTTAGGCCTGTGAAGTAGTTTTAGCTGGGAGCTCAGCTTAAATGGAAGCTGTGTGTTGTGTGAACTTTGGCTCCCTTGACATTTATTATCCTCATGGTTCAGGGGGAGGGGGGTGTTTTTGGCTGACAGGAAATCTTCCGGCAGCAGTAATGGATTATTGTGCCCTAGTCACTGGAAAAAGGCAGAGAGAGCAGGAACATGGCTGCCATTCGCTTGCAGACTCCCGAACCTGGGAAAGCAATGTCTCTGAGGAACATGGCACCTGTCTCCCTGTGCTGCCCAACCCCCCGCCGATGAGCCCGTGTTGAGCTCCATGACTTGGCCCCCCGCTCGCATGTCTGGTAGCGTTCCACATCTTTTGACTGGTTTTCCCATGAACATGTTCTACTTTCATTTAAAAATTAACCTGTAGGTGCTTTTCTCAAGGATACAACCTCTATTACCTAAAATAGCACTTAAAAATGTAACCTTCAAGGGTGCAAACTGTGTCCTTTCACTGGAGTACTACCCACTCTCATAATGACATCTGGAGGACAACCTGGACTTAAATCAAGGATGAGTCTTATTCCTGTGCCTGGGGAATCGTTTAGCCTAGTCTGTAATACACACACACACACACACACATCCATCTTCCAACTGCTTATCCTGGTCAGCGTTGCATGTGTGTGTGTGTTTGTGTCATTCATTCATATATATATAATTACACACACAGCCATGGAAAAAATTGAGACCACTCTATATTTTTAGACAAATCTGCATTTTTAAATTCTGGTTTAATCCTGGTTCGTTCTGTTGGCAGAAGGCTACACTGAGCAGCAGGATGTTTTCAGGTTCAAATTTTCTAAGACAGCAGCACACAAGAATAAGGTGAAGCAGGAGACACTGGGAACGACCAGAAACCAGCCAGGTAAAAGCCGGAAGTGACATTCTAATGGCAGAGATGTCCGTTAACTTATCCACCAGTTTCTCATGAATCCTAGGATGACATCAAGTGACCTTCAAAAGAATTGGGAAACATTAAGTGCAGGTGTGAGGTGCACTGCTAGGACAGTGTGTATCAGGCTCCTAGATGTAGGGCTGAAGTCCCATAAAGCAAGGAAGAAGTCTTTCATTAATGAGAAACCAGGAAGAGCCACACTGCAGTTTGCAGAAAAATATATATTATTCACAGACGCTTACCCGTAAACTGAAAGATGAGTGAATAAACAATTGTGCTGTGCTCTCTTAAATTTTTTTCGCGGCTGTATATGTGTATATATATGTTTGTGTGTTTATATTTATAATTGGAATGCAGGGGAATGTGAAAGCGGACCTGTTAGTGAGCGTGAGCCCAGAATGGGGCCATGGCCAGCTCCAGCTTGCTCGATCTGTCTCTCTGTACCCTGAGCCACATATGCATTACATGCGACTCTCTAAAACCATCATGGTAATTCTGACTGCACAGGCTATTGCTGGACTGCCCCGTTTATTGTCTGGCTGTTATTTGACACCGCTGATGGGCGAGGGTGCCACGGCGACAGCAGCGCTGTGCTGGAGCGACTCGCTGGCAGCAAGACTTCTTTTAAAGTCTTGTCTCCCATGACTCCGGCCCGCCCATCGTCCCTGTTAGATGCTCTGTGGCCTTCTACACCCGGACAGCTGTCTCTGCTGCCCTCAGCTTGGCTGGTCCTGCAGTGGCTTTGTTCTCTGTACCTGTAGAATCTGCAGTTCACAGCCAGTGGTTAGTCCAGTTGCGCCTGCTCACAGACCTGGCACTCCAATGCTGGTTTTCTCAGCTTCTTCACTTTGCATTTTTTTTCCACCGCTCAGTACAGCTGCATATTTCCTGAAGCCTCCGTAAATTCCTCTAAAACTCATAAGTGTCTTTCTGCGACCTTGACGTTTACACGTGACCTTTAAGGTGTAACAGCGCCTGCTGGCCTGTTAGTTTCTGGAACTTTCCAGAACTATCTTTTAGTTTCTGGAACTTTCCGGCTCACCGGTTAATGAGACTCGCTGCCATGTCAGTGTTCAGTGCTTCTGCAGGTTGCGTGTTGGGTGTGGGGGTTATCAATGTATTGCTCCATTGTTTTGAGCGCCGAAAAGCCTCGGCCGTCTGGTTTCTGCTAACTGCCAATTGACTGGAGCTCGTCGTCGTCCTGGAAATTTAATCATTTACTTGTGCAGCATGTCTCCCCCTAATCTGATACTGGAACCTGCCTATAGTCTCTCCCTCAATTTCTTTGTATTCAAACCTGTTCAAAAATTTAAGGTCAACAAGGACATTTCTGTGCGAGTGCGATGATGCTTTTCATTGCTCTTTCACATGGCGTAAGTAACCCTCTAATTTTTACCTCTGGAAAGTCCAAGGCCTCGATCTCATTAATGCTCATCAGGCCGTGTTTTACTTCCCATTAAGATGTGGGTGGACTTCCGCACCTCATCTCCAAACACCCAGATCAATTGAACTTCTTGCTCATAATTTTCCTTTGCTTTTGTTAAGCCTCCCGTGTAGATGCTTGTCGCTGCATGCAGCAGCTGCCCTTGCTGATATGCATGCATGTTTGTGTGCATGCACCTCTCTGCAGTATCTTGGTACTGCTGTTTGTCTGTAAATCCACAGTGCTTTGTGCTTTGGGGAATTTCACATGCAGACGGCTGGCTTGCAGATGCCGAGCGATATTGGGGTGCTGGGCAGGTTGGTTTAGCTTTGCTGAAGGGCTTTTTTGAGTCGTGCCACTGTGCCCTGCAGCACTTACTGCTTGAGCGCCAGGTGAGGAAATGAAGCATTTGCTGTTTTCTGCTGTCGTTTTTGCCTGAGATTCTGCTACCCTGCAAGTATTCTTGTTTTCCACATATTTTTTTTTTCTTAAAATCGGCTCAGGTCTTTTTTTTTAGTGGTTCTCTTCACAATGTGATTTTTTTTTTTCATGTGTGCTGACAGCTATAATATGAAGAGATGGCATCACAGATGGATGCAGGAGAAGAAAAAGACGTCACACAGTTGAACGGCTTTGAAGGAAATAGTTGTGTAAGACAACCAGTATGGCAAAGGACACAAAGTATTAAGGCAGGAAGGAGATAAAGGTCCATCCAGTAGCCATGAAGGCCCTTATCCCGTGGCCCTCTGGGGAACCGTGCAGGAATTTTCCAGGATCTATCTGGGAGTCGTCTGTGAGCTGCATGCAGGCCCACTCTATCTTCTATAATGTTAGCCTGCCTGGGGGGGCTGGGCAGCCAGTTGCCCTTGGACCCCCCAGAGATTTCTTTTCTACCTTGGAGTCTTTGGTTCCTGCCCTCCATTGTCACCTGGCTTTCTTTCTCCTCCTTTTCTTAGTTTCATGCATTATACTGTATAAATGATGTAGTTATGTATTACAGCACACCCATGTAAAGCGCCTTGGGGTGACTCGGCCTGTGAAAGGTGCTGTATAAAAATAACATGAATAGGGCCGTCCGCGAGCTACCTGGAGGTCTCATCAGCCTCACTGTCTGTCTGCCTGACTGTTCAGTAAAGGATCTTTAGGGGATGAGGGATGAGTTTGAAGCAGATGTGAACGGACATTTGTCCTCCGATCGACCCATCATCTCGCCTCCTCATCCATCAGCCGCTGCTGCCTGATGGGCAACTCAAAAGAGCAGAAAAGGCAAATAAAGTATGGAATTTTATTTTACTTGGGGGTTAATTTCTGTTTTTACATTTTGGCAGCCTGATAGAAAACTTGATTGTCCCGGGACATCGGGCCAGCGATTTCGTGAGCCTTGGGTTGGTAACCGTGATGAATAGTATTAGTGATGAGTATCGGGTAATGTGAGTGGCTGGGAGGTGTGACTGAACGATTGTGGGGAGTTACCGTGTCAGCCCGGAGGTGGCTGGGGGCGGGGGCGGGCCAGTGGCAGGCTCCTGTTACATATGTGTGAGGGCGTGGAGCAGGCTGGCTTCCTAAACAGCTGCTTCTCACGAACCACGGCCTACAGAGTTTGCTTTTGTTTACTAGCACAGAGCGAGTCGGCGTGAGCTTCTGCTGGCGGCTGGAATCCGTATTCCGTGAGGGGGGGGGGGGGTTTGGCACGTCGCTGAGATAAGTAATGAAGCCAGTGTGCGTGTATGAAATCAGCATGACAAATGGCCATTTCAGGCTTTCCTTCTCAATCACAACAGGCGATTAGCAGCTGAAGTGCTCCTACAGAGAGTTATACAGCTATTAAAAAGCCCTCTGAAGATGTGGGTGGGATCCAGGGAAGGGGATCGTAAGTGAAGGTGAGAGAACCTTCACCGGTTTTCCAGAATGTTCTGGAACGGTCCCAAGCCTTATTTCAGCTTAGGGTTCTGGTTCTGCCTACCTTTGTGCACACGAGGGAGTCTCCTTAGACCTGAATGAAAAACTCGTAGCTGCAAATAGAAGTGAAACTCATGCTTTGCACCGGGCTGGTGTTTCTTACCGGACTGCTGCATGTGTGTGCGTGTGTGTGTGTGTGTGTGTGTGTGTGCGCTCTTCCTGATCACGACCGGTGTAGCAGGTGTTGTCTTTGCCCTCTTTCTTCCCTGTGGAGGACTGCTTATGGAGTGTTTATTGGTACGTGTTTGTGCGTGGGTGGGTGGGCAGAGGGCTCATCTCGATGGGGGTGGGGGGGGAGCTGTAATGCATCAGGCTCTGTGGCAGCGGGGGCTCCCTGGTCCTCCACTAAGATGTTATGTGCCGCTGTGACACAGCACAGAATCTTCTCACGGGTGGGGGTCTCCTCCCACACTCTGCTCCTTTCTGGGAGAGACCAGGATGTGTGTCTGTGTGTGTGAGCTGTTCCCCCCCCCCCCACTGAAATCGCAGGCTGGGAGGAGTAGATGCAGACCTGCTGATTCACGGGGAAGATCGCCCCACCTTATAGGAGCTCACAGCCTTGCTGATGATAGAGAGGGTGATACTTTTAGGTGCTGATGTCCCTCCAAGCCTGTGTTGGTGGCCACAGTGTTTGAAATGAGCTCCCTCTTAATCAGAGTAATCCTGAGGTGCAAGTGTTATTTATCTCGAATGGGCTCCCAAAACAGCCTTATATATGAATCGCTTAGTTCCATGATTAAGGGACGTGCACCTTTTTAAGGCCCAGCTGCGGCTTGGCCAGGCCACATTCTCGAAGCAGTTCAGTTTGTTTTGCAAACACAGCTGGGCTTCTGGGAGTCGCGTACCGGCTCGTCCGCTGGCCGGGGGAAACCCAGGCGACCCAGTGGCACCCAGAGTCCATTTATGGAGAAGGAAGGGCAGGCGGCCAGAATTCAGTGGCGGGAAGCACTCATCGGTGCCCCCCTCCCATATCAAACTCCGGACTGAGGCGGGAGTGGGAGGGTTTTGGGGCTCTGAGGAGGGGGCCTGATGACACCCGGAAGCAGCATGGGGAGAGCGTGAAGAGGCAGCTGGTGCTGTGAGGGCGCCGGCCCTCGCGCTCTCCCTCTGCCTGTCTGTTTACACTCCCCGCAGGGCGCTCTCTTAAGCTGCAGCACCATGTGCTCCCAGCATCCGGTTTCACCTTGAAAGCCTGAGATTATGGCTTATTTCCTCCTCTCTCAGATTAAATGGCACCGGACTTAGATTAATTCCGGCCTGAAATCTAAGGTAGCGTGCTTGTCGCTTTTATTTTTTTTCCCATTTTAAATATTGTTTAGTTTGTCGTGCTGCTCGCTAGGATTTTTAAAGAGATTAATCCCAGTTTAAGGAGCGTATTTCTCCCTGGGGGGTCATGCTGTGCAGGGCACAGGAGGCGGCATGTTGAGATTAGCTTAATGCTCCCATTCACCCACAGGGCTGTTTAATACTGAATGAGCTGAAGGATAACACTTGAAACCTTTGCCCTTGGTGCCCTTGCAACAAAGCAGCTTGACTTAGTGTTTGGTATTTGTAATCATTTACCTGCAGTTAGTGCCGTGCTACCCACAACTCCCTGTTTTCTAACCTCAGCCAGGGATGCCAACTATCACACATCTGGAGTGACACTCACGCTCATGCAAGAAATCTCACAGCAAATTTAAATTATTCCATTATAAAGCTAAAATTAGCTGCATCAAAAGCGTTGAGGTGGTTTAGCAACCCAGCAGACTACTAACGAGGCAATAAAACTGGTACATACATGTAATAAATGCGTATTGAATTGGTATTTTCATGTCAGCCAACTGACCAAAGTTGGCAACCATGTACAGCAGTTTTTTAAAATGCTATGCTAACTGCTAAAATGCTACTGGAATGCTATGGGGAATGCTAAGCTAGCACAGAGGTCATGGCACTCTCAGCGGTTGCTGTCGCCTCCATACTCATGTGCGCATCCTGCACGTTGTTCGGCAGCTTGAGGTCATACATCCCTGTCTGGGACGCATGTCCTCCCCCACGACAGCACAGCGTGACCGCACAGGGCTGTCACCTTAGTCTTCCCTTCCAGAAGGTTCTTGGTCTCCAGGTCAAGAAGCGAGTATGTGTTTCTGTGCTTTAATTGGTACACCATCGCATTTCCAGAATGCACTGGTGTGTGAGGCTGGATGTGAGGGCTGGTCACACTGAGCGGGCCGAGGCACCAGGGCTCAGCGAGGGCATTCCTCAAGATGACTATACAGTGGGGCCCGTCAGGAAAACAGGGGGCAGGTCATGCCCTGTCACAGCTGGGGTGTGGTGTCTCACAGGCGGGTGCTCTGCAGCAGTGTGTCCAGTAGCCATATTCATATCTGTATGTCATCATCTGATAAGCTCTTCATAAAACTGAACATATGAACATATTCAAGATGAATCCAGCCCTCCAGAATTGGTCATTTGTGGTCCTGCATTTGTTTTTACCTGAAGGAGGAATGTAATAATATTTTAACTGATAGATCTCCCAGCCTGATGGCATTTAATAAGTACCTTCTGCTAAGAACAGGCTGGTAAGTAGGAAGTGATGAGAGATGCGAGGGAAAAAAAAACCTACGAGAGCTATGTTGTAGTCACATGACGTGTCGTCCACAATGAAGCGAAAGGCATGCTTCACTCGCCCAGGCTGGTGGTGACTGCTGGTACACTGGGTGATGAAGACCATGGAGGGGATGAGAACCTGCCTCAGGGTGGGGGGGGGGGGCGCACAGCTTAGGTACATGGCCTAGAACACGTTAGGCTTTGGGGCATGGAGGGACACCCCACGGAGATCCTGACCTCCTTGGACACGTGACCTGGAACACGTCAGGCTGCGGGAGGCAGAGGGGCACCCCACGGGGATCCAGACCTCCTTGGACACGTGACCTGGAACACGTCAGGCTGCGGGAGGCAGAGGGGCACCCCACGGGGATCCCCACCTCCTTGGACACGTGACCTGGAACACGTCAGGTTGCGGGAGGCAGAGGGGCACCCCACTAGGATCCCGACCTCCTTGGGCAAAGGGACCTGCCTGATGAGCAGTAATTACCAAAAACTCGTGGTACGATAATATCACGATAAACTGTTCATAATACGATAATTATCACGATATTTTAAAAGAAAAAACTTTAAACATAATTAATAATCAACATGTTTATATCAGATTACTTCTAAAATAAAAACAAGCAGCTAGTAGTTCCTTTATAAAATATTAATTATTACTGCAGCAGCTGGATCTTTTAATCGAAACACAGTCTGAAATTCCGAAGTAGTGTGTTTTGCCATTTTTCCGCTGGGTCTGTTTTCACCGCCTGAAATATGGGCCATGCCCATACATACTAACACGCTAAATAATCCTTGAAAACAGTGCACTTGTAATATACTGTTCAATTCAGGCATAACATGTCCAAAGATTAATACAGTGGTACCTCAGTTCTCGAACTCATTAGAACTCGAATTTCTTAAAAGTCGAACCAACCAGTTCGAAAAAAAT
>JAODJU010000130.1:9310038-9341723 GCA_026776725.1 Gnathonemus echidnorhynchus
TCTCACCCCCCCCCCCCCCCCCATGACTTTGACCAAAAGTAAGCTGTGGTGCTACTGTCCATGCTCTTTGAGCCATATGAACAAGGGAATGGTCTATTCTGTGCCTTGTTATTGCAGGAGAAACAAGAACTTGAATACTTATTTAGAATACTGTTGCTGGTATTTTCCCACATTTGGACATGGACATTCTGAGTTGGGACACCTGCCCACAGTAAAATGCTCAGAGGATCAGTTTTAATTCACAGTACTACTTCAGTTGGTCCTGCTACAACACATACTGAAGTACATTTTTCCAATGGGAAAAATAGGGTTAGAGGAATGCAACTCCAAAACTTAGTAACTTACACCAAATGAAATGAATAAAATAACAAAGACATTGATACCATTGACCAATAATGCATGGCAATGTGCATTTTATATAAGGAATAATGCATGAATCAATTATATTATAAGCCTCTTTTATGGGTCTTATGAGTCACACGAGAACTGGCTAGTAACTACAACCGAATAGAGGTCGACCAATATGGGTTTTTTAATAGCCGATGCCGATATTTAGGAGTCAGGGTCGGCCGATGGCCGATATATGCTGTCGATATTTTTTGGCCGAAAATTGGAAGTTTTCCCCTCTATTTGCATGATAAAATATCACACTAGTAATAACAAATGACACACAAAATTTCTCAACTTAGCATTTATTGAATACTGACGTGTACATTTAAATATAAACTTAAATAAAAACACAATACAACTTGTAAACAACTTAAAAACAATAAAAAAATAGCATCAGGATTTCTTTAGCAGCAAACTACTTCTTCAGCTCCCAAGCTCACCAGCCTGCTGCAGATACTGCACCTGGCTTTTCCTGGTCTTGGATTGGTGAAATGCTGCCATACAGGATTAGATTTTTGTTCAGCATTAGACGGCAATTACTAAAACAGAAGAAAAAATGCAAGGTTAGCATTTTTATTATAGTGCCTTCATCTTCAATTCATTTTACAATTCCAGTATTCCATGCACATTAAAATAATTACACTCTAATACATTTTGAAAGAAAAAAAAACACTACTAAGTGCATCATGGTATGATGAGTAGTGTACAAGGCCCAAAACCTTTCACTAACATGTTTGTTGTTAGCAGGCAGACAGCTTACAAGCCAAATTCACAATCAGAATCTAGCGATCGCAGAAAATAAAATAACTTTGTCGTATTACACAGCCTTGTATGCAAGGACAACGTAAGCCCCTAGTGATTGTGACGTTGTCGACGGATAAGCCTGTATAAAGGATAGACATGTTTAATGAGGAAACTAACTGCGCAAAGTCGTGCACTTTTTATCTAGACGTCTGACAAATTGTTCAAATCTCCGCTCTCAAATGCAAAAAAGTTGCACAGAAGGACCATTGTCAGCATAAGCTCAGGTGAATGGTAACCACGCTTTCGAACAAACATTTTTCTCCGCCATGCATTGTTCTTAGCAGCTCTGTGTCTCCGAGGACGGCGCTGTCTATGATCGGGGCAGAGTAATGCAACTGTCATACACGCTGCAGTGTTTGAGAGCTGCCTGCTCCGCCCCACACACACAGAGTGAAACTCTCCGACACAAGGAAAAAAAAACAGAACTGATAACATCGGGCTGATATGGTAGTAATTAAAATTTTAATGATTAAAAAAACGTCTGTGAGCCCACCAACAAGCGCACAAAACTGTCAGAATCAATGATCCTTAAAGTTACCTGTAAGGTAGTTGAAGGCTCATTATCATTACCCCAGTTCCCGACAGCGTAATTCGCGTTCGCTTTCAAAAGCGCTCGCATTTTCTTTTAAAGCAACATTTCATAGCAAACCAGTTAAATAAATTGGCCTTTGAAAGATCATAATTTAGGCCTGACCGTTTTCTCCCAGGACTCTTCCAAAACTTCTTGCTGGGGTCCTGCACAAGGCAGCATGGGTCACGTGTTCCACAGCAACAATAACACTGGGCTGCCCGCAGACATGCCTGTCTGTAAACTCGGATATCGGCCGATGCCGATACATTAAAAAATGCCAAATATCGGCCCGATATATCGGCTGGTCGATATATCGGTCGACCTCTAGTTTAGAGTGACATTCCAGGTTCCCCTCATCTTGAGCTTCTTGTTTTGCTTCAATAAGAAGTTCTGGAAGGAGCATAGGACTGTAGCATGCTGTCTGACTAACCTTCCTGTACGTCACCAGACAGATGATGTACTGGGTAACAAAAAAAAAAAAAAAACATTTATTGTCATGTGTACCCAGGGTGTAGAAAATTCAAGCTATAGAACAAATAAATACAAAATTATAAGAGCCATTTATAACAAGCTAATAACCCCAATGTGGTTAAAAACTCGCATGCCAGTGACACATCCATGTTAAAACGTCAAAACATTAAAAATGGGACTCTGTTCCGAGAAGGCAGGAGGCGCGGGCATCTGGGAAAATCAAAGGAATGCCGTAGAAGTCCAAGCCGGCTGTGACCGGCTCATTCCGAGTGGGAAGCCTGGCTCCCTACCCTGCGACCCGTAATCCACCCAGCTGGCCCTCTTTATCTCGGGCCAGGTGCCTACACCAAGCTGCTGCCCAGTCACTGCAGTTCCTCACACTGCCTTTCCATGGTGGGATGAGCTTCCAGAGGCTGCCTGCTCTGCCATCCTACCCCGCCCCGATTCTGCCCCCTGAGGTGCCTGTGGCCCCCCCACTGTTGAACTGTCCTCACACATACCTGGTGCCTTCACTGCTCTCTCCATGCTTGACGCCCCTTCTCTTGGTGCCATCAAAGATGATGGACAGTCTTAGTGTGTTATGCTGTAACCCAACCCAACGTGATGTAAAGCAGTGAAATGCACAGTTACGTGCCATAAAGCAGAGTAACATGATGTTAAGCAGTGTATTGAAGAGTGACAAAGTGTAACACAGAGTGATATGGTTTAATGCAGTCTAATGCTGTGTAACAGAGTAACGTGGTGTGATGCAGTCTAATGCTGTGTAATGCGGAGTAACTTGGTGTAATGCAGTCTAATGCAGTATGACATAGATCAACATGGTGTAACGCATAATAATCTGGTGTAATGCAGTCCAATGCTGTGTAATACAGAGTGATGTTGTGTAATGCCGTGCAATGCATTGTAACACAGAGTGATGTGGTGTAATGCAGTGTGACACAGACTAACATGGTGTAATACAGTGTAACACAGAGTAATGGGATGGAATTCAGAGTGATGTGGTGTAATGCAGTCTAACACTAACGCGAACTAATGTGGTGGAATGTAGTTCGTGTAGTCTAATGCAGTGTAACGCAAAGTGATGTGTTGTAATGCAGTGTAACGCAGCGCAATGCAGAGAGATGTGGTGAAATGCAGTCTAATGCTGTATAATGCAGTTCAATGCAATGTAATGCAGACTCATGGTGTAATGCAGTCTAAAGCAGGTTAGCATGATGTAATACAGTGTATCGCAGAGTAATGTAGTGGAATGCCACCTAACACTGGAACACCGAGTGATGTGTTGTAATGAAGCCTAACGCAGTGTAATGTAGATTAGCATGGCGTAATACAGTGTGACTTAAAGTAAAGTGTTGGAATGCAGTGTAACGCGGTGGAATGCAGTGCCACCAGCAGCTCAAAGCCGTACTAACAGTTCTGTCTGCTCTGTTTCCTCAGCTCTCTGGATGGACCAGCAACCTGGTGGACATTGTGATGTCTCATCACTTCAGTACCGTGAGTGTCCATCACTCTGAGTTTGCCAAGCCTTTTTAATCATATAGCCTTTTGATGCAGAACTACCCTAAGTGCAGTCTATGTTGTTGTGTTATTTGGTCCTGGACTGGGGACTTTTTGGATGCTTTTCCGCTGCATCAGGTAACATACTTCAAAAAAGTACCAGAAGTACAGTACTACTGTGTTGGTCTTCCACTGGCATAAAAACTGGTACTGGCAATGAATGACATCAGAAAGCGAGGCAGGTATTTTGTACTGAATTCGAAAAATGGCTATAGTATATTATGGATGATATGCAATATTATGCACATGCAATTCTCACATCACAAGGACCGCAATAGTGATCTGACTTTTTCAAATTTTCATTTTAATGATAATTCCTTTTCAACATTATCTAGTATACGTTTAAACAATCAGCTTAAAGTTTACTTCCCCGGCTTTTGCATGAGTTCTGAATGCATTCTCTGTGACAATCATAATCATTGTCGTCCTTGCTGTTTAAATCAGTCCTGTTCAAGTTTATGAGAAATTTATGTTGAACTCTTTGCTTTGGTTTATAAATATCCCAATATTTATTGCAACAACATCATATCGCAATATTAAAATTTTTCGCAAGATTGTGCAACTCAAGTATATCCCGGGTATATTATAGCAAATACTTTTTTATTTCTTGACATGCTATCCTGATCTTCTGGTTCTTCCGACCAAATTGCAATTAAAGCTTGGATCTCTTCATTTGTCCCCACATCCATTATTACTAAACTTTTTATTTTTATTTTCATTAAACAAACATCAAAAACAATATACACTAAAAACAAGGACAGTACCTGCAGTTTAAAAAAAAAGAAAAGAAAGCAATCTTTCCAAAACCAGTCAATCATTCATCCCTCTCTTCAACCACTTGTCCCAGTCAGCCTCAAACATTTCTTCTTTCATTCTTATCCTGTAAGTCAGTCTTTCCATGTCTTTTATTTCATCCACTATCCCCTCGCATTGTTCCTGCGTAGGGGTGTCCACCCTCAGCCACTTCCTAGTGATGGCTTTCTTCCCAGCAGCAAGCAGGATTTTAGTCAAGTATTGATCCCCCTTAACCACCGTTCCATGAATATGACCTAAATACAACACTTTTACATGTTGGTGGTATCTGGTATCCTAAGACCTTGCAAAGAGCTGAATGGAATCTAACCCATTATTACTACTTTTTTAAAAACTTCGTTTATCGTTGTTTTCTGAATTTCCAACTTTTTACAAGATGTTGGTTATATTGTGTTTCAGATGCAGGCTATTTACATAATCGATCCACAAAGAAAGCATTTATGAGTCTCATCCCAAACTGTCAATGGAACAAAAAAGTACCCCAGCTGGTTTAGTACTTTAGGTACTGGTACTTTGGGTACTGGTACTTGAATAGAAGTCAATGGAAAAAGGATAGTACCAAAAATACAGCACCAAACAGTAGTACCAGGTGCAGTGGAAAAGTGCCCTTTATCACCGCAGAGGGTCTCCTCCCTTTGTCCTGGTGTCATTGCCTGTAGCTGTCTCTCTGTGGGGGCTGCGCTGGCGGGGGCTGCGCTGGCGGGGGCTGTTTAGGACCAGTCTAACATTGTTCCCGACAACAGAGTAATGCAGTCAAACACAGTCAAAGAGAAAACGTCACCTCAAGCATGAAAATCTGATTATTTCTCTGTCTAGATTGACATACTGTCCAACAGTATGTAGTTCTTTCAGTCTGAAATTAAGTATGCGTTTTCAATCTACTGCCTTCACTATTAACGCATGCCTGTATATGCTTAGCATTATCTGATTATAAAACCCAAGTTTTTGTGGCTGAGCTAAGCCCAGGGAACAGGATAATTACTTGAACTTTAGTTGAAGCCCCGCAGTGTAAATCTGATGGTATTTAGATGCTGTTCTGTGAGATTAGTTAATGCCACAGCAACTAATCAATCATTAAGTCATGTGATGGTTGCCAAGTCTTTTCATTTAGTACATATTAATCTAGTTGCAGTATATATGTTGGTATTATTGCCAAAGGACTGTGTGCTTTCTTTGTTGAGGCATTGTTACCCCCTAGAGAGCCTTCTCGTTCTTTGTGCAAGTTTATTCAATGATTATTTTGTTGATAAAAAGTGCAGATTTATTAAAAATTGAGGAAAGATACAAGAGAAATACTGCAAAAGGTGTTAGCGGCAGCTGGTGTCTTTACTATGAACAGTGTATGAACTGGCAGTGTTCCCTGCTGCTGCCAGCTCCAGTTGTGCACTGTCAGCCACCGTCAGCGCCCGCCATCAACCGCCAAGGCGTCCTCGCTGTGGGGACGGCAAGCCGCTGGAGGCTCGCCAGCACCCCCTGCAGCCTGGCTCCACCTGCGACATTATTACCTCCAGGAGGTTCTGCCAGTTCACATGCCTGCCTGCTCTGGCCGCTCTTCAGCCTACGTGTTAGGTGGCCCCCTGCTGGTGGGCTTTTTATTGCAGGAATAATATGACTCCTGCCAGTGGCTCCTGCCAGTGAGTCATTCATCCGTTGTCACATTTGACTGCAGAGAGTATTTATGCCACCCGGCTTTTCTTCCTCGCATTATCCGTCCATGTGAGTTTCTGCTCAGCCCATGTGATTGGCTCTGTGAGGGACAACCTTTGACCTAATCTGTGAATGGAGGAGGTCATGTTCGACGGACTGGTACCAGTATGACCTGGTTTTTCTACCCCCCCAAGGACGAGCTAACGCAGAACCAGGAGCTGATCCAGACCTACCGTCTGCACATCGCACAGGACATCAACCAGGACAACCTGAGCCTCTTCTGTACCTCCTACAACAGGTAAGGCAGGCAGCCCGTGAGCCTTCAGCCTGAAAGCATGAGTGCTTACAGTGGTGCCCCCTTAACAAGCTCTCCTCCCATTCACAAGCCGTCGGGATCTGGAGATCGAGAGGCCCATTCCCGGCCTCAACGAGAACGTCACCACCCTGACGTAAGTCACGCCCAGATGCTCATGAGCGCCCCTGGCTGCCGTCCTCAGCCCCACCTCCTCACGCCCCTCTCTGCTGCCCTTGTAGGTGTCCCGCCCTGCTGGTGGTTGGTGACACTTCCCCAGCCGTGGAGGCAGTGGTATGTTTTACCGTGACGTCCAGTAAATACAAGGAACTGGAGAATTTGCGTAAATCCAGAGTATTTCTGTATAGTACCTTTAACTAAGCAGTTTGAGGTGTTGTTAATAAATGCCAGTATGGCTGCTCTACCCTTTGCAATGCCATCCTGTTCATTTGCTGAGTCTCTAATAGTCATGCCCTCATTTCCTGTGTGCAGGTTGAGTGTAATTCTAGGTTAAACCCAACAAAAACTACCTTGTTAAAGGTGAGTGGACTTTGTGACTTTGTTTCATGGTGTTGGTGGTAATGTGTGGGGCGTTCTGGTGTGCGTGTGAACCTTCAGGCTTGGTGGGCTCAGCTCTGCACGCGGTTGGCTGACGGGACGGTGACCCTGTCCCTCTCAGCTCTGCACGCGGTTGGCTGACGGGACGGTGACCCTGTCCCTCTCAGCTCTGCACGCGGTTCGCTGACGGGACGGTGACCCTGTCTCTCTCAGCTCTGTTGGAGTAAAGGCCGTGTCTCATGTGCTCTGTATATCTCCTGTAGATGGCCGACTGTGGGGGCCTGCCTCAGGTTGTCCAGGTGAGTGTGCCATAAGCGTTACACGCGGTCTCCTCGTACCTCTGTCCCGCGCAGTCTCAATGTACCAGCGTCTCGTGCCCTCTGCTGGTACTGTCATGTCATCCATGGCATACCATGGGCTCACCTTATAAGCTGGTTTATAGCTAGCTGAAGTAGCTGCATGGCTCTGCTGGATGGTATGTACCCGGTATAGTCCTAAAAGGCTTTTCAGTGTGGGGTCCGCTGCGAGGCCCGTTGTCATGGACACGGATTAGCTGCACCTCGTGGTGGTGGTGGTGGGGGGAGGGGGGGTCAAAGGCAGTTCTAATCGGGGCCTTTAATGAGATGGAGCAGTGGGGGACACCTGCTCACCCCCGGTCTACAGCCCCCCCCACGACCCACCACCACCCTATTCATTAGTGACTATCTTTGCTTTTCTAACCTTTTCTATTATCTACTGTACCGTTAGTTTTATGAGGCAATCCAGGCTGGGGATTCAAACACATGACCTCCTGGTCACAGGTCCAGCCCTCAAGCACCAAGGTATAACCCATCTCTCTCTTTCAGCCTGGCAAGCTCACCGAAGCCTTCAAGTACTTTGTCCAGGGGATGGGCTACAGTAAGTATCCGCCCCATTTCCCTCCGTCCGGCCGCGACGCACCATCCTTCTGGATGCTTCTCCAGAGTGGTGCTCTTTGTTTTCCGTAATGTTGTTTGCTTCGTCTGAACAGTCTAACATGATGGTTGATTCTCCTGTTTTTTCCTTTGTTGAAGTGTCCCGTCTTCTGTGCCTTGTTTAAAGCCCCCGCCCCCAATGCTGAGGTATAAATGAAACCCCTCCCCTCCCCTCCAAACATGGCAGCCCAGCCCTTTGAGGTCTGTGTTGGGATGTAAAGCCTCTTTCTGAAGCGTGTGCGGGCTTCAGTCCCCTCCCCCCGGGCTCTGTGTGCGCCCCCCCTCATTTCAGGCACTTTGGGCTGTAAACCTGCTCCCCTAGCGGTGCCTCTCAGCCATGATGTTCCCCCGTGCAGCCTGGCAGCCTCTACCAGCTCATACGCCACGGCTACCGGTCTGACCGGGTCGTGAGAAAAGTACCAGGCTGCAGTGAAGTGGCTGTTTGTTCCCCTGTGTGCCGTGCAGTGGGCTTAGGGGAGGAGGCTTTCCCATCAGGCCGAGCACGGCGCCTCCAGGCGTTTGAGACACCGGTCACGACCGAGGGGAGTGTAGCGCCAGGCTGCCCCCCCCCAACCTGGTCTTTGTGTTTCTTCAGATGCTGTTCACAGAGGCACCTTTATAAACCTAGAATCAAGGACAAACCGCACTGGAATACAAACTAAGAAGATGTCAGACCTCTCGGAGGCGTGAGCTGTGCTGCATTGGCTCTCTCCCAGCCTAAAGACACAGAGAGACGTTTCCAAGCTGTCAACCCGTCATTGTCCCTGGTTGCAGCCTGGAAGGTCACATGTCATTGCTTGCTGTTCCTTTTAGTACAGAAGGAGGCGCTCTCAAGCTGTAGCGGTAGGGCACTGAAGGCACTTTTATTTCTGCATATTTACGGTATAAATGTTGCCATGATGAACAGGTTATGTTGCACAGTGAAAGCATTTCAGTGTATGCTGCCCTCTTGGGCTCTTTGTCCAGCCTGGGGTGTCGGGCTGCGAATTTAAATGCAGCTCAGCGTGGACATAGTGCTGCAGCTGGCTGCTTCATGGAGTCTTTGCTCTGTCATGCGACCTAATGGAGAAGGCCCTGGCCTCCTAACCTATAGGTTGTGGGTGTGAGTCCCACCCGCAGTGTTTTCTGACACCGCTTTTTGAGAAACGTGTACGCCACTGGAGAAAAGCGTCTGCCGAATGCATAAATGTAAAATGCAAATGTGGCCCTAGGGTAGGAGCAAGCGGTCTGCCTCCATGGCCAGCAGGGTGCTGGGAGGACAGGCTGGAGAGCCCCCTGGCCTCCCACTTGGTGCTGGCCACAGTCCGTGACTGTCCAGCTGTCCAGCAGGGCCGCAATATTTTAATCCCTGGGCTGGATTAGCCAGGGATCAGGGTCCATGTTTTGCCGCAGTGGATCTGTAAGAACATGGGCCAGGGGTATGCAGTGCACTCTGTTTACCATGCCAGTGGGCCGTCGTGTGACAAAGGACAGCCGAATGGCACAGCGGGCTCAGCGCAGTAGTTCTGGTCCATGATGACAATCTTGTCTTAATGGCTGTCTCTATTGTTCCTCCCTCTCTCTCCCTCTCTCCGTCTCTCTCTCTCTCTCTCTCTCTCTCTCCTGCGTTCACGCTAACCAGTCCCTTATGTTCAGCTCAGCCACCTGAACAACGACACAGGTACCGGGACCAGCGGCGGGTCACGGTGCTGCTCGCTGCTGCCCCCTTCAGGCACTCGGCTGCCTGCTGTCCCGCTGCCGCCAAGCCCTTTCGTCATCCTTGGTTTCTGTTCTGTGCTGCATGCGCTGTGTTCACGGATTTAAGGCTCTCCAGACCCATCATGCCTTGTGTGCGGCACCTTAAAGCCGGAGCTTCTGTCTGCGTGTCTCAGTCCTGAGTGCCCTCTCCGTCTCCCGCACTTTGCTTTCTGTTTATTCATGCATTGTTACCATCAATATTAGTATTTCCAGGCACCGCTGTTGTTTTTTTTTGAGTTGTGCTGTAGGACTGCATGTTTCACTTATTCCCTGCAGATTTATCCACAATGGCGCACAATTTATATTATATCAATATAATATTGTCAGCGATCCGATATGCATAGCAGCACTGGGATCAGGTGTAATCGATCCTGAGTGGGGAGGGCAAGTTAAATGCTAACATGCCAGTCTCATTGCATCATGTCAGCCCCGCTGTCAGGGGAACAAGCGGCTCACGCTCTTGCTCTTTGTCTCCCCTAGTGGCCTCGGCGGGAATGACGCGGCTGGCTCGCTCCCGCACCCAGTCCTCCTCCAGCGTGAGCTCCGGCGAGGGCAGCCGCAGCCACGCCCATGGCCAGCTGGACGGCACTCTTGACAACCAGGCCCAGCCCCAGACCATGGAGGTGTCCTGCTAGACGTGGCCCCCACCCCCTCAGTGTCCCCCTTCCCCCGCTCCCCCACTGCATCAAGAGGGGGCTGTAATGTATTGTGTAACACATATAGACAGGTACCTACGTAAATGTATTCATACACCAAGCTGAACTTCACAAGCCGAAAGAGCATAGAAATCAGAGTAATGTTTAGTTTAAAAGTGAAGCCCAGGGCTGATGGCGGCACGTTGGCGCCCTCGGGCGTTCAGGTGACCTGTAGCGGTTCTGAATTTTACTCCTCACTCTGCCAGTGCATCATTTAACATTTGAATCATCTTTTCTATGATGAGTTGGAGATTTAGCACAGGACGGATTTGTGATTGTTTGGGTCTGGGGGACAGGTCTGGGAGGGACATCAGCGTCCCCCTGGATCTCAAACCCTCTAGAGGTGCCAGGTGAGGCTTACCCGCAAACTGTGTGAATGATGGCAGCGTCAGTCTCCCAGAGCGCTTCACAGAGTTCCAGTGCAGCCGCATGGCGGTCCTGCCTCAGCACAGGCCGGGGAAGGCCTTCTGTTGGGTTCTGTTCCACCTTCCATCCAGCAAACACCCCCTCACGCACGCACATTTGTACTGCCTTTTTTTAATGGTAATCTTCGTGTTTGTCTTAACGTAATCCTGTGAGCGTCTCCTCTCACCCCGTCTGCTGCGTGGCTTCCTCCGTAGCTCTAACCGCGATCCTCCAGCGGACCGGCCGCACCATAGGCCATCAGCGATTGGCCGTCGTTCGGCTGCCTGTTGTAGGGGAGTCCCGCCTTCTCGAAGCTGCTCGCATGTAACAGGCCTGATAGTTTGGTAGGTACTCAGTTCATAGGTTTGTAGTTCACACACTGGAGTGTGTAGAGCATATCGATGTCACAGAATGGGTTTAGTACGCAGTCATCCTGCTCAAAACGGGGAAATCGTGTTCCTAAAGAACACTGAGATGGTAGGAGAGCAGGGAGAAGTCAACGAAAAGGAGCTTCCGTGTAGCAATGCAAACACTGATGTCAGCACAGGCACCCTGTTAAATATTGGACCATAAGATGGACTCATGTATGAGGTGTTGAGGTGGGAAAGGGTCAGAGGAACTTCAGGACAAAGGCTTTCAAACTCTGGAAGATGGTCTATCTGTCAGTATCCAGGGAATCTGATCTTGTGGTTCTGTGAACAGCTATTACGGTGATTTCAGCATTGGTCCACGTCCGGTATCGGAAATGTGAAATGGTTTGCCGGTGGGATCTGCTAGAGCTGTTCATCTGAAGTTCGCCTCCTTCAGGTCACATCCAGTTGTGTCGAGTGTTTTTAATCATACATTTAACTGGATTCTGACAGCTTTTGATGGTTTCTAGTAGTTTTGTTGTCCCTCAACTCACACATTAATACATCTCTGTGTTGATGCTAAAGTGTGTTTCACGCCCCCTAGAGGGGAGATGTAAGCTCTCACCATCCGCTGCCTTTGGTCTTTGTACTGACTGCTCAATAAAACTAGGTTCAAAGTGCAGTGTGTCTGTGTGCATCTCTGTCTCTCTTGGTTATGTGTTTGTTCTCTGGGTCATGCTGACATTGGTGAGAAAGGCCATCTCTCTGCAGTGAAATCTGCTCTTTAGGACCACGTGGTGTAATTTCCTAAATTCTAAATGGATCTTTCAACTCCAGTTTACCAGGTCAAAGGAAGGTTTCCTGTACCCCATTCAGCCGCTTTACACTGGGCTTCTGTGCTTGTCGTTGGCAATTCTCTCATTTGAATGGACTGTTTTTAGTGTCTGATACAGAGTCAGAAATAGATGAATCAACATGAAGATCGAGGGGAAACATATCAAGTGATACATCGTGTTCTGAGTCACTAATGCGCCAATCTCATGGCCAGGACATTAACCGAGGGACCCCATCCGGAAGTTGACACCAAATTTCTACGTTTAGACTGAATTTGAAGTACTCCATTCCAAAGGTTGTTCCGGTTCAACTGAGATACACAACTAGTTACTATGATGAGCTGTGATCATGCAGAGCAAGAGTTTCCATTTACCATTGATCAGAATCAGCTGGCTGTAGCAGACAGCCCTGATTTCCTGGCAGCCAATCACAGCCCAGTTCTCCGTATGCTGCGTTTGATCTTCCATGACACACTGGAGAGGGGAGAACTCTCCCCCTACCCCGTTACTTAGAATGAATCATGAGGACCTCATCCTTAACGGGGGAGGTACTCACATTGGTAAACAAGTTATTTTTAACACTTGGAACATTGCTTTGTGAAGGAAACTTTGAATAAATAAGAAAACAAGAAGAGTCGACATGTAGTTAGAGTGTGATGCTGTGATGGAGAACACTAATAGTCACAGCAACACTGAAGGCTTTACACCTGGTCGCCCTGGAGATGTGACCATGTGAGGGGCTCCAGGAGAAGGAGCATCCACCTTCGAACATCAGCAGACCCGCTGTGGAGAGAAGCCATCAGACCATCCAGCACCAGGATCAAGGATTCTGCTTCATCATTTCCCAAGGGGGTCACAGAAGGACGCAATTCAATGGTGGCATTCATACATACATTCATATGTACTTACGTAATGCAATAATCTAACATAGTACAAAATAAATATGTATAAAAACCATAAATATATGGAACATGTAGGCTGGTTTATTTTTAGAAAACTGCCATCAAAATTAACAATATCCACACATTGCCTGTTAGTAAACATATGTTTAATGACATTTTTAATAGAAATACTTGATGAGGAACCTGTTTTTCTTGAAATGTGTGTCCCAAATTCACAGGCAGTACAGACTGATTCAGTTCTGGACAGTTAAAATACTTTGCAGTGGCTCTTTCATGTATTCAGCGTGATGACGGAGCAGCAGTTGGCAGACAGGCCCAAAGCGGTGGACTCGTCAGCTTCCCGAGAGGGAGCCCTCGCGCTCAAAATGTTCTTCCTGATAGAGTGTTTGAGGTGACTTGTTTAGGTGTCACAATTGCTGACAATTAGCATTGAATCCTTTAGTGGAATACGACTGCTCTATGATTGCTTATAGACAGTGAGGAGTGTTCATGAAGCTGAACGGAGATGCGTGACCATCTTTGTTCCACCCCCGCAAGGAGAAACTGCCCCTGGGTGGTGTAATTAACTTGCCCCAGTTTAAAGCTACTGGGACCACTCCAGATGATGTTCATGGGAGCAAGTAGGCTCAGTTCAGTGACCTGAGATTTGTGCCATACACCCCCCTCTTCATACACAGCGAGAGGGGGTGGAGGAGGAAGGACTTTCATTTACTATCGATCAGAATCAGCTGGCTGTAGCAAAATGCCAGGCTCCATGTGACATGTGCGGGCCCCGACTTCCTGGCAGCCAATCACAGCCCAGTTCCCCACAAGCTGAGTTTGACCTTCCATGACACACCTGAGAATAAACCATTAGACCTCAGCAAGGGAAGGACTTATGTTGGTGCACAGTCGTTTCTAACGTCTCCTGAATAAATGGTCACAAATGGTAATAAAACAACAGGCAGTGTAATTATCCAAGAGCTTTGCACATGCTGTTGCTTCAGATGTTGCCATGTGCGGGGGCGTAGGGTGGTCCGGGAGGGACGTCTGGTACTGGATGATGTAATCATGTCACCCAGAATCAGGCTGGACCAATTCAGAAAGGCCAAATCACATGTTAAGTTTATTGACGTTCTTTAAATAGTATGGAGCACCTTGATCAGTTTGCCTATCAAGTTTACTCACTTTTCAGGCTAATTCACTAGTTGCTAGACACTAGTGTGTAATCTGAAGTAAAATACTGGCATTACCAAGGGTAGACTTAACATAAGGCAGGTGTAGGTAGCTGCCTGGGCCCTCCAAAAACTATAGACCCTGTGAAGACAGAATTTCCAGAAGTTACATTTATGGATGTTGGATAATATAATCATCTAAATTATGGCAACCTGTCTGTTATTGGGGCAGTACGGTGGTTTGCACTGTTGTCTCACACCTCTGGGATCAGCGTTTGAGTCTCCACTATGGCTCTGTGTCATCATGGGGTTTACTCTGGGTAGTCTGGTTTCTCTCCACAGTCCAAGAATACACTAAAATGGATTGGTGTTACCAAATTACCCATGGTGTGAGAGTGTACCCTGCACTGGTGCCTCATCCTGGGTTATTCCCTGCCTTATGCCCATAGCTTCTGGGATAGGCACCCCCACAACCCTGAATTGGACAAGCAGGTTCAGAAAATGGATGGATGGATATCTGTTTTTTGCATTTTTAGCATTTTTAGTTTTCAGGATAGACAAAGTTGCCCACCATCCCTGCTGTAATAGACTATTCCTACTTTGAAACAACACTTCTGTAAAAATTCATAGCTTCGGGGGTAGAGTAAGTCATAATGTTGGCTGTCCTAGGAAACGGCCTAGGGCTCTGGCAAAAGAGGGGACAGTTAGACTTCTTAAATTTGGCCAATCAATTTGCCCTCACAATGCCCTCCTCTCCCCAATCAGCAGATTTTACCAACTTCACTCCCACCCTGATTGGTAAGTTTTACTGTTAGCACCCTGTGCTTTGATTAGCATATTATTTAATCATTTTTAATTCCCTCTTGTTTTTCTTTTGGCTCCAAAAAATAGCTTGAATGTCCCAATTAGGGGGCCCCTACCCATGTCAGCCAAGTGCCCCCAGAGGATTTAGTCTGGCTCTGAGCGTTACAGTACATTTATTTAGGAGATGCTTTATTTAAAGCAGCTTACATCTTTGAGAATACCGGGTCAGCCAGTCCCTGGAGCTGCTGGAGCTGCTGGAGCTTAAGGGCCTTGTTCAGGGGTCCAATGGTGACATCACTCTGCTGATCCTGATATTTGAACCAGTGACCTCCTGATCATTGGCACAATGTCCTAACCCACTGATCCGCAGACCATACATCGCACAAAACATTCTGAGTTCACAAATAATGTGCAATTGTATACTTATGCCCTTAAGTACATGATGTTGTGATGGAGCCTGGTTCAGCCTCCTAACCCTCACCATCAGTGCACGACGCCGCTGCCTTTAGCAGTAGTGAGCATGAGGAGAACCTCTTTATGGTTAATGAGTCGCCTTTTATGCCTCGTTTTCACCAGCGCCGTGCCAGAGCTGGTACCGGACTGTTTCCCAATCTGGAACTGGTTCCACACGTTTCCACTGCACAAAACTGGCCCTGGTCCAGGTGGTTTGTTTTGGTGTGGTAACTGTTTCCTCTGCTGCCTGTGCTGTGACTGCTCTCCTAGCCTCTATACTCTCGGCATACTCTTTAGGATGTTGTCTCTTTAAATGATTGAAAAGGTTCGTCGTGTTGCTGTCTGACCCGCGAACCTTTTCTCTGCAGACTTTGCTTCCTGGGTAGGACCAAGGCTCAGTGTGACCCTGCACTGGATCAGTAGTTGGATGGATGGATGGATGGATGGATGGATGGATGGTTGACCCAGCAGCACTTCACAGATATTTGGTTTGATCTGGCCCTGTAAAGGTCCCTAGTACATGACATCATTAACAGCAGCTATCATACTGCACCATTGCTTATTGGTCCAGACACACTGTAATGAGTTTTGTGCTGGACATAGAGTTTCCCTGCTGGCACCTCCATCTAACTGACACATATTGCATTTGCACTATACTGGCCTTTTCTCTCAGACCTGAGACAACCATTCTTCTTATTGAACACAGATCTTTATATCCTGCTCAGACTCGTGACCCATTTTTCCGGAGTCTTCCGAGCTCTTTCTGAGTTATTAGCACAGATCTCTGCTGAGCTACATATGGCCAGCAGGTGTCCTACTCTCTTTTGCTTATTCTTGATTTCCAGAAGCAGTTCAGGAGAGACACCTTTGTAGGATATGGAAGTTCCCCAGTCCCAGGCTTTCTATCTGAGTTTGGTTTTCTGAGGCCGCAAAGCCTAATTTATTCTCTTTGTGATGCTGTCTGAACTGGGTGGCAATAAGAACCTGTTCTGGGGGGGGGGGGGGGGTACTTCCCATCATCAAATCAGACCTGATCTCTCACGTCTTTGATCACTTTGATATATAAGTGCTGAATCCTTCAGATTGCCTCCACGTCAAGGTTGTTTCGGTTTAAAACTCAGCAAAGTGACAACCAAACCATGCACTTTGCATTTTTTCCTTCGACAAGAAGCCCCAAACAGACCTGAACAGATTCACACACGTGACAAAATGCTGCAAATAGAACAAGGGGGAGAAATCACAATATTTCCTACAGTTGCCCTCAGAGCCACAATGAATGACTTATACACACTTATCGCACTGCAGTTTGGTCTGTGATGTTACATTTAGGGGGGGCGAGGCCCACCCCCTCAGCCAGGGACCCCAAGTCAAGCTACTTAACAGGTTATAATTAGAAACAGCCCACTTACTGGGGGGGGTCGTCACATTGATAAACAGTATTTTTAGCACTGTGCTGCTTAAAGCTGAGGCAGCCTGTGTGTGGAGATCATCAGCAGTGCAGTGGCAGTGTGGTGCAGTGTCTATTGAGACATCATGTCACCCCAGCTATCATGAACAAAGCAAGTTTAATTCCTCTCATGCCACATCTGCTACCAGTATGATGTCATTCATAGCATAAATAATTGGAAGACCCCCTGAAGACCACACTATTCAGGGGCCCCTCCTGCGCGCCTTAGGCCCAGGCTGCATGCAGGAGGGTGATGGTCCACCACTAGGGGGCGCTCAGCTGCCCGTCTGACCATTTGTGCGAGGAGTTGTGGCCCGGTGGGCTAGCGGAGGGTGTTTTCCGGAAGATGTGACATCAAGATGGCAGCAAGGAAAGTAAACCCCCGAGACACACAGCACAGTCCCATCTTGTTTACTTGGTCAGAAACTTCAAGGCTGACAGTAGGCTTTGTAAGCCAGAGACCTCAGCGCAGCCTTCCTGCTTCCGTGGATGGAGCCCTGACGTCACAGGAAGCAGCCGGAGGCGGGACCGCACTCCCCCCCGTCACACGCACACACCTGGGCTCTCGTCAGAGGGGAAAAAGGGGCAGTGTCGCACCTCACTGCCTGTCACCACTCCAGATGTGCTGAGCTGGGGTTAGGCTCCCCCACACTCGCAGACGCACTTCTCGCAGACGCACATGCTCACACTCGCCACTTGTTCACACCATTTCACCCCAGGAGATCCAGCCTGTCCTCAGAAGGAGAAAGTTGCCGTCTTTGTCTCCATCTTCCGCAGAGGGGAGCTGCCAGGGGGTCTGAGGCGACCTGGACCATCAAAGACATCATCTTGGACTGAGATGAGGTGAGTGTGTGGCCCAGGGTGTGGATCAGGGTGTGAGTGCGGGTTTTCACCCCCAGGATACAGTGCGGGACAGCGGGTGGCAGACCCGCAGTTTGCCCTATGCTTAAAATTTACAGTCCTTTGAAATAAAATCAAAATTTATTTATTAAATGCTCAACAGTGCAGCATACAGCAGTAGACACAGGCAGTGATATGAGTTTATTTCAAAGCACAAAGGACAACAAAAACAAAACAAAGTGGAAAAACGAGGGCAGAAGATCAGGAGCTCACAGGACAGTGACTGTACGTTGGTGCCATGATTTAGAAATATTCTCAGATTCAAGAAGTATATCAACTGTCACCCCACAGAAGAACAAGGATTCCATAATCCAGTGGTCATCAATCATTCGATTGCCAAGATAATCGTAGTCGATCACAAACCAACTTCTACCCCCCACCCCAGGCACCCTTGGGCCTGTTCAGCAAAATCTAATGGGGGAATGTACCCCTCCAATCCGTAAAATCTACCGAGGGCACCCCTATAATCCACAAAATCTACCATCGTGACTCTGTGGCTCTCCAGATTATTTTCTTTGTAAAAGTAGCTCTCACTGTAAATAAGTTTGGAGAGCACTGCTCTGATCCAAATTACTGCTTTAGTCAGTTGACTATCCTGACTTTCATTCCTCAGGGTTTACATAGATGCTCAAGTTGTAACTCCAGAGCTCTCTGCTCGCTCATGAACCCTTGTTTTGGAGGCACGTCTCTGTGTGCTGGCTGAGGCTGCAGCCGACATGCCTGCGGATGTGCGGCACCTTCTGTTGTTGACTTGTGGTCGCGTCTCAGAGAAAAGTGAAAATCAACAAAGTAAAACAATGCAGTTTGTCGGTGGCGGCGATAGTGAACGATGCAAGCAAAGGGATTGTAGCAAATCTCACTGTAAAATGAGTGCTGCAGCCAATAGAGCTCATATAAACAGCTAATGTCAACGTGCATTTATCTTAATTTATATAGCAGATGCTTTTACCCTAAGAAAAGCAGGGTCAGCCAGTCCATGGTGCAATTAAGGCTTAAGGGTCTTGCTCAGGGACCCAACAGTGACATCACTTATATAAAAGTCATACAGCAGTAATGTATTTGGTTTTTACCCCATCCTGTGCTAAATGTATACAATCATCATATATTTCCTAGTAATTATATTCCATTTGTCTTAAAGGGTTGGTCTGATGGTAAATCTGTCCAACAAAGTCACGGTCTATGACTCTACAGGGGCAAGCAGAGTGAGAGCAGAGTGAGAGCAGCGGGACTCACCATGATGATCCCTTCCTGCCTCCTGTTCATGGTTCACATTCTCAGTTTGATTAGTCTGTTCTGGTGTCATTTTTAATAGATGGCCACTGCAGAAATTCTGGCTAATCAGCCTGTCTGGGGCTGGATCGACCTTTTCCAGCTGAAAACTTGAACCCGAGACATTTCAGAGTCCCTGCACAGTTATTCTACAGGACAGATGCTGAGAATCTCTTTTAGTGGACAGCGTGTGCGGGGAGACTGCCTGTCCCTTTGTATGTAAACCTGTCACTGGTGAGATACATTATGACATTATTAATACCTCATGTGGACAGTAGTTATTTTCAGTTCCAGGTATAACAATGTGCTGTATTTAGGGTTAAACGTGCTTTCTAACAGGAAGTCAAGGCCGATCACTGCTGTGACTGTGAACTCAGGGAGCATCCAGAGTATGGTGGCCACAAACATCATCTTGACGTCGATGCGGTTAAGGGCTCGAGATCACAGAGTTGAAGGTTCCTCTTCTGAACGAGTTGTTGGAGCCAAACCATTGCTGCTCAAGTCCAGCTGTATATATGTGTGGAAGAGGGAGAGCTGGACTCCATGCAGCATGAAGTGAGATCAGTTAGGGTGGATGTTTCTTTTTAATCTGTGAGCTGTAAGTTTGATGTTACATGAGATACTCCAAAATCAATGGCACCAATGGCAGACCAGGAGGGGGTGGCTTCGGGACAGAGTCTGAGTCTGAATCCCACTCAGGGTGCCATAAGATGTTTCACACTGCCAGCTGCAGGGCATTCCACATGTGTAAGATGACCGTGACAAGGCCCGACGGGCGTTTCCAGAATGTTCTGCTTCTATGCAAAGGTGACCAACAAGAGGACAGTATCAGATTCATCTCCTCTTCTAGGCCAGGAATGCGGAGGAGCAGTCAGTGCTGTTCAGCTTCTGCCGAATTAGCTCCTCTCTGCCCCCGTTCATAATAAGCCGTGCGGTTGGAAAGCGTGGTTTTCAGACGCCGCTCGTTTCTCTCTCTCTACATCCTCCTCAGCACTCTGAGAAATACTGAGAAGCAGCAGCCTTCAGAAACACAGGGTGGGGTGGGGTGGGGTGGGGGGGGGGGGCTTATTTTTCTGCTGACTTTATGTTGGTAAAAAAGGTGACTATTACAGTCAATAGCTAATTTAAGTTTCAAGTTTCAGTCAGCTAATGCTGATTTTGTAGGATAAGCCAGTCAAAACTGGATTGGCTTAAAAACAGACGGAAAATTTTGTTTTCCTTTGGTTATGATTTTCCTCTTGGGCTGCTTATAAAATGCGCATTTGATGTTCAATATCTGGACACTGAGCTGCTGTGCATTAAAGGGGGACAGGGGACAGGGGCCACTAAATGTTATACACATCTGGAGCTGCTTTTCTTTATTCTGCTGGGATTTTTCACTTCGCTGTAGAATCCTTCCAGCCCGCTAGTTTAACGCAGTAGCTGTTCGGCGAGAGCACATGCGATTCTGGTAATGGTGGAGGATGCTGGGTAACGATATGTGGGAGAGCATGAGCTCACATCTCCGGCTGCTTTCCAGCCCGGCTTGTCACGCCATGGCCACAGCAAAGGCTACGGACAACACAGTTTACCTCGCGGAAACTTAAGGGCAGACAATCTGCATCCAGTGTAAACGCACTGTGCTGCACTTCCAGCCAGCAGGGGGGCCCCACAGGTACAGAACACAGCAGCTAAGTGTGACATGTTGCAGTGAGCTGCACGGCCATCGAAACAGATTCGACAGATTTACTTACAGAAAAGCCCGTTTTGGTCTCACAAGTTCTCTGTGGTGGCAGCACGATGCGTCAGCGGCTTAGACTTCGGAGGATGACCTGATGACCTTGGCCTGCTTCTTTTCCCAGTTCCGCCACTCTTGTCCTGGAGTAGGAGACCTTCAGACATCATGGGCAGTTGTCTTGCCAAAAGAAAACAAAAGTCAAACTCCGGCCCAGACACAGCAAATTCCACGGCACAAGGTGGGTGACCAGTCTCCATCTTGACACCGTCACCCCGCCTCTGTGACTGAGCCAGTGTCACCACCTTCGGTCAGCTGGCTGGCGTGAGATTGTTGGCGTGAGACAAATCTGCACACGCATTTAAATATATGTAACAGTTTTATTACCTTGTAAATAGTCTGTAGCGTTTGCAAACAGCCCCAAAGCTTTTAATGTAGCTAATTTTAGCTTTATAATGAAATTATATAAATTTGCCGTAAGATTGCTTGCGTGAGCGTGAGAGTCAGAAAACGTGAATGTCCCGCCAGATGTGTGAGAGTTGGCAGCCCTGGATCGCTATGGTATGCCAGACTGTCTTATACTACTCAAACGAGGGTGGCTTGTTGAATCTGCTGCAGGGATGCACACCAAAAACAGGACTGAACATATGTAAAGCTGGAATTCCCATTATGATGCGAACTCCTCTTCCTGTTTGCTAGAAATATACAGTATATTGAAGAGCATGTTGGCTCCAGCCGCTTCATTGGGAGGCTCTCCAGGGGCTTCCTGAATGAGGAGGTGCACAACATGTGTGACTATGTCTTGTGGTTATTGAGGTACAGAAAGTAGGTTATCAGGTTCAGCTGCTATAGCCATCACTGCTGATTATTCACAAATCAGTAGTATCCTGCTTCATTGGGCAATTTCTCCTCAGGTTCACACCAACGTGCCAAATTCCTGCTGGATTTGAGCTTCAGTTCCTCTCTTGCTTGGTTTTGCTAGTAGCCAACTCTGATGCATCTGGCACGAAACTCACGCAAGAAATCTTACGGAAAATCTATATTATTCCATTATAAACCTAAAATTGGCTACATCAAAAGCACTGGGGTAGTTTGCAAACCCTACAGGCTATTTACAAGGTAATAAAACTGTAATACATGCAATAATTTTATTACTCGAATTGAAAATCTCATTCCAGACAGCTGACCAAAATTGGCAACCCTGTGTCACAGAGCTGGTAAAAAGCAGGGTTGTCTCCTCAGGACTTCCTGGCACCGCACAGACGTTTGTTGCGGGGTGAACGCCTAATGGTTTCACACACACACACACACACACACACCTGTATTTAAACTCAGGAACCAGGCCCACAGCTGTAATGTTCACAATGTCAATGAGCACACGGCTCTGGGATCATTCTGGTGCCCCATACCAGAATTGTAGTTACCGTGTGGATCCAGATGTAAACTGCACTGAAGGTAAAACTCAGGGAAAACATTTACTTGGCCGGATTGGGATGTTTATGCAGCACAAGCCAGCATTGATCACATTGTTGCAGTACATTCCATCCAGTCCATCCAAACCCGCATTCTAAAGTGGTCTCTCGTACCCGCCTGCTACAGACCTGTACCAGCCCGTGGTGGTATCCCTGTATAACTACCCCTCCTTGGAAGGGACGGCAGAGGGTGGCATCACGCTGGGGGAGAGACTCGACATCCTGTCAGAGTAAGAAGTGACGCCGTCCAAAAGCCAGTCCCCCAGGCAATGACAGCGGTTTTTAACCACTAAAACTGATGTGGCCTCATCCAGCACAGTCTTTATATAAATTAAAAGCATGACCCACTTGGTCTACAGACTTGTTAGAGGAGCACACCTTATACACAACATCCATCTACAGCCATGTGATTTCCCTTACAGACACAGCAGCCATTGTTTGAACACGTGAGCTTGAGACAATGAGCTGCTCTGCCACCTGCAGGACTGGGGCGATGCCAGGCCGGGCCTCAGCACTCTGAGGCTTTTCGGAGGCTGAACTCCCCCGCCCACTTGGGTCGCGTGTGACAGGCTAAAGCTTTCATTTGCTCATGGAAATTCTCATTCAAGCATTTGCTCCACAGAAGAATCAGTTCATTTACGATCTGGCAGAGGAACCATAACAGTTATATGACTGCATGACATCAGCCCAGAAAAACTCCAGCTCCCTCTCTTTTCTTCCATTATGTCTTTGATTTACGTCAGTGTTTTGCAAGCAAAAGGTCTATGCCTTGACTTTTAAAGCCTTGACGTGGGTACTGAGATTTATTTGGAGGCTTTGTGGATCCTGGTTTCTGATTGGCCTGTCTGTCACAGCGAAGGTGATTGGTGGAAGGTGAGCTCCACAGCGACGGGCAGGCAGTGTTACATCCCCAGCAGCTACACTGCTAAGGTCTTCCATGGGTGAGTCACAGCTCAAAGTCAAGGTCATCGAAGGTTAGCGCTACTGAGGCCGTCCTGCACTGACGCCCCCTATTGGCCGCTCTGTTTCCCTACAGGTGGCTTTTTGATGGCATCTCCCGGGAAAAAGCTGAGCAACTGCTGCTTCAGCCCCACAACCAGCCTGGCTCCTTCATGGTCCGAACAAGCCCCACCCACAACGGTGAGGCCCCTGCATCGCAGCAGTCAGGACGCTCGCAATGCCTGCGACGGCACTCAGGAGTTAAATCTGCAGCCAAGATTTAATGTGCCGTATAATAATTATCCCGTTTGTGGATCTGATGTCACTGAAATGCATTTACGTTTGACTGCGTTCACTGTGGCTAAAGTGAGCAGAGCCGAATGAGTGATGTTCAGGTGCCTCTTTCAACAATGTTTAAAAAAACAAAGAGGAAAATTTGAGTAAAGATCAGTCAGCAGCCGGTGCAGTGGATAAGGAGCCTCTTAGTTAAATCAGGACAAACTCATTAATTGGACTCTTAGACTGATTGTCCAATTGCATAAAAGGATTCATGCTGAACTTTATTGATCCTAGAATTTCCCCATGGGATCAATAAGTGTCATGTTATCTCATCTTAAGGTCCATTACTCAGTACAAATCCCTACAGAAAGGCTACTTGCTTATGTGACACATGGTGAATCTGATCACTGTCCCCCCCGGCAGGAAACTACTCCCTCTCCGTGTGCCGCGACACAAACTCCTCTGGCAGATCGGTGAAGCACTACCGCATCCACCGCCTGCCCAATGGCTGGTTCTACATCTCACCAGGGACCACCTTCCCCTCGCTGTCCCAGCTGGTTGAACATTACTCAGGTGGGTATGGGCTCCTCTCTCCCCAGGGGAAAACACAAAAAGAACAAAACTACAAAAACAGGGCAGGCCGCCACCCACGCCCAATCTGCAGTGCAGCTTTTTAACTGCAGAGGGATAAGCACAGAGGCCGCGCCTTTGAAGCCCGGAGCCTGTGGACTCTCCCGCCATGAGAGCTCTGGCTCTTTGTTGGTTGTACTGAGAAATCAGCCTTAATGCCACACATGTGGCACAGCACAGCACATTTTACCACTTTAGCAGCATACCTCTGAAGGGGCTGGCTCCTAAATCTCTAAACCACGCCCATCCCATTGATTCCTAGACAATTTCACGAGTATCGGTTACCTACAGCCAGTCACAGAAATGTACTGTACTTCCTAACCAATTATGCGCCCCCACAGAGGTCAGTGAGGCTCTCTGCTGCCCCCTACGGGAGCCGTGCTTTATACGGGGCTACAACAACGTCCCTGTGATAAGAGGAACTCCACCCCCACCTGTCAGGAAACCCCCACTCAACTGGAACGAGGTGGATAGGTAAGATCCTGCCGAGGGGCCCCTGTCTCGTCTGGGCGGGGAACCCCTTTCATCTTTGACCTTTCATGGTGATGCGGGGTGCCAGCCTTCCATGTGACATTCGGGGTTTTCTTCTTACTTGACTTTTCCTGTTTTTCTGTGAGTCTCCCACACCGTGTGGGCATGTGACTGTAAGTGGGTGCGTCACTACTCCATGATGGCTCTGGTCGGCCACTTCTAAGGACCGCCATTCACGCGCCTCCTCTGTCCTCAGCACCATGATCTTCGGTCAGAACGAGAGAGACCCTGAAGAGAACCCGATGAGCGAGGGGCTGCGAGAGGCCATCAACTCCTACCTGCTGCTGACAGAGGAGGCCAGGTGTGAAACCTGCAATGGCTGGGAGACCTGAGGGACCGAGCAGCCACACCAGCACCATGTGCCAGAAAGACTGTGCTGCGCCACCATCGGTCCCCACCAGGGGGCGCATATGTGTCTTGGGGGGGGGGGGTTGCCGGTGACTATTTTGCTGCTCCTTCCTGTTTGGGACTGCAGGAGAAGAGTCTTTCAGGCCCAGAATGCCCTCCACTGCTGTACAGGGTCTCGATACAAAGACTGAGATCACATGAGGCCAGTTACTGTCGCTCAGATTATGGCTAGAGCGCCCCAGCAAGGACATGGGGCGGAAACAGTCCGGCTGCACAATGGCAGGAGGATTTTGTGGATTCCATGCCGAAGGCGGCACCAAAAAGGAATCCCGTCACCCAGGCTGCTGAGGGGTCTGAACTCGGCCACAGAGACAGCTGCTTCACCCCGAACTTCAGTTGAGCCGACACAGGTGGCAGGCGCCATGTTTTAAAAAGAACAAGCCGACACTTAATGTAAAACAGGTACAACACCAGTCAAAAGTATTTGCACACCACAGGTTTTTATCACTTTTCCATTTATTTCATAAACGTCACATTTTTTATTCTTGTTAAGCACTGGAAAGTTGAGCAAACAACTATAAATGAAAATATAAGTCAAACATTTCCTTTATAACATGGAAGTACATAACGATGCAGATCTGACATCCCATTAATTGATTGTGTGTAGATGGCAAAGTCAAATCCTAGACTCCCCTTTAACTTTAAATGCACTAGTCTACTGGTTCATCCCATGAAACAGAGCAAAATTTAATGTCCCTTGTAGAAAGAATGCCTTGAATTTTCTCTGCTGTTATAACTTTGATTAATCAAAAATGTGACATTTTCTTGTTAATAAAGGTACTCAAGTGGTGAACATACTGTAAATGTATTTGTTAGCAAAGTATTTTGTGTATTTAGTGAGTAACATGCAAATGCAGAAAATCTAACTTTTGTGTGCAAAAACGTTTGACTGGTAGGTTACATTTGCACACAGTTTACTCTATCATTCCAGTAGGGAACATTATATTGTCATGCTTATTTTAACTGTTATTTCAATGGATTTTTGCTCAATTGCAAAAAAAATAAACCAACTTCTAAATTCATTTCCCAGAATTTTCCTGAAATTGATTTGAATGCATCACCCCACGTTTTCACTCACTGAAAGCATTAAAAAAGAAAGATCCTTTTCTCTGACCCAGTGTAACCGTGATGCTGTTTTGGTTTTGCAAACCTGTGATTCTCATACATGATGCCACTACATCTTTGCACGGAAGTGCGCTGTGAATTTAGCGCACAGGTGTTAAGCTTGTGGCTAACATGGAGGCAAAGACAATATAGCATCGCTTGCAGACTCCCTGTCTTCTCAGAAGGTACAATGGCATGGAGGCTGGTGCTGATGTGGTTTCTTTGCATTTCTTACTGCACCTTTCAGCCAGTGTGGACTTTCCATGGCAACACATCAGTCCACCGAACCACCACCACATCAATGGCAAACCACCCTTTAAGGGAAGATTTGCAGGAAGACTTGAGCGAGACATAATTTTCAGTAGAAAAGAGCTCTATTAATAGGCGTTAATGTGACACAAAAGGTGACGTAAAACATAGTTTTTCAAATGTTCATTCTGGGTAGGGTTACCATATGACCAGGTTTCCCCAGACACGAATTTTCATTTTACAGGGTAGATAGGGAAAACTCATTAATATTCATGAGGAAAATACTACCTGATTGGTCGGTGAACACGAAACTCATTAATATTCTGATACCCAGATACATCCTCTTTTTCGTTTTACCAAATATGGTAACCCTAATTCTAGGGGTGGCAGAATGGCTCACACCCCTAGGGTTGGGGGTTTGAATCCTGCCCCACCCCATCCCCATGTGGCACTTCCTTAATAACTATCTTGTTATATAGAGAAAACATATAACTTCATGCCGATTGGTCAGTTTTTATAGACCCTCCTATCTAAGTGAAACATCATTATAAGTATGAGGTAAGAAAAAAGTAGACCAGATGTATTCAAAGTGTGGGGTGTGCCCCCAAAGAAATTGTAGGGGGTGCAGGTGAAGGGAAAAAAACTGAATTGGGGGGCGGGGGGGTTGAGCTGGGGGTGGATCTATTTCGAAATTGTAAGATTCAGAAATATTAAAAATAATGTAAAGACATTATATGCCTGCACACATCATATGGCACGAACAACTTAAAATAATTAAAATGTGTACAACAGACAAGCACTACATAGTGAATGCATCAAGCTGTTATGACTAATAATGTAACAAAAGTTTACGGTAGAAAAGTTGCTGAGTTGATGCTGACATACTTGGACGAACCATGGAGAAACTTCTAGTTGCTAATAGTGTTAAAGGAAAATGTGATGGCAAAGCAACACCTAAAATGGAAATAAACAGAAAACATGACGAGGCATTTCCGGGATGCCGCTTGGTGTGTCTGTGTGTGTGTATGTGGGGGGGTGGAGATCAGGACAAATATTTCAGCCTTAGGGGGCAAAAGGCTGATAGCCGGAACACTGTTAACCTGAACAGTGAGTCTAACCACATTTGTTTCAGTGAAAAATCCCACAAAATGAAGTGTATCCGCAAAGCAGAGCAAAGCAGAAGGACACATAAATTAGGCTGTTTTCACAAGACAACTGTTAAATAAGCACCGAATTCAGATTAATACATATTTAAATGTTTAATGTTTTATTTTTGCTGTATATTAAGTAAGGTTTTGATGGTTCATCTTGTTGTTATCACTGCTGAGCTCTACTCATTTTCAGTGCCTGAAATTGGACACCAGTTTTAGGATGCACACATTACGATGGGGATGGCACGGTCTATACATGTGGAGTTTGCATGTCATTGTGGGGTTTCCCCCCACAGTCCAAAAATATGCCAAATTGTCCATAGGTGTGAATGGTGCGTGGGCAACTGTGATGGGTTGGTGCCCCATCCTGGGTTATTCCCTGCCTTATGCCCATAGCCTCTGGAATAGACTAAATTAAGAAAATGGTAGGTGAAAATCGATGGACAATACAAAGGGCAAACAGGGCACTGATCATTATCCAACCGCAGAGTGAAATCTGCTCTGTGGACACAGTCCTGCCTCCATTACAGCAGTTGGCTGGTTCAGTTCTTCTTGACGTTTCACACCCTCTGCACCCTCTGAGTTTCAGTTTCTTCCCTCTGGACGAAGGGTAATTGTCCCAAAATGTAGAACGAAAACATTTAAAGACAGCTTTGTTCCAGCTGCCATCACTCTGATAAATAGATCATAGCGTTAGCATAAGTTGTATTTAAGTTGTTTTTGTTGTCAGTTGTTCCTGTGTTGAAGTGTGTATGTAGGATGTATGACTCATGAATGCGCCCCAAATCTACCTACGGGTACAAATAAAGTAACCTGAACCTGAACCTGAATTATGAACAGACTGTGATCTCCAGCAATGATGGGTCATCATGATCATCAGCCGTTGTGCTACTTTTCATTTTCAAATGCTTAAGCAGATTCTTATATGGGATACTTTGTTAAGATCACGCTGAATACAGCTGTCACATCCACCATGACAGTTGAGCTTTTCAAACACTGCACTGTGAGCCCCTCCCCTTACAAAAATCCAGTGTGTTATGATCAGATTATAGTGACGGCCGGATAAAAGCTGCATCATAAAAAAAGCGGATTTCAGTAAATGCACGGCCTGAGAAGGTTCCTATTTTACATATAACTGTTAATCACGCATAGAACACTTGGGCTGTTTGAGAGGCCTTTGCCACAATCTGAGGTCTTTAATCACTACCTGCTAACTATATATGATCTTGTTATACACTCCACTTTCAAGAGGTCATAAATTATACTATATAATTAAATCTGTGTGTATATACAGTATTATATGTTCAGATGCTGTACAATAAAGGTTAAGGATTCAGAATTATAACTTGAAGGGCATTGGTTCAAATCCCTGAACTAGCAATGTGGTTCCATCCTTAAAATTATAAAAATAGATTATACAAATTATACTCGACATTATATTGGATGAGTGTCACAAAATCAAGTAATCAATATTTTGCTTATGCGGTCATTCTGTATTTTCAAATTTGTATTTAAGTACAATTTATCTATCATATAATAAACGAATATTCCACAGCCCTAAGATGCATTATGTTCGGTTAAAATGTGACTATCCCTTCATATGTAATAGTTGGTGTACATGACTTTGTATGTTTGTGAATGTCTCGAAATGGACTGTTCCAAACTGAAACAAGTTCTGGACCACCGTGATCCGAATTGGATATGAGGTCATCAAAAACGAACGGGCAGATAAGCGTACAAAGGGTACCTCACTTGTTCAACAACCAATAACCTGCATGGAAGCAGATCTTTAGGTCCAGAATTTATAGAAAATAGTTACTGGGGCCACCATGCGGTGAGATTAGCACTCTGCTCCTCGGAATATACGAGAAATATGCCCAATCATTCATAATTTGTATGGACTGTTTCATTGAACGAAGATTATTTAACCTTATGGAATGTATATACGGAATATATACAAAGTGCAATGTAATGGTATTGTCTTGTTTGAAATATTTTTTTTGTAAAAATGTTTTGTTGAAAAGATCCTCTGAAGTTTTGTTATGCCCTTTTAAACTTTTCAAATCAATTGTACTCTGTAAGTTCGTCATGCTACAACTAAAATGGTCGTCACTTTCTCCCCTCTATGTTAGCGCACTACTGCCCCCTCCTGGTTAATTCTTGATACATGTCGATGCCTCTAAGGATAAAAAGCAAACGACGGATGCCAAGAACTATCTTACAAAGCAGTGCTTGGCAGAATCGAGTTAAAAGGGCGTCAGACACCATGCGCATCTCCATCTTCAAGTGTGTTACTTCATGGACACTGAGATTAAAACTCTAATATATCTGTGAAAGCTGAGACATCAGTCCTCCATAATTTAATCGCGGGAATGATGATTCAATTAAGGCAGGCTTCCCGTTTCAGACTCATTTAAATTTGTATTCAGCTGTAAGAGGGATTAGTCATACATAGCCACAGTTTCAGACAGATAACCTAATCTGCAAATACACTAGTCCTTGTAGTATTTTCCAGCCCTTGAAAAAATGTTTAAAAATGCACAATAAAAAAGATGCTCAGCATTAGTATTACGCGCGAGAAAAACCCAAAAGCAGGACGAGCGACCTGCAGCGGCTCCTGAATGACGTTATATTGGGGATTGGGCCGGCCGCTCCGCAGATGGCGCTGGAGACGCCGCTGTCCGTCCGCGCGCTCACGTTTTCCTGCTCGCGACACTTACGGAAGAAAGAATGATGGCGACGCTTGCGGGGCCCGAGTCCCCTCGGACGGGGGCGACGCGAAGCGACCGCGGCGGGAACATAGTGACGACGATCAGCCGGAGCCAGATCACCGGCCGCGGGATTTGTCGAGGGACGCAGGTAGGTCGCGCCTGAAGCGGCCGGCAGCGCTGAGCCCCGTCCATGTACGCTCGTATGGGGAAGGCCGCCCACAGCCTGGGACTGACGTACGGGAGGTCGCCGCGGTGCGAGCCACTATGTCGGTGAGACTCGGCGATGATGGACACGCTCGCTGGCTGCAGTCAAGCAGCTGCAACAAAAACAACTACTACAACAACAGCAATAATAAGTCATCCGGGCGGAACGGCCGTGAGCAGGATGCCAAAAAAGCGGAACTTAAGCAGGGCTGCAGAACCGGGAAGGCGGCGTCCCTGTGGGGCTTCGGCTCGCCGGTTCGCCGTGGATGGCCGGCCCTCGAGAGCCACTTAGAGCCTCTGGCCGGCACCTCTACACCATTTCAAGATTTATTAAGTTTTACAGCCACCTGGCTGATAGCACCTAGATGGCAGCATCCAGTCTCCCTTTATTCCCCGGGCCCCCCAAATGCCCCAGCCTGGATACCGAGAGACTGGGGCCCCTGCCGGTAGCCGGTTCGCTGTCCTGGCCGGTTCTCGGCGTACGCAGACATGGTCCCGGGTCTCTCTCCGAATTTACGTGTAATATGCCGGGGAGGAGCTTTATCGGGGTGTGCTGTGCTTGCTGTGCATGTTGAGGGGGTTAACGGTGACCTCGGTTCGGTCTTAGCTTGTCGTACGCGTCACTCCAGGGTCTCCAGGCGTCCCACTGCGGTCGGAGGGGATGCTGGAGCCTCCGTGTCCGCTCGTCGGTTTTATTTAAAAGTAGCGTTGCATATAAAGCGGCTGGATGGTGGGGTTTGATTGTCAGGAGAGGATTTATTTTGGCACAGGACTGTCGCGATTTTAACGTAAGTGCTGTCCTTTAATAACCCGCTTATGGTAGGCAGAACCTGAACAAAACAGCTTGTTTCTTCTTTTTTTCTTCTTCTTTTGAGACTACACCTCTGCCCTTCCCCAGGTGCCAGAAGCCCTGCTCCACGAGCGGGACCACCGGGCACGCTGGCATGGTATCCCCATCCTGCTGCGGAGGCTGCACGAGGCCAGCCACCCTAATAGCGACCTTAGCCGGGCCCACGTCGTGCTTAAGGTGAGTCGCGCTGACACCCATGGGGGCCCTTTGCCCTTTCTGCCCATCCCAATGGGGGGGGGGGGGAATGTAGGGGAAATGCGTTCAATGTGGCTAGCCCTGTGGCCTCTCATCCCTAGGTCAGTGGTTCCCAAACTTTCTCTGCAGGGCCCCCCTTTTCTAGATAGGAAAATTATTGAGCCCCCCCCCCCATTCAAACTACACAGGTTCAGATTCAAACTTTATTTGAAATACAACTCCCTTTTCTAATTGAGTGAAACA